>JADFUC010002295.1:706864-1413729 GCA_019722365.1 Lithospermum erythrorhizon
CAGTTGTGCAGGTAATGTTATGAGTTTTGTTTGATTTATTGGCTAATCATGATGTCTTTATTCTTTATCGGAATCTTAATATGTTTTAATGCAGGCCTTTTTTGATTTGGAGAATAGTAAGAATACCAACTAGGAGCTAAAAAGTGAACTTAAGGATCTCCACATCAACTCAGCAATGTGAGAATGCCTATTCTTCCATACTGCTGTTCACCTTTGTTATCTGTGTTTTTTTTGGGTCCAATATGTTTGTCTTTTTTCTGCAGTCTGGTGGATGTCTCTGGAAATAAAAAGGCTGTTGTCATCCATGTTCGCTATAGATTGAGGAAGGGCTTCCGCAAGATTCACGTAAGGCTTGTTATTGAGCTGGAGAAGAAGTTCAGCGGCAAGGTATTGGTTGAACAGCACGTTCTTTACTTGTCTAACAGTACAAGCTGCACTATGTTCGGGCTTGCTTCTGTCAACCCATTTGTCCATACATTATTATGAATCTTTGAAGGATGTTGCGTAGATTGCGTGGTTGTTCTTTATCCGTTGCTGGTTGGCCATGTCATTTGGCGATCCTTACAATATGTTTTATGTTGTAGGATGTGATTGTAATTGCAACCAGAAGGATTGCAAGACCTCCAAAGAAAGGTTCAGCTGTGCAACGGCCCTGCAGTCAGACACTAACAGAGGTCCATGATGCCAACCGAAGATCCCAGCGATCTCGGGATTCGAGTATCCTGTAACTGAAGCATAGATGTACCCATAGCTGTGGCGCTTGTGCTAGCAATTTTTCCTAGTGCAAGTTCTACAGTCTCTTTTGGAAATTTGGCATTTTGGTTTTGTTCAATTGTAGTCATAGATTTTTCAAATTTTGTTGTTCAATTCGAGCTGCTACATAATAGATTAGCACCCTAATTTCATCTTACTTGCTTTTTAGGGTGAACGAAAGAAAATAATTTGATATCCAAAATTATCAAATTTGAATTGTAGCTTGTCTTGATAAAAATCCATTTTGAACTAAGATACAGAATAAAAAATCCATTTTGAACTAAGATATAGAATAATTTAATATATCGTGCACATTCGATGAGTAGCGATTGTGGTTCTTTCATTACAAAAGAATAATTCGATATAGTTCGAGTGAAATTGCAACGCTCGTGTTCATGAATCACAACAACGCACTTTGCATTAGAGAGATATAATGCATCTTTATAAGATCATGGTTCCTGAACGAGGGGCAGACAAACATGTAGCTAATAAGATCATATGGGTCACTGCCATTACTAATTGCCTGCCTTCTCATCATCTACTACATTACTATACTCGTATTACATATTTATACATGTCAATATTTATTACTATGTTAATACATGTTTTTGAATTTCATTTAATTTCGTATGTATATCTAAAAGTATAAAACGTCACACTAATGCCTCGGCACTCCTCGCCCGAAACGACGGAGTTAATCATGGACGCTGCCTTAATCGGACTCCACTGTGAGCTTTCATTTTAATCATTTCCTTAATACAAAGTGCTCGTTCTTTACGCTAGCTCTAACCCACACCGCATTTAAGAGACGAAGTGTGTTGATATTTAACACTTTAATTTTTACCAATTGAGTTTCGTATACATGTCTATAATGTCCCTTAATACGTATGAACTAATACCAGCATAGATACCATTCATTTGAAAAATTCAATACCAACTAGCTAAAATGAAGAGGCTTACAATTCCATTCAATATACATTTGTTCATGACAACTTGTATATCCTAGTAGATGCTGATGCTCCCATGCTTATACTAGTCTACTAGAGTATCTCATATCTGATATCTCACCTGTTTCATGTTATGGCTCCTGATGATAATAGCTACTTGGGTAGAAATATTTCATCATATAGTATATAAGTGATTCCTCTTTTCTGGCAAGGTCTTATTGAACATATAAATTATTTTTATGTATTGTAATGTTCTTTGCTGAAGGTCAGTAAAGGAGCTGACCACAGACTGGTTGTTAACAAGGATAGATTCATTTCATGTTTCCATACTTGCCCACATTTCCCTGTCGACTTCCAAAATTGAAAATATAAAAAATTCATCAAACTTTCACTTATCTTTTATAAAAATATTAAATTATGTAGATTGAAAGCTAAAGCTGAAAGAATGGCCCCATCTAATTGGATAAATCTCACTCAATATGGTCCCTCTCAGGAGACATAACAATAGAAGAAAAATATTCCACGTGGCCCATGAATTGCTTCATTCAATTAAAAGACTTTCAATTTTTCTATTTATATAGCAGTCATAATTCTCATTTTCAGACAAACATTTTGAACTATTAATAGGTTCCCCTGAGGATTTTTTCACTAAAATTGATTATGGCTACTCACTTCACTCAGGATTTCCAAAACTTGAAACAATCATTTTCTGGTTTTCATGATATTATTGATTCCAACATGGAAATCATAACCAATTTTCCTCTACAGAGTTTCCAGAATCCAGGGAGATATTCCCTGGAAAACTTACCAATTCCAGGGCCTGAATTCCCTGGAAATTTTGCGGAGACTTTTCCAGGGGGTTTTATTCATGAAATCATTGATGTAGTTCGTCCAATTGAACCTGTAAATTCTGCTGAAAATGATTTTCATAATGGAAAGAAGAGAAAATCCGTTGAAACCCCGGAAAGTAGTTGGGCGAATTCCTCTCCTCCTCCATCTCCAGGAAACCTGATCAGAAGAGAAAATGTAAAACCAGGAACCATGTTCTTGATTCTAGTTTTTTAGAATGTTCAAGATTCCAGGTGGGTTGATGAGGAATACTATTTTATTTTTTGCAGAGTTCAGGAAAGGGAAAGAAAGTGAAAAACAGTGAAATTGGAGATAAGAAAGAAGAAGGTGTGGTCCATGTTAGAGCCAGAAGAGGTCAAGCTACAGATAGTCACAGCTTGGCAGAAAGAGTAAGTTTACAAAAAATTAATATTAGGCCATCCTGAACATTAATGTTACATGGGGTCGGATGGGTCGGGTTATTTTTTACTACTTAGTATTAGTCATTTAACGAGATAACAACTTTTACTATTAACATCAGAACTGTATTTCCTATCTTCCATATCTTTCTTTCTTCTTATTTCTCGACAATCCAATGTTGGATTCATATTTGCATAAAAATATTGGAACAACAATTGTGACATTGATTTTGTTTAATCAGGCTAGAAGAGGCAAAATCAATGAAAGACTCAAGTGCTTGCAAAGTATTGTTCCTGGATGCTACAAGGTAAAGACTAAAGAGAACTCATGATTCAATTGATAATTTCCTTTATAATTGGAATTCTTGGGTTGGTTAGGTTCATTTTATTCAGCCTGATTATGCTAATATCATTTTATGGTAATTGTAGACTATGGGCATGGCCGTTATGTTAGATGAAATAATCAATTATGTACAATCCTTACAAAATCAAGTAGAGGTGAGTTGGAATTACTCCATGGATTTTATTGTTGAAGAACAAAAATAATTTGCATAATCTATAGACTAATTTTGATGTATATTTGTTTGGATTCAGTTTCTTTCAATGAAACTCTCTGCTGCAAGCACATTTCAAGACTTCAATTTTGAGACAGATCAGTTCATGCAGGCAATGCAGGTGCTTCACCACACCACTCAGGATTGAATTTATTACACATAAAACTTGGACTAAAGCTTCAAATATATGTTTATTAGTGAGATCAAATAATTTTATACCCAATTGACATAAAAGCTGAATAGAAAGTGAAGTCACTTTTTTCCTGTTATAATAATTATTATAGCATCTTCCCATTTAGGTCAATGAAATGATGCAAATAAGAATTTCATCTTACTAGTATAAGATACAGTAATATTTTATACATCAAATAATTACATTAACGAAATAGTGAAGAGCTAAATTAAAATAAATTAGAGAATTGATTGAAAATACTTCAAATATCTCCTATCTATTTAACAAAATATGATCGAAGTCCTAGGCAGAAAGGCCTGAACACAAAATAACGGAACCAAATCCTTAAGAGGATCATCGAGTTTTGTATCATCACTAACGATCAAAGACATGGTCCTTTTTTTTTATACAAACCTTGCGATCAAACATTAGATTATTAGACTCGAGCAACATTTAATTATATATACAATTAATATGATGATAAGATTAAATAAAACTTAGATAATTTAATACATTTAAGAAAATGCAAGGCTAAATGGAAGTTGACACTAAAGTACCCATATGTTATTATATTTTGTCATCAAGACCATAATTAATTGGATGTTTCTTTCCAGAGAGCAAATGCATATGAAGCAATGAAGATGGAGAAAATAGCTTCAGAGGGATTTGAAGGGGCAGTAGTTTCCAATCAAGTTTGTCCATTATTTGACATGAATTTTGGAGGTTATCCCTCATTGCCATTCAACAAATAAAGATGTTTGATCTTCTTGCATTGCCGGATTTGCCCCTAATCAACTTGTCTCTCATTGCTACTACAAATTGCCAACATGATGAGGCTCTATATAGATATCCATACTTGTTGGAATACAGTTAATCATTAATTAATGATGCCAAACAACAAATTGTCAACCATTTCCGCAAGGGGTTATAACTTTTTATTGTTGATCACGATTTGTAAATTTGGGTCTATATATTATTCGTCTATAAATAGAAGATATATTTTTTCAAAGTCCAAGCTCTTTTTATATGATTGCTTATAAGCTACCAAAAAATATCTAGCTCACATTTTTGAGCACTCACAATGTCATAATCATCATCTTATTTATGCTTTAACCCAAGACCAAGTTGCCCTTCTAACTTGATGGACAGGGATGAATGTATTTGTACTCATCAATCCATATCTATATCTATATCTATATCTATATGGGCTATAAGATAACATACTGCAAAGAAACTTTAACGTTTAAATTATCTCCCAAATTTAAATTTAATTATAACACATCTAACGACATTATTAAATTTCAATAATAATTAAATAACACGAGTAAAAGCTACTAAACATAAAAATATATTTTAAAGAAGCTTACATTTCTGATTGCTTATTAATTTGACTCTTAATATTCATTAAATCATTTTTGTTTGTGAATTCTCTAATCCATAATTTCTATCCATAACTTATTTTATATTATACTATTTTTTAATAAAAGCAAGGAACTGCTCACACTAACATCCCTTGGGCCGGCCATCATTCTGCATACCTTTGCGACCATCATTTGACGCGGCCTTGTGGGCATAACTCAACTAAAGCATTGGGGAAATAAGGAAAGCCCCAGCTAACCTCACTCCTTCACGTAGTCATGGCTCAACTCATAATTATTTTTGTGTGGTAGGAAGGCATTTATTTTTGTGCTGAATACTTAAACGTCAAGCTTGCTTTCTTGCTCAATGTGATTACATATTTATATAATTAAATTTGATTTCAAAGATTTATTTTTCTGCTTTGAGAATTTGTAATAATATTAAATATCATTTATATGTCTCCTCTACATCATAGAAAAAATTAATATATTTACGATTTAAAATACTTACTTATTGTCTCATAGCTAAAAAGAAAGTTATACATTGTAAGAATAATAACAATATAATATAATAAAAAGCACAATACTCCATCCGTCCCAATTTACTGCATCACGTAGCCAGGGCCCTCATTTCCTTTTTAATCGATCATATGCATTCAACGCAACTTTATCTGCCTCATAAATACAATCTATCAAAATAAAAAAAATATTATTTGAGAATTGTTTGTGGTCAAAGGAATGTAAATAATTCTAATTAAAAGTTACGAATGCTTTTTTTTAATTTACCTTAAATACTAAAGAATCCTGTACTTTCATTTACACCCAATGAGTTTTAATTTTCATTAAATACTTATGTAACATAAAAATTTCATATACATCTTTATTGATATTTTTTCCTTTATATTATTGAATTAAATAAAATATACCTCATAAGAAAATAAACTAATATATTATTATATTTTACTTATTATTTTTTTTATAATAAACTAATGTACTTGTACTCATCAATCTATATCTATATAACTTATAATAAAAGTAAAAGTGTGAATGTGCTAAGATGTTTCTTCCATTTTTTGTTAAGAATATTTTATCCCTTTCAATCTATATGTTATTATTAATTAATTATTTACATATAATTTCATTACAATTGACCATCAATGAAATTATTAATAAAGTAAAAGTAGCTGGTTATTAACGCGTAGTGAATTACACCACAATATTTTTTGCATTTACTAAAAATTAACCACCCTATTTTGCAAACGGATAAATATTCTATTAGTATATTTTTTAAAATTAGAATAAACATACCTCTTTTCTTCTTTTTTATTTGTATAAATTAACAAATATATTTTTAGATTCAAACCACAAAATAGCTATATTTAATGTGTAAATTTCATTTTATAGTTTTGAAAGACGATATATAACGGATCGATAATGAGACGTCCGAGACGACATGTATCAATTTTTTCGTATTTTAATAATATAGTCTTTTGTGAAAGTTAAACTACTGTTAAGTAATTTCGACATTTTATGGATAATATATATGGCTTTAATATATCTTAGAAAAAGAAAAGATTATAACTATAAGTATAATAATAATATTCAAAATAAATTAAAAAAGGTGTACAATTAATAATTTTAAAAACTAATAAATTTTAAATAAAGATTTAAAATATATTTAATAATTTAAAAGTAAGTAATTATATTAAGTAAATAAAAGAAGAATGACAAATTAAATTCATTAAATTTTAGTGTAAAATGAAAATTAAAGTTTAGGTTACATACATTATTTTAGAAGACATTGTCCATGACTTCTTATATTTTTAAGTACTAATAAATCATTATTTTTATTTTTTATTTTAGGCTGAAGATTACGCTATATTTTTATTATTATAAAAAAATTATAAGATTGATATTTATTCATAAATACTATATAATACTATGCTACAAAATCTCATAGCATAACAATAAATTGTAATAATATTTGAACACTTTAAAAAACTAAAAATTGATAAAATATACTTTATTTTGACGTTGTATATTCTAAGAAAATTAATAATAATGAAGATTGAATAATTAAAAATAGATAATGATATGTATTTTAATTTAATGCATCTAATAATAACTCATTAATTTTTTTTTCTTTAAATCATAAAGTAAGCGCTTTGGACGTTATAACTCATTACATTATTTCATAGTAGAGTTACACATAACATTCACCCTTTCATTGGGCTTCTTTTAATAATATAATATAACATCCATTTATTCAATAACAACTCATGTTTCTTATTTCTTCAACAATATAGCATTTCCTTACTCACCTAATCCACAATTAATCCCGAATGTACCTGTGATTGCTAATATCAGACTGGCTGAAAGAAGATTAAGAACCAACCTCCTTCACAAGCTTTCACAAAATTGGATGACACGATCAGTAAATAAAAGGTAATGGAGTGAGAATTTCAACGAAGCAACGCTGGTGATAATGCAAGTAGTTACCAGATCTTTCTTAGTTCACATTCTCCGAAAAAAAAGTATAGCTGTCGCTAAGATAATAAATAATTATTTTCACATTTTTAACGTATTTCGACCCATTTTTCTTTGTGATAAATAACCAACCACCAAGATATTTCAATCGGACCGCTCATTCACTTTTGACGACTTTTCATTTTTCTTAATCTATGCCAAGAAACGACTAAACCACAACTAAAAAAAACGTGGATTTATATTACATCGGGTCAAGATCTCAAAATTACTGAACTCAACATTACACAAATACTTTAATAAATTTATTATTTTTTCTAGATTTATTTTCCAAGATTCCATACCGGCCTGGGCGAATAGGAATAAATATGTCGCTGATTATAATGACGAAATTCATTATATTAGAGTTTTTAATAATTAGTTTTGAATATTAATATTTTTGTATAACATAAAATTTAACATTAACAATAGAGTTACTTCTAAGTTTGATGAAAATGGTAGACACTTATTTGATTTTCTTATTTCAATATAAAAAATTATTTGAATAATTACATATGTATATATATTATGTTTCTTTCTTGATCATTTCTTTTAGTACGCACATAAAGTTAGAGAGTATCGATATTTCAATTATCCACATAACGAAACTAATGATAAGTGAGTCTTGAATATCGATTAAAAAATTATATTTGAAAATATCACGTATATTGAATATTTATTCTTACTTAAGCGAAAAGTTAAAACAAAATTTAGTAAAAAATACTTTATTATACGAGAAAAATATATGTCGATTGTTTTGCGGATATCAAATACCAAGCCTTCCTAACTAAAAAGAGATCGATATGTATGTTATTACGTTGATAATTTATTTTTAATTTGATTGAGAATGATTATTGGAAATGATTATTGACAATGATATGTATGTTATTAGGCATTGATAATTGGGACGATACGAATGACACTAACAAATAATTAAATTTATCTCTTACGATTTATAATTTTATTTTTTATACTTTTAATACCAAAATACAAAAAAAAAAAATCCTTTGTTTACTTCACTTTTCGCCTCGTAATCTATGTAAAGCGTATTACTAGCCTTATAAAATAAGGTAATGAAAACATTTGCCAATTCATAATGTATTTGTATATTGTAGTTTTTATTAAAATAATACTATGTACTCGGCTAATATTACATACTATTCCATTTTAAATTAATCGATTTTCACTTTTCAAAACACGACTTTTAATCATTAATTAATTCTTATATATATTATGAAATATTTTAATAAAATAATATTATGAAAATAATATTTTTAAAACAAATCCATTGATATCACTTTATATTTTATGGCTAAGATATATAAAAAAGTGAATTTACACAAAAGCTCTCGACACTTTAATTCTTAAACTAATTAATTCTTAAAAAATCTATGAAAGTTAGTGATATATCTTTTAAAAATGTTTTTTCGTATTTCAAAATATTATAAGAAATATAAGTTTTAAAAAAGCACATACATATATAATACCCAAGTATTTACCTAATTAATCATCGGAAGGACCTTGACCGAATGTATACTGTGCATACAATAATCTTGAATATTAAGTCATTTCTCGAAATCATATACTGTATTTATAATATATCAACTTCACAACTTGTCGACAGATGATCAACACAAAGCAAACTTAAATAGACAATGCTACTAATAAATTCTGTAAACTAGTGGGACCATGAAGAACCAAAATTATTGGGGTAACAAGTTATATATGAAAGATGCCTTGTTGCTTCAATTAACAGAACAATGCCTAGATAATAAAGATCAAAGAGACCCACCGAATATAAGTATCAATTGTTTCTTGACAATGAAAGAGAAATTACAACAAGAAACAGTAGCTCATGTCCACAATAGCAGGTGGAACCCAGATATATAGAAATATACTGAAAATCTAATGGATGTTGAAAATTCAATAGTGCATGATTGAAATGGACGGAAAAATATATAACTAGAATTTAATTATAATTTATTATTCAATTTATTGTGTTTGTTGGTTTATTTGAGATAAATTTAGGCAGGTGCATTGTATCCACCCGACAGCTTGAATGGGCCAAAAAGAATTGGCAGTAATGGGGGCTTTCCAATTTCTCTAAAATGATGAGAACTTAGAACTTAAGAACCACTTTTGCTTCTCCTCTAATACACAATCCAATATTTTCTGTTGACTTTCTTTCAACCAATTCTTGCTTCTATCTTGGAGTTGCATGCATGAACATATGGAGGTTGGGGGGAGATGATTCATCATCAATTTAAACTTGGTGGAAGTTGTTAGCGTAGTATATTTACGATTCAAGTCCGAGGATCAAAATATATGGAGGACATTATTATTAAAATTAAGGAGCATAAATGTTTTAGACGATTTTTCAAACATCTAAAGTAAACCAACAAACACAATAAATGATCTCTTAATAGTGCACTTGGTAATTTTTTGCCAAACTTTCAAATCGATAAGAGATAAGACGGTTTTCAAACACCTAAAATAAAATTGACTTTTCGTCCAAGATATGACTCATTCACTATACAACCCGACCTCAAAATTTAGAAATACTAACTAGTTCAACTATTAGACCATTCAATTATTTCTCAATAATAGTGCACTTAATTACTCAGGGTATATCATCCTGTTAAAATCTTTTTCAGGAATCACTATTATCCATTGTTCATAACAAACAATGATTTGTCAAGAAGTTCACAAGTTTGGTCTATATGAATCAATAATCGAATATGTTTGCCCAATAGCATATGCAAATACTTAGTTTTCCATACCCTGGACTGGGCGGAAAATAAGGCCAAGTTGAGCCCGTTTTATATAAAGCTTGAGCCAGTCTAAGCTACCCTATAATTCAATAGTCCACACTCCACAGCCTTATTATAAATACGAAAACTGGACTAGGACTCCATGATAAAAATGTTGTGTATGGGTGACACTGTGATAATATATATCACACTATCAACGTCTTGATTTGGATTAGAGAATATGCTGTCCCATATTTTTTTCAACAAATCTGTCATAATCTATACAACTAGAAATAATAACAGGACCCCCTCTTCTCATTTCACTAACTGATTAAGATTTTCGTGTAACCAATTAACACAATATTGTCTCTATCTCAATTAATGTACCTCCTCCATCTCAATCTAAGTTTAAGTAGGGAGTTTTTCTTCAAACAATTAGTAGTCAAATAACTTTTAAAACAATGATTCATTCGTACAAATTGATTTTTAATCATTAAGAGCGAGTTAATACCTATGTTATTTATAGAAAATACTGCATGTACGTTAATTTCAGTTGAGAGTTATTTTCTTGATTATCAATCCCATGGAAGCCGATTAAAGAAGTTGTTTGGAGAAAAGCAGACAAATATTTGGGTGCATGCAACTCAAAGAAGGGTTAATTTGGCTTCTTTGGTCTCGAATTTAACCAATAGTACACAAATTATCTTCTTGGAACACATTAGTTCTTGAGAAGAGGTTAAGATTGTGTGGTCCAACGATTAACTGATCGACAGGTGATGAGTTGATTGAAGAAGATTCCATCACCAATGTCACCTAAGAAGAAGAGATGCCATTGGCCATATGTTATGTCATTGTATGAGCTGGTTTGTTCATTGGGGTAAGGATTAGTATTGTTGGTTATTAATATGAGTAGGTTGAATCTAATAGAAAGTTGGTACATGGGTAGATGGGTTGATTTAGATTTGAAAGTATGTTAAAGCAAAAATTATTTTTGGTCAATCTAAAAAGTTCATTGGTATTGATGAATATTTGGTAGTTTAAAACTTTAAATGAAAAAATTGATAATTATTTGATGCATGATGTCAAAGGAATATTATAAGTTAAAGGAAAACTATATTGATAAGTAACATGTGAAATTCTACAATGAGCCTATTTTGTTATACTCCATGAAAATAGGGGATTATAGTGATTACTGGAGAATTTAGACCCACGTACCTTCATACAAATAGTGGAGGCCTGCGGTTGCTGCTTGACCATTCATCAATTCCTTTTGATTTTTTGTTATTATCGCTCTAATTTATCATTGATTAATGTATATATGTGAATGATATGAATTACAAATTTCAAATATATGAAATTTATAATATATATGGCGGTGTCATCGTTTCTAACTTTGTCACTAATGAACAATTCACTTATTCTTCAATTGATTGACAACTATTGTGCACATATACCTTGTCAATTTTCACCTAACTAACACCACGAGTTTTCCTTCTTTGTTTAAAAAGCGGTTTTGATGCTTTTGTCATGTGATGTTTTAGGAGAATTCTTGATTACTACAATTTTATTGCACCTAGATATAAGACAAACTAAAACCATCTTGTTTCTCACCTTTTGACTACTTTGAGTAATTTGTGAGCTTGGACTTTCTCATTTTCTATCTCTTATATCATAGTTACTTGAGATTTTGCCCATTTTTTAGTTGATAAGTTAGAAACGATAATCATCGACACATTACATCTTATTAAACATCTTTTTTAAAAGTGTAATGTATATGAGGAAGGTAATTAATATTTGTTTCGATTTCAATGTAAGAGATGAATTTTACTCATATGTGTCTAAATTTTTCTAAAAGATCTATAGTTGTACACAATTTTTTATGTACAATATAAATTATCTACGTTTAGTTTAAATAATTTAACTATGTTATTATAAATAAATTCATGTGACTAAATTCTATAACTCAATTAATTTTTTAGAATAGAAAGTACGCAAGATTTTTTAACATGAAAATTCTGGCACGAGCTATATAAAAATTATCAGATGCGCTGGCAATCTACACCACTGTAATAAGAAAAGAGATTTCATTGAAACCTCGACGCCACATTTCAATGGCCTTTAGCCTACCACCTCAATTCTAATACCAAACTACTATATTTTAGCCGCCGAGACTCAGATGAGTCTGAAGTCAAAATTCTTAAAAAAAAGAATCAAAATATAAAATAAAATGTGCCCCGACTACACTGCCGCCTAAGCCATTTTATTATAAGGACTTGATACTCGCTTTTCTAGCCTGGGCTATTTTAATATATTAATCGGATAAAAAAATAATTATTAAATTAAAATATATCACCCGACGCTTCTTCCCTGCTCCATTAATAAATAATTATAAATAAAAAACTATCCCCCTCGCTCTCCTCTCGCTCTATCTGTAAAATACCATCGGATCAAACAATCCTCTTCAAAAAAAAAATCATTTCATCTTCAAGTGACCCCCCCTCCTCCTCCTCCATACCTACCGGCGACGGAAAGTGGAAACTCCCTCCCCCTCCTCACGCCACCCGCCCACCCCTTCCAAATCTCCGGACACACAAACACCCCCCCCACCCCCACCCTCCTCTACAATCGAAAGGTTAGATTCTTTATTTTCTTTTATTGTATTAAGTCTCGAACACTTAGATTCTTTAATGCTTATTAATTTCGAATAACGTATTCTTTACTGTGGTATTAATTTTGAATAATGTTAGGATTCCTCTACAATAAAGGTTAGATTCTTTATTGTATTAATTTTAATAATGTTGGATAGTTGAATGATGAGCTCAATTTTTGTTTATATTTGTTGGTATATCGTAATTGGTAAAATGAATATTATGTTAATAGTTGTTGCTAATTGGTAATTTGTTTATATTTGTTGGTATATTCGAAAGTAGCTTAATTTTTTCTCGAGTAGTTATATTCCGAGTTTAATTTCGAGTTTATATCTGAAGTTTAAATAGTTGAATAGTTGGCTTTTTGAATAGTTGAATGTTGCTTGAATAGTTGAATTGTTGTCATTGGAATAGTTTATAATATGTTGAATATAGTCAATATAGCTCCACAATTGGATTAGTTGAATAGTTGATTAGTCAATATAGTTTCGAATAGCTTGAATATACTAGACAGTTGTCGTTGAATAGTTGAGGTTATGAATAGTTGAATATAGTCAAAGCTAATAATATCATTGTCAAGCTTTGAATAATAATCATTGTCAGTTTTTGAATATTGCAATAGTTGAATAATTGAATTGTTGTTGCTTGAATAGTTTATATTATGTTGAATAGTTGAATATAGTTGAATAGTTGATTGTGAATAATTGATTAAATGAATATATTAATATTATATTATGTTGAATAGTTGAATATAACAAGTCTGACAATATCAAGCCACAATAATCAATAGTTGAATTGTTTATTCTTAATCGTGGTTTATTATGCTTGAATAGTTGAATAGTTGCTCTGCTTGGAATAGTTGAATACTGCTTTTTATTGTAATCTTGCTTATTATAGTGTTGTAATTGCTTATCAGAATTTCGTTTATTATAATTGAATATTTTGTTTATAGTAATTGTTTATAGTAAGTTGTAATAGTATTTATTTGAATTTCATCGATGATTTAAGAGAGAGATTAAATGCAAGTTTAAGGTTATATTCATCTTTGTGTTCAATTTGACGTTACTAAATTGTCAGTGACAATAGTTTAATTTCTCGAGTTGAAGAATGGATAGTTGAGTAATAATAGTCAATGGGGCCGTTGTTTGAATAGTTAAATAGTTTTGAATAATTGAATAGCTTGAATAGCTTGTCGTTGATTCACAATTATATTCTGCTTATGATTCACATTTTTTATAGTTGAATAGTTGAATATTTTGATTCACGCTAATAGCTGAATAGTTTCGTTTCATTCAGCTTTGAATACTGGACAATTGTCGTCAATAATTGAATATTTTGAATAGTCAGATTGTATTAATACGATAAAATATTTCTTAATGTTTCTAATTTGATTGTACGTATGGTAATGTGGTAATAATAAGAAAAGTGGTAGCGTCAGAGAATGATAGGGGCGCACTCCACCTCCAAAAAGGCCGAGGACAGATTCGTATAGTCGAGCCAGATGACTCCCCGTCCCTTCCTATAGTGTGCTAGGCATTCTCAAGCTCCCCCAAGCATTTTACACATCGCTTGTTACACACGGGGTCGGCAATGGGGTTCATCCTCGATACCGACACTGGCCGTACATCGAAGCCGCCTTACTACGCCTCGGGCCCCGGTTGCTGAGAGACTCCTGGGGATCTAATTTAATCCAGCCCCTATCTCGGCTTCTCGACCCATTTACGGTGCAACGATCGGATCGGGACGAATCTCGAATGAAGATGCCGGTGAAACGCCTCGGCCGCCAAGGAGACGACCGGCCCACCGGAGGTCCCCACGGGCGTGAAGTTGGAGTTGGGAGATCCGCTTACAATTAGAAACAAGTTATTGTCTAAAATTAATTGAAATAGTTATAAAGTTTTTATTTATGTTATCTAACTTTGAAAACAAGAGGTTCTTCCCGAGACGACGACGCGTGAGTGCTCCATCAAGTTTTGCCCTCGTGACAAATCTATCGGCTGATCATGAATTTACATCCTCGAAATCGCTCTGGGTAAGTATGGGCTTTTACAAAAAATTGCTGTTTTAAAATATTTTTAGTAAATAAAAGCTCAATTCAATTTTGTTTCTATTTTTTCGGTGAGAGATATAAGATAAAGAATGGACGCCCACGAAGAGAAGACTGAGGGTACCGGATTTGGGCGAGCCTCGATTTGATTATGCAAATACCGAAGCCTACTGTACCTCCTCCGCCCTGACCGGGAGCAAGATTCTCCGGCATTGGATGGACGCGCTGCCTGATCGCGGCATGTTAGCCGAATCGACGAGCCGGGAGGCGTGACGGCTAAGATCCGCTCGGCAAGTCACTGGTCGACCGATTGGTGAGGAGGAGAGGTAAGAAAAGAAATACTTTTTTTTATTAAAGTTTTTTGTTTAATTCAAATATTTGTGTTGGAATTCTACTAAAGTTTTTCTTTTATTTGTGTTTCTGGTGAGAAAAAGACCGGGAAGAGGGTTCACCACTGGGTATCCTAACGAAGATGAAACAAAGAAGGACAATGACACCCTCGGTGACACGGACGAATTCTTTTGTAAGTATATTATTGTTATTGTTAGCTTTGAATAGTTAGTCAGAAGTTATAGTTATGGTTAGTTTGAATAGTTTGTTATAGTTAGTTATGCTTATAGTTGGGTTTGTTTGTGAATAATTTGTTTGTTAAAGGCTTTATTTGTGAATAGTTTGTCGCTTTTCATTCTCGTCAATATGTTTTGCCTTAGTTTTATTTCATGAATAAAGGTTGTCGCTTATTAAGCTTATTTTTTAAATATCGAGGCCTTTGGTTATGAATGTGTTCAAAATTGTAGGAGTGTTAGCTTTCACGAGGCGCTGGCTGCGATCCGTGCGCTTCAACGGGTGAAAGAGCCTTTGGACCTCCACCTGATGCCGCTGGCGGTAGGTTGGCCATGGCGTGGTGCTCGGTGTCGGATGTATATTAATCGTTATCGCTGGGGATAATAAAGGCTCGACGCATTTAATATAAGGAGCGCGTGTTGGAATTTATGGATGTTGCTAAAATCATTCTTTTGCCAATTTATTATTATGGGGATAAGATGTCCACGCATTTATGTGTCAAAATAGAAATGTGTCGGATGAAAGCCGAGGTCGAAAGCCATTACATTCGATCAAGTAATGGTTTCAGTTTGGTGGATATTCCACACGGTCTGGTCATGGCGAAAAATTTTGCTCCTAATGTTGTTTATGACGAAGGGGTTACGGTAATCCACCGCTAATGTAGGGTTTCCTGAGAATCAATATATGCATATGGTTGAAAATGGTTTGAACTTACGCCCGGCGGTAACTTCACGTGCTTGAATTGGGACGCTTCTACCAACAAGCTGGTAAGAACCAAATGTAGTGAGCAAAAAACATACTACGCATTTGTTGGAAGGTTGTAAACCAGCGCATGGATGTTGCCCCTAATTTACGGCGGTTATCCATTACTACTAACCCATTAACCTCGAAGCCTGGAAGCCGCAAATGTCGCAGCAAGAACAAGTTTCCATAATCAAGCTGCCAAGACCGAATACCCGGGAGAACATACGATGATTTTTATGAGGCAAAAAGATTGTTGACTCCTCTGTTCTTGTCCAAATAGAAAATACATGCTGGTGTCAATAATTGCATGTTGTTTTACAAAGAGACCTAAATGTTGGACTCCGTGCCATGCTTTGCTGGGGAGTAGTAGATACGCAGCCAACAAGGACGAGATAACGTAAGCCAGATTAAAGGCGAGAAAGGTTTTCGCTTATTTCTTTACCTACCAGTCCCATCTTCAATGGTTGTATATGTCGAGAAAAAACTCGTGACATGACATGGCAATCGTAGGACTTCGACAAAGCCCGGGGATGGATGACTTCACCCGGTGGACGGTAAGCCGCGCTGGAAGCACCTGACGCAACATATTCATTATTTTTAGCGCAGCCTCGGTGAAACGTGCTCGCACGGCTCGCGTTTCTAAGGGTTTTAGTCCGCTTTGGCAAATTTGGGCCAATATTCGCCTCGCCAAAGGATCATCTGCGGTATATATTTTACCACCGGACGGTGTGTACGGCGAACCATATGTTCTTATCTCTAATACGCCTTGCGCTAAAAATCCAAGGATAGATATTGATGTTTTCCTCGCACCTTTGATCGACGAGTTGGAAGTGAGTTGCTGAATACCGGACAGACATTCGATGTATCAAACGTAACAAAAATTTCAACACGAAGGTTGTTTTGATGCGGACGACAGCGATTTTCTCCTCGCGTATGAAATGTTATCCTGCCGGGAGCACACACGGGAGGTTACCGCCTCATTGTATGGAAAAATAATGAGCAATTTCGACCAAGCAGGCGTTCAAAACATTGTTGGTTTTCCGATTGCCACCGCCCTTTCTTGATTATAGGACATCCTTTTTAGAATGCAAAAAATGCGCTTAGTGGACACATTTATCCCAAGATTTGCACCCGTAACGAACGATTTCGACGGAACCGATATATTTGAAGCATGCGCTGTCGGACTGACGGTGGTTGGAAAAAGGTAAATATTCATACCATGTATCGGGTATAATGTTCAAAGACAACCGGATGCAAGAAAAGTATATTTTGGGAGTTGAAGTTATTGGTCGGGCACAAAAAATCGGCCAACATCGACTTCATGCACACCAAAAAGAAAGTACGGAAAAATGTATTACATACCGTAAACGGACGCTCCCCGGAAGACGAAAGATAACGAACGGTTAAGACTTTGAGATGACCTATCAAGCTCGGGAGACCGTAGTTGCACATACGCGGGATGTTGTTGGGAGAAACATGTAAAACCAAAAGCGACTTATACTTTGAACTCCTGCAAATGTAAAGATTTCGTGAAATGGTTTTGTCCCGGCTCACAATTACCCCGACGGATATGCAAGTTTGCAGCACGCTGCAAGAAATGAATCCTACGGTCTAAAAGTCATGATGTACAAGGTTATTGTACAATCCGTTACTTTTTGTAAAGACTCCTTCATCTCCTCGCTTCAATCCCATACTTTAAACAACCGTAGAGCTACAAGCATTTTTTTTCGCTGGCCTAATCGATGAATGTAGTATTTCTGCTCGAGATCTGCCGGGCGGCCTCTTTATAAATAAGCAAGAATGATATATATATAACTCCGTATTGTTTCTCTCGAAATATCATAATTATTGTGAACAAACATATTAATGATGACCAATAGACTTTCATAACATTTTTAAAGTTTAATTTTAAAAATTTAAAGAATAAACAATAAATTGAGATACTCAAATAGAATCAAAGATATTTTTGGTAACTTACTACGACTATTATTATTACTATTAAAAATATAATGTGATGTCAGCATTTAAAGTATTTATGTTTCAAATATTTAAACCGAGATAATAAATAAAATAATAACTATTATTTACGCAAATTTATAAATTATACTTTTGATTTAATAACATATTTCTTGAACTTAGATGCAAGGATTTAGAATCTTTTATGTACAAACCCCACCTTTATATTATAATTTATTTTTTTCATGCTTATACGATTCTTAATTTTTTTTAATAATATAATTAATAATAGATTTAAACAATTTGTTACCATACTACCCTTCATTTTCAAGATTTAATAAAAGAATTCACATTATGTAATTTTATTTATTGTTAGAAAATATCACTTTTCTCTTTTAACAAAAAAATGCATCTTATGTTATTTTATTTATTATTAGAAAATATCACTTCTCAATTAATTAGTAGTATAAATTATTCATAGTTCTACTATTTAATTCTTTATTTTATGTATTCATTTTTAAATTATTTTAATGATGATCGACTCAATAATATTCGCGACAAAATTGAATAATAATATCGCTATCTTTTTATGAAATTCTCACTCTTAAATTTACTTGTGTAATCGCTATATAAAGAGAACACACATTACATGTCCTTTGTTCAAACGTAGAAAATACTCCAAACGAATTATATCGAAAAATCAACCAACAGCATGACTATATCTCAGGCCATGGCACTTCTTTTTAATAAAGTTAAACCCTCAATAAGATATACTGGACAGATATCTTTATATGAAAACTTCAAATTTCGATATAAATAACAACTTTAATATAAAACGTCACAAGAAAACCCAATATAGATTATGACACCGATTCTAGAGCATCAAATGTTCATCAATAAAGTGGATTATATATCTATAATATACATATTCATTTACGTATTCGTTCCCGTATCATAATATAGACGTAATTATATTTTTATATAGTAAAAAACTAATATAAGTATTATTATGGACAATATATTCTATTTAGTTTACTAATTACTAATCAATATTAACAGCGAAGATTAAATTTTTTTTATTTCCTTCATATATTTAGTTCAAACCTAATTAATATATCAAAACTAATATATTATATTATAATAAAAAAAATTTTAAATTTACCTATCCAAATCTATTATTCCCTTCATACTAAATAATTGTCATGCTGATTTAAGGCTCCAATTGACAAACTTTTACACCTTTATCGATAAACATAATTTTTATTTAAAATATTAAAGTACATGAATATATTATTATTGATAATTTTCACCAAATATTATACAACGTAAATAAAATATTTAAATTTAACATTTTAACTGTAAAAAACCAAATTTAAACCCCGCTAATCTATTGGGATGGAGAAAGTATTAGATATGTAGAATTTGACACTTTTTTTATTTTAATTGGGTTGAAATGTAATACAAAATATACATAATAATCTAGATATATATATTCTTTAATAAGTGAATTTTTTGACAAAAATTGTTCTTCAATTTATAATTGAATACTATCATATAATTTTTTAGTATTTAGTGTACTTAATTCATCAATTAAATGAAATGTATTTATTGTTATCATAAAATTAAAAAAATTAAAGACAATATTACATCAAACACTTTTTATCTGCTGTTAAAGATTTGCCAGCATTTTTATATAATTTGGCCGAAGATGCTGATAATGAAAATATTTTAATTAAATATACATATTTAAAGCGTTAAAACTCTGCATTATTATTATAAGAGAGTAGATAACTCTAACTATGTTTGAATCGTTATAGAGTTTTTAGGTAAAAAATTTAGTAATTATTAATTATTGAATTGTTATAGAGTGCTTTTTAAAATTTTAGAAACATATTTTTTAATATTATAATAAGTATAAATAATAATTAGTAATCTGAAAATGAAGTAATACAACTCACACTTTTTATAAGTGAGGGATGGGAGATAAGATCTTTAACCTGCAAAAAGATTTCTCAAATTTAGCACATAATTTATTATCTTTAACCTGCAAAAAGATTTCTTAAATTTAGTACATAATTTACTTTAACCTGCAAAAATATCTACTTAAACACGGACTAATTACCATATTGATTTTGACTATTTCGTGGAATATTTTTGTCAGCTTATTACAGCATACCACAATTGTCTGAGGCGTTTTAGTTGACTTTTGACTTTTCTTGTTCCACTCATAATATCAGTCTCTGTAAATTCCATATTCTTCCTCAGATCATTACAAACTTCATCAAAATATCATTACCAACTTCATCAAATAAACCCCTTTTCAAGGAAGGTGTCATCTTTTTATATTTCCCACAAATTATGTTAATTTTCTTGAAGTTTAATGGTGTTTTGTAATGTGGTAATTAGTTAGTTGAAAGTGGTTTTTAGAGTTTATTTTTATAGATAATGAGTTCAATGGGTAGAGGGAAAAAAAGAGTATTTGATGTAAAGGAAGGTGTAGAGTTCTTGAACAATTTGTTTACCGAAAGGCCTCATCTTTCACTTGTGATTCCTCTGTTTTTGGTTGTTTGGGGTATTGAGAAGTGGTTTTTTTCTCTGTCTAATTGGGTTTTTCTTGCTGTAGCTGTTTGGGCAACTATACAGGTGATTTTTATTGATTTTTCCATATTGTATACTATTTTATATTGTTATTTTACAATTTTTGGTTTAGATATTATTGTTGAATATGCTAAACTTCATTTTTCATTGGTTTTGATGTGGTTATCTCCCTCCGTCCCTAAAAGATTGTCACGTTTTAATTTTAATGAGTTAGATTTATTTTTAATTTTGAACTCAAATAACTTTTAATGTGTTATGTATTTGTTTGATAATTTTAATTGAAATAAAAGGTTGGATGTCAATCAAGATCAGAAGTTTGTTAATCTTAATCATGAAAAGGGTCAGGACAATTCTGGGATGGAGGTAGTATTAGTTTTCTTTCAGTATGATTAAATAGTAGAAGTTATGGTGCTATATATGATATTCTGTTGTTGATAAATTGTTTTGTTGGGGATTTAGTGAATCTTGATGTAATTATGTTTTTGTCTTTGCTGGTTAGGTACTTTATTGGATTTATAGTAAATATGTTTTCTTTTTTATTCCAAATTCTATCCTTTTTCCTCCTTTATATGTTTTGTAACAGTTGTTAAGGTATATTGATTAGTGGTCAAAAGTTGATCTGAGATCTGAATATCTGATACATATACCTTCGAATGATAAAGTTACTGTCTACTATGTGCTAGAATGAGTAATGTATAGAAGGTATCTTCTGCAGTGGATACCATAGTGAAGATATTGGAATTGGATTTGAAAATGATGATCAGTGTCATATAAACATTATGGACTTTAATATATCTTTTGGCCATGTATAAGTGTTCTGGAACAGTACTAAATGAATGCACCATGATTTAATCATAAGCCGCTGTTCCAGTTCAACTTTGGAGATCATCCACATTTGCATTCTCGAGAATCGTTTGTATTTTAGTTTGTGGAGGGTATCAAAGGAATCTGAATCATTCAGTACCCCTTCAATTTTTGTTTACTTAGGCATGTTAATTGGATATATCGAAGTGGATGTTTCTGCACACATTTACTTACTTTTTTCTCCTTCTCGAAACAATTACACATTGCAGAACTCATTATGGTTGTTCTATTCATTCTATTTCTATAGATCAATGCAGCAGTTAACATCTAGTTTTCCAGTTCATGGGTCAAGGAATATTATCACCTGACATTTTTACTGTAGAAAGATTATCTATGGTTGAATGCTACATTTTTATCTTTAGATGGTTATGCATGCATGCAAACTTATTGGTATAGACTGGAGACTCCATTATATAGATATTGATTAAAACAATATGCTAACATTCTGAATCCGCAGTATGGAGGTTATCAACGACGTCTCGCGGTGGAGGATCTGAATAAAAAGTGGAAGCAAATAGTTCTTCATTCAATGGTATTTTCCTTATCCATGTTTAGAATTAACTTAACAGTTCTTTGTGAGTGTTGATTAGTATGTTATGTATACTATGTGCTTCAGCCGGAAACACCTCTGGAACATTGTGAG
The DNA here is from genome assembly GCA_019722365.1 of Lithospermum erythrorhizon. Taxonomy (NCBI): domain Eukaryota; kingdom Viridiplantae; phylum Streptophyta; class Magnoliopsida; order Boraginales; family Boraginaceae; genus Lithospermum; species Lithospermum erythrorhizon. Next base: position 729,233 of record JADFUC010002295.1, read on the forward strand.
TGGCTGAACAAACTACTGATGGAAATTTGGCCACATTATATGAGCCCGAAGCTCTCCTTTAGGTTCACTTCTGTTGTTGAGGTGCCCATTCAATTCTACTATTTCTGTCCCTTCATTAAACTTTTTATTTGTTGCGATATAGAGCTCATTAATATCCGCATATCATTATCTAGCACATATTTTACATGGCCTTTTAACCTAACAGTATTTAGATATTTGTAGTTAGGCTTTTTGATTAAGCTGCTTCTTGCTAATCTGGCGAAGGATTAACATGTAATTTGGCAAATCATAATAAAATACCTGAGGAAGTTTATTTCCTCTTATGAAGGATTCTAATAGTGTTACCTTTTCCTTTCATCTAGCTCATACTTATTGCTCCTCATTTATCTATCAATTGGCATAATCAAACTTAAACACTTGTTCTGGTGACTTGCAGCGGCGCCTAAAGCATAGAACTCCAAAACTAATTGTGAGTTATTTCCTGCTCGTCTTATTTTTCAAGTTTCAACCTATATGTCAAAACACATGGATGCTTAGCTCAGTTTCTGCTGTATTTTGTAGGAAAAGATCGAGTTACTAGAATTCTCATTGGGGGCAACCGCACCTGTTCTTGGAGTCAATGGAACTCGATGGTCAACTAAAGGTGACCAGGTCTGATTTCTTGTTTACAATCAGAAAATATTTTCTTTTTCTTTCTACAAGAATTGACTTGGGATGCATTACATCGGTAGTTGTTCTTTACCCAGTCTAATGCATCATACTTTTGGTAGATATTCTTCTTGCAAAGTTGCATGAGATATACTCATTCATTTCATGTACATGAGAGACGCCGAAAGTTTCGATCTCTATGCCGAGCTTCAAATTACTTCCCATATTCTTTTATCAGTAGATAACGAGAAAGGATGTCGAGGCAGCCGAGGCACTAATAAATGATCTATTCTTTCAGAGGATACTGCGGCTGGGTTTTGACTGGGATTCTATAGAAATAAGTATTTTATTACTAGCAAAGTTGGGAAAGCCACTAATGGGAACTGCTCGAATAGTTGTGAACAGTATCCATGTGAAGGGTGATGTAAGTTTGTATTACCAACTCTACTTATAGGCTTGTGTTTTTGAATCTTACTTCTCTTTTGTTATTTGAGAGTGGTTGTAGTTGTTTCTTTCTGACATATGCCCCTTGAGTATATACTGATTGCAAAGTATGAAATTATTTTGAACATAACCAAAACTAAATGTTATCCATTGGATGCTCTTCCAATCTATCAACATAATAATTATTCAAAATGAGGAATTCTGGAAAAACATTGGTCGATAATAGTACTCATTAATATTATGAAAACAGTACTGTTTGTTGTAACTTGTCTTTTTATGTTGTGTTTACTGGATATATTAATTGAATCATAGTTGAAGGTACTATAATCAAGATGATCAGTTTCAGTTTTCATGATTTTGTTCCGACTTCAATATACTCATGATCTCTAATTTCTGATTGATACCCACAGCTTATGCTGATGCCGATTCTGGATGGAAGAGCGCTCCTATACTCATTTGTTACAACACCAGAGGTAAGGATAGGAGTTGCCTTTGGAAGTGGTGGAAGCCAGTCCTTGCCTGCAACAGAATTGCCAGGTGTTTCTTCATGGCTGGTAATATTCCACATCTTTAGAGATATATTGGTCTGTTGGATTACATTACGGAATGTTTTCAGGTTATTTAGTTATTTTCATATTTTAACTTTCTAGTCTTGCATATTTGGTATCGAGTAACTGGATATATAAGCTGTAAAAGAAGCAGTAGAGTTTGTTATGTTTATAGGTATACTTAGTCCGTCCTTTTTCGTGGTGTCCCATACCATCCTCATTTGCTGCCTGTGTCAGAATCCATGAATAATTTACGTTCTTTGAGTGGTAATACTATTTTTCTATGAACCCCCAACAAGTTGATTACCCCACTCATAATCCATTGGCCATTTGGTGTTCCTGAGAGAACTCTTTATGATAATATGGCTGCAGTTCGCTAGATGCCTGATTGTGTTGAGCACATACTTCTATTCCAGAGATAACCTTCTAGTCTTATAACTATTATTGCTCTGTCTATTTAACTATGGATCCATCACCTTTCTACCAGTAACTATGAGTTTCTCATTGCTGTCATGTAAAGATAGGTCTCATGTTATTTTATGTTCTCTATATTCTCTTGTAGGTTAAACTTATTAGTGATACATTAGTTAAAACGATGGTTGAACCTCGCCGCCGTTGCTTGTTTCTGCCACCAGTAGACCTGTACAAGAAAGCGGTTGGTGGAATACTACACGTAACAGTGGCATCTGGTAGCAAACTTTCTAGGTGCAACTTGAAAGGAAGTCCTTCCAGAAGTAACACCAACTCTACAGTTGATTTTTGTGTAGATGATCAGCCAAATAACAAGGATTTGAGGACATTTGTAGAGGTCGAAGTTGAAGAGTTAACTCGGAAAACAGTTGCGCAACCAGGATCACACCCTGTATGGAATTCAACCTTCAATATGGTTCTGCATGACGATGCAGGACTTGTCAAGTTCAATCTATATGAATGCTCGCCAGGCAGTGTGAAGTATGATTATTTGACAAGCTGTGAAGTCAAGGTACAGCTAATTTTCTCTTCTTATTTTTCTTTAATATTGTTATTATGGATGTTTTCTGTCATGGTATACTAAACATCTTGTTGGTAGTAGATGAGGTACAATGCAGATGACTCAACAATATTTTGGGCTATAGGTGCTCAATCCTCTGTCATAGCCAAGCATGCAGAATTCTCTGGAAAGGAAATTGAAATGACTATACCTTTTGAGGGAGTTAATTCAGGCGAGGTATGATGGATCATTTTTTCAAGTGTTTCCTGTGTGACATGCTTGTTTCAAATGCCACATTCTACCTTAGCAGTCTGCGTTTCCCTACCTCCATTTTATCTTCTTTCTTTTTGTATGAAATCGCATATGTTTGATTTCAAGTAGCATAACCTACTTAGTGCCACTTAATGATTTAATGAAAAAAATATTATTTAGCCCCTCTAGAGATTTGACTCAAAGAGATGCTTTCATTTTTTACTTTTTTCTATACCTAGCCTATATCTGAATCCCCATCCATTACCCTGTTAATGATTAGTTTTCCTTGATATTTGCAGTTGACAGTGAAGCTCGTCCTTAAGAATGCAGTTTAAGACTTGCTCATAGTCATTTAAGTTCTCGGCATTCATTAAATGGGTCATCAAATTTCCTTTCAAGAACTGGTAGGAAGATTTATGTAACAGTTAAGCAAGGAAGGACTAGCCAGAAAGATGGACGGAAAATCCCTATCCTTAGGTGCGAAAGGTAATACTTGGTCGAATAGTTTGTTTTAACATATCAATCTTCTTATGTGTGTACCCAGCTATCACCAATCTGATGTGGAACAAACTCTTTCCCAGTTATTTGATATCTAATTCTCTAAAATCTAACTAGTCAGTGCTGTGGTGAAGGAGATAGCTTAAGGTGCAAATGAAATTAAGTGATGGGATCTAAATGGTATGCTCCTTTTCAGGTTATTCAAAAGACTAGAACTGTATCCCATGTTTCAGATCCCACATGGAATCAGAAGTTCGAATTTGATGAAATAGGAGATGGTGAATATTTAATAGTAAAATGTTTTCATTAGATTAGACTGAATTTGGGGATGAAAGTCTCGTGTAAATATGGAGGCTTCATGGTGATGCCTAATAAGGGATGTGTGGACCCTATAAAGTGAGTTGTGGGAGAACTAATGCTTGGAGATTAAAGCAGAAATAAGTGATGACTTGAATGGCCTTTAGGCTTTGTTCTTTAAATAAGCTTCTAAAATTTTTCATTAACCAGCACATTGCTCTCAAAATTATGCACAAAGTCTCATGTAGTGCAAATCTTGTCGTCCAGATCAGAGCAAATCAATCAGTTTCATTTTGCTTTTATTTTCTTAATGCTTGGGTGGTTTTATACAGAGTTCACGTGGAAGTTTAGCCAATGGTTGGGTAGAAGTTGTTCTCATTGAAGCCAAAGACCTTGTCGCTGCTGATCTTAGAGGAACAAGTGATCCATATGTGAGAGTACAATATGGGAACTCAAAGAGAAAGACTAAAGTAAGTAAACGATAAATAACAGATTACGAATTTTTCACCCAAGGCTCTTTCTGCTTTTGAATGATCCTCCTCGAACATATGCATCTCTTACATATTTTTCATGTTGTATTGTTGATCTATCAGATTTTTCGATATGTCCCCTACATATGAAACTGATCTCTGAATGATAACAAACGGGCTCACAAAATTGTGTCATATGTACATTATGTCCATTATGCATTTATGCTGTTAACATTTCTGATATATCGTCTCACCATGCAGATTATGTACAAAACTCTTCATCCACAATGGCATCAAACCTTCGAATTTCCTGACAATGGCAGTCCACTAGAGTTGCATGTTAAGGACCATAACGCCCTTTTACCAACATCAAGCATAGGTGATTGTGTTGTAGAGTACCAAAGATTGCCTCCAAATCAGTTGTTTGATAAGTGGATACCACTTCAAAATGTAAAGAAGGGGGAGATTCATGTTCAAGTCACAAGGAAATTACCAGAATCACCAAAGAAATCACAGGAGTTTGAGTCATCAGCAGTAAAAGCGCGACAACAAATTTCTAAGCAGGTGAGGAGATCTGTTTTTCACATAGATTGATCTTTCACGACGCACCAGAGTTGCACTGTTTTATTTTTTCCAGTTGCATTTATAACAGATGAATCAAATGATGGTCAAGTTTCAATCTCTAATCGATGATCGGAATCTTGAAGAACTTTCATCGCTAGCAACCGAGTTGCAGAGCCTCCACGATACGAGAGAAGAGCACATGCTGCAGCTGGAGACTGAGCAGATGCTGCTACTTAACAAGATAAATGAGCTTGGACAGGAGATATATAACTGTCAATCTCCTAATTTGAACAGAAGACCCACTTTTCCTTGACTATATTCAATAATGCTTACTGATCTCCTAATTTTCAGTGTGGGTGCAGTAGTGATATAGGATAAGTAATTAAATATCCTTAGCTTGTAAAGTGTACTAGTGAGAAAAAAAAGGATTCTTGACTTTTTAAAGTCTAGCTAGGTGGTGCTTCTGTATATTTTGAATTTGAGGTTATTTATTAAATGGTGTAAGAACACTTATATAAGCTTCTTTTTACTAAATCTAAAATCCATTCCCTTGTATCAGTTTTATTATTTTGTGGACTGACTTCTTACTAAATCTAAAAGCTAAGTATATGAATGTTGGATGAAAGTTTATGTTATTGTCAGAGCCAGAAGTTACAAATAATACTCCTAGTATCTACTGTACATTTTTTGATAAGTAAGTAATACATTGATCAATTAACTATTTTAATTGATATTTTATTCAATATTCTGAATAGAAACAGAAACATAAAAATACAGATATAGATTTTAACTAGGAATTTTCCCTAGTTATTAGATTGCATAAACATTAACTCCCCATGATCACCTCTTCCTAATTGAACATGTTGATGAAACTTATATAGGCAATTTCTTCAAAGGGATTGGACTAATAGTTTTGAAGTAGAGTTGATTAGTATTTGAAACGTTGCATATTTAAAACTTCACCACATGCTGGAGTCCAAATCAAATGGTTGGTCCTGTGATTGTTGATCTTGTAGGGTATCAAAGGCCGCCCTAGAAGAAGAGGGTGAAGATGAAGCTCCAAAACTCAAACCAACATTAATATTGTTGTTATTATTATTATCTTCAATTTGAGGAACCCCTTGTGGAAAAAACAATGAATTATAATCATTGTTTGCAACTTGACTTGATTGAATATTGTTTCGAAGTTGTAACGTCCTTAGAAGCAGAGAATTAACCGAGAGATTTGACCCGAGCAACGTTGAGGTGGCCGCAGGCCAATTTGCTAGGGAGGCTAGAGTGGTTGCTGGATCATTTGGGAGAAGCCAATTGTTGAGGTTCATATCGTTGCCACTAATGTTGAAGTTTGATAGAGAGGATGGATTGTTGATCATGTTTGTTAATGGTGTTATTGGCATTTCACTTGTGTTTTGCACCTCCATGTCTCCAAATTCATTTATGATTGTGTTGGTGTCGCATGGAGATTCCAAGGATTGTGGAGAAGAACATGATGGTTGTGACCTTTTGATTGTTGTGCTTTTTTGAAACACTCTGCATACTACCCATTCCTCCTGATGACCATCAAGCATAAGAATAGTATAAGATATAATCAATGGTTCAAACACTATAACAAGACACATGTTCAAGCTTTCAATAATAAATTCTAATATATATAGGATGTCACTTATTGTTAGTCACAACAAACGTTTCAAACATGAGTGTTATTATATCACTACAACTAGAAGATGCTACCAAATAATAATGAACTAACAATTGCATGTGGCCAAAGCCCAAGTGTATATGTCAATGAATCAATAAACATGAAATATAATGACTTTTGGTAAATGCAAATAGAGTTTACCTTTGTTGGTTTGAAAGTAAGCTTGGATTCATGCCTATATTCATGCATAACCCAGTTTGTTTTTTCCCCTTTAGGAGCTCTTCCATTGTAAAACACCAATGTTTTCTTCATCCCAACCAAAACTCCACCACCATAGATCTCCTTATCTTTGCCGGTTGTCTTCCAATAGCCTGCTTCGGTCGCTCGATTAGTCCTCAAGCCGGTAGGATACTTCCGATCTCTCTGGCTAAAAAAATACCATTCTTTTTCCCCCATCGAAGCTCTAGCTGTATGTGTGACATAAAAATTTCAATAATCAACATATTTTTTACAATGTTCAAGAATCATGACAAATTTTACAAACTTACATTTATATATTAGATATATTTAGTGTCGAACCAATACATCGAATCTAATATAGCATACTTAAATTTTAATTCATGATTTAGTGTAAAAAAATGTAGTTGTCTCTATATATATTTGCATTGGTCATTATTCAAATAAAACGGTCAATTTTAAGAGTGGCAAAGTATGTGGTATGCCCCTTAGCAACATTATTGTTACATACTTATAATATATAACAATGCTTATTGAAATATATGTATCAGTGTGATAATATTGGAGAAATGTATGTGTATATTTTCTTCAAATTGAATGTATAACATATACCTGGAAGATCCCAAGGCTCACACTTATTAAGATCAACATCAATAATGGCTCTGGAAGAGAAAGAAAAATCAGAAACTTTGTTAGAAAGATAACAAGTGATGAGTTCTTCATCAGTAGGATGAAACCTGAACCCTGGAGGAAGATTATCCCCCATTTTTCTTATTCTTGTTTTCTTGTAACTTGAAGAACTAAATGAGAGAGATACAAATGATGAAGGGTAGGGGTATAAATTATGATGTTTACATTGTTTCCTATACCTCAACCTTCAAGAAGAAGCTGCCATACAGCTTGATTAGTCTTAGTTTATCTATGACAATTACAGCTAACATATTGACAAAGATAGAAGTACTTGCATGAAGATTTGGATTTTCTGAGATTATGGTTACTTATTTACGGCCATTTTAATAAGAAGTAGTTGTTAATTCTTCACCAACTTTGACGTTTTCGTGCATGTTCTGTTCATAACCATATATAAATTTGTTAGTAGTGTTTGATAATATAGGGAATTACATTTATAGATTGTGATATGTTTTAGTGATACTACACATCGGAATTCATGTACCCTATGACATTATTATTATGAGTATCGGACTTGGCCGGATTTTTGCAAAAATATTAAACGTTCTCACAAATCAAAATGATTAATTATTGGGTTTTGAAAACGCTATATAATAAGTCAATAACGCATTACATTTTAGTAACTTGATGAAAAGGGTGCAATATATAATGATAGAAGTGATGAAGTTCTAAACATAAATCAAATAGCTCAAAATAATAATATTCACTTATTATTGCTAACGATATAGTTGCTGAGTTGCTAAGGGAGGTTTCAACTTTCAAACCCCTCAAAGAATGTTAGTTTTATACTCCCTCTAATCTTTAATATTTATTGCTTATATTATTTTTCTTATTTTTATATTTAACATTTGACAGGCTTTATTTAATACCCTCAAAATTGGAAACTTTATGAAAAATATATTTATGAAAAATATATTTGGTTTCATTAATTAAGGATATATTTAACAACATATGATATAAAACAGGTTAGGCGACAAATAATCTAAATAAAATAAAATTGATTAAGCTGTAGGAAACTGATTGGGAAGACGGAATTGAAACAGAGAACTTTGCAAACGAACAACAACAATTTATTCATATACTATTACAACAACACTGTAACAACATATAAATAATGCGGATGAAGCCATGCAAATGTTTTTCTTAAAACAGATTTGTCATCTTCACTTCGGTGCTTAGGATAACAGAGGAGACTGTTTCTCAGGATAAAATCACCCAACGAATGGCTTCACCAGCACTAGCGAACCACTCGACGAACCTCGAACGAGCTTGAAGTATCATCTCCTGTTATTTCTCCATCCCAAGTTTGCACAATACCATTGACACACAAATGGCTTGCAAATTTTGGATTCACAACACATTATCCAACATCCCCATATGAATCAAAATTTGTATTCAAACAAAATCACAAAGAACAATATAAACGACAAACATTAAAGATTGGAGGGAGTATATAATTTTTACATTTATATATATGACTTTTATGTCACCCTTAAAGAAATAATTATTGTAACTCTCAAAAATGAATGTTTGACTGAACATTAATTCTCGAAACTGTATGTTATTATCGACCACATTTAGATTTTCCTTGATATGTAGAAGGTTGAGTACCACTTGAATTTGTAATAGTGAAAATCATTTTGTCGCTCGGAGGTGTCTTGATTCATTAGAATGTTGAACCACCTTCAACAATTTCTACCCACCAAGAGAAGTCCTTCCTAGATTCGCCCCTTGTATAATGGAAACTTTCTTCCCCTACATCAACATGTACATCATTGGCAATATCCCTAGGATTTTGTGATGAATTAAGCTACGAAGAATATTAGTCTAAATTAGTAGTGATCTATCTCTGTCAACTTCTATATAAAACTTACTGCTATTGACAGCAGATAATAGTGGTTAAAAGTGCTTACCAAACTACAAGGCCAAACCATTTAAAATAAATATTCTTCCTGTTTGGCCTTTTTGAAGTCTTTAGAAGAGAAATCAAAATTATTTCATCCACCAATAAAATTACTATATTAATATTTTTCGGGACTAGAGACCATACTGCCCGTAGATCATATTTTCTACTGTTGAGTCTGATCATATATTTTCACCGATTGAAGCGATTCGACCTCGTACTCATATTTTCGACCGATTGACTGCAATTATTGATGTCTGCTGACAAATTGCTGCCTGCTGCTTGTATTTCATGGGCCATGAGCGCCTGCCGAGCCTGAAACGGCCAAAATATTCATAAGGAAAGATCCGAAATAAGGACGGGGTCAATCGGCCAAAAAATATGGTTGGTGGGCGAATGGGTCGAAAAATATTGGCCTTGACGAACGGGCTGAAAATATGTTCTGGGGTCGAAACGGGTCACAAATATGCTGGCCTGGGGTCGAAACGGCCGTAAATATGGTCGGGGGTCGACTGGTTGAACGGTAATGCCATCCCCGTCAAAAATACGGTCCTGATCGAAACAAAAATAAAATAAGGGGCCCCTGTCGAAACGGGCCGGAAAGTTAAGGTCTCCGTCAAACAGCCGGGGGTAAATATGATCTTGGCTTCATCAAATTTAAAATATGGTTCCCTGGGGCAAGGTCGCGAATACGGTCCTCCCCACAAACGGACGCAATATGGTCAGCTTAATTAAATAAATGTCATCCCTGGGTCAAATCCGGCCGCAACATTGGTTTATGGGTCGAATCACGAAAATACGGTTTCAGCCAACGGGTCGGTAATGCCATCCCCGCCGGAACGAGTCGAAGAGTCAATGAACGCGTCAAAATATGGTATAGGTCGAACGGGCCGAAAATACGGTCTCCGGTCAAATACAACAAAATATGATTTTGTGCATTTAATCGGCCGAAAATACTGCTCTCCCTCCTAATGCTGAACTAAGTCGAAAATACGGCCTAACAACGACGAAAATACGTCTCCCCTAGCTAAAAAATACTGGGCTCCCGATTGAAATGATAAAAACAAGATCTAAGCGGTCAGCTGGTTTCACAAAACATATAAAAATACCTGGGCCTCATCAACGATAAAATACCGCATCTACGGGAAGTCATGGTTTTCATAAAGATAGTCAACCCAGAGGTTTTTGGGGATTTTACAAGTGATTTTCATATTTTATAAAATTAATGAATCTCCTTTATTAATTTGAATTTTTTTAAAAACTTAAACCCTGCCACTTTAAATAGACGGGTATATTGTATGCAAGCCCGGGTATCAGACCTTTTAAAGTGGACGATTATATATCATATATGGTTGTTGGTGCTGTTTAACGACCCAGGCCTACCACGTAACATGCTCAACGTGCTCTACGCCTAACGAACCGGGCCGGGTCGCCTGCACACGCCCCTATTCTGGCTCGGCGCCGACAGTATTTGTGTCGACGCCAAGCATCGTCAGACAAATCCGCACTAATGCTTACCTCTGCTATCATTTATTTTTTTGGCATTAAAGGTCCCAACGCTTACTTTTTAAACGCCCCAAATATTTACCTTTTAAACGCCCTAACGTTTACCTTTAATTCAAGACATCGCTTATTATAATAAAAACAAAATCACGACGCATCAATAAATAACATTTAATGAAATAATGATTTATTAATAGTTTAATATTACCAAAGATTTTCACAATACTATTACTATACAAATGCATAAATCCAAACAATACAATTACGCTCACTGCTCAATGGTGAAACTTAAAAGTTACAAAGTCACCACATTCTATGTCATGACGATCCACAAATTCACGCCACCCATCCGGCAACACGACGCATTGGCCACCATCCTCTAACCTCTTCCATTTTCAATTTTGGACATCACGGCTCGCCATCCATACTAGTTTACACTCACCTGGCCACAAAAAACACACGCTCGAAACAAAGGTACGAGAAACAGCCTTCGGCAGACGAATTCCACGGTAACTCTGGAAAACCTCTTATTAACGGCACCTCCTCAAATTCTTTTCTTTCGAGGCAGAGCGAATAATATTAATAAACATTTATCGACTGATTTTGGTGATTATCGAACAAGAAAAATGCTCTATTTATAGACCAAGAAAATGCTTTCTCTCGATCAACTTTGCAACAACGGTACCATCGCTCAAGAACGTTACTCATCGCTTATCCCAACGGCCATTTAACGGGCTACTTTTTATTTTTCAACGTGGGTAACGCTTTGACCAAACGTTACCACGCCGATCCCAACCCGCCACTTTTGGCAACGGCTACAAATAAGTAATCTATTACTTTTATGAGTCAACGTGGGTAACGTTGATTAAACGTTACCACCTTTGGGTCCCAACGCTAGTTTTACGCATACTACTAAGGAAAGGAAAACGTCATGGATTTTTTGACAACATTTATGGCCGACCAGAAAAATAAAAAAAGCAACTTGTATAGATCAGGCAGAAATTTATCAATAAAAACGGGGCTGGGGGTAAGGAGGGAGCCGGTCATCTTACTAGACACTTACTAGGGAATATAAGATCATCTGGCGATGTATGCGCTGGATCATACACAAGGAACGACATTACCTAAATCCGAGGTAACTTTTTTTTAATAATATTTTGCCAATAGGATGGAAATTATGAAATTTGTAATCGTGGTTCTTGCCTTTAATCATTATGATGAATGACGCTTCACTAATTGATTCAAAAAGTCGTTAATCCCGAGCCAACCGTATCCCCCGTATTACTTTACGAACTTACGCTTAAATATTTTAAAACGAAGAGCCTTCTTAGGTGCAACCCCTTTCACTTTGCCTTATAAAATGCGTTTTGACTAGCGATATCAGTGTTTTTACCTGATTTTGATATAATATGTGTAATACGCCATCGGATCATATAGATCGGGTCTTACAAAGGAGAATTGTTTATTTTAATCAATCAGGGCTCTGACGCCGCCTATAGGACGTGGATACTCAATCGGGGTTCACTTACCTATCCACAGCCTCGCTTGTTCCTCAACCGTTAGGTCCTCCCACATCATCCGATCGGTTTCTCTCTCGAGTCAATGAACGCCAACACGTTAACAATACCAGCGAGATAAGGACAGACATTGCAGAGTGAATGCAGTTCTTAATTTGATCGGGTTCACGACGCAGCGAGGATACGAGGGTCGACACTGCAGGGACGCCACCACCACCGCCAGCTGATTGTCGTATGAGACGGCAACAAGAGGGACGACATTTGAGCATTTGAGATCGCTAAATGCTACTGAATAACGCTGCTGCTTCATGTTATGTACTTTCAAGTTTCAAACACCATTGCCTCTTTTATTTTACGACTTTATTCTAAACAATTTGCGCATTGCTATTTATTTTAAGATTTCAACAATGATTATGTTATATGGTTGTCGAACATTTTAGGTCAGGTTTGTCATTGTCGCGAATTTCAATTTACGTACTGTTAATTGCTACGGTGTTTAATTTCTATCGTATTCTAAATATTTACGCCTTAAACTACCGCTTGTAACAAACGCTGCCACGTTAATCGCTTACTTACGTAATACAACACGTGGCTTTTAACACTTTTTAACGCCTTAAACTAAGCGCACATTGTTCTAAACGCCGCCACGCTTATCGTTACTTGCTACGATAATGCATTTGTAACCTTTCGCCTTAACAGCCGTTAACGTTTATGTATTAAATCCACGCTTATATTAAATTACGCCATCGCTTATTAAGGCTCCGGGAGGCTCCTCGAACTGCCTCCCCCTGGCCGAATACTCCACAACATATCAGTGGGCCTCGAACCGGGCCATGACCTAGGGCCCAATCATTGACCCCATCCGTCATACTTCTTAACGGACAGGGGACAGTTTTAGGGCCCAGGGTCAACACTGAATCGACTAAATAGACCCTGGGCTGCCACTCAGGCCGGATCTTCCCCTTTACAGTCCACCAAAACTCCGGTCCGTTAGACACCGCTAGTTGTTGGCCTGATTAGGGGACTTAGCCAAGCCTGTGCTAAGGCCGGACCATTAATCACACGACCAGCGGCTGCTACGGCTACGAGTGCCTTTTGTTTGACGGACTTTCATCAAACAATATAGAATGTTTCGAAAATCAGTATTTATTCACAAGAGAGTCTAGATCATATATTATATTTATATAATATTTTATGTTATACACGTTCACCAACTTAATATTATGATGCATATATGTATTGTTGACAAATTTAAATTATTTTATAGATTTAAATAACACAATTTTAAATGACTAAAAGAAAAAGTATCATAAAATGTGTAACATAAAAAATCTTAAGACTAGGAAATCAAAGGACCCTATGGTTCTCTCTCTCGTGGGAACGATAATAAGCTCACTACAATATTGTTTTCGGACAACTTGGGAGAAAATTAGAAATGACGTAGGAATGTAATTGCAATATAGATTATAATTGTAGTACCTCTATCAATTTAATTAATTAAAGCTTTTGATTACACAAGTTATTTTAACAATAAATTACATTTTATTCACTAATAAAAAAATATACAAAATTGATATCATTGAATTTATTTTTAAAAATATTTTCATAATATTATTTTTTTGTAATTTTTTCATAATGCATATAAAGTGAATTGATAATTAAAGCTGTCGAAAGCCGAGAAAATCAGTTCAATTCAAAATGGCAAGGCATACAAAATATGATATAATACTCGCACGCCTCTCTCCACCCTGCGCCTCTTTCCCCAAAAACTTTCCTCCAAATAAAATTAAACTGCTCCCTTTTGTGAGTGAATAATCACCTTTCGTGGTTATTCTTCCCCTTCATTATTTTTAATTGTTTTTCTTGATTTTAATAATTTAATATTTCGTTTCTAATTTCATATTTGGAGTATTTTTCTTCACTTTTTAGTGATTTTCTACTCCAAAATCTCTTCTTTCGCTTTACTTCTACTAGATTGACGACAGAAAGAAGATTAAGTACGCTCGCGTGACCAAAATTTCTTCGCTCAGAGTGCGGCGATTGCATGAAGACAGTGAGTCTTCATCGCTTCAAAACATTAATTTCGAGTGAGGCGATAGGCATAACCATCGCTAATTTTCTTTCTATCTAATAGCTAAGTAGAAAATATTTGATCATTACAACAACCTCCATGCGATAACGATTGCCAGACTAGTATGTTTTCAGGTCGACAGCTGAATCAGAAGTTTCATAATGTAGCCCAACATGTAACGTAAGCTTTTGTGTAATTTTATTTTTTGTGAAACAAAAATCCACGCTAATTATTAAAATGTTTATGATATACACTCATACACCATTATATTAATTTCACATACATTATAAAGATCATGAACGAGTTCTTATCACGGGACGAATAGACTGATCTCGGGGGACGCATTTAGCTCTCGATAAGTTACGCTGGCGTCAGGAGCTGGCTCCCCTTACATGACGCATGCTAAAAACTAACAAGAAAACGAACCTGCACCTCATTCAAAATTAAAATGTTACATTTCACTCACCCTTCTTTCGATTGGGCCAATTTTTCCATCTATTTTATCATTCTACTCGCTTTCTTTCAAAAATAAATCTTACACCTTTGCAGCAGCTTTATTTCAGGTGGCATTATTTTGCTTGAAACAACTGTAAATTGCAATACGCAAAGTATTGGCTGGAACTAAAGAGAACGCATGATGTTGAAATATGATAATTTCAAGCGCACTGAAGCATAATGTTTCATTTTACTATTAATTTTAACAACACAACCATAACAAGTGACGAAACGCAACCCAAAGCTCCACTCATCGCGACTAAATCTAACTTTAACTTTCACTGTAACTGTCTCCACTATTTAATTATTTCACCAATTACATTCTCCATACAATTTCGCAAGAAATTAACTCCAGAAGCAGCTTGAAATAGCAGCAGACAAGACCCCAAATTTCACGCATGTCAGAACACGCAAATGAAATCTCGCATCGTCGTTTGCTTGTGCCTCTGCCTCCCGGCACATCCGCACTTACCTCCCACGTATAAATAGCAGATACAACCATTCACAATTCATGGCCACTAATGATTCATTCGTTAGTAACCCCCTCCCCCCCTCTCCCTTCCGCCCCACAAAAAAAGGATCTCTAAATAGAAAGATGTAAATGATCATGCAACTAAAAGCCGAGTTATTAGCTTTTTGTGATAGCTAGCTCATTTATCTACTAGCTTTCTCAATATCTTTTTCTTCCTTATACCGATAATTTTCTTGGCCCTTAAAGATCATATCTCAACTACCCATGGATGAATATTTTACGAATCGAACATAGACGAAATCGAACATAAGTCCAGAGGGTTATATCTTAGTAGAAAGCTAAGTATTAATCAAAGGAAATGCTTAGAAGCCAAGCTAAAGACATACATATTACATGAGGGAATTATTAAATAAAGTTCCATGCATGATTAGCTTTGAAATGACTAAATCATCCCTCACTATTGCGTGGACCTTTTCGTGCAACAAGATGCAAGGAATAATATTTGCATCTATTCTTGTCTTAAACTTCACCAACAAATTGAAAAAAAACATATTGTTATTATATATATTTATTATATTAAACAAATGATCATTTTTTTGCAATCCATTTTTATAAAGAAAGATTCACATCTGTTTAAATGCGTGTGATCCGGGTTTGGTCTCGACTTTTCATTTTTGTTTCCATTATGTTTTATTATCATTTTTTTGGATACCAATTGCTTTTCTGGTCATTTGGCCGGAATATTCCTCCCTTTTAACGTAAATAAATATGAACTAGCATACAAGTTTTCTACGCTTTTTGATGAAACTTAACTTACATCAATATTCTCCTTTTTTTTCTCAAGGGTGATATATTGCTTTTATTTTACTATGATGAATATAATATACTATTGATGTTGATGTTGAATATGAATGAAGCTCAACTCGTCGTTAAAAGGAAAAATAAATGTAATGCATAAATTATGATGAAGTCACTCCCCAAATTAATTAGCAAGATCAACATACTATACTAGTAACATAGAGCCTTAGTGACAATAATCTTCTTGTATATCTCTAATTTGATCCCAATTTAACTTAATTATTAGCTAAGTAGAAGCTGTGAATAATGGTTATGCTATTTATAATTATGAATACACTAATAATTTACTTTGTGAACAACTTGATAAGTGTTGGTGATAATAATATTCTAAGTCCTTGACAGTCCTTTTAAATTTGTAATATATATGAAAAGAAAAGGTTTAAAGCATTGATTGAACAAAACATTTGGATTCAAATGTCATTTTAATAAAATAAAGAAAGTAGGCCATCTTGAGAAACAAGTAACTTTTGCTAATGCAATTAAAGCACAACCTTTTTTAAGCCTTAATTATCACATTGTTTTTCTTTTCATACTTGAGGTAGGAGCATTAAAGCCTCAATCTTTAGCAAAGGAAAAAAATCTTCTAAAAATGCAATGTTCAGAAGAAGCTATTGTTAGGCTGTTCAACAATACCTCTAGCTCCTTTGAGCTTCTTCTTATCTTCATCTATGTTCTTTCCATTATACTTGCCAAAATCTTTTATTTTCTTGGTGGTAACATATCTTTCCAAAGGTAAATTTTAATCTCTTACTCCTTTCCCCCTCTCATATTTCAAAAAATAAAATATCTCATCAAAATTACTTAATGATCTATTTTTTTCCTTTCTTTTTCTTTCAGGAATAATGATGATCATGAATATATATTTTCTGATGAAGAAATGGAGGAAGAAGAAAATAATAATAATGAATATTTTCATGGCGAGTCGATACAAAATAATCTCCAAGGGTTGATATTTTCTCCAACTAGAAGAACCAAGAATATCCAAAGTAAAGAATTTGCAACCCCTCATCCATACTTCCAGGAAATGCATGAAGAAAGTCATGAAGATGAAGACACATCTAGTTATGGTTCAATACTATCAGAATTTGAGCAATTAAGTGATGATTATGAAAAAGAAGATGTTGAATTGAATCCAACAAGAGATTATGATTCTGCCACTGATAGCGAAACAAATGACACTTATGTCATGTCACCATTTCCTAGTGACCAAACTCAATATGGCTCATTGAACGATAGTGACACAAGTCAAGGTAATTATTAGTTCCATAATCAAAACTAATTAATTTTTCGATTACAAGTATGACTAACTAATACTCCGTAATAATTATATATGAAATTAATTTGTTTTGGTCATTTATGTTATAGAAAAAAATGATATCGAGATGAATACAAATGAACATGAAAAGACTAGGAAATTGACGAGGGAAAAGGAAAATTATTTAGTATTTGCACCATCAAAATCAAAAAGCAAGAAAATCAACCTTCAAGAAAAGAATGATGAAGGTGAAATTTTTGGGGATTCTTGTACAAATGGATCCACTTCCAAGAGTTCTTCTGATTGGAGAAGTTCGATAAATTGTTCTGGAACAGAGGACCCTTTTTCATCTTCTTCACGTAGAAGTTGTCCCAACTGGGAATCTTACACTGTTTTCCAAAAATATGATGAAGAAATGCTTTTCCTTGATCGAATTAGTGCTCAAAAGCTCAGCGAGACAGGTACAAAATTTTTATTATAAAATTTCATTGTACATCATAGGTGTACTTATCACTAGACCAATCATGTCGTAAAATAAATTCATTATATTGAATTCTTGTGTTTTATGAGTAATTTTCGAATTCAGAATCTTTGAGGTCTATACAAGCATGTCCAAGATCGATATCAGAAAGGATCGTGTACAAAATAGCTCCAAGAAACAAAAGGCCGATGGATTTTAGACACAATCCATACCATGAGCTAGAATCTGCCTATGTAGCACAAATTTCTTGGACATGGGAAGCTCTAAATTGGAATTATAAATACTTTCAAAGATTAAGAGAATCAAGAAGACAAGATGACCCTGGTTGTCCTGCTATTGTAGCTCAACAATTTCAACAATTCTTGGTTCGTTTACAAAGATATGTAGAAAATGAGCCATATGAACATGGAAGGAGGCCTGAAATTTATGCTAGAATCAAAAGCCTTGCTCCAAAGTTGCTTCAAGTCCCAGAATATCGAGGTACTAAAACTTAATATTGTCAATTTACTCAATATGGCTTCCAATTTGTTATTTTCTCTGATCTCTTTGCTTCAGGGAAGGGCCAATTTTATTTAATTTTTTCAATATCCTTTTTTACTTATTTTTTAAAATGACGAAATTCTTTATTTCTTAAGTTTGAATTAGATTCTTAAGTCAAAAGACATGTTGTTCTTGGTTATTATATTACTTTTTGTAATCCTTAATGCATTTATCATTTTTTCATCAGTTTCTGTACATATTAGAAAGTAACTTAAACATATACTATGGATCAATATGGAAATGAAGAAAAATAGAAAATGATTTAAGGGTTGTTGTTATTCCGTACTTGATAGCCCGCCATCTTTTAGAACTACATGTATAACTTGATTATCATTGCTAAAAGGTTTAGCAATTATTAATTTGATGATAATGAGCTAAGGTGGACTCTTCAAGCCAACTTAGCTATTAAGTAATTAACTAATTGCAATGGATTCCTTGCTTGCATGCAGATACCAATTTCATAGCACTATCAAAAAGGGAGTTCAAATTTCCACTATCTAACATTATAATTGAATAACAAACAAGATCTTTTTACCTTAGCTTTATTTACTTATTTAATTCACTTGATTGGGAAAATAAACATGATTATTTTTCTTTTCTTTAATTTTTTAAACATTTAATTTGATCATTGGAAATTAAAATTTAATTAAGTATCTTAAGGATGGTACTTATTATGCTTAAATTTATATTCAAGTATTTATATTTCTTATCATAATTGTATCCAAATTTATGGTACATATTGAAAATTAAAATTGGTTCGCAACATCTTAAGAACGTGTTGAAGTATCAATTGATTAATGTCACACGTCCCACATCTAAAGTCAGTGTCTTATCGGGTCAATATATAAGATCTTGAGCTACTTCCTCTATTGTCAATTGGTTTTAGAGTGGAACCTCATAGACTTTTAACATGATATCAAAGTCAAGCCCGTGATGATGAGGACACGTGTAATCTCGCCGATGTAAATTCCAAGTGTCATGCCGTCGAGGAAGGTTACACGTGAGGAGATTGTTAATACATATAAAATCGGTATCCTCCCGATCAATATATAAGATTTTAAATTACTTTCTCCATGCCAATTAATTTTAGAGTGAATCTCATATAATATTAACATCCTTCAACATTTAAAATGCTCGGACAAGTAAAAATAAGGTGGACTTGTGAATTCAAAGAACACAACTTATATCTTTAGTGTATATTCTGTTTCAGGACCCCCAAATCTGCTGGCTTTGTGACTTTATTACTGTAATTTAATTTATTGACTGAAATAGAGACAGCTTTAGAAAAAGCAATGTTTGAGGATAATGTACTGAATGAACTAAATAATCAATTATTATGTGTATCAATTTTGCATGATACAGATTCAGAGGATGAGAAGAAGGATGAAGGTTATTCTTCATCAAGAATATCTTCAGATGCATTTCTTGCAATCATTGAAGAAACAATCAGAACGTTCATGAGTTTTCTTGAAGCCGATAAGGAAAATCGTTGCCAGATAATTGCAGGATTTTTCAAGAAAAAAGGAAGAAGTTCAGCTGACCACACTCTTCTTCTCCTCTTGAAGAAAATTAACAAAAAGGTCAGTATCTAATTTATTTTTTTCACATCTATCATAAATGTAATTGTCGATTTGATCTATGTAATTGTCTTACCGACAATTTGACATTTCCGTCATTTTAGGTACTATAATACTTTTGGACAAAATTGTGGTTAAGATGTTACATTGTCATTATTAATAATATCTGGCTCAAATCAAAGTTATATATATGTCAATTAAGATTATATATATTTTTTTTTGAAAATTTAAGATCTAATTTGATAAATATTTTGGGATGAAGGGAATATACGAGAAGAGCTGCTAATTGTCAATTTGATCCGGATAGTTTATTCATATTATTGTAGTTTAGTCATTAATAATTATATTATTATACATTAATCTTTAATAGTAATACAATTGTTACATATAGTTCCCAAACTGCAAGTGGATGTCATTATATGAGACTAAAGCGGCAATATTGTTCACCATGTTCGCATATATGCAGAAAAAAATGAAGGTAAAAGACATCCGAAGGTCACGAAGTTGCCTTAGGAGAAGGAGACTACGAGAAACCGACGAGATGGAGATATTGATGGCACTCATTGACCTCAAATTAGTTTCCAGAGTTTTAAGAATGAGTCAACTTAATGATGAGCTTTTGCATTGGTGTGAAGACAAGATGGGCAAAGTTAGAGTTACTGAAGGAAAGCTGTTTAGAGATTCTTCACCACTTTTCTTCCCAGCCCACTAATAAACGAACAAATCTTGCTTTGCTGACTAGATGGTGATATGAATATCCTAAAGTGCCCTTTTGTAAATACTGTGAAATAAAGGTGGCCCAGAGATTAAAGCAAAAAAGAATGGAAGAGCATGTGAGTGATAGACATGAAATGGGATGGAATCTATTAAAGAGAAGAAGTGTCAAGAATGATAGGTTGGTTGGTGATTTTGTAGAGAGTGAAATATGAGAAGACAAGTAAAGAACGTTGAGGATAAAATGATAGGCGATGACTCTCTATCTTTTTATATGATTTTTATTGTGGTCTTTTATGAAATTATTGTACATCATGTCATGAGTAGTTGCATTATAATTATTTATGATGCATGTCTATAAATAATAATATACGATGTATAATAATGAAAATATGAGACATAATGAGAGACATGTATGAGATATAGAGGATCCTATTTAGTGAACATACAGTAAGGGGTTATTTTATGTTATTTTAGAGTATTTCCCGATTAGGTTTCTTTTATTTTGATTAACTAGTGGAGATATACATGCGTAGTTGAATGGTAAAGGCCTGCAAAGACCATGCATGGGAGTGGAATGAGAAGGTGGCACATGTTGCTATTAGTGGAGGTGTGCACAAAATTCGAAATCGACCGGACCGATCGAATCGAACTGAAAATAACCGAAATTTTCGAAATCAATAGGAACCGAATCGATTTAGGCTCGGCCTCGGAGGGAATCAAACCAATTTAGGTTCGGCCTTTAAAATAATCGAACCGAACCGATTTTTAAATTTTGTATAGATTTCTCAATTTTCATTTATTATACTTTTCAAGATCTTGTAGTATTTACATGTGCACATTTTAAGGAGGGAAATTTAGGTTTAACTTTGTTCATTATTGAGATAATATAATATAAATATTTCTAAAGCTAATAATATAGGAATAAAAAGATATGTAAAAGGAGTGATATTGTGTATTGAATCCGTATGAAAATTTTATAATTAATCATAAAAGGAATCCATTGAAATTATATGGATTATATCTAGTGTTAATACTTAATTTTGAGCTCAAGACGATATGCTTAAAAATTGGCCCAAAATCGAATTCGAACAGAAACCGAACCAAAACCGATCGGAACCGAACCGATTTAGGTTCGCCTTTTGAGAGAACAGAAGTTCGGTTATCATTTTTGCTCAAAATCAAACCGAACCGATCCGTACACACGAATATCTATTAGTGTTCATTCATACATGGAAGATTGACATGCATGGTCCCACTAGGTTTAAAATAATAAGTTAAGAGAAGAGGGAGTAATAAAGAAATCAATTTTCGGCCAGACATATATACTCCGTATATGATTTATTTGTTAATATTGTACTTTTTTTTAATTTGTAGATGGACTAATAAGTTTATTAAACATTCTCATTTATTGAATATATCATTATCCTTCATATGCATATACCTTTTACATGTCTATTTCGTATAGTATCATTGATATTTGACAAGCATGGATAATGAATGATGACATTTAAAATATTCATCTCAATTAATAAATGCATTTTAATTTTAATTTTGACTTTGATTCACTTTAATAAATCATGCAGACAGAAGCTTTGATTATATCCAATTGTTATCCAACAAGATTGAATTGAAATTGATTTTATGGTTAGGATTTATTAGGAAAAATTGGGGAAGAACCGATTGCGAGAGTAAATGAGGGAAATGAGGGAAATGAGGGATCGGAAAGAGAATTTTCATTAAGATTCACAATTGTATTCTTATCCTCATTCACTCATTCTTATTTCTGAATACATAAGGACTCCTATTTATACCGGTAAACAAATAAGGAAGTCAATCTAATAAAATAAATACGAATGATCCGAGTGATTGGATCATGAATCATGATCCTGGTCAATATTATTTGTGCTCATGATCTTGGTCAACAAACATATTTAATTTGTATTTTTTTCTTTAAAAAACAAAAAACAAAAACAAAGACGTTTATATTTGTTTATTCCACCTCAATCCAAACATATCATTAAATTACATCCAAACTTCTCTCGATATTTTCTCTTTCAAAACCTCATTTATTATTTCCTTCCCATTTTTGTTCCACCGCCAAATTAGGAGTTATTTTCGTACCTTTTCTCTTTTCCCCTTTAAAGAATTTATTTTTTTCGCTTCGGTTAATGTAAAGGTATTTGTTTCTCAAAGTTTGTAATTGATGTATCCTTAATCAATATCGTGATGGTGTTTAATAAAGATCTATTTATGTGCCAAAAACAACAGCAAAATGGCGTTGTTTGTACCAAGCCACGTCGAGCTGAAGGAGAGATGTAGGCCTCCGTTGATAAGAATACGTATGCAACTTATTTCTTGTAAATTTATTTTGGGGTTTTCAATTTATTTGGTTTAGAACATTTTTCATTTTTATAAGGTTGTAATGCATGTTGGTTTTTTTTTTTTTTGTGGCAGCAATCATCACATAGAGGCTTATGGTGTAAAGGCTGGAAATGAGCTGGTTGATTTGATCCTTTCTAAGGTAATAATTAAATTTTTTACATTATATAGTTGGTTTGAAATAATTATAATCTTGTATGTGTTACGATGATATAATTGTGAAACATATTTGTGGCATTTTCTCGATGATTTAGAACAAGATTTTAGCGACTTTTATGGCCAAATTAAACATTGTTATGCTTGGAGCGTTGGACGAAATAAATTTTTCATCATTTGGATTTTGGAGAGACCATGCATCATGTGTTTTCTGGTCCTACCGTTAATTGATTTCAATATAATTTCTACATGAATTCTTAATGCTATATGTAACATGTTACGTGATCACACAAATTCGAATTTTCTGGCTGCCTTCACTAAGGACCCATCCAACGTTGCAGACATTACTTCTGATGTACAGAGTATTTAGATACACAGCTTATAGTGTTCAATATCATTGGTATGTAAATTAATTGGCTTGTTCCATGGCAGGACGCTTGTGGCGGTAAGAAGCCGAATTTCCATGTGGCCTTGTCGCCGCCATTTTACAATGGTTCACCCCCAACCAGAGCTTCAAATCCAGTCATCCAGGACGAGCAATTTCGTACTTCTAAACTCAATATGAATCCATCTATGATCGAGCCTCTCGCCTCTTCTGCATCGCGGTTGAGTGGTGGTGGATGTGTTCCTGTGAGGAACCAGACTCTTACTCCGGAGAGGAGGATAGAAGGCTTCAATAGTCGTAACAATTGCAATGTTTCTACTATTGTGTAGAAACACCCTTAAAACAATCCTCTTGCTAGAGAAGGGGATGCAAAATAACCAATATGAGAACATTGTCTTGAAATAGAAGCTCCTGTGTAAATATATAGATTCCACCCAGAAATGGGAGGGGAAATGGGAGATAATTTGTCAAAATTTGTATCATAATGTGTATATGTACATAATGAAACGACCATTCTTTTATCTTTTATCTTGGCTTACTTAAAAGGTTTCCTGCTTTAGGAAATGATGAGTGCTCAATGTCACAAAGAAAGATTTGTCGTCCATCTAACCTTCATTGGAATTTTGATCCAAAGGAGACGGATAAGACCAGTGATGGAGTTTAGAATTGACCAAATGAGGTCACGGTCTCTCAACTTTTTAAAGTTTAATTATATAAGTCATTTTTCATAAAATTTAGTACTTGGTCCCCATAATTGCCGGCGACATCAGTTGGAAATTTTGCCCTATCGCTTTTGATGGTAGGATAGTGGCTTCATGGTGGGCGACTGGAGAATTAGCAATGACAAATATTCATTTAAATACCTTTAATGCTTTGGTCTCCTTATTAGATTAGTCGTCATTTAGAATGTCACGTTATTTTTTATGTAAGCGTTTTATTTGTTTTTTCTACATTGTTGAACTTATGTATATCATATATTTGTTGAAGTTTGAAGAAACGATTAATGAACATAGAGCTAATTCTTCAAAATGGATTAAGATAGTTAAATAATTGTGACGTGTGACTTTGGTTTCAGGTAAGCGATATAATTATTTGGCTTTGAGGTGCATGCGTCTCAAAATGCAAGAAACACTTGGAAAATTGTGTGTATTCTTATCGGGGATAGAAATTAAATGATGTCGTATCAGGGCCAAAGATGTAACGATGTCGTGTCGGAGGCCAAGTGTTCACCGTGTCGGCCAATGAAAGATCAATCACATTGGTCAGCTATACGAGACCAGTTTGACAGGTGGCTCGATGAACATATATATTATAAATACCACAGTAAATTATTTATGATCTAAACAACAGGTATGGTCCTAATTATAAGAACCGTGTAAAATAAATAAAACCATCGTATCGCGAAGAAAGATTTTATTATTTATATTATTACCTTAGAATAATAAATCTCTTTGGGAAAAATCTTCACTTGATGCAAAGAAAATTTATCAAGCGGTTGGGGTTATTGTCAGTCTGGTACTTCTCCCTACGTATCTTCGTGATTATGGCTTGACTTGATATGGACTCGGTGGTTGAGCTTAGGTGTGAGTTGGATATCGTCTGGATAGGGCACGGGGCCGAGGGGGATTTGGTTTTTGGCGTTAGATATGGGGTCGAGGCAGGTAGTGCTTGACGTTGATAAAATGTTGTGGAGCGATGCATGTCTTTGACGGAAGTAATAAATTTGGTGAGATTTGATCCTTCCCGTGGATGGATATACGAGAGGTGGTTGAAAGCTTGATCCTCTTTGTTGATATACGGGATGGTTGGACGATTGACCGCTTTATAAGCAGATCTATCGCTTGTGGTGGGAGCTTGATGTCTTGGATATGTCATGTCGAGGAATCTTGACAATGCAATACCAGTGTGTTGGGTAGATGAGCATATAAGAGCTTGAGTTGGGTTCGCCCAGTGTTGGAAAAATATATATAACTTGAATAAAAATTTAATCAAAAATATATAAGCAGGGGATCTGATTGGAGATTATTTAATCCCCATGAACTAAATAAATAGTGGAAAATACTTAGGAGATTCCGGTAGGAAACTGTCTATAAATCTTTAACATTCCTTTGAATTCCGTCGTTGACCAACTTGAATGTAGTACCTACAATTGAATCGCAGGAGAGGTTGAATCCTGCGTTTGGGTTATTGTAGAAGGGATTGAATGAAAAATCGAGAAGAATTTGATTAACCATAGCATTTTCGACCATTAAGAAGGGAATGGAGGCTAAAGGTTTTTTATTTTCATGAAAAAATGATGAAACCTAATAAGAACAGCTTATATAGATTATTAAAAGCGCATTAGAATAGTTAATTAGCCGGCTGGTTTAATTTAATTAAGCAGTTAGTAAAATCAACGCTAACAAGTTGGTAATAGTAACTATGAGAGTTACTAAACTCGATTAATATCGAATTAATTGATTGACTAATTAATTAATTAGATTCATCAATTATATTTTCTGATGTGATGTAAAATTTCCGATTGAGAATATTCGTTGATTCTGATCAATTTCAGTTATAAATATGATTCATTTCATACATGAGATATAATTCAGCGTCATTGTATATGTAACGCCGAAATTTCCGAGATAATATCGCCGTATAATAATATAATTGACCATTATTATTATTATACTTGATTATCATGAATCTAGCGATACGGCCTAATAAAATTATTATCGTGAGAACTTGAGCTAGTAATTACGATTCACTGTGTCAGTATTCCGTTTAATATAATCACGTTAAACTAGTAAATGAATTATTCTGGCCAGTTGTCGCAGCAGGCGTAATAAATAAAACGATACTTATTGATTCCATGAGGCCTTAGAAACTTCACTTGTGCTGATGCTGGATCTAGAGTAAGAGGCCAACCCAGGCAATCTATCTACGACTTGATTTGGTGCGAAGGCCTTAGCGGCGTGTCTCCTGATTTGATTTTTTTTAATAAATTCTCTTTAATTATTTTAGTCGCATAAAAGCAATAAGAAAGTAAAATCACGTTAGATGTCCGTGTTGAATGTAGAAATCTTCCAAATGAATTATATCCCAGAAAATCAATGAAATAAAAGATGGCAATACTAACTTTTTAAAAGTATATCTTGTCTGATAATTTTTTTAATAAAATTAAACTTGATAAATATATATGATTAATATTACTTAATATAGAAAACTTTTAAATTTTGACACAAATAACAACTTTAATATAAAAGGTCGAAGTCGTTCGAATAGAAAACTTTAGGGTGTCGATTTGTGCATTGATGTTCATCGACAAAGCCAGATTATATACATATAATATACATATTCATGTATGTATTTTTTAGACCATAATATCGATCGATTATATTTCATATAGAGTGAAAACTAATATAAGTATTATTATGACAATATAATCTTATTTAGTTTCTTAATCTTAATCGATATTAAATAATGAAGATTAAATTTCTTTTTTAATTCCACTTTTCGTATAATTGAATTGACTACAGCTTAATTATTACCTCTATAATTTATAGATAAATATATTTTATTTAAAAGCCAAAAACTAACATGTTATATATATTATAATAAAAATAAATTTCAAAATAAATATCAAATCAATTTATAATTCAATGCTTAAATAATTGTATTGTGGTTGATTTAAGTCTTTAAATTGATAAAAACTACGCTTTCAATCGATAAACATAATTTTGATTTGAATAAAATTTAATGTCGATATTAAAGTAATTTGACAATATTATTTTTGTTAATTTTGCAAATATTATCGCGAAATAAAAATATTTGAATTTAAAATTAATACGTAGAAAAATCCAAATTTAAACGCCCATGATATTGGTGATGGAGAGTATTATATATGTATCTTGGCCTTTTAATTTCAATTATTGAAATGTAATACAAAATATCACATAATTTAGATATATATTCTTCAATATTAATATTTGGTTTAGAAAAATTATTTTTCATTTATAATTGAATAAGTATCCATGCAATAAAAATTTAGTATGTAGACGGACTAATTGTTTGCATTAAAAAGGAATTTTCTTATTGTTATGATAAAATTAAAAAACGTAAGACAATATTATATCGAAACGTTTTTATACGTTGGTGAGGTAATTGAATATTTTTATATAATTGAACTGAAAATATTGATGTGAACATATTGGTAATTAACGTAAATAGTATTCTTGTAGCGTTATAGAGAGAGTAGATAAACTTTCATTATGTTTGAATTGTTATAAATTTTAGTAAAAAATTTGGACTATTAATTATTAATTTGTTATAGAATTATTTTTAAAATTTTATTAGAATCGTATATTTGAACCATAAAACATATTATAATAAAGGTAATATAGTACTCCACTCATTAACAAATCATAAAATAATGTGACTTTTACATAGTCTCAATTACGGCTTAAAAAGCATGCATATCTCAATTACAACTTGTAAAAATTATAAAAAGTTGAAATTTCAAAATATATATTGACTTGAATCTAGCAGATCTGGCATGACTATATTATTTATTATCGACTAATGAGGAATTCATGGTCAAAATTTTCAAAGTTTGACTTGGAGTAGATTGGGTGGAAGCGAATTTCAGTTCTGTAGAACTTCGGGGTAGTCCTCATCGCTTGGTGTGTGTTTGCGCCTCTTTGGTGAGTAGAAGATAGGGCTTAAGCTGACTTGATCACCAGGCTACGACTTAATTTGGTGCGGGGGGCTTGTAGCGTGTTTCCTACGCGCATTGGGAATGGAATGACTAAAACTGTTGTCGGAGATTCGAGTTAATGCATGCGATGTTAGAGATTGGGATTCTGGCCTTGGGTGTGTTTAGGCTTTATTTGATGCTTGGTGTCCCAGGCAGCTTATTTCCTTTTGAATCTTGAGTTGGAGATGATTGAAATGTTGCTTGTTGGTCTTATTGCCGGAGAACTTTCTAGAACTTTTAGCTTTTGTGCTTAAGCTTTTATAGAACTGACTTAAGTTTATTTTCTAAATTACGGGGGGGTGTTATGACTTCCAGACTGATTAAGTGGTCGGTCATTGGAATCGTGATCTTGTGGATTGATTTGAGCGTGATCTCGGCAGATCGGATATTTTGCATGGCTTAACCTCAGAATAAGAGTTGAATGTTGTGATTTTTAGGACAAGCAATTTATTTATTGACCCAGAGCATTCCGCATTTGTATTAAATTTAGCAGGTATCTTTGACTTGGTTTAAAATTAAGTTTATTTAATGTAAAACCTAATTTTAACATAAAATTATCTCAGTCCTTGAATCCGTGACTTAGATTTAATTTAAAAGTTTGGAGTAAACCTGTCAACCGCGATGTAATCGTGTAACCAGTTGAAAATTAATTAAATTAATAAATCCATAAAAATAAATTTTACTAATTAAAATTAATTAAATTTTCACTATCTACGTATGTAATGAACCTTCAATTGTTTGGAAATTGTCAAATATAGAAAGTAATACTTTATACTTATCCGCATACATTTCATTTGCTCCATCGGAGATCCGATAAAGAAGAGAAATGAAATGCAGAAAAGAAAATCTTAAAAACAATTTACTTTAAACATTTGAATTCTTGAAATTTCAGTAGCCTTTAGGTTTGGCAGCAATGAAACTAATGCATTGTACTTGACGGACATTGTCGAATCCAATGATTCTAACAAAGGCATCTGGGTACTCCTTGAGGCACTCATCGACCTCCTTCACCACTTGGAGTGAGTCGGTGCATCCAAACATGGGCAACTTCCACATTGTCCAGTATCCTGGTGATCTTGCATGCTCACGGTACACGAATCCACCCTAACAATCACCACATTTATTAATCAAAACCATACAATAATGTCAAATTTATAAGAGATATTGATAATATATAATGATTGAGTGCTGTAAATTATATTAAATTAAACTGGTCAAATATATGAGCAAATTAGCTTCATATTTATAGGTAAAATATAAAATAATTTTGATAATAATACTAAACTTAATACTCAAGTAGTTGCTAAAACTATTATGGAAATAATTAATACTAATGTTTTATTTAATATCTTCTGGTATCGTGTCAATTTGGTCCCAAATAGTTAGACCGTTACAGATTATTAGTTCTTGAAAGTGACAAATATTACAGTATGATCCTGAAAATAATGTTCAACATTTATCACTTGCGGAGTTGCGTGTATCATACTACAATATTTATACTAGTTTCGAAATTAATATGCATGAAGTACATGTGGGACTAAACTATAACTTAATCTCGCTATCTATGATCAAATAAATAATTAGCTCTTAACTTTGAAATGCAATTTATGAGGTTTAGTTGAGTAGTTGGCTTACAACTATGGAGAACTCAAGGCAAGGAATCCATCCCTTGCGGAGAAGGTAGTCAACTTCCTTAGCCAATTCACCTGTGGTCAATGGAGGAAGGTACGATAGGGTCTCGAACTTCTTCTTGCCACGTGGAGGCCATACCTGCAACAAGGGAATTAAGTATATCATTTTCATTGAGCATTAGATTCTATAATCTTCATTCCACAAAAGTTCTCTAGGCTTGGAACAATATTAGCACATTATGATTGATCATCTAATTTTAGCCAAAGGTTAAAGCTTATTTGATGTTTCTTAAATCAGCTAAACAATTATTTTCTACATAAATTACATTGGTTAATTAAAATTACTATTTGGTAACGAGTAACCAGGGCCGGGCCCGTATAGAACATTGTCAGTATAGAACATTGGCTCAAGTGATTAGCATAGTAGAACTATGATTTTGGAACTATGAAGGTTGTGAGTTCAAATCTCCTCATCTTCATTATTCTTTTTTATACGGAGTATTATTTAGTAATGATAATAGATTCTATTTATATTATGTTGCTAAAAAAGATGTATATTTAAGCTCATTCAAAATATATTTGAAAATTCAACTATCCTAACCAACATTCTAAATTAATTTTCTCAAATATACTGAAAATTATTATGTTGGTAAATAATGTGGTTATTCAAGCTTCAAAAGCTTTATCTTTATTTCATAAGATAGAAAATATTGATGATGATTATGTTATTATAATTTTTTTCATCAAAAACTAATGAGAAAATTGAATTTTTTGTAATTTTAATTTCAATTTCTTTAAGAGAAAAGTAGAGGGTTACAAGCAGGGTTGTGCTGAAATCAGGCAAATGAGGCAAGCCAAGAAAGCAGAAGCGAAAATAAGCAGAAATTTTTGGAACCGATCAAAGACACGATTTAGGTTAAATGATAGGAGAAAATAATTCAGGTTAGGCACTTTGAAATAAGCCAATGAGTTTACAAATTTTATGTAGATTTACCGATTTTATTTATTATCACTTCGAGAGATCTTGTAGTATTCGTGTACGTTTTAATAAAGGATTTAGATTTAAGCTTTGTTCGTTATTGGTATAATGAAATAAGTAAATATATAAATCTTTCTAAAACTAATTATAAAGAATGCATAAATGTAAAAAGAGTGGTATTGTGTATTGAATGTGTATGAAGATTGTATAATTAATCTTAAAGAGTTAGGTGAAATTACGTGGTTAGATGCAATGCGGGCTTAATTTTGGTCAGGCGATAGAACGAAAAATGTGTCAACGGCAGAGCAGAACAATTGGATTGGGCCGTCGAGCCAGAGCAGATGAAATGGGTTTGGGGTTAGTTTTAGCCTTAGCCTGCCGTCCGTCTGTACTTGAATTCTGACAAATTAAAATTTATTACTTTAAAAAAATTATATTAATTGAAACCTTGAGAATTTATATATTAAATGACTCGTCTCTATTTTTCTAGGGCTTAGTATAAAATTGTATGAGAGTAACTACTTAAATACCATTATTTGAATACATTTAAATATGTTACTACATTGGTTAATTAAAATTTTATTTGGTAATGAATAACGTTACACTTAAGTCTACAAATTATTTGAATACATTTAAGTATGCTGCTACTAATAATTATGATTTTCATTATGAGTATATCATCCATATTTATTTTACATAATTTCAGGTGTTATAGATTGAATTTACCTGCATGCATTGAACTTTGCCGCCATTGCTAGCAATGGTGGTAATGTCAGCAGATTTGCGAGAGGTAGGGAAAGTGGCGGTGGATTTAAGTCCGGTGAACGGAGCCACCATGCTAGCTTGAGCAGGGGTGGCTCTATTGACTGAAGCAACAACAGCAGTAGACATAACAGAGGAAGCCATTTTTTTCTTTGTTTGTGTTACTCAAGCCTTCACTTGACTGATGAGGTTTTGGACAATGTTTCCTCATCTTTATATAGCAATCAAAATTTGAAAAATGCCCTTTTTTAATTGGCTTTCATTGATTTACATCCAACGGTTGGATTGCAATTATTTGAAGTATAAGGACTATATTGTCCACAAATTTGGATGGTCTAGATTTGATATGTTTGCCTTATCGTTTCTTGCCTCTTTGGTATTCCAAGTGGTTGTGATTAAGCATAACCTTATCTGGTGTGATGAGGACTGAAGTCGGTTTTGTGTTTCTTTAGAGACCTCCATTGGTAGGTCAAGCTATCTTGCATTGCCATACACAAATTCAATGCATAGTACACAATTGTTAGCCAAGAATGATGGTATTATGTATTTATGTGTGATATAGAAGTCGAACAATAACTATGGGTTTTTAATTTTTATGTTGATACGGTGAGCGAAGGGCGCAATTGTCAATGTAGATATGTGAAGAGGTTATCAAGGGAAATGTGGCATATGCCGAGGCAGATTCATGAATCCTTGCATCTGTGGCCAGCTGTAACCAGTATCTGCGCGGCTTGTGAGGCAGGCCGCAGTTGACAGCGATTCTTTAACAGCTGTGGGATCGAGCCGCTGGCCGTCTTGTAGGCCTTGTATAGCGTCATTGAATGTCGCCGTGGGCAGGTTTTTAATTTTGTATTTGCACTATCTCGATTATCACATGGATATGCACCAAATCACACATCATCATTAAAATTCATTAAGGTCGAATTAAATCCCACTAGGCACTAGGTGGAAGCATGGATGTGAAATCTTCATAGTAGAAATATTATCTAAAGGGGATCTTAACCAAAAAGCATGTTAATACATTGAATATGTGAATACATGTTGTCGTTCTTGAACCATCGAAGATCGAAAGTTTTGGGATCGAGGGTTGAAATGCCGACTCGAGAGTTTTTGACACATTCTTTGAGGAATGATCGGCCACTACTGATCGGTACCATCAGGGGCCGGTGAGGGGGCGTTGGTAGGCTGAGAAGTTTGGTTGATCTACTGAAACTGTCGGCCTCTAGATCGGGCTAACTTTGCGGTGATCCGTGGCCCAGATTAAGCGCTTATTGGCGATTTTGGAGGTGGTTTAAGTTGTTTATATAATTATACGAACATGTCGTTATAACTGCTTGTCCCAATATAGAAAAACATATCTTACGGTTCGTGATTATAGAATAGTTTTAATGATAAATCCTGCATTATATAATCATCTGAGAGTATAATGTCGCTCAATTTGTAATCTGTTTAGCACGTTATAGTGAAGATTTACAGTGGCTCTGTCAGGTGGATTGAATCTATGGCGTCGTTGAATCTGCGTTAAATCTACGATGTTGTTGCTTTTACGTACGCAACTGCGTAGTGCAGCGATCTGGTTTAGCGTAGTTATAACAAAGGCTGGTATTAGAGGCTCGGTCTGTTTCTTGCTTGAATCGATATAGTAAAAGGTTTAGAAGTAGATAAGTTTAATGGGAGAAATAGTTTTAGGTCATGTGAATCAAGGTGAGGCATTATTGAAGAGAGGGGGGTCTGCGGTCTCTAGCATGAGAGAATCGATACACATGGGTTTAAATTGGAGTTCACTTGGAGGAGAAGGCGCGTTAGCGTTGTTGTTGTCTCTGGAGGGCCAGTTATTCCGGAGTTTTTAGGCTAGCTATTTGGATTAATGAAATTTAGTGGAAAGTACGTATGCTGTGAGGAAAGACATAAATGAGTTGTTCTTTGAAGCAATGCATTGGAAGCCTCTACATTATGCGAGAATAAATCTTGAGAGGCAGCAGATACAAATATAATATTATTAGATTTGTAATTATTAATATTTTAATGTGGATGATGAGGATCTTGGCACTTAGTCCATTGGTTCTAACAGCGTCGTATGAAAACTTTTTTAAAGGAATCTATGTTAATGAGTAAAGATTACATAACTCTAGAATAAGTTAGATCTCTTTCTTCGTAACAAGGGTGAGACTGTTGTGGTGGTTACAGTTTGGATACTCCTTAAAAATATTCTCTGATAGTAGAGTTTAAGGCAAAACCTACTATTTTCTCAGTTTAATTAAATTTAGAATAGGTGTTTAGTGTTACAGAATGTCTTACCGTTGCATCACTAAAATAAAGACCTGAGAAGTGAGTTCGGTGAATATTCGATAATGATTACAAAATAAAAATTCGAAAACATCACTAAATATGAGTTGGTCGAGCATGATGAAATTCCAACAATTGGAATTTGTCCCAATGTCTATGCAGTTATATTTTAAACCCGAAAGTTATAATCGTATTATAGGTCGTTTTAGATATTTGTATTGTGACCCTGCTTGGGAACCGTCGAAATTATGATATACTAATTTATGTTTAACGAACATATTAATATATAGATTATAGGCGGACTCTATGAGAAACTATCGCCTTACAATTTCATCGGAGTTAATCTAATATATTAATTGTCAACCAATTGTAATAATAGAACTTATTATTATTTAATGTAATAATCGGTTTATGCAATCCCCAATTGTTCAGCAATATAAAGGTATGAGATATAACATAAATACAGTTGGTGTCATGATAGTAATTAGGGATTTGTTAAGAAAAAGTTTCCCGAAACAATTCAAGCAATTTCTGGCCCAAGGGATGTTTTTAGATTCATATGGAGAAGGACATTCGAAAACCGATTGTCTAGAAGATGCAAAGAGGCAATTTAATGCGTCGATATTGTTGTTGTTAAGTAGTACAAAATCACGGGAAGATATAGCATTAGTTGCCGATAACCGCTGTTCTACCGATATGTGAATCTTGATTCTAAGCGTCTTATGCATATACGTCCTAAGAGGCGATTTTCGACATGAACAAGTAGATAGTGGTAATATTTACATGGCGAAATTGTTACGTTTTGCAATGGTTAGGCTGGGTCTGCAGCATCGATATTGAGACTTCATGATGGTAAATTATTGTACCTTAGAAGATGTTAAGTATTCCTTTAATGATGAAAAATTTGATTTCGGCGAGTCTGAAGACATAAATGGGTTCGGTTTCAAAGTGAAGGGTGGAGTGATAAAATATACCCATGAGGAGTTATGAGGGAATTGATTACGAGAAGTGTTAAAGCGGGAATGCGTTGTATTTTTTTCTGAGTGCTACGATTATGGATTCTTCTTGTTAGAAAATGATAATATGACTATGTTGTGGCATATGAGGCTTGGTTACATGAGTGAGAGAGGTCTGAATTTTGGTAGGGGCAATCTTTGCTTGGTGTGCGAGGGGAAGTTGAAAGACTTGGGATTTTGTGAAACCTTGTGTCTTTGAAGAAGTGCAATCGCTTGACAAATTTCAGCTTCATAGAACAAAAGTCACATTGGATTACATCGCTCCGATTGTTGAA
Source organism: Lithospermum erythrorhizon (assembly GCA_019722365.1). Classification (NCBI taxonomy): domain Eukaryota; kingdom Viridiplantae; phylum Streptophyta; class Magnoliopsida; order Boraginales; family Boraginaceae; genus Lithospermum; species Lithospermum erythrorhizon. The sequence goes on from JADFUC010002295.1 coordinate 764,486, forward strand.
ATCGCTTGAGAGTGGAATCTTTGGAGGTCACGAGTATTTTCTATTGGCGATTTGATGATTATTCGGGGATGACTTTGGTCTTTATTATAGGCGAGAGAAAAGTGATGCTTTTTAGGCTTCTTCAAGGATTGGAAGATTTTAGTGGAAAAATCAAACGGGGAAGAAGGTCAGTGGGTACGCGTATTGATAGCAGTGCGAAATTTTGTTCGTCTAAGTTTGATGAGTTTTGTAAGGTGGAAGGGATTGCGATAGATAAATGGATTGGTATACGCCCCATTGAGAATGGCGTAAGCGAGGCAGTATAAGTCGACATACGGAAGTACCATTTGTATGGTCTCGGAAATGTTGGGTTGACAAAGAATGTTTTTGAGGCGGCGGTCCATCATCACTCTTTATCTAATAAACCGTGGTCCTCGCGCGTATAAATCTAAAACTCCTATTGAATTGTGGTCTAATAGTCTAGCTTTGATTATCTGAGGTCTTAGAGTCTTTGTTTATTTCGCTTATTATCGTATGAATGAGGATAGAATTAGAACCTTGAGGCAAAGAAGGGTATATTTGTAGGCTGGTATTAGTGTGAAGAGGGTATAGAATTTGAATTAAATAAATCGAGAGACGGATGTTTCTAAGTAGAAATGTGATATTTGATCTTTAATTCTATGTTTAGTTCAACATAAAATCCATAATTCTTTGAAGCGAGGAAGATGGTGTTGGGAAGTAGGTGGAAGGCGAGAGAGATTGAGTGTTAATGGTGATGGTGGTAAGCTGCCACCAATCGCGGTCGAGCGAGAAGCATCGAGAAGTTCCATCCAGTGAGCTTGTCATGATTAGTAGGCTCTTGATCGCCCTAGAAGAGCTAATTATGGAGTACCTCCTACGAGGTATGGTTATGAGGATATGTTGGCATATAGATTTGGGTTGTAGAGGAAGGTGATCTCGTAGGCGGGTTCTTTATAAGTTGTAGCGGTATTAAGTCAGTCAATGAGCTTTTGCTTCGTGGAGAAATGGAATCAACTTGGAGAGAATCAGGAGCAAGGTTAGGTGAAGGTAGCGGGAAAAAAGATTGTCGACTTTGCAGTGGATGTTTAAGAAGAAGAAGGGTTATCGTAGTCAGGGGATCTGATATAAAAATTAGAGTGGTTTCACAGGGTTTTGGTCCCGGAGGAGGGAGGTTATTTGTTGGGATATTCGCCCGGTAGTCGGACAGCTTCTATCGGGGGTGAAGTTCAGCATTGTGAGATTCTTGTGATGACTTGGAGCTCGATCGGTTAGATGTCGAGGCGAACTTTCTTTACATGGAGAGTTGGAGGAAGGGGCATATGAAGGCTTGACGGATGGTTTCGGGGAATCAGGAAAGGAAGGCTGTGTTTAGGAGTTAGAAGAAATGCTGTGGTTTGAAGCAGTCTCCGGCGGTGAATCTGAGAAATTTGATAAATTTCACAGCAGTGGAGATTGGGTATTCGAGAAGTCCATATAACGGTTGTATACATTACAGCAAGGTTAGTGATGGTTCTGCTTATCTCTTAGTTACATATGTAGATCGTATGTAATAGATAAGCTGCGGTTGAGATGTATACGATATTCAAAATTTCTACTTGGTGTTGAGTTTGAAATGGAAAGAGTTTCAGATTGTTGAAGACAATTTTGGGTATGGAGATATTTAGGGATAGAAGTCAAAAGAAGCTTTTCTTATCACGTAAGGCTATGTTGAGAGGTTAAGTTTCAGTTGGTATAGGCTGCCGAGCGATTGAAACTCCTAGTTATTCAAATATGCGTGCATGCATTTGCATTTGCACACCTAAATCATCTGTGAGAAAGGTATACATGGAATCGTACCTTATGTTGAGCAGTTGGAAGTTTGATGTACGTTATGAGTGCATGCTTAGACACGATGTTCTAGCAATGTTGTTAGTGTTTGATAGGTTAAATGGTTGACCACGGAAAGAACATTGGCATTATGTGAAGATGAATTTTATTTATCTGATGCGTCTCATATTGGTCTTTTCTTTATGATGGAGATAGTTAGTGTTTGAACTACGGATACTACGATTCGGACTATCTTTGGAGATGTAGATGGTAGAAGATCATGGTAGTTATGTATTCTTGGTGGTTATTGTCGGTTGGAGGGGTTGCGTTGCGATCACGGTGACTTTGTCTACTCTTTGAGCGAGTATATAGCGCTTCTGAAGTTGCTGAAGGGCGAGAGGGCTAGTTAGTGATGCAGTGCTTCTGTCCAGATCAACACAATGGTATGACAGTTTAGTGCAGTATCTTAACCGAGATCGGGTTCATCATTTAGGACAGAAGCACATTGATGTCTGATATCATTTTATGAGAGGTGAGAAGAGGATTAAGGTAAATAAAGAGTGGATGCTGGTCTTGGTGATATATTTTACGAAGCGGGTTTCGCATCGCCAGTTTAATTATGCGAGCTTGCTTAAATGGTATTGGTTATTAAAATTGGTGGGCAGCATCGGCGAGCACACATGCATACAGTGCGTGCAGCGTATTCACTATCTGGCTTAGCGTACGGTAATGTTAATACATCAGTGCGTTATTACGGCGTGTTTTTAGGAAATTTTCTTTTATCTAAGTGATTGAGTGAGGTGGAGATTTGTTGAATATCGCCCAAATTTATATTCTTAGTTCTTTGAACCATCGAAGATCGGAAGTTTTAGGATCGAGGTTGCAAAATCTCATTCGAGTTTTGACTTTTTATTCTTTGAGGCTTGATCGGCCCTGATAAACCTCCTCAGGTCCGGTGAGGGCAGTGGTGAAGTTCGTTGATCTGCCCCGAAGAGTAATCGGCCTGGATCGATCGGGGGGCCGATTAGGCTATTTCAAAGAAGATTTTGGAGGCAGTTTAAGTTGTTTATATTCTCACGAGCATCGTTATGAATCGTTATGCTTTTCAACGTCGATATAGGAAAATTTATACTTCTGGTTTAGGGTTATAGAATAGTTTAACCTTATTTATTCATACAGTCCTCATCTACCCAGCATCGAGGAGGCGCCTTTGACCCGCTGAGGGTAAATGCAGCCCCCCGAGTTAGAATGCGTTCGTATCTGGATACTGGAGTCGCAGTCGATGGATGACCCAAATTTAAAAGACACGCGTCACAAAATAACTTGATAAACGATATCTGACGGACAAGAATAATTTTTAAGAAAAAGAATCATCGTGATGTTTCTAACCATGATAACAACGATATACAACGATCTCCACACAAAATATGACATACAATAGCGGACATCTGAAATAATAATGATATAAATAACCGACTCTGACCCAAAACAAACGAGGTACATGAGGATCATTGCCTTGCATGACCCTTAGGCTCGAGAGGCCACGATCGCTCGAACGAAGCTTCGAAAAGCGATCTGGCGCCACGCAGCCGACCTAGCATTGAAAATCGCATTAATGGCGAATAGGGTGCCATTTGTGAAGCTTGAAATAGAATATATATACCTCGAGTGAAATTAACCCCGATCACGCCTGGAGTGTAATAAAGTAGTTAATCCGCGTAAATTGATAAGTAGTACATGATATGTTTCAACTTGAGATGTGTTATGAAGTTATTGTAATTTATTTATCCGAGTTCATATATATTCGTAAATTAAGTATTTTATGTAGCATTCAAAATAATGTGATCAAGCGATAACATTAAATGCGTTTCAAGAAAACATGTCACGATAGCTTACCATTTCTGCTACATCAGCAGAAATGATGCGACACTCGCAGCTAAGCAGCTAATCGACGAGTCATGGCTACGTCAACAAGCTATGATACTACTGATCCGCAAGTAAACCACTCGATCGTCCTCCATGACTCTATCGACTTCAGCTGACTTCGATGTTCCAGTATAAATGGGATTTACTGCAATAATGCACATATAATCGGCTGAAGCCAATGAGGAGAACTTATATAAAATTGACATGCTATCATAGAATAAATAGCAGTCTGGCAAATCGCCCCTTATACCGAAGTATAAGGTAAATACAGGATAGCACAATTCATCTGCAATACAACCCGCAAAAACACAAAAATGACTAAAATAGTTAACCAACGTCTAATTGACCCAAAATGCCCTCACAGAAACTCAGCTGAGAAACCACAGAGACCACGATTCAACCAATTCATATTGAAACATACAATTCAACACAAAATTATACATACATATTCGCAATTAAGTAAGTTAAACGATGAGCTAAATACTGACTTGGCTAACAATGAAATTATGCCTCTTTATTTAGTCCATGTTCCTCTTACCAATGCTCCAGCAGCAAAAATACCAAACAACACAATTACTTACTACCGCTGATAAGCTCCGATTCCCGATTCAATTTCTAACTACATACATTTTAGTAACAAATTGTTAAATTTGAAGCGATAGATCGGTAATTGTGCTTACGTGACAATTAAAACAACATAATTGCAACCATGCGCCCCCGTCGATCGGCCTCCGCGGCGCCCACATTGACGCTTTAAACAAGCTTATCTATTTTTAATCAGCTTATTGTATCACAGGTATTAATGGCGGTAAGCTCGAATCACTACTTCGGCTTTGCAAAACATATAAACCTAATCTGACCAAAAGTCATGTTTATGCTCAACGTCTACAATTAAAGTCAAATTCGCGTACTTTCACATTTAAAAGTGATGATTGGAAAAAAGTCAACCTAAAAAGTCATTAACATTCAATGCTTCCGACCCGAAAAATTGATTATTATCTAACTAGCAAATGAAACTTAAATGATACATAACTGTCGTTTTTAAGTCTGAAACCTGAATCGTAAAAAGTCGACAAAAGTCAAATTTATAAAAATGGTCAACTATAAATTTCAATGTCAAAGATTTGAAGATTAAAAACATACATAGGTAATCAAAGAGATGAAGAACAAGATTTGGAGTAAATTGCAATGAATTCAGCGAAAATAGAAAAAAAATTCGAGGTTTGGGGTGAATAGGGGTTCAAACTGTAGGGAGAAAAGGGGATTTAGGGATTTTTGGATGATGATGAATAGTGATGTGGGGAGTTGGTGAAAGATATTTAGAGTTGTGTTTGAGTCTACGTTTGGTTTGCGGTTTAATTCTGCCTGGTTTTGTAATATGACTGAAACGTAAAATTAAGCCACCCCAGAATAATATTATCACTCAGGCGACATTATTCTTATCAGAGCCACAAATTATAATACAACTTTCGATCGAACAACAAAATAATATTAAAATAATGCTTTTATCACGAGCAGGGTTATTTGATAGTGTTGCTGATTTGTAATCCTACTTCTTAAAATTATAGTGAAGATTTACGGTGGGCTCTTTCATTAGATTAGTCACAGCAACGTCGTTAGGGATCTACGTTAAATCTCTGGTGTTGTTATTTTACGTACTTGGCTTTGCGTAATTACATGTCCACGATTTTGTAATGGCCCCGGTGTCGAGCTGGGATGCGTTTGTCAAAGTCGAATACAATGGGTGTTAAAGATTCAAAGTTATTAAATAACGGATACCAAAACTCCAAAGCTCGACGGCCAGCTATCTGTAAAGCGATGTAGCGTGAAAGGGAAATGACCATTTTGCCCTTTCGGGTTTGTAGCGTATTGTTACCATGCTAGATATCAATTTAACATGCTCATTGCATGCTAACTACGTGATAGACGTGTTAATGGTGTGCTAGTAAATAAACAATCCACCACATAGTTTGTTAGTAACTTTTCATTTTAAAATAAATAAGTATTATATAATTAAAAGTTTATTATTAAAAATTATGTTACTACTAATTGAATACTCCCTCCATCCCTTTTTCTTAGGGATGTTTTTCATTTTTAGCAATCCCTAAACTAGTTCTCTGTTTTGATTAGTTGTGAGATAAAAATGGAGAAAAATGAGAATCTTGTGAATTTAATTGCCTTAAAATGTATAGTAAATCTTCAAACAAAAGGATGGAGGGAATAATAAAATATTTTTTTAATTTATTAAATTATGTTATTAAATAATTTTTCTTCTAGAATCAAGAAAGTAAAAAATATTTAAAAATTGTAAAAAGTAAATGTGAAGTTATTCGAAAGGTATAAAATAAAAATAAAATCGTATTAAGTGGGCCTTTTGGTATATGATCTCAAATTTTGTCGAGATAAGATGTGAAATATTTTTGTATGATTAAGCCTTATTGGTAGAGTTTTACAAATGTTGACAGCATATATGAGCAGTGATTCATAAATCCAATTTCTTAATACATTCATCCTTAGTTATATTCATCAGATACCTCGACATTTTAATCTCCTCCGTCACCAAAGGAATTTCACGTTTAATTTTTAAGCTTTTTAATAAGTTTAAACTTTTGGTAGTAAATATTTTTATTGTATAATCTATTAATTTAAATTAATTAGAGACATCCTTCTGTATTGTAGAGAATAATAAGCTTTTTAGTTTAAATGATAATTTTGCGCTTAATAAAAGCTTAATTCTGGCTTTGCAGAATGAGAGCGAAATAATTCATGTCCAGCAGCAATATTTGGAATTGCGTCTATAACAACTCAAGATTAATTCCCAGCAGCTCCATCTGGCCTTTACAAAAATAATCAAAGAAAGAAGAAAGAAGTGAGAGATTGAAATGGGTCGGAAAAGTAGCGTGGTATTCGATGAGCTAGCCCCAGATGACTTCGACCCAGCGGCACCATACAAGGACCCAGTAGCGATGCTGGAGATGAGGGAGCATTTGGTGCGTGAGAAATGGATCCAAATCGAGAAGGCAAAGATCTTAAGGGAGAAAGTGAGGTGGTGTTATCGTGTTGAAGGGGTTAATCATCTCCAAAAGTGTCGCCATTTGGTTACTCAGTACCTTGATGCTACTCGTGGGGTAGGCTGGGGTAAAGACCACCGTCCCATTTCCCTTCATGGTATACCTAAAAATCTAACCTTTTTTTTTTATTTGATGGTCGATTAAAGATATATGTTGGATTCCATTTGTGGGTTTTTCATTTTCTTGCAAAAAATCCAATCTTTTTTGGTTTATACTGTTTTTTTTTTAATAATTTGGTGGGAGATTGATGATTTGTTTGTTAATGTATTATATATTGGATGTCCTGATGTTGGTTTTCAATTTCAAGCTGTTTTTTATGAATGGGTTAATACTAATTTGATGATTAAATTAGTGCTTAATTTACCTTGATTGCACTTATGGTGTTGGTTGGTGCAAAGAGTACTGCCCTATTTCCCTTCATGGTATAATATTTTGTGTTCGAATAGGAAATTTTGATTTTTTATTGTAGATTAAAGATTCATGATTCATTTGACATCAATGGATTTTGTTGTTGTTATAGTATATGTTTGATTCTCTTCATGGTAGCTTTTTTGTTGAAAAACTAAATGAAAAGACCATTTTTTAGTCGCTTATGGCAATTTGTTGCTTAAATTGTCTTTGACTGAAAGATGCCCATCCTTACCTCCAAATTATTACCGGCCAGATGATTGCTGAACTCGGGCACATCAGAGCACAGATAGTTCATATCAGTATATCAGGACATGAAAACAGGATCATTGTCCGATAATGCACGACTGATGGTCTGTATCGAACGTTTGAAGTTGTATTTTTATCGATTGATGGTTTCTTTCATCTTAGAGGGTGTTTCAGTTTGTTTAAGCTATTTTAGTAGACAAAACCAGGCTTGAGCTAAAAGCATACACAATAGCCTTGATTTGTTTTATTTTTATTTTGCTCTAGTGTTGGCGGGAGTCTTTTGTAGAGGCATTAGGGAGTAAGGACAACAGTATAGATCCATATGCTCATATGAACGAAAGATGCCCATCCTTGCCTCCAAATTATTACCGGCCAGATGATAAAAGCATACACAATAATCTTGATTTGTTTATCAGGATTTAAACACGTGGTATTCAAAAGTAAAAAAGAAATGTTTGGGAGAGGTTTCGAGCCATGTACCTCCTACATAAATTGATATAGACTTAACCATCTAAGCGACTGTTTCTTTTGTGCAAGCTATTCATTGAATATCAACCCCCGACTCCGCCTCTGGATTTAACATGTATTATATTCCTGATGTTGGTATATAGTTTTGTTGAAAAAGATCCAATCTTTATAAATTTCAAGCTGTTTTTCTATTAATAATATTGTTGAGAAAGAAGTGCTTAATCTACCTTGATGGCACTCGTGGTGTTGGTTGGGGCAAAGAGTACCACCCCGTTTACCTTCATCTTATTCTTTTTGTTGAAATAGGAAATTTGAGATTTTTTGTTTGATTATTGTTGGTTTGGTAGATTAAAGATTGATGCTTTATTTATCATGTATAGATTATTTTGTCATTTTGTTGAAATACGAAACCCAGACCATTGTTTTACTATCAATAGGATAATATTGATTCAAATCAAAGTTGTGTGTGCCAATTAAGAGCACAAAGTTTGTTAATGTTGGTCATTGAGGAAACAAATTGGACGAACTTTAGGGATGGCGGTAGTATTTCTTTACTAAATTGATGCAAGATTTATATATATATATATATATATATATATATATATATATATATATATCATCTCATTAATTCCCTCCTGTTGGTTTTAAATTTGTGGGGAAGTCGATGTTTTTTTTTGTTTTGTGCTATTAATAAATTGGATATGAATTGGCGTATTATTTGTTTCCTTAGTGATGGTGTTGCTTTTGGATTGCAGGTCCTAAGATTGCTGAAGTGGAGGTTGAATGAGTTTTTGACGAACTAAGGTAATCTTGTAGGATATTGAAGGCTTTTCGCTAATATTTCAGGATATGGAAGATATTTCATTTGATTGATTACTGTAGCTTTTATGTATGCATGGATTTAAATAAGGAACATTAAGTGTTGATGCAATTGAGACTTATTATGTGTTGTGTTAACTGTGTAGCTCCACGGTTTTTGTTTAAATGTCAATGCATTGTCCTTTTTAACTGACACTGCTTGTATTATTTGTAATCTAAGACTGACTATGCATGAAGTTGAATAGAAAATCCCATTCCTATTTTCAACTGCCAAATTATATGAACAATTGAAGAGAAGCCGCAAACAAAACCTGCATTATATGGAGGAGATAATCAAGATTGTAGATTAGTTCTGTAGTTGGACAACGATTTAAATATCACTTGTAATCTGTTAGTCTTCTGTAATATGGTATGTGCTTGAAGATACACCTTGTATAGAGAGTAATGAATGAAATACTCTTTTCTTTGCAGGTGATTCGGTATCTGCCAGGACAATGTATAAAGTGGAGGGATGTCATCCTTACTAGTGAGCTCAGTTGGTTGAATGCCTCTGCATGTTTGTTTCTTGAATAAGTTTGTTTATTTTGGATTGTTCGGACCTGCCAATGAAGCCTTCATTGACTTTTTTCATGTGAAATTTAGTATTTGCTTGGATCCTGGAAAGAAGCTTAAATTCGTAGCTGAATAAATATCTTCCCCTTGATACTCTTTCTGCCCTAACTTGTTATTCATCTTCACAATTTATTATCTCTGTATAAAGCAGCACTGAATGAAGTAAAATATAAGTAATAAGCGAATATTATTTGACAGTTGATTTTGCCTGCAAACTTTATGCCAAAGAACATTGGAGCTGATGTTCTCCCTAACAAGTTTTTAGTACGCATTTCCTCGTCGTGGTCTTGCTGCTTTATCCCGTGAAGCTAAAGTAGCTGACTATCCTACTTTTTAAAACTGATAAGTGACGACAAATGTGACCAGTTCTTTCTTTTATGTGCAAATGAAGTAGTCTAATTGCTTGTAGTGAAAACGCTGCTATCATTTATTATTTCGGAGAATGTTACAACAGGAACTCTGAGCAATTACAGATCCTATGTGCTAAGCCTAAACTTTCAATCTGCTGAGAATCAGACTGATAGTTCTTGAATGATCAACTTGAGCTATTGATCATATATGGTGGCAAGTTCGAAGTTCCTGCAATGTCTGTCCTCTTTACAAACCGACCTTTCATTCGAGGTCTCTTCTCTGCATTTAGTTTCCTGACTTCATATCGAATCTTTCTCGAGTATAGTCTTGTTCTTCTCTTCTCTCTATACCTCGTTACCCTTGCTTCTCGTCCTCCATCTCTTCCTTTAACTCCAAATGTTCCATATGTGTGCTCTCCTCCATAGGCACCCTGTAGTATTATTCACCAACCATTATATTAAGAATATGCATGATAATTATATGTGTTATATGTAGCAATATAGTCTCAGGGAAGGTGAGATAGAAAAGCATACCAAGATGTCAGACCAGCAATCGTCAGGATTGAACTTTGGTCGAACTCCATCTGCCCATGGAGAGCCTTGGTTGTTCCAAGCAGTTATAACAGCCTCATGGTTAAGAATTAGAAGCCTCTTTCTCTTACAGCCTACTCCTACTTGATTTCCTGAATTGCTTGATGATGTCTTGGTTACTTGGTATGCTATCTTCTGTTCTTGATGTTCTCCCATGTCGTAATCGAAGTCCCAATTCAGTGATTCTCCCTGTGCCGAATCTAGTGCTGGATCCAGATGACATGCTATGACATTTTTCACTTCATTGTCATCTTCCATTTTCACTTTCGACCTCTCAAAAAAGATGTCTAAAATGTTTCCTTCCTGATCGTCGCCATAAGGGTCGATAACTTCATCCAGCCCTGTTCCTAATAGGCTCTCAACATCAGCAGCAAAGCCTGCTAGTTCCATCTCAGAACCAAGAAGTTCTGGAATTTCCAAATCACATGTTCCATCATGATTATACAACAATGCTTCCAATTCATTTCCAATGATAATCTCATCTCCTGCAGTTCCCTGTAGGCAGTCCATGTCAGTAGGCACAGAGCAAAGCTCTGCATCAGAAGGATCGAAAACTGGAACACGGAAGAGAAGCTGCTCTTCATTCTCTTCCAGTGTAGTCTCATCGGAGCCAATCTCTGGCACTAGAGGAAAAGGATTAAACATTGCATAGCTTTCCTTCTTGTGTACCGTTTGCTTGCCATATCTTGGGGTTCTGGCCTTGCGAGTGAATCCATGATGCCAAGCTGGTGCAGCACTTTCATCACAATTCATGTCGATGGTTTTGGAAGACGATGTTCCAATCCTCACTCTTTCATGTCGACTGGCTAACTGATTTGCGGAGTGCACTTTATTGTCACAGGATTGACAAAGGAAAGCATCATCTGCGGCACAAAACCAACGTGCCCTCTTGCGAAGACAGCTATCGCAAGCTTTTACTGTCTTGCCTCCAAGGACATTTGCTGTCTTGGATGCATTAGTATTCATCATGGAATTCTTATGAACTGGAAATAAAAGATGAGGAATTCTAAGTTCTACAGGTTTGTAGAGGTTTCTGAGAAGTACAAAGCTTGATTACAATGAAGTGAAATAGAAAAACTGAAATATTTCATGTATATATGCTTTGACACTCTTGTACTATAACTGTAGAACAAGAATTAACTCTCTCATTTGGACCTCTAATTCCCTTTGAAAGAGAAGGTTGAGGAGCTTACCCACAAAACAAAATGTTAATTTTCTTTGCACTAGGGTTTGCATGTGACATGCAGTTTTGGGATCTTCCTAAAATTGAAGTATTTGCTCCACTGGGTAGGTCCCTTAGTATGGTATTATCTAGAAGCTCATTGGTTGAACTTCAGTAAACATCTTTACTTCTTCAATCTTATTGGCTAGAAGTCCACAATTAAGGATTCCTAGTTGGACCCAGATTAGATGTGGGCATGCATTAGGGGTCTTTTAGTCTTGACACGTTAAAATTTGAGTAAGACCCCCTCTAGGTTTTCTGTTTTTTTCTGTTCAATAATTCAATTTCTCATTAAAACCTGAAAATAAACTTGTTTAGTGGTCCTGTACAGTTGCTTTCAGTTCCTGGGTGTCTTTCTCAAAATGGTAGTGTGGTTCGTTCTATTTTGAATGCAGTTTTCTTAGGATAACAATTTGATCCACTGATGTTGTTGAGGATGTGACAATTACCTTCACTCTGGGGGTAAATGTTAAAGAGACTATTTCAAGAATGGCTTCACAACAGGAGTGCAATTGGGGTCGGTACGATTCCCCTCAATTTTTGAAGATATTTTTATTTTATTTTCTTATAATCCAAGAATATACATATAATTTATTTGTCCCCTTAAGATTTGTTGCATCTTTGGTTCAATGGCTACCTAGGAAGCATTTTGGGGCTTTGCTTCTTCATTGAGCTCTGATCTATGGCTTTAATTCGTTATTGGTGATTCGTTTATTGAATAAATTAAACTATCGATCGTCTACTCCGTATATGCTAGCTACTAGTGTATAAATAATTGATTCCTCAATCTTTATTACCAATTAGTGGGCTAGGCCCGTCTGAAGACAGCCCAGCCAATTGGTTCTTATAGAAGCTAAATGTTCGTAGTTCAATGATAGCAGAGACGTGTCGGCCAATTTTATCCATTCCTTCACTCCATATCTCCATGTCATTTTTCTCTAAACATACTACTCAAAGTATGTATAATGAAGATATTAAGATCCAGTTTATAGCCTCATATACTTCAAAAAAGTATAACTATCTTGCATCAGTAAAAAGACTCATAACTCATCGTAGCATCACTATCGAGTATCAGTTTAATACTTTCCTTCGGATTTTTTCTTGTCATTAAGTTATCTGTATGAGTAAGAAAGAAAGAAAAAGTAATTAAAAAGCTGCGTTAGAAATATAGAATGGCGTTTTTTAGCACAAATAATAGTAAAAATATCGGAATTTTGAGCTGGATGACAAATAATTTTATCCGGAGGGGGAGTAGTGTTATTCAAACCAAGGAACATGTAACATAAGTATCGGTCGAATGCAAGCCAGTAAAAGTCTGAAATACAATTTTTTAGAGAGAGCCGGAAATAAATCTTAAACGGTTTGATAGTACAAGTGTTGCATCCCCTTTTAACACCAGATTACCAACAAAACTACAATTCAATTTTTGGCTAAATGATTATAACCAAAGAGACTCATATAACATATTACAGTAGAAGATTCTATAAAACAAGACAATATGTCAGTCCTTTCACATTAGTTCAATTCTCGCATCTTATTTGTATGCATATATAAACTTGCCTTTCCATGAAAATACTACTACTTTATTATTTCAACTTAAAATCATGTAATTTATACTTATGTTGCACTATCTCAAAAAATACAAGAGATTCATTCTATGTTTAATACTTATGAGGCAGATTAATAGTGTCATAGGAATTATACTCAACACCGAATGTAAGAAGAACCGATTATATTTACATTACACAAAAATATGATGTTCATAATTTCGATAGAGAACTCATAGCATAATAATAGATGAGCCAACAAAAGTGCACAAAAAATACTGATCTGTTTTTTTCAAAAGAGAGTATGATAGTTGCAAAGTCATATTAAAGTAAGAACATATACATGTAAGAGTACGATGTGTATAATAGACTAGCCTATCTCCAAGTTAAATTATGGCACATTATCTTGGAATGGTGTGGTCTCTGAGCTGTATGTAGCATCATCAGCGAACAGTGCCCTCTTAATGGGACTCCCTATACCAAAAGTCCACTGATGCATATCAAGCAAGGCATTTTCTTGAAAAATGGTTAAATATATTTATATATATATGCAACCAAAGGCGGAGCTATGTGACAAAGTAGGTCTCGTCGGTCAGATTTTTTAAAATGTTAATTTTATCTTTAATTTGTTAGAGAAAAAATGATCATAAAAGCGTCAGCATGTTCGTTAAAATTTTGTAAATCTAGAATTATTTGGCGCGCGATCCCAAATCTTGAATTTTTTTCGCTTTATATATGGCCATAATTAGTTCACTGGAAGCCGCATGTGTAACTACAAATAAGGAAGTAATGATACACTAACATACCAGTTAAGATAGTGACATTCTCAAATTTGACATTGATATATGTATCAATTTGACGATGGAATTAGACAGGAGCACAATGGGTTAAACATATCACGAAAAATTCAATTCCGGTGCGGAACAAGGCAATCAATCTGAATAAAAGCAAGTGATAAAAAATGTGCATTTAATGTTGTACGGAAATAATAGTGTTTGTAATAAGTGATAGAATGTAGGGTTGTAATTTAATTTAAGCAACGGTTGAGATGTTTTGTTAACAAACTGTAGCAAGTGGGTTATCGGATCCATTTACATGGAGGTCCTAATGCCTTGGATAGTCTGAAAATATACAGCTTAGGCAGCACAAGGTACAAGAAAATAATGCAGAAATACCATGGCCAGTGGCTCATTTTTAGAGAAACTGGTCGTGGAGGGCTAAATATTGTGTTTAATGATGGAAAAGCGATGATACAAAAGAATAGAGTCTATGATTTCTAAGATGGTAATTGTATGTTTATGTTGTCTATCCCTATCTACAGTAAAAGCTATCTACATAAAATTAATAAAGCTACCACAAATAATAAATTTGTCAGGTAAAACGACAGTTAAAAAATTACAAATCGATAAAATAATAAGATAATTTTTTTTAAAATCAGCACTTTATAATATAGGTCCTAAGAAAATTATAAATTAATAATTCTTAAAAATTAAAAAAACTAATCATTTTATGTTGTTAAAAAAATTATTTAAATTAATAAATTATTAATTTTTCGATAAATTAATATCTATTTAAATTAATAAATTTCGTATATTCCAACAATATTAATTTATAAAGTCTTTACTAACAAAACTGACTCCGTGAGAATGAGGATACCATATTGAAGTACTGACCCGGCCCCCAACCAATATTCAAACTTCAAACTTGGCGGTTGATTAGGTAACGATCCACTCACTGTTGGTGGAAGTCATTTACTATTGTAGCTTGTTTATGCCAAGGAATGGTATCTGTATAACAGGCTTCGGGCCGGGCCGAACCCACTTAAGGATGAACCGGATTAGTCCAGAGTATCCACATGACCGATAGGCGGCCGCTTGAATTTCCGGCCGAGGTGACCCGTTAAAAGTCTTGGGCCCCTATTCGGTTCGAGCTTTCGTGTATGGGGGGGCCGACGCCTTGCGGAATTTGTGATGCTTGATTGTCCGCGTTTGTCACTGATTTTTTCATACACCTTTAAAAGTCCCCAGCGTTTAATTTTTAACGTTATGCAGTTTATGACAATGAAAATTGATGACGAATTGAACTAATAAAATTTCTAATGAAATAACGATTTATTAATAGTTCAAATAGGTAGTTTAAGATACAATAGGCATTTTCTCACAACAATTAATACCATACAAACGGACAACGAAAACGATGCAATGATTACGTTCAGTCCGTTCGTGGTGAAACCTAAAAGTTACAAAGTCGCGCGTTATGTTGTGGCGTTCCTAAATTCACGCCGCCCGTCCGTTAAGTAAACATGATGTGTTTAAATCGACATCCTCGAACCTACCATTTCAATTTTGACATCATGAAGCTTCGTCATCTATAGCTAGCTTACACTTTCACTTTAGGCTTCTAAAAGTTGACCGCGTTCAAACAAAATTCGGAGGTAGCACGAGCCGGCGGATGGATCTGATAATCTTGAAAAAACCTCTCTTTACACCAGCGGCCTTCGCTCTGAAATTCTTTCTCTTAGGCATAGTGAAAACAAATATGCTAATAAACGGTTGTAAATTGATTAAGTTAATAGTTGTGATTATCGAACAAGAAAAATGCTCTATTACAGAAATCGAAGAAGAAAATGCTTTCGATCAACTTATGCAATAAGGCACCACGCTAAATGAAAGCGGTATCACGTTTAGTGCAGCGGCTATCTAACGGCATTTTTTGTAGTAGCGATGGTACGTTTGATCAAGCGGTACCACGTTAGATCAACGGCAAATTTTTCAACGGCTACTTTAAGGAGTAATGTGAGTACCGTTTGATCATGATTACCCGCGTTTAGTCTAATGATTTCTTTACTTATTTACTTTTGTGCTAAACGTGGTACCGTTTGATCAAAGCGATTCTATCTTATCCAATGTAGAAAAATGAGGGAGCACACCATGGAAACTCGCAAGGCGGCCTGTTCATTTCTCGCCTTCCTTGTCGTTTTAGCAATTACAATACTCACAATCACTTTCTAGCAATTCTGATACTCATTACTTGTTTTTTTTATTGAACTATAAAAGATTCAATGAAATCTAAAATTCGCTTCTCAAATGGAGTAGGGTTGTTAGATTTGCATCTCGGTTCGGTATTATCTATCCTTTTTTTATGATTGTTGTTCTTAAATTAATAGCTGGCCAGCGTGTCTTGTGGTAAAAATATTAAAAGTGATATTGGTAAATTGCTAGTATGTCTAATGATTTTGTTAATCTAGAGGATGATAATCAAATTGATTAGATTACCGTAGTTAACTCCCGATCTAGTGCTACGAGGATAATACTAGTGAAAGGAAAAAAAATGTCATGGTTGGCAACATTTTGTTGCCGACCGTAAAATCAAAGGCGACTTGTAGAGATTGTAAGAGAGCTCTATCATGGAAAAGAAGGGTGGGGATAAAGGAAGAAGGCTTAGATTAAATGCTAGACACTTATTAATTCATAAGATCACTTAAGGATAAGCGTGGGGGTGGTACACCACGAGCGATTAATACCGAACCGGTAATTTTTTTTAATATTTTTGGCTTATAGGATCGGCCCATGATTTATGGCCGGTAGTTCTTTGCACATTAATCATTTATCGTAGATTTACCCAATGCCCAGGAAGCAGTAGCTTTATCATGACCCCGCGATCCTGCGGCCGAAGCTTGGTCATCAGCTGGATCACCCGATCGAGCTTTCCCACAAGTGATAAGCGTCAATATGTGCTTGTATGTTAGGTGAAGTGAGGCGAGATCACGGGGAATGAGACTTGGGATAGATCGTCTGACGATGCAGGTTGATGATATGAGGTTGACCATGCAGGGGATGCCACGCGACCGCGCGCGCCCGGTTGATCATCGAAGATGACAATGAAGAGGATAACAATTGGAGGAGATGACATGTACTTTGATACTCGAACAATTATTTTATGACATGTACTTTCAATTTCAAATAACCGCACTTCCACTCAGCCGTGAGCCTCCCTCCAGTTTTGGAAGAGATTTTCTCTTTCCATTTGTTCATCAAAACTCTAGCAAGTTCAAGCTCTCGAATTCGATTCCTGCAGGGTGTGTCTGATCTAGAGGACATCGCTTTTGGTGTTGAATGACGATTGGAGAGAGCTTTGCAAGGGGATTCACGCGAGGCATTGGCTTGAGGAGGTTGATTTCATTCGTCTTCATTTGTTATAAGAACTCTTTTATTCTGTGCATATTGTGTATTTTAGATTAATATATGTCATTTTGAGGATCGAGTTTGTGAGATTTGGCGGTGTTTTATCGCAATTAAAATTAAATGCCCCAGATTCTAACATTAGCGGCGTATTCCGTGTTGGCTGTATGGACTTGATCTTGCCGATTACGTTAGACTTGATGGACTTACTATGGCGTTTGCGGTGTGGGACTTTAAACTTTGAGTACGGTTGGTGGGACTTAAGTAGATGGATAAGCTACATTATGTGAGACTTTGGGATTTATTATCCAGCGGATACTTCGCTTTGTGAATTGGGACTATGTGGCTTGAGAGGCACAGCTTTGTCTTTGATGGAGCTTAGTGCCTTGACATGACACTTGGTTTGAAGATGGGACTACGAGCTTCGGTATGGAGTGATAACGAACAAGTGTTGAGAAAGCGGCGTCCCTTCTAGCGTACTACGGCGCCTTAGCGGCTTGTTCTTTGTAGAGTGAGATTTAAAGGATATGACCCACGTGGGACTTAGTGAGATTTGGCCTCACTTGGGGCTTGATTTAAGCTTTGAGTAAGCGTCGGCAGGCTTTTTACTACAACGACCTTAGCAACTTGTTGATGTAGAGTGATGATCCGGTATGAAGGGTGGAGCATTTGACAGCATTGATGATACTAATCCAATAGAGCCGGGGGCACTTAGTAGTGTGTTTCGTGCCTAGAATCGGTATAGGGGCTGAGCCCCTTCGGTTTATTCACATGCTCACGGGATTTGATTAATCAAACTTCAATTTGTCGAATGTTCATCCAAGATTTTTTTGAATAATCGGGGCTACGTGGCTTAATCCACCCGAATATTCTAAGCGTTCTTGAAAACTTTAAAGCCGAGATTCTCGTGATTTTCTTTGAGCTTGAAGAATTATTGCGTTTGTGCAATAATCGCCCAATTTAAGCGCTATTTTGGCCGCTTTGGGAGATGTTTTCCGGCCACCGCGTGGTGTTTCTTTGGTGGCTTTAGAGAAATCACCGAGAGGTTTTTTCTTTATATTTTCGAGGGGGTTTGTGTATTTTTTGGTGGTGGAATGTTGTGTTGTGAATGAATTGTGGATGGTGGAAGTGATGAAAATTTCGATTAAATGAGGGGGGTATTTATAGGTTTCTAGGCCTCAAATGCTTGCTTCTGATTGGCCGGTTTGATTTCAGGTGGATCACGATCTTGACCGTTGAATTTTGAGGCAAGATCTAGACCGTCGGATAATTTGGAATTTTCTTGGTGGCCAAGTAACAAAATAGGCGCCCCTTTTAATATAAAAGAAGGTTCCGGATTCTTTTTCTAGGTCAAAAACATTTTCATATTGACCCCGGACCTTTTGGAGCCTTGATTTTGCACCACACGACTTCTGGAGTGCTGATTTTGGACCGTAGCCTTCATTTTGAACCACATAACTTTTGGAGTCTTCATTTTAAACCCCGTGGTTTTTAGATTCTTCATTTTGAGCCACGTGGCTTTCGGAACGTCCCATATGGCCGATTTTAATCAATAAAATTAGGGGTTTTCGAGCCCTAATTTTAATTGACATTTAATGCGAGGCTGTTTTCTCGGGAACCCTATTTCGAGTTCAATTTTAGGGTTAATTAATGTAGAAACCCTTATTTTTTACTTCGATTAATTCCAGGGGCTTGATTTCCGGGAACCCTTGTTCGATCGAGGGTTTGATTTGAATTTAGGGTTTAATCGAGAACCCTAATCAGCCACGTGGCATTTTTTAGTGGCTCGACTCTTAATTAATTTGATTAATTCGTCTTAATCAATTTAATTATTTTTTTGATAAATTTTCGATTGTCTACAGCAAGATTATTTAAATGGACAACAAGATTGAAGCCCGTTTATTTTAAGCCTCCTTTAGCTCAAATGGACTTATATTAACGGTAATGCATTCATCATCTATAAAAATGTTACCTTATACAGTTGCACATCAATACATAATATATCATCACTTCCTCCATAATATCCTCAGGGCACCATCTCAAAAATGATTAATGTGACGATTTCACATTTCTATGATACATCATCACTTAATCGGTGATAAAATAAAAATTGAAATCAATGTGCCAAAACGAAGTAGAAGTTGAGAAAGTTAAAATAGTTCATCATGCTAGTTATTGTTCTTATCTACATATGTCGGTCAATTTAAAACAAATTTCTTGTTTTTAAAAGAATTAAAATTACCTACTATTCGATCCATTTCATTTAAATTGAACGCCTCGCTCTTCAGAGTTCTTGCACATGTTTGATGAATAGCAAAGGAGAAAAAAATCAACTACAAATTACTTTCTCGGTTCTTAAGAAATTATTCACTTTTGATTTTTTTATAATTGAATTTTGACCGTAGATATTTTATTTGTGTTTTATAATATTTTATGAAAATATATCAATGAAAATTACATTTCAAATTCTTTCCATTGATATAATTTTTATTAAATATTATATAACACAAACAAAAATATTTATGATTAAAGTTAAATATTAAAAAATGAAAAGTGAATAATATTTTAGTAACTTAAGGAATACATTGTAACTACTCAAAGCCCCAACAATTCAAACACCAATATATTCCTTACATTCAAAGAACGTCATTCGTGAAAGAGGTAGCTGTCCTCGACGTTTCTCAGTATTTCATTATTAGGATATATTAATTTAAATTATGATTGACAAATTCAATAATCAAAGTCCAAAATCCACGTTTTTTAATGATAATAAAACCTTAATTTTAGTCCCCTTTAATTTTTTCTAGGTGACTAGGTGCACATTTAATAAACAAACACTATGCCATTGTGCAACAAACATATTAAAAGTGACCAAGGCATATAATAAGCTGACCACACATTGTGAGTTTCCTTGTTCTATGATTAGGAAGTCCATGGTCTTTATGGAAACAAAACTTCCGAGAAAGATGTTAGATGGAACCTTTAATTTACTTGTATTATATTCTTTATATTATAATCAATAAATATACTCCGTATATATGTTGTTTCATAGAAAAAAGATTATATATCTAGCAGATTTTTGTTGGCTTTGTATGTATTCAACGAATTTATTTAGAAAGAAGTTAAACAATTCGTTATATATATACCATCTTTAATGGACGATTTAAACGTGTAATAAAAAGGAACATTTTTCACGATAGCCTAGATGGTAAGGATGCTCTCAGAATATCACATGGTATTATATACGGAGTATTCCCTTGATAATGGATGCATGAATTTAGCCACTGTTTTATATTACTGCAAATTTGTTTTCAATATTTAATCAATTTATATTTGACCACTTTTTTGAATTATTTAATTTTAACTTTTTATTGTAATTTTCATATCATTATAATCTATATATAATATACTTTCATATCAATATTTTGTTTACCTAAAAGATATATTTATATAGAAATTAGAAAGTTGGGCAGGCTTATCGAACGCTTCAAAACAACAAACCTTCAAATTAATTTGAAATGGAGGGATTATATCCTCCGGCTGGAATGAATTCCTATCTCAATTATACATTGACAAAGTTGCCAAAATAAACTTATTATGTGTTCATAAGAAAGAAACCTAAGGCCTGTAGGGTTAAATCAAAAAGCTTTGGGAGTGAAATTTATCTCCTTCTTATGATATTTGAATTATATTCTCTATTTAAACATTGATATAGTCCTCTTTGCATGCACATTAAAAAATGTTGCCTTCATTATAGAATTAAAGGTTTAAATTTTCTGTTTCAAGTATTTATATCATAAAAATCGATAAATTTAGCATCAAATAAATTAATAATAATTTTATAATCTTTGGCCAAAAAATATGTTTACTTAAAAAAAAAAAATTAAATAATAATAATTACTAGATTAATAATAAATGAATTGTACCGAGAGCGAATGGGGAACAAATACAAGTGATGTTCGTACAATAGGACTAAAAAATTCGATAGATTGTAATTCAAATCATAGAATTTTAATTTTTAAGATATAATTGCTGGATAAATGGAAGTTAACCCAGGAGCGTCATAATCCAAATTTTGGTTGTTACGCTATGTGTTTAAGAAGTCAGGCAAACCCCGAATAAAAATTTGATTACTTCATTCCACATCGAGAACGGTAGCAAAGCTCAACATATAAGTAAACGCCTTTGGCCGAATTTCAAGAAATCATCGACTACCATAAAGAAATTTTGAGCTAACTTCGCTCCTGTAGTTCTGCTTGCACCGAAATTCAAGCTTTCAAATTCAAATTACGCTTTGATCAACAATACAATCGACGACGGCTATTACAAACGCTTCTCGACAGACCAACGACGCTTAGCCAGACTCATGGCGATCAAAACGATTACTCTTCACCGCTACTTTATCTCTTCCAACAGCCTCCATTCCTCGGATCGAAGACAACACACATGCAAAGATAATAAATTGCAGCGCGAATTCGCATTACCTAACGCAGCCCGAGCGGGAGTGGGTCGCGCGAGCTAACTTTTGCTTTCTGTGAATTTATTGCACCAAATTCAAGCTTTCAAATTCAAATTGCAGCTTTGATTGGCATTGAATATAATCATTTAGAGTGAAGGACATAAAAACTGTTTGAGCATGACTACAACGAGATTCTGCTTAAAGGCACCCTTACGAGGATCAAAACGACTACTCTTTCACCCCGGCTACTTTTATCTCTTCCAATACCCATCTTCGTGATCGTAAGACAACACATAAGAGACAAAAAATTGTAGCCCCATCCTCTTTTTCTTTTGTTTTATTGTCGCGATAAAGACATGTCATGTCGACGGGCTATTTTATCCTTTAAACACCACCTCCTGTCGCCCCAAGCACCAACAAGTAAGAAAGAAGGAAAGAGCCACCGACGCGACTCGGGATCCGCTTTTCATTTTACGTTGTTCCAAAGATTTGTTGTAATCATTTGGCTTGTATTTCCTCGCATTTAATATCGTCAAGCTGGTTTCAGAAAAGATTACAGAAAGCCAGATTTTCATTACCGCTATAATAATATTCAAATTGAATCAAAATGAGACAAACAATCACAATTAATGTAATTGTCAAATCGAATCGAATCAAATTCAATTTAATAGTAATTCAACATTAATTTAGGTTAAATTAAACTCATGCTACATGTAATTTAAGATAGAAGGTTTGATATGATCCAATAATTCGACAAGAAGTCAGAGTTTCATCACGAGGGCTGACGTCGCCACTCTTGCATCAGTATTAACCCTCTTTTATTCAACGCTCGATTGTGACCTTTGACTCTATCAGCATCTCCATTCTCCACCACCCAAACAGTTTTAATCCATTTATTTTTTCATTTTTCGTATTTTTATAAATTGATGAAATATAATCAACCATTATATTCAAAATGATTGGTCTCTATCTTCAAATAAATCAAGTGGCTTAGATTTGTTGTCAGGTAAAGTCCTAAATAATAAAAGGGTGAATCAAATCAAACAATATAAATACGGAGTATATAAAAAAGATTATGAAATGATCACTCATGTCAATCATCATTGCCTATTAACAAATATTCCCTAAGACTTTTTCATTTTTTTTAATCTATTTTTTGTTTGTTTTATTAATTAGCGATGAAGAGTATTAAGATTATTGGAGTCCTAGAGTCCAAGTAGGACTAAAGGACGTAGTATTTGATTTAGATTAGTATTTATTTAGATTTGATTTTAGTATTTAGTTTATTTTAGTATTTGAATTAGTTTAGGTTTACTATTTGATTTGCCTATATAGCCACTACAATTGTGGTCTGATGACAACAAATAATCATCTATACTATATATATATAATGCTCCAAGCCCTCTATCGTATGTCGAAACCAAAATTAACGTATTTCATTTTACCCTCCCTAATAATTTTTTTGTATTTTAATTTCAAGTAAGAAATTCTTCATAACAGAACCGCCCAATGTTAATAACTTCTCCATAAACTATTTACTATAAATACATTCATTACGTATTACTGTGAATTATAACCAAATGTAAAATAAAAAGTTTCTGTTTTGTTTCCTATCTTTATTTTCCACAGAATTTTTTCATCTTTTGTTTTTAGTTTTAACTTGATTATAATTTTAAAAGACTATACATAACTGGGGCTATCAATAAAATTCTTCCTGTAATTCATCAAAGAGTACCCATTAAGACAAGATTCTGTAAATTGGGTTAATACTGATATCGAGTATGACAAATAACTAATATAGAAATTTCTAACTAAATACGTGGTTATAAAAAAGAGAATATTTTGTTACTTAACAGGCGATTCTGAACCCCAAACCTCCTTTCAATATCGATTATTATGCTTATCGGAAACATCTATTGCTTATATCTAATTTCATCATCAATAACTAATTAATTATTTGCTTAAAAAATTATAAAAAGTAACTTTGGGCTTTTAAAATATTTTTTGAAGATAAATTTATTTATATTTCCCTTGAGAATTTCTGAACTAACCGTAAAAAGAATCGAGCAATAAAATTAAATTACACAAAAACGAAAACGTCAATCTAATTTGAATTGGAGATAGTAATGTTCAATGTATTCATCAAAACAAATAAAAACTAATTTGTGTACTTAGTGACAATAATCCAATAATAACAATTATACATATGAAAGTAAACTAACCCAATTATTGTATTTATCTTGGAGTAAATCATTAAATTTCACGACTATCTAGAAGAATAAAAAAAGCTGGAGCATGTGGAAAACTGATACTCCCTTCATCCCATTTAACTTTTATACACATTTTAATACATTTTTGAAATTGTGTCTTAAACTTAACTTTCGTTCCTTTTTTTTTCTCTGCTGATTTAGTTAAAGTTCTTAGAAACTTATTTTAAATCTCCCAAACGACAAAAAAAGATTCTGGGGACATGAATATGGAAAGAGGTATCCGATAATATCAGCCAGATAAGAATTAATTCCGATCATCATTTCAAAATTCCAGAAACACTAAATTATTAAACACTCTGCCTTCATATCGAGAATTCTTAGAAAGAAAATAACATTCTCAAGAAACCATCCTTGAATTCACGATCAATCGTAGTATTATTACCTAGAATTAACTCCCTCGATATCATGCCACAAAGAATCTTGAGTTTGCCGTACAACTCATACCTTTAGAACCCCTGATTCACTTTATGAAGCTGGTTACTTTTATTACTTAATGTAATGAAACTATTATACTAGTATTTTCATTAGTGATGATATTATTAAACTTAGTAGGAGTAATCACATGTGTAAAATTAAATAAATAAATCTATAGTAGGTGGAACAGACCAGGAGGACCCTGAGTTCAATTCTCAGAATTCGTCTAAATTGATAATTTGGTTTTTAAAATAAGACTACCACAAACAAAAGAAAGTTCTAAGTAAGTTGGAACAACTTCATTGCAATACCAAGTATTACTGTATGTACTACTTTCTTCCTCCACCAAACTATATAAAAACCACCCCTACAAAATCACAAATCTATAATATAGACACACATCAAGAAAATACACAAAAGCAAAAACATTACATAAACCAATACCAAGTATCAATTCTAATAATGGAAGAAATAGAGAAAAAAGGAAGATAGAGAAGGAGAAAAGAAGAAGATATTGTGACTGCCGGAAGAACAAAGTATGCCATCGGAAGGAGAGAACAGTTTTTTGCCATCTTAAGGAATATCATGCAGTGTGGCTGTGAAGTATTTCGAAAGAACGGCAATATTATAATTTAATTAAAGGGCAATGATGAAAGATAACGAAATTGAGACGTTAAATCGAAGGAATGAAATTGAAAATAGAGGGGTGATTGTAATCGAATCTTTGTTCTAAATATTAGCGTGTGAAAGTTTTTGGGGAGAATGTTGTAATGTAGGGAAATATGGGTCCTTATTTGCTAATTTCCTAATCAGGTATTATGATCACTGATTATTTTAAGGAAAATGGTTGATTTGGTGTATAAAGAGTATATAAATGGTTCTACATAAATTGAGTAGGGTCTATAGAAAATAGTAAACGGGATATAAAAGTGAATTTTATAATATTAAACTTATAAAATACTATAAATATGAAATATGTTAACAAGCTTGCTGGCTATCTCAATACTTCAAATTTTCATTAGAGTAAATATTTTCATTATGTGATTTTGGGTTTATGGTCCCAGTCCATTTTTCCATTAAATTCATACCACATTAATATATTGTCTTATTTGGCAGTGTTTTTATAAAAATGCACTTCAAGTTTTATTTTTTATATTTGTTAAAATTTAGGAATCCATAATCTGTTATATGTCATTTGTCACTGAAGCTGTTAGGTAATATTATCTCCAATTCAATTTATAGACATTGTTTTTAATGTTATTCAAACTTTAATTAATAATATCTTTTATTCTTTGAATTCAAAATATAATTTTGATATCAATAAATTTGTTTTTAAATATATTTTCATAAAAGTAAATTTTATAATTCTATCATAATATAAATTAATTAGCTTATCACGCTTAAAATCGATAATTTTAAAAACTAAAAATCTTATATTTAATCAAGAAACTTATATCGGAAAATTGCAATTTTTTCAAAAGCGAATTATATAACGTAAATAATATTTGAGGTCAATATATAATTTCTTTGTTCATCCCAAATGATTGCTTCATTTTCAATTTTACTTGGCCTTCAAGATACTGCTTAAAATATTAGAGAATATCTTTAAATTTTATACAATCGTGGAAATTATTAAACGTTATATTTCAAAAATATATAATTGAAACGATTTAATAAAAGCATTCCATAATTATATTATTTCTTATCAATTAATTATAAAAAATTCCGACCAAAATGAATTAAACGGTTAATCTTTCAGTAGCATAATTATAATGAATCTTTCAGCTTCAATTTTCACCATCAAGGCACAAAAAAGTCGGTAGAATAGATTGCTGAGGCACATGAATCACTAAGAGTAGTCATAAGATACCTGATGATTTACACATGAGGGTGTTTGGCTAAATTTATTTTCAATAAAATTAATTTTATGTTAATTTGAAAAAAAATAGAAAAGTGTGTATTAACCACCAACTCTATAAGTTGAAATGTTGAAATAAAAAAAGATAACTTAACTTTTTTCTAACTTTTGCTCAGAAGTTGGGCTGATCAAACAATTTAGATTAAATCAATCTCTAATATTTAACTTAGAAAATTTTATTTTATCCTTCATTTAATAATAAAAAGATAGAATTTTAATTATACCAATTTTTATTTTACCTTTTGATTTGAAAAAATAAAAAATATTATATTTTCTTAGTCATAAAATAATAAAATTTTATCCTTTCAAATATTAAATTACTAATTTATTTAGTAAGACAAACAAAAACGATATATAAATAAAAACACCTTATAAGTCATATTTTACCTTTCACAACTAAAGATTTTAATAAAGTTCAAATTAATAACTTATAACTAACTGAAAAATAATAAAAGTAATGAGGAAAAGGAAAACAAAAATTTTTAGAATAGTATTAGTATTAGCGTAGATGCAATTTTGAGAAAAATTGAAGGAAACAAAATACTACCATTAAAGAGATAACTGGTTACCGCTTCTCTCCTCTTTCAGTCCTTCATACTGTATGTCTCCATCTTCTAACTAATTTACATACCTTTATGAATTACACCTTCATAACTAATTGCCATTTATCTATACAAGAAATGTAAATTCATGGAAACTAGAAAACACTAACCATCCGCTTGTTTTTACTGCTCATCATTTGTCTATTATTAATGACAACCCACTTGGTTGATAGTTGTCTATAACTGAAACACTCATTATGGAAAAAGAAATTATCCAGTTTAAGTTGTTGTGGAAGATTAAATAAAAACGAAACTATTCATCAGTCAAGCCGTTGGGAAGATTTTAGCTTGTAAGGTCATTCCAAATTCTTTCCTTATCGAGGACCATAGCACTAGCAATTCACAAAGTCTCCGGAACATATAACAAAACCAGGCTTGAATTTATTCTATTCAAGTTAAAATTAACATTATGGATATTAGAAAAATGTCACCTGTATTCTTTTATTTAAATAAAATTGTTAAATTTCTAGTCAATATATTCTGTAAGATATTAGCTCCTTCATTTAAACTGCCAAACTGATGAAACAACTAATACCTAATTTATTTTACAGATAGACTATGACATGCTTATTTTGAAAAAGGCTGCCATGGTGACATTTACTGATTAAGCCAGATTACTGATGCCAGACTATTTCCAGATGAGCTCACCACGTAAAGAAATTAAAATGACATTTCACCTCTAAACCTTCCAAATCTTCTTTATTTTATTTATACACAAATACCAAAATCTTATTTCAATTACAATTTCCCTAAATTTCTTCAAACTTTCCATTCTCTTTCCTTCATTCTCTATTTTGTCGCAACTATACTGGGGCCAAAGGTTTTAAAAACGTAGAATCGAAATAAAGATTTGAGCCTATGTAATAACAAAAATTAAGACTCAGTATTTGCCGGAAACGGCGCCAATTAAATTACTCCTTCAGCTTAAACTAACTGACCTGTTATTCTGGATGTAATTTCATTGCTATCAGTCTCCTTTAAACATGAGCGATCATATATGTATTCGAAACGCGAAATGATATGTTTTAATTTTTTAAACGTTAACGATTTATCCCGCCATTCGGCCTATTTTAACTGGAGAAGTCTCTAGACACGGCTCACTTATTTTAAATGTTTTTAAAAGAATGTATAAATTTATATTATTAAATCTAATAAATATATGTTAAATGCAAGTCATTGCTATCTCAATGCTTCAAATTAATTTAAAGAAAGAAATATTTATTAATATTATTTATTTGTGAATCACTTATAATTTGATTTTGCTCTCAAAGTTCAAACAATCCAAGTTCTGCAAATTCCTTGGGCAATTTATTGATTTAAAGCATTTAGAACAAACCAAGTTGAATTATTTCATGATATCAGAATATGAAAGAGATTAGGTAAATTTTCAATGTTAAATTGTAATACAAGAATGTCATTACATGAAAGTATGCAACTAGAATTGAAAAAGAAACAAAGTTTTAGAATTAGCTTTGTCAATCAGAATATTGTCTGGTAAAACTGAAGAATGTCATTAAGGATCAGATCTCAGCCTTTAGAATGGCTGGTTGTATCCAACCTAATGGTCAAAAATTACCTCCTGAGTAATTTGTAAATCGAAATCTAATTGTTAGATTAGAAAGATTTCCGAGGACGAATATAGGAAATAACAGCAACGCTAAAATGTCAATTGTAAAACAACATATTTAGTCTGATCATGGCATCTGCCAATCTTTAGAACCTAGTAGACATGAAAGTTAGTTCTAGACATGGTTGAGATGTTTTAAGTTCAGTGTCTGAGAACTTTTATAATGAAATTTTACCTTGTCTTTTAAATATATGTTTTCATTATTTGAAAACATATGTGAATTAGGCCTTGTAACAAGGTCTACTGTGATGCCTAATCGTATTGCTCACATAGACAGTATTCGATGAATCAAGATTGACATTTGCAATGACAAAGTAATAGATGATGTTGGGTTTTTTTGCTTACCAGCAACTGCTGAACTGCTGTTAGTTCCAAAAGAAACATGTGAAGGAGGTGGACTAGGAGGCAAAGGCGGGGATTGCGAGGAAGGTGGCACTTGTTGTGACACTAATTCAAGAACCAGAAGTGAATTAGTATCGTGTATTACTTTCAAGTATAATGGCATAATTAGAGTCATCATGTTCCTTACCTCCACATGTAGCTATATTGATCTGAAGGCTACAGAAACCAGGGAGCTCAAGAGCTCTTGTGCTGTTAATGGGGAATGACCTCAAGGTCGAGCCGTTGAGTAATAAGCAGATGCAAGCAGGCTGTTGCTGGTAGAGTTGTTTGACATTGTCACAGCATTGTTGAACTGGAAAAGGCACTGCCCCCTGCACAAATGGTGCACAAGAAGCTAAAGGTAGAAACAATGGCCCGCAGTCAGAAACCGTTGGGACCGGGGGTGAGTTTCCCGCGATTTGGGAGAAGCTGTTGGGAATGAAGGAAACAAGAAAAACAAGACAAGCATAATAAGTAATGGCATTGTCGAGAAAGAATGGTGCTGAAGCCATAGTTTGAATAAAATTTGAAGTTAAGAGAAGTTTCTTTTGTTTTCTTCTTTAATTTTGATGTTTCAATAGGGTACAACAGATAGGGGTAAAAGTACACTAGTGTGAGGTGAAAAGTGACTAATGCATGAAACTAACTTACAATTTCTGTTTCTTTGACCTCTATCTACTTGACAATCGAAACCATGCATGTTCGGTCGTTCAAATGCCAAAGGTCATAGTGAAATTTTGGCTTTTTCTATTTTCTGTATAAAGAGTAAAATTCTGATGTGGAAACAAAATTATTTTATGTTTTACCATTATTAATCATGTTCAAAGAATGATATATTGGCTTCTAACAAAAGGAAGACATGGATAGTCCATATGAAAAAGTGAATTCAAAATAGCATGAATTTCACAAGTATCACCTGCTATTAATAATATTAGTATAGAAACCAGGGTTTCTTTGACTCTGATCCAAGATGTGATGTATATGGTCTCGGTTTATTTATTAATCGACCAATAAAGTCAAGCTTCACTGATAAACTTTGATCTGTATCACCATTTACAAGTCCCTGTGGGCTTATCTCACCCATTCCTTCATCTGCTTTTATATACAAGGCAACCTAAGGGGTGCTGCACCTGATCGACATCAGACTGGGGCTGGGGGAGCTGTGGAAATGGTCCCACCCTTAAAGGTGTCAAGACTGTTAAATCAGAAATAAAAAACAAAATAATTATATACAACATGAAGTAGCTAATGAATCCCTTTAAAGGGTGACATTTTGAGTTGTGTTTACTGTGACAGGCTAATAATAACACCCCCTGCCCCATCTCACTTATTTAGTGGTAGCCTCCTCTGTCAGATTTGAAATGGGAAGCTCCATCAGAGAGATCCCATTCCAATTACTTTTTTCACTCCTCTAACAGATGTATCTATCTGTGGACAATAGTAAAGCTATAGTGTCGATTTTGAACTTGTAGTACCTCCATTTAACTCCATCTTCTTCTCCTAGATACATCATGCAACATAACTAGGCCAAACATCCAGTCTTAGCTTCTTTCCCAATATATCTCACCAGACGGGGAACTTGTCAAATCTTCTTGGCCTGGTGCATTCTGATTTGATCCAACCGATTCTCTTATTTTCATTGTCGTATACAAACATCTGTCCTCGCATTGAGATATCTGCAAAGATGGAGAATTAGCATCAACTCAAATTAATTTAGCTGTTCTGACACTTACGTTACTTGAAACTGCCTGCAATCGACCAGAATAGAGAAGTCCGTGATACTCAGTTTATAACATGGACGTGCATACCTCCAACAATCATAGTAGATTTACCAAGGACTTCACTTCCATTGAGGACACCCAAACACACATTTCCCCTATTCTGCAATACAAGGTTACAAACATCTTCAAATGAAAATGGAGAGCAAGATAAAGACACTGATGAAGGACACAGAACACCTACGTTTATGATTAAGTATCCTTCAGGAGGAATCCGAAGGTTTGTTGAGATGATCCACCACTTGCTTCCAAGTTGAAGGTTCAATGGTTTAAAGGACTTACTCACATCTGCAAGATGCCTGTAGAAAGATTTCAGTAAAGTCGTGGGAACTGCATAAGCTAATGTTCCCTTAAAACAAATCTGGACATATTACCTTACTGGAAATTCAGCCTTCCAACAAACAGGTAAAGTATCATCTGATGCGTCCCGAACAAGGCCTTCATTGTAAGCATCTTTATTCTGCATTGATACGTTATGAAATGAATAGATAAATACTTCTAACATGATTATCTTCAGAAACAAATTCGTTAAGCTTCAAAATAAGTAGATGACGTACAACTGCAACAACGAGCTCATTGTATGCTTCTTCCGTAAAGTATGTATATGAACTGCCACTATCAAAGACCAAGCTTATTGGTCCATTATATGCAGCGTTTAAGTTAAGATGTCTCCCATTGTAGCTGATTTTCATCAGTTCTGTTTGATATGAACCCCTGAATATGGAAAAGCGAGAACCTGAATTAATATCATCCATAATTTTGTCTAGATCGATTGTCGATGTACACAAGAATGTTAAACTTAATTAAATTTTCTAACCTTATATTAAAACAAGAAATTTCATAAGATGATCAGATGAGCTAAATATTATCAACGTCATACTCACATAGAAGGGCTGCTAAGCATGGGGACCATGGCCATCTGCCTATGTGGCACAAAGTCATCTCCTAAAAACAAATATCCATTATCACTTGCTTCTCTTGGAAGACAATGCCCCACAACATTCTTAATTATATGTTGGCTTGCCAACTGAGATGGTAAGCTGATTTCAGATTTGCCAAGCCCAATAATTCCATCTGTCTTTTGCAGTGAGTTCAGGAGGATGCCTTGCTGGTCATAACCACATCTGTGAAAAATTTAAGTAATGTTTCAGTAAAATGTAAGAAAGAATACAATACCAGTGTGAGAGAAAGAAATTACCCAAAGACAATATCCGATTTGGATAGTGATCCATCAGAATTTATTAGATGCAGGGTATCCCCTGCAAGAACCCCGGCAGAGAAGCTATGGTCAGCATATTCTATCTCATAATCACATTGATCACAAGATACACAATGCTTGTTTCTTTGATTTCTTTGCAATCCAATACAGTATGAGTCATCTGAGGGTATGAGATAATTTTTTGAGGGTTTGTATGGAGGGTGAGGTCCCTGCAAAAAGGTAGAACTACGATAATCACTTTCTTTCCTGATTCTATTTAAATGCTTCATTAAAACAAAAAGCAATTCTTTCTCTGGCTGTGGATTCAACCCCACATAACAATGAATTATCCGTGAAAGCTTCCAAAGTAAACATCAAACATGGTTAACTATGCATATCCATAACAATGTGCAAAAAATATAGTGAAATGTTAGTATGATAGGGTTCTTCATCAAATACAATAAATAAGGTTTTCAAACTAATAGAACACATCTTCACATAATATGTTCTGTGAACAGATACAAAACAAGTAATTTTTCTTTGCACTGGACTCAAATTTTCTGGTTCTGTAAGCTCCAAACATTAAGACCTTTGAAATCAGTGATGATGAATCTAGTGGCACTATGTCAGAAACTCATGATCCATGACTGACATTCGAGACTTGAGACTAGATATCCTGGCATGAAAACACATAGACTGTAATTTCTATTATTCATGATTCCCTCGATGTCCATATGACAAAAATGATCTATAGATCATTAAAGAAGAATTCCATCCGTCGGTAAGAAATATGTTATTTCTTGATCAAACATTTCTATCTTCACTTTCTTGTCTAAAGGCAAGGAGACAGAAAGCTTAACATATACCACTGATGCATTTGGAGACCCACTCTTGAGTCTTGAATATTAGTTTCTAGTTGAACACCTCAAAATCAATAAATTTCACTTTTACCGAAGGTCAAATGTAAAACTAGTTCATTGTTCATTAGTCTTCTAAGAGGTAATGACAGTGGTACTCAGATAAAAAAGCATTAATTAAAGTAAGGATATCAGGTGCTATAGAAAGAGAAGGAACTTCACACATTTAATATGAGATGAGGTAGCATTACTACCTTGGCACAGCTAGTACATGGAGCATCACACTGGATCCATGTTAAGTCACTTCCTGTATCCATGTCGAGGAAGTAGGGTTTTGGGGGATTTCCAACCAGCATTACTGTATAATATAATCTGCATAAATTTAGTACAAAAAGTTAACACTTTTGCAGGATTGATCATGAATAGAAACTGGAGACTACATATACATATGCTTCGAATAATGAACAGAAGTAGTACCCTAAACAAAAATGTGAATGCATCAATCAATGCTCTGAATGATCATAACATCCTTTCATCCAAAATGAACTGAATTATACAATGCACTATGTAACAACACTATATAGAAGGAAACTTTCCAACAAGAGAAACATTTATCAGCAGACAAGAATAATGAGTCACTTGATTGGACACCTTTAAAAAGTTATACAATCACAAGCATAATAATTAATAACATTGTCATCTAACACTGCAAAGTGACTGAAACATACCCGTTTGGATAAACATTGCCCTTAATTGGAAAAATAGCAGATGATTCAACCTCTGATCGAAAAGACGTTAATTTGCTGATCTTTTCAGTCTTCATGATTCCAGAATAGTTTGAGTCCAAAATCTTACCAAACTTAAACTCAACATCATTTTGCACTTTAGGATACAGTGGAAAAATAAATGAATTGGAATTATGATCATCATCAATGTCCCTTAACTCAAAAAGGGTCTCTTGCAAAGCTGACATATAGAAGAATAAGGCCACAACAGAAATACCAACAAGGCCAGAAATCAAAACAGGACTCCTAGAAACAAATCTGTTTAATGATGAGTTAAAAAACTGAGAAGTTTGCTGCTGATTCAGCTCTTGATTGGTTTCTTGAATACTTTGAGGTGGTGCTTGAGATTGAATTGGTTGTGCTTCATCTGATATAGTAAAAGCTGTGATAGTTTTACCAAAAGAAGGATTGTCTGAAGGTGGCAATGTTATTATCACAAAACTAGTTATTTGAGGTGCTTCAATATCATTAGTATCTGCCATATTTGTCAAACTCAAATTCTGTGTAATATTTTTCTACAATCTTTACAAAAGTACTAAAAGAATTGATTTTTTTTGCTTTCTTTTGGTTTTGAGGAGTTGATTAAAGGATCTAAATGAGATTGTAGTTTGTGTCAGATAAACAAGAAGTCAAAACAACTGTAGCAGAAGTTGAGTGTGATGGATCAGTTTGGAAGATGCAGAGGAAGCTTCTTTACATTTTCTACATGTTTTCCCTCCCAAGACTCAACGACTCTCTCTCATGTCTCAAATCTCAACTAATCATGCCAAACAATATTTCATTAAATGAAATCGATGACAAGAATCGATTTTTTTTAAAAAAAACTCTAGTTATTTTGACATGTCCCTTCGGGGACATCCGATAAAATTGGAACGAAACTCTAGTTATTTTGACATAGACGGATAGACCATAGTTGTCAATAGCGAATGGGGTCCACGGCGTTAAATTCCGTCATAGCGACGCGACGAGACGGTAGTCTTTTGTATTACGACGATCAATAGTAAAAACCTAATAAATTCATATATATAGAATTAAATAAAACGCAATATTAATTTCAAGTTGAATACTTCAAAATTTGTAGAGTTCAGTCATATAAAAAATGTATATATAGCAAAAATGTATCAATACAATAATATATAATATGCCTCGCTTCAATTTCAACAAAAAATGTATATCTAGAATACATTAAAAATTACAACTAAATAAAATTTATTCACTTTAATATACAACTAAAAAAAATTAGTTCACTTCAACTAAACAAAAATATATCTATACAATAATATATTACTAATCCACTCATTAAAAATTAGAATACATTAAAAGTGAGAATACATTAAAAATTACAGTGGATTTTGAAGCTTGGAGCATCAAATTTGAAAAGAAAAAAAGAGAAAAAAGAAGATGAAGAGAAGAGAAAAAAAGATTAAAAAAAGAAGAGGCTGCAGCTTTGGGTTTTTGGGAATTGGTTTGGAAAATAATTTAGATTAGCTTTTTTCCTTTTTCAGTGAATTTTTCACCAAAAAATAATATATTTAAAAAAAAACGAGACATCCAAGACGCCTCTTTTCTCGCCTCCACCATAACGCCATGACTGTAAAGGCGTTGCCTTTCGACTCTCAATGGCGCCGAAGGGTCGCTGTGCCATGTCGCTATGGCGACGCTTTTTGACGCCATTGACAACTATGACATAGAATACATCTATTTATGACTATCATAACTTTACGTCTTTCGATTGATTGTCTACTGCACATATTCTTATATGATCTCAAGCAATTTTTTTTCAAATTCTCCTCCATTGCAGCTAACCCCTAATTTCTCTTGAATCCCTCAACTTCTTTATAACTGGATAAATAAATAAAAGTGGAAGATTTTTTGACTTGAAGATTATCAAAACACGTAAACGAGGACTAAAAGGAGCATGAGAGCTCCATAAGGTTTCTAAATCAGAAGAATACATGCAACTGCTTCTAGCCTAAATAATGTACATGTTGACATATTCCCAATAGGAATAGGCATGACTAGGTCTTTATTATAAAAAACATTGTTGACTTAAAGTGCATATTTGGTATGTGCAACTTTAAATAATGCAGCTATATGAATTATATGAGAATCTTGATGAGGGCATCTCTTGTTGAGAAAATTCACCATATTTCCAAGTGCAGAATGTTCATCTAGTATCAACAAGTGATTGCCCGCTGGTGAGTGTTGGAGCGGTAGTGCGAAGCCGAGCAATTAAGGGGTGTATTAGTGCATTGGCGGAGGTGGTGCCATGGGGTATGACACAGGAACAACATAAGGGGGGTGGTGACCTGGAGGCAGCATGACTGGGGTGCCAACTGCCGATGCCATGTGACCTGGTGGAGCGGCAACTGGATGACCAATAGCTGGTCCTCCATACATGCCTGCACCATGCACGCTTGAAGAATTTCTGTGCTTCACCACTGCAGCTGACCCAACAACAGGTGCACCTGATGGATTTGTGGACTGCTGACCAGTAATGGGAGCTTGATGAGGTGAAACTTCTCCAGTATTCACACTGGTAATATCATGAATGCTAGATCGTCTTCTGTCTCTGTTCATAGAATTCAAACGGATGAAATACTTCTGGGCATGACTAGCAACCTGAGTAGGCGTCCTGGATATGACAAAGTTTCTTGAAATGCTCCTCCAATCACCCTTCCCAAATTTGTCCAAGCCCAGCAAAAATAACCTAGAGAGAAGGATTGAAAGAATTAGCCAGTGTAGTTATTAAAAACCTGACACAGACGAGCTCCCAAAGAAAACTCAAAGAAGTCGAAAGGTAATGAAAAAGTATGTGGACAATACACCATAGAACATTAATTATGTCCCTAAAGTACCATCATGCTCTTTTTCCTAATTATTAACAAAGTTTTGTCAGTCAGCAAAATTCACATTTGAACTATCAGTCTAAGGACAAACACGACAATGCCATTACCAAACTGGATAATTAATGTGATCATAATTGCAATGGTCTTATAGTTGTGAGTCTGAATTGTTTATAGATCATCTTGATCCCTCAAACACAATGCACATTAAATTTCAGGAGCTATTAATGTGATTTTACTTCTAATCAGCAATATCCTATAACAACATTGAAGAACCTGAAGTGAAGATCACAAGATTAGGGTTGAACTTTGAAGAAAAATTGATGGACCAAAACAAAACAATATCATACTCAGGATACAACTTGAAATTTACTCAAATAGTGATGGTATACAACTTCATATTTGCCCAAATCATCGACAAATTCCTAGCGATGCACAATCACTAGATGACTAAATGAACAATATGATACAGACATAAACCGGGTTCAGTCTGTTCATACATCATTTCATCATGCTATGAAGTTATAGTTGGTCAAATGCAGAGAAGAAGGAACCTCAAGTGTATCATTCTCCCATGGTATTCTTATAATAGTGTATAAAGAAAGTAATGTGAATTAACAATAAGATCCTCTGGCATCTAAATCCTTAAAACGAAACCAAAACCCCTGAATTAATTAATTCCTCATTTTCGAGTATCTATATGCACATCCAATTACTTAAGTGAACACCCTAATCCAGTTTATAGTCAACCTCTACAATTCTCTCATCCTATATTATGTGGAAACTCAACAAATAATAATCCACCAAACAACATTTCCTCAGCCTAAAATTTGTTTAACCAAACCCAGAATCTCAGTTCTCACCCTCACTGTAACGACAAGATTCATCCGTGTCTTCTGATTCAGTTATTCAAGTAACCCCCCAAATTAGGAAAATGTTAAGCTAATTTCTATTAATTCTCTCTTTTAGTCAAAACACTTGCAAAACAGAATTAACTACGAGTTGACTCACAATTCACAGATAAACACGGCTGAAGAGTCCACGCTTAACTTAATTTCCATCAATTCCACAATCAATCAATTCACAGTATCAGATCCGATTACCATTAACCCCGACCAATTATCAAAATCAATAGCACTCCCTCCATCTCAAAAATATAGTCCAATTTTTAACATCGAATTCAACTATATTTCCACATATGATAAAATATCTAGTGAAAAATATATTGAAAGATTGTATTTTCAATAACGTTCAAAAGATAGTATTTTCAATCCGGTTCACTAGACACTTTTAATCCAAATCAAACTTATCTGCGTCAATTAAGTCTGCAAAGTTCATTAATTTCAATTTCAACCATCAAAAATCAAACTAGAGAATCCTCTAGGACGAAGTTAGTACAACTTCTAGTAAAAAAAGGTACCTATTCGTGTCAATTAACACCGCAAATTTAATTAATTTCAACCATTGAAAATCAAACTCGACAATTTACTAGGTACAAAGTTAGTACAACATTTAGTCACAAAAAATCCACCTATTCAGGCCAATTAAGTCTACAAAGTTGTTAATTTAGATCATTGAAAATCAAACTGGACAATTTACTAGGCACAAAGTTAGTAACCCTTTTACTCACAAAAAAGTTACCTATGCTCTTCTTCCGTCCACGGAATCCCTTTCCGCCTCTCCTGCTCCGCCTTAGACCCTCCAAACCCACCATTCACCCGCCTTTCGCCACTCGAACCACCACCAGAATCACCACAATTATGCTCCTTTACCACCTCCTCCACACAATAACTAGGAATTGGAACAACCCCAGATTCAATATCCTTAACATCTTCAACAAGAATTTGATAATGTTGCTTCAATTCTTGAATTGATTTTGTGGGTACCAACAAACCAATTTGGTTCCATTGCTCTTTGGAATCTTCTTCTTCAATTAAATGCATAGCTATTGCATTTTCAAATGCTTTATCTTCTTCCCTAGTCCATGAATTTGATGGCATTTTTGGATTTTTTTGGTGGGTTTTTGAAAAAGATGCAAACTTTGAAGGTTTTGGGTGGTTTTGTTCAGTGAGAGTGTGGTGGTTAGTGAAGATTTTAAGGTAGTTTTGGGGTTTTAGAGGAAAAGAATCTAAAGGGTGAATAACAGATGGCCACAGAAAGGGAGGGAGAGGTGAAAATGAGACCAACTTTTTCGAATTTTATTCAGTAGTATGATTCGGAAATTTGGTTATGTTCCAAGTTTGAATAAAATTAAAAAAAATTGTGTGTAATTTGATTCAAAGATTTGAGGATGGAAGATTGAATCAATTAATCCATTGTTTTGTGATAGAATAAGAAAAATTGGAGAAAAAAAATCATATTTATGTAGTTTTGGTCGAATTAAGCCTTCTTCCTATCCTAAAAATGAGGATTGAAAAAGGTTCGAGCTATATCAATGAAATATTGAATCGGATTTTTCAAGTTCAATTGAGTTTGTAGGATTTTTTTACATGTTTGAGTTGGAGGATTAATGCTTTCATTTGATTAATGAAATAGGGTTACCAAATCATGGATAAATGATTTCACAAGATAATAAACAAGCTTTGATTTTTATTTCAATTATTAGTAGTCACATTATATACAATCACATATTGATAAATATTAAAATTATAAATTATTTAACTTCAAATGTAGTTATTAATGGATGGAATTTAAATATTAAAGCAATAAAAAGGGTATCAAATCAAATGCTTTGAGACTTTAATGGGGGGAGGACCACTTGTCCACTTCCACTTGTTGTGACTGGTAAGGTTGAAGGAATGGGCTGATTTGTCTGCTCTCTGGGCCACGGTGCTGGCCCAGATTGATCATAGCTTTCCCATCTGGCCATCTCACTCAACAATGTTAAAAACTCAAAACAATAATTGAACTATTGAAGTAGTAATAAGATACTAAGAAAAATGAAATATCATATTTTAAATCTTTAAATTTTTTAGATCAAATATCGATCAAGTTCACTCATACAATTACTCCCTTCTTTCGATGAAAATTGTTTACTTTCATTCTTTTTTCATTTTCTATAACTTGACTTATTTTACCATCGTTAATATGGAGTATGTATTTTAGAAATTAAGTCAAGTTTAACTATTATTAGATATATTTTCTTTTAAATTTTTTTAAACTCAAAACGAAACAATCTTTATGGAAAAGAGGGGTACAAATGTTCTATGAATAAAACAATGAATCTAGTTTTATATAAAAGTCGAAAATAAACACATAAAATGTTGTAATATACGCATTAGAAATATATTTTTATTGAAATATACGCATTAATTTTGCAAGATGAGTATTAAATATTGCGTATGATCGCTTTCATATAAGCCGCAATATTTGTAGATATTTTATCCAGTTGATAAAAGCCTCGTTATCTATGTTCCCTGAAAGCTAATCTTTGATTAA
Source organism: Lithospermum erythrorhizon (assembly GCA_019722365.1). Classification (NCBI taxonomy): domain Eukaryota; kingdom Viridiplantae; phylum Streptophyta; class Magnoliopsida; order Boraginales; family Boraginaceae; genus Lithospermum; species Lithospermum erythrorhizon. The sequence continues at coordinate 804,309 of JADFUC010002295.1, forward strand.
TACGGAGTATCATTTTTCTTTGTTTCCTCATATCTGATCTTTAATACTAATAATCCAACAATTAAATAATATGAATCCTAGAAAACATACTAGATATACGTATATATAAATGTCATATTCATTGATGTTTCATAATGACTTTGATGTTTTTGTTGTTCCTATAGATAAGATTAAATTGAGCCATGGTGGTCCATTTTGGAATACTATTATGATTGTATTTATTTGTCTTTCCATACCGGCTATAGTTTATTTCATTAAATATGTGATAGCAACTGACCCCCAATTGAAAATATTTTTCTTGGATGCAGTTGAATTATGCAAACAACTTGGGGTTTGAAAATGGATACATGAAGGTAGGGACGGAACCATGATTAAATATAGCATGATAACTTTTGAAAATTGTTAAACAATGTAAATTTTGAAACATTAACTAACAGTTCTTATCCTGGAAAAAAGTAAAATATAAGTGCTTAGATCGTCTAGCTCATTTCCATGTCTTCCCTGATGCCCCCTCAATAATTATAGTATACATCATGTATTAGGACATTACAACATAACTACTCATGTTACAAGTCGCCAGAGAAAATACTAAATGAGATAGATGACCTTTAACGAGAATTGAATATCAATGGGAACAGCAATCTAATTTTATACGGAGTAATTGTATGGATTTGGAATTTGGAGTGAACATTCATTCACATCATACTCTCTGTAAGGATCCCCTTGGAACATGAACACACAAATTATGGCAGTGTTCCCAAATGAAGTTACTACTTTTTTACACTTTGTGTCAGCAGAATACAACAATGATGATCTACCCTAAAATATACACATTAATCTACTTTGGAGTTGGAGCAGTTCATGCTGCATGTGTACAGGACGTGCAACACCCGCGATACGTCGGGTCTTCACATCTATTGGAGAAAGGACACTGAGTCACTGAGGAGCTGTATGAATGCTTGGCTGCTATTCATGACCTTCTGATACGCCCGCGATACTTCGTGTATTCACATCAGTGAGAATGTTTTCTTACCTACAAAGGTACTTTTAGTCTACAAGGGAGAGCAGTAGGATAAAAAAGCATGAAACTTTGCTTGGGTTAGCCCGACATTAGGAGACTATTTCTTATTCAAGAACTTGCTTCGGATAACAGTTTCAAGTGTCATCAGCCTTAGTTTCAGGACAAAACTGTGACTCGTATTGAGAATCCCCGGGAATATCCATTCCATCACGAGTTTCTTGCAGAAGTTCAGCCCTGGCAGGGTTCATCTGTAGAAGCTGTTGCATATCCGTCGGGAGAGCACTAAACACTACGTGGAGATCTCTCTTCAATTTATTGGAATCTACAGTAGGAGGAACCTGCACCCAAAGTTATATAAGTTATCAGTTATAAGCAGAATGCCATTTTTCTGGTAAGAATTAAAGTTAAACCAGTAAGACCACAATATGAGATTGGCTTGTTTCATGCCCCAGAACAGCCAGAGCATGCAGACAATAGGCAGAAATTTCAGATGCATGTGAAGAGCAATTGAGCATAGTACAAGCATCAGATTAGCTTGTTTCACAACTATGTGGTAAATCCAACTATTAAGCAACCAACAGACAGAGAAGAAATTTACACATAGGGGATAGACCAGAGGCCAATTGGGACACTAACTAAAGGCCAAGAAAGGATTGTTCATCATATTAAGAACATCAAGTTATATAAATCAGGAAATCATAAATTCAATTCTAACAAGCTTCTATTTTAATGACTTCATGAGCATTCAAGAAAATACAGATGTCCAATCCCGAACAAAAGGCAAGAAAACAGGAGCTCTAGAAACCCTCCGCTTTATTTTATTTTGTTGAGACAATCCAGTGCATGGACCACTTAATGAGATTAATGAACCATTTGTTAGTAAAGAATGACTTGCCTGCATTTCGCTGAGAAGATGTCTTTCAATTGCATTGAAGATATCTACAATTTCCAATTCAGACACTTCCGATATGAGCTGTGGTATGTCCGACTTCATTCTAGCTTGCCTCCATAATCTATATTGCTCTTTCTCAACAAGGGCGTGCTTCCTCTGGAACCATGGCGAGAAATTGTTTCCTTTTAAGAACCGCCTACATAGTTTAGTAAACGGCTTAAGAGTTCATAAAGAATCATGTAAACAAATGAAAACTAGGATCTCTACCTGTATAAGTCCAGCCAGTTGGATCTCATCCTCTTCGAAAGAAATTTCCCCGGACCTCTTCCTGATAAGTTCGAAAGAAATTCTTCGGCATTGAACAGTGGAAGAGGAGGCGGATCAACAAATGGTGATGATCCTTCACAAGGTGCTGCTGCTGTAAAGTATGGTCCAAAAGGCGCTAAGAAATTTGTAGTTAGCTCCAAGAAATGACGACGTAGTATCTCGTTGTTGACAACTGACATAGATTCCTCAGCCCTTGGTGACATCCCAGCATTAATGAGCCTATTCAAGATAGTAGTGTCCGGCTTTGTGACTGCCGCATAACTAGACCAAATGGCTACTCTATGTTCTGTCATGAGACTGAGAGGACCATCTCTTTTCAACTTCACTGCATCCAAGAGTTTTGATGGAGAAAACTTCTTCAATGAAAGATTCTGAGGGCCAAACGCTTCAATTGTGGCAGTTGTTCTTCCTGCGGTAGTTCCCGAAGCGAATGGAGTACGGCTTGAATTAGGAGCATAAGACCCAACTGAAAGGATGTGAGGAATGCTGCGAAGGGATTTCAAGAAAAAGAGATTTGTCACACCTAGGACCATAGGAGGAAAGATGGACCCCTCTTGTAGAGAGTTTAAATAGCTAAATTCTGGATCATGAATCGTAAAGTAAGGCCTGAAATCAACACTGAAGAAAAGCGGAGCAATCAAGCTAACAAGGCAAGCAACTGCTTCACAGCATTGGGGAGGTGTTGGTGCTATGATAAGAATGGGTTCTCCAATAAGTAATAATTCCCACAACCTCCAGAGCTGCATCAAGAGTCCTCGAAATATGCCAAAAATATTAGAATCGTGAAAAAGGCCTTGAGGAATAGATTCATTAGTAGGAAGGTGAGGTGCTATTGGAGACGAGACCTCTTCAGGAAACAATCCCCCATCCAGAGGCAAACTATGAGCTGGAGGCAAGTGCGTTTTCAGGGTTGCCTTACCAATTGGGAGCTCCATCAATTTTCCAGGCTCAGGATCAGGCCACTTTGATATGCAAGCACCAATATAAATAAGTGCTTTCTTTCCGATTTCAAAATATAAAGGGCCAATGATTTGCAACAAAGGTCTAAACACACTGCTAAATGGACTATGGGAAACTATAACAACTGATTTTTCTTCCCCTCCCCGCTTTAGCCTCTCATCATGTCTTTGCCTATTAAATACAAATCCATACAAGTACCTCGAGTCACACCCCTTCCTTTTACTAGTCAACAACTTAAGTTCCTTTATTCCAACTGAAACATCCAATGATTCATCATTATCTAATTTAACCATCTCAGGTGAAGATATATTTTGCTGTTGAGAATCCTCATGTCTCTTGATCCGGAAGAAGAACATGCAATCATGAATGCCTGAGCGGTTATGGTTCTGGGAAACAGAATCCGGAAATGAACTGAAGGAAACTCCAAGCTCCTCATTGTGGTTGAGTGAGTTAGGTGGGTAACACTCTTCGATGAGCTGACCTTGCTCAAGATCAAACCTAGCTACGCAAAAAGAAACAACCCATCGCTGCAAAGAATCTTCGTCTAATTCTACTTCATCATCTTCTAACATAGTCGAAGATGATTGAGAAAGGCTCATTTCCAGCTAGCACCAGACTTCAGCACCTACCATTAAGATTCTTCGTCCACAACTGAATGACTGACATGACGAACCATCCAAACCTACGAAGAGCTTCACCGAACAATCAATTTCTTAGGTGAAGTTAGTGGAATAAGCTCGAGTAAATTCAGACTTGGAAAAATCCAACATTTCACTAAAATAACTACAGACATATAATTTCTTAAACATAAAAGTAGATCAACAAAATCCAACATTATTATAACTTCTCATATCACAGAATCCTGTAAGAAAAAACATACTTTATGATTGACATAATATTAAAAACTCAAGATTATTATTCAACATCCCTGAAAAGGTAAAAAACAAGGTAAAGAAACAAACTTTACAGAAATAATAACTTCAAACTAAATATAAAAACAATTAACAAGCAGTAGCACAAAAAGGGCACATGTAATTTCTTAAACATACAAGTAAATTTCCTAAATCCAACATCACTCTAGTTTCTCATCTCCTAGAATCCAGTAAAAAAAACATTAAACATACTTTATGATAACATAGTGAATTATATTTAAAATTCAAGAATATATTTTCAACTACCCTCAAAAGCTAAAAATAAGGTAAAGATACAAACTTGGAAGGCCAAGGTCATGAGTTTGATTTTGCTATCAATATTTTTTTGATTGAGTCTGTCACATGAACTTATCTAGTGCCACGATTAGGGGCTACGATTTCCCGTTATAAAAAAGTAAAGATACAAGAGAACATCGAATGGCCAGTGGTTAGGTCGAGTGAATTAGAGGTTTTGGGTTCGATTCTCGAGTGGTGAGTGGGTTTTAGAAAAACAAAAAAAACTAAAGATACAAACTTTACACAAATAAAATAAAAGCTAAAAATTAATTCAGAACAACTTAAGAAGAAGTAGCCGAAAAAGGGTAAATGGAATTAATTGAAAATTGATATATTACTTGAATTGAACTGACATTAAAGCTACAATTAAAGGGTTGTTAGAGATGGCTTGAAACTGTTAACACTAATTGCTTCAATGAAACGATGATGATTCAGAGGCAGTGTGATGAGACAATACCCTTTTAACAGTCACTACTATTTTTTTTCTTCTTGTTTTAGGAGAATACATATTTAATATAGTATCATTCCTCTCAATTTAATTAATCATCTAATAAAAAATTTTATTTTCATTATAAATCTATCGCTTTCATTTATCAATATAACTTTCGCATTGAAATTAGATATCTCATAATATTCTTTTTCTATTTGGCCGATATATTTTCTTTTCAAAAATTATACAATCAATCATTTTAATAAACATTTTTTTTCTAAATCATCAACAAATCGGCATTCGGCTAGCATTCAAGAATTAATCACTCATGTTACGGGATATTATTCGAATTAATGATATTTCGGATTCGACTATTTGCATTGTAAGCTTAGGTATCGGATTTTTAAATAAATAAAAAATACTAGTATAATAAATAATGTTTATGAGAAAATCATCTTAATCAAATATGTTTAAACCCCTATTTTTTGTGGAATAGATTAAAAATAATATTGGAGAGATGGATTGTACATTTTCCCATTTTCATCATTAAGTAATATGTGGCAATTTGACTTGGTTTTTTAGTAAGAATCTTGGTTTTAACAAGCTCCATGATCATAATGTCATATTTAAAGTTTTATTTGATGTATATGTCATCTTGTTTAGATTATGTTAATGTCCATTATTTAACCGGTTCAATGCTTAATAAACTACTAGCTATCGATGTACAGTCCAGTATCTGCAAATTTATTGGTATATCATAAAATCTTTTGTATACTCGATTTAATGTGATGTCATTGTAAAATATGTAATAGTAATAAAAAATGAGAAAAGAAAATTATTAAAAACAACATTAAGAATTGAATCATTTATGTACAAATCCTAAACTAAAATATCAATAAATAGTACCATATACATATTGATTAAAATATCATTAACAGTTGTATCATTTTATGTAAAAAATGACAGATAAATAGGCATCTAACTTGCAATATGTTTTGTAGTGGCTTTTCGTTCATCGATGTATTTGAGAACTTCACGATAATCACGTATTTTGAAAAACTATAAAAACATAATTAAATCAATATGTATCAATACAATATATTATTGTTACAATGAAAATGCATAGTTCACCATAAGTTCAAACAATTTCATTACCGTATCTAATTCCTTTCCATGCTTTATTCGTGATCGTTGCTTTTTGTTCATTTCCATGTGATCCGGTATTTCCTCGTGATTGAATAAATTTTCAAACTAAAGTAATTAGGTCATTGAAATGGTACCGAATAATTGATGGTATTGATAAATGATCAAGCTAGAATACCTCTATGAAATCCCATCCCTCAAGCAATTTAGTTCTTTTATCACTGTTATCATATAATAAAGCTTTTCAAATATTAGTCATTTCAAGTAATTAATAATGTAGTTGTGATTTAAAATAGAATAGAGAAAATAAAATTACCTTTCATCCTTTTGTTACTTCAAAATACATGAAATAACTTTTGAAAAATCTCTACCATTGATTGCCACATCACATTTCCAACCTGGACTAATAACTTACATTTTAGAGTCCTATAAAGTAAAATATTACTCGAATTATTAAAGCAAAGAATAATAAGTTAGATAAGGAAGTATAAAAATAATATAAACAATCAACAATCCATTAATGCTTTACCTTTTGTGCAGGTTGTTTTGATATAATTTATTTCAAAACATTTCATTCCTCAATTTGATCCATCAATTACGAAGTTGGAACAAAGATGTAACAACCTATACAAAAATATTGAAGATGTAGTTAGAACATGTACCTCAATCAATGCATTTATAAAAAATTGATAATTGTAAATTAATTTAATTTATCATTGAGAACCTTATAGTTATGATGGAGGTGGTAGTAATAATACTTTTTTGTAAATAATATTTTTTGTGAATACTTCATGTCTTTTTCATAATTTGTCATCCTTCACCAATATCTTGGTTGTATGTGCAGACACGCCTCTTGATAAGGACACATATAATTGTCCGTGACCGAACACATGATTCCTTAGAAAAATTCCAACATTGAGAATAGTCCGACCAGTGGACCTTGTAAATTAGTTTTAATTCAAGTAATTCTAATGTGATTTTAATGTAGGGCAAGCACATCACGTATTTACGAGTACTTACACATCCATCAAATAACGTAAAAACCTCGGCAAAGAAAAAAAAAACTCAATTCAGAGACAATGAAACAACAAAGCATGCTAGCTCCAACAAATGAACCGAGAAAATGAACATTTTACAAACTCGAAGCAAATATTATGACGGTGTTTCGATACTTCTTCTTTGTTAAAACACTTCCTATAAAACTCCTATCATCCGAATCTTTTGCAATATCACCATCATCGACCAAAATTTCATTGTGTAACATTGTCGTGTGGTTTTAATTATATTTAACTTTTGGCGTAAGTTTACTAATTCCATCTTGAAATAGTTAGACCAATAATTGGATAAAATATCGTTTTTCCTCATCAATTGAATTATAACTATTATAATATAAAAAGGAATTTGGCTTCTTAAAGGAAATATATTACAATCAAACAATGTCATCCAATTCTATGCATTCCCATTGAAACAAACTTAATAATAATGAAAGATTGAATTGGATTTAAAAAAAAAAAAAAATAAAGATGAGGAAGAGTAATGGCTAAAGCGATGAGGTAAGAAAAGAGAAAATAACTAAACACAAAAAAAGGAAAGCATAAAAAAGAAAAGGCAAAATGGAATAAAAAAAAAGAAGGAATGTGCAAAACACGTATACATTAGACAAGCACGTTGCTCGAGAATTTGGTCCCATGACCACGCGATTGACCAACACGCGCATGTCGATTTATAACTACTATCGATAAAAAATGAATAGCTATTAACAATTACTTTTTGTTTCAAAATAAATGATTGTTTGGGATGAAAAATATTTTATTAATGATCAAGTAAAAAACTATATCAGATTGCAGTTTCACACGGAATGTAAAATATATATTAAAAATCAGAATAATCAACTATCAGAAAAAATAAAAAATTTATAGATGATTATGTATTTTGAAACGGAGGGTATATTGATCTAATGTACTCCATTTGTTGGTGAAGTCCCCAAGAATTTTTGGATTGGAACTATGAGATTTTATTACAAGAGACACCGCACACCGGAAAGAATAAAAAATATTGTTACATACATTTAACCTGATCGAAGCCCAACACTTTTCATCATCCTATGACTTGGCTAGATATGACTCAAAATTGGACATACTATGGTCGATTTTTTGTCATATCAATCATTTTGATTCTTCAGCAAGCCGAGGAGATTTCTATGTTGATCTCACTTTGTTCCCCTTTCAAGAATGGGAAAAAATGTTAAGATCTTTCGGGTAAATTAATAAACGTTAATCAAGAATGGGAAAAGATGTTCCTAACATAGAGCTAGTGAAGATGGAATCCCAAGAAGAATGTGCATTTCCTGCCCAACTGCTATTTCCATAGTGCATCATCATCTGTGGATCCAAGGGCGAAACTCCTGATTCGCCTCCTACATTTTCGGCTCTCTTGATATGGCTACTCATGACTATGTCTTCCAACGTATTGCCCGGGTAAAACCTCTCGGGTGATGGCTGGGGCGCTGGACTAACAAGCGGCCAGGCACCAGCTGCGGTAGCCAATGTGGTAGTAGCAATTAGGCTACCATCTTGGCCTTGGTTCATATCGTTAGTCCACCTCATGTCTTGCTCTGCATGCCATGCCATGCTCGAATTTTGGAACAAATTTTCCCACTGCATAGTAATTGGATCATTATTTGCCAAATCAAGGCTAGAATTGAATGGATCAGGAGGACTTAGCATCAAATGATCAAATTCTTTATTCTCCTCTACTCTCTTCAATTCTTGATTTGTCTTCCTAGTTTCAAACTCTGTGATCAAATCAGGCTCTGGATTGATCTTGTTACCAGATCCAGACACCCTTTTCTTTGAACTTCTAGCATCATTTTTCACTTGTGCAGGAGCTACCATAGAAGTGGATGCCGTCTGGATTAGTACCCGAGAGCTTTTGCTATTGAACAGCTTACACTTGAGGGCACCAACAAGATCTTCAGGTTCCTCAGTTTTGCACATTTCCTCAAAAGAAAATGGAGGAAGATTGTCAAGATTGCCAGAAGCAGAATCAGGCAGATCAAAGTTTGTCCTAGCATTCGTTCCTCGAAGAGTTCGAGCAGCCTGATCATACGCCCTGGCAGCATCTTCAGCAGTATCAAATGTTCCAAGCCATAGCCTGACTTTCTGTAAAGAATCCTTTATCTCAGCCACCCATCGCCCTGATGGCCTCTGGCGAACTCCGATATATTTGTGATGCCCTCTTGCTAATGATTTCCTTTTGCCACTTTGATGTACCACTTCATTTGACATAGTTGGAGCCATATGAATTTAGTTGAGTTTTGGTTTGCAGAGGATTTTTAATTTCTTGTCCTGCTTTTGGTTAGGAAAAGCAAAGAGAAATGCATCATATGAGTTTCTTAGAATGCATCATATGAGTTTCTTATAGGCTGATGATACAATCAAGGCATTGCCTTAATTCCACATAAAAAATGTAAGACAATTTTCCTTTTTTTACTTTACTAGCCAATTTTTCATGCAAACTTGGAAGGTTAAAAATGACATTTTATTCAATTTTAAGCAGGATTACTCCAATATTATCATAAACTCTTATTATTGAAAAAGTTCACCAAAATATATTGATAAACATTTGTGGAGTTTGATAATAGAAAGAATATTTCAATACTTTATATATTAATTCGAAAGTACACCAATGTAGAACGTGCACATTGGGTATCAGTTAACTTGGCACACAAAGACAAGCAATGTGATGCCAAATTTTACTTAGACATTTGTTAAGAACCAGAATGATTCATAGTAATTGCAGGCGGAATTGGTTATATCGTCAAGAGAATAATTGAATATAAACTATTGAATATAAAAGCAATAATCTTACCGAAACAATCCAAAACATCTTAATGTCTAAAATAGAAAGTTTTTGTATATAAAACTTGGTATGGGCCAAGAAAGTGAAAGAGAAGTTTTTTGGATTAAAAAAATGTGGTTTCATTGTGAAGATTTATTAGTCCTGCACGATTGAGTCAATGTATTGTTTCGTCTTAGGTTACATTGAATGGATTGATTTTGAAAGGTATTGTTAACAATTCATAATGTCTCATTGTCTCCAACTAAATATTGTTAGGAATAGGAGATTGTCCATGATCTTTCAAATTTAGTTGGAATATTTTATTTTATTTGTATTTTTTGATCGGCACTTAAATTATTAGCTTAATTTTCTATATGGCCTTTTCACTATATTAATTGCCCGTAAGACCAAGTTATACTTTCACCCAAGAACACCAACTATTTTTATTATCTAAAAAGACTTACCCTATACCTAATTTTCACAACAATATAGTGAAATGCACTATATTATTCCTAAAAATATACATCGAAACTACTATTTCATCCCTACCACTAAAGCAACTAAAGTATATGTGACTAAAATAACCACACCTATTTCTTCTTTAACACCCTATCCCAACTCATACCACATCACAACCCCCACACTCCACACCCAACCCTCCCTTAGGAGCCAGTTGGCATTTAAAAGATGCTGATTCGGCCAAACTAATTTATATATTGTTTGATTACCAGAGAATAACTGAAATTGCTGAGTTGTGGTGACATTCGATCTCATAATTCCTTGTTGTATTATATTTAATTTGATAAAGCAATAATATAATGTAGTGTAATATATTTAATTTTATCGCATAATTTCTTGTTGTTGTTTTACTCAAGTATTTATAGGAAATAACACAACCAACGTTTTTATAATTTTCAAATAGATAATTATAGTAAACGTCTACTACTTTTATACATTATGCAAATTGATAATAAGTTAACGCTACTACGCTCACTTAAAAACAAACATGATTCACGCAAGATGACGCGAGTATACAATGCATTCACGCAAATCAATCATTTCCAAAGAAATTTGTTCCATGTTTTCTATAAAATAAGCAATTTGTTCCATGCTCAGAAGAAAATAACCATCGGGACCCACCCGCTTGTTTACTTACAAGCTATAATACAATTTGCTTCTTTTCATTTGCCCCCAAGTTGCCTGCAAAAACGAACACTGATTGACAACACAACTTCCATATAAATCGATTAGAAACAACCAATTTGTCCCATGTTTATCCCAAAATAAAGTAATTTTCCAAACGACGTTTAAAACTCCATCTAATTCACCCCATGTTTGTTTGAAAAATGTAATTCTCATTGTTATATACTAACAAAGTTGAATTATCTATTTGTTTAAACACTCTCAATCATTTCTGACAAGCTACTTATATCAGACTACCTCGCTTTCTTCTCCATCTCAACCCATTTGTGTTTGTTTGAAGCACAAATGTCATTTAACACGTAAGTATACCATTTCATCATTCGCCTTCTATGATTATATACTAACAAGCAAAGTGTTTGTTCTATACTAAGCTTAATTTAGATCATGTTGTTTCACAATGTTTAATTTGAGCCAATGATTGTTTCACAGTCAAGCGAGTTTATCTTATGTTTATTAGACACCACCATGGAAATTATATGTTATGATTGGATTTTTCGAATATTATGTATTAATCTTGAGATTATTTTTATTAATTTAAGAGTTATTTGTCAATTATAAATTGAGATTATGTCTCGAAATATTATGAAATTATCGAGATTATGTACACTTTATCAAGTTTTCTAAATAATCATAGCACGATATAACGAATATCTATCAGACGCAGTTTCGTCAATCTGGCCGGGATTCTTCGATTTCAAGAAAGCATTTTTCAAGCATATGCACCCAATGCGTGACTACAAGTTCGAAACTGCTAGAATGGTCCACTACCGATTACACTGCTCGACCTGGCTGAATACACGACTACAAGTTCGACTAAACAAAATGACATCAAAACTACTACCGCCAAATCATGAAAGAAATTCCAACAAAATACAATGAAGAAAAGATTATTCAATATCATTTTAAACTACATAATATTGATTTTTAAAATATTTTCTTTTATTTGTAATTTACTAATGGGGTTGAATATTTATATTTTTATATAATATTGATGTTTCTAAATATATCTTTAGTGTATATAATTTATCTTAATTTTTTCGATTTTTTCATTGTTTCCTAATTATTTCTATAATAATTTCCAAACATTTCTTATTTTTATAATCGCGAAACTATATTCGAAACGTAAACTTCGAACCATTTACGACAATAAATACGATAGTTGGGCTCAGTGCAGTTTTTTCTTTCTTTTGAGCAGTTTTATTTCAAATGTAAGTCCACGTTTTTGTCACCAGTTTTGCTCTTTATAACACAATAAATTGAATAATATGAGGAGCAACAATTGTTATTGGGATTATTAATATAATAATAAGGTACTTTTGTCGGATTGAGAAAGTGGGTTGAGGAGAGGCGGCGGAGGTGGTTGAAGGAGTAAGGTTGGTTGAGGCGGCTAACGAAGCGGAGCATGGCTGTGGGAAGTAGATGCTGATGGAGATGTAGATGCTTTGGCAGATCAGGTTTTTATTGGGCTTGTCTGATGGGCTTCGGTACTGGGCTGTAAATAAGGTAATTGTTAGAGTTCAGTCCTCCGAAACTTTCGCATGTGTTTCTATCTCGGCCGTTATACACAAACCAAAACAAGAAACGGCTTTTTTAAATTAATAAAATACCCCGACGAACACGCTCCATGCCAATGTCGAATCTACCAATACCATTAAAACAAGTCAATTATCTTCTACTATCAGACTAACAAATGAATTCGCTTTACGGTGAAAACAAACAAAATAATAAATTTCATTTGGATATAAACAAACATAAGACTTGTTCGCTTGTTCCATTACAAACACTTTAATCTAACTCGCTTCTTTGTTGCTAAACATAAAAGTAAATTGATAGTTTGTCATCAAAACATGCAAAAAAAAAAGATCGAGTACACGTAAAATATTTGTAAAACGTGGGTCTTTATCGATGAATCAAAGTACTACTTATTACATTGTGAAATTTTGTCGTAATTACTCTGCCACCCACAAGAAGGGTTTTGATGTCTCGCTTGTTTCTAGTCGAACTTGTAATACGTATTCAACCTGGCCGACAAGGTAACTGGGTAGCTGACCATTCTTGGTTTCGAACTCAGAAGCCACACACGTCGTTGCACATGCTTCGGTAACGCCAAATCCTCAAGAGAACTCGAATAATTCGAACCGAGACGCATTACAATAGATATTCGTTATATGCTATGATTATTTAGAAAACTTGATAAAATTAATACACACATAATCTCAATAACTTCATAATATTTAAGACATAATCTCAATTGACAAATAACTCTTGCAATTAATAAAAATAATATCAATTAATACATAATATTTTGAAAATCCAAACTTAACATACACTTCCAATGCTTTAAGGTTCAATAAACATAAGATGTAAACTCGCTTATCGGGTGGAAAACAATCATTGGCTCAATTCGCTTATTGTGAAACAACCATGATCTAAATTCGCTTAGTATGTAACAATACTTTGCCTTGTTAGTATATAAATCATGTGTAAGAGACTAATTTGATGAAATGGTATAATTTCTACGTGTTAAATGACTTGGTTTATTGCTTCCAAAACAAACACAAATTGAAATTGTATTGGTAAGAAACCAAGAAGATAATATAAAGTAAAGAATCGAACGACGAGCTGCTTATAAAGAAATAGATAATTCACTGTTAGTATATGTTATTTAAGAGAATTCTACTGCTTTTCAAACAAACATGGGGTGAATTTGTTAGCTTTTTGGAAACAATCATTCTAAAAATTTACTTGTTTTGACAAACACGACAAATTCTGGGCTGCTTCTAACGATTCTGACGGGCAATATCCAACTAGTCTTTTAAAACTGCATTTGCTACCACCACATTAACAAACGAGATTTACTAGAAAAACTAATGGAACAAGCTTTTCGTGGTCGACCAAGAAAGGCAAAAATCCACCTTTTAGTTGCAAATGAAAAAGCCATTCATCTTCATATGGGTTGACACACCACACTTACCGCCTACTGACCTACCTCTACACCTTATTCTATATTTATATACCCCCATGGTCTCATTAACTTAAAAACTTATCTCCAAATTAAGTGTATCACAAGGGAAGAAACATCACCATATTATTTGAGTATATATGATTAATGTTTCACAATTTTTTGTCCTTTCTAATCTAACTAGTAGCGAGACGCCAAGGATGCATTTGCATTTAATCGACATTTCTCAAATATTGATACATTTTATGTTTAATTTGAAATTATTCTAAAACTGTGTAAAAAGTTATACTCATTTGAATTTTTTTTCTAATTACTACCTCCATCCCACAAAGATTGTTCACTTTTAACTTTTTGATAGTTCTACATTTTAAATATAATATAAAAAAGATTATAATAAAATGATGTCCATATGTAGATATGACATAATAATCGAGACAAATATGTAGATACAAATATTAATTTAACAATTGATGTCCTCTCGACTAAATATATCGATTTAATTGATCATCAATATAGAATCAACGACCTTTTCTTTTATGCTCAAGCAATTGATATGATTTAAAAATTAGCTTAAATTTTTAGATTCAAATCTATAAAATTCATGTGAAATTGAATAATAATAATAATAATAATAATAACAATAATAATAATAATAATTCTACTCAAAGCATATTGTTATTCAACTAATATCTATTATAATAATAATAATAACAATAGTTCTAATGTAATAATAATAATAATTCTAAAAAATATATATCATTATTTAACAAACGCCTCTATTATATACAATAATAATAATAACAATGGGCTCGAGCAAAACATATTATTATTTAACTAACACCAATTATTAAAGATTGAAAATGACATATGATGAGAAAATCATATTGATGAAAGGAGTAATAAATTAATAATATATAATATATGAGATATATTCATGTGAATTGAATCATGAAAGTTATACAAGCAAAATTGAGCAAAAAAATAGTTGTGTTATTCAATGCATACCTTCGAATCATTAAACATGCACTGGAGATAGATAAACGAAATTAACTAAGTAAAATATATATATGGCAAATGTATGTGATGTATCATCCTCAAACCGTACGTATGTGCTAATTATTCCTTCCAATTGATAATCTTATGTATGTGTAACTATAAAATATGATGATTATTTAATACTAGTTCCGTTTTTTTATTTGATGTTTTCTTATATTGAGGTGAAGCTTTGATAATTAATTACTAATTACTTATTATTTTAATAAATGTAAATGTTATATCATTAGACTCGTCTTTGAAAATAATTTCATAATATTATTTTATTATAATTTTTGAACATATAGTTTAAGAATAATTGATAGTCAAAGTTCCACATCGATATACAAAAACGTTAAATAAAAAAATGGAGGAAGTAATAGTTAATTCTATTAAAACTCCTAACTTTTAGACACAAGGATAATTTAGTAATTAATAGTGTAAAAATGGAAGAAACACAATTCTTATTCACAATTGTTATATAGATTATAGATATAGATATGCTGTATCGCAGTGCCGATGTTGAATATTAGAGCGTCAGGGAATCCAAAATTTGCCTCATTTGCGTGTCAACGAAGCCATACAAGATGGGATCAAACCATAAAGTTTGAAAATGATTGCACTACTGACAAGAGCGCTGAGAGTGACAATGAGTAAGTAAGGCTCCTAGTGTACTTTAGTAATGCTGACGACTACTTATGCAAAACTTCTACGCCTCATATGGGGGCGAACCGGGAAAATGAGCTCGGAAATTGTGAAGCCAGGTGCGTGTGTGCGACCTGCGGACACGAATGCAGTTCCGAAAGGGGGGCTCGTAAGAGCCAACTTTTGCTTCCGGGTCGAAGTTCGGTTTTGGTAATATTTCAAACTTGAAATCAATTGATTTTATATCCAAATCAAACGGCAAGCATAATGCTTATTTGCTCATTAAGGGTGTTTTGCACCTTAATGCAAGAGACGTTTTGGTTAGCAAAGAGCCTCTACATATTGCTGAAGAAAATCCATCACCACCATACGTAAAATCGAAAGAAAAGTACACACTAATAAAGAAATCCGAGCACCCATTCTCTCATTTCCTCGCTTTGTTTTCTCAAGGTGATACATCAAGCTCAGAGGCGCTCGTCGACGATCAAGCAGCCGCGGTCGATCGCGGGTCATTTTATCCCGGGAAACGACAATTTAGTCGCCCCTAAGCACCGCTTGGGGAAGAGGCCTAATCGCTTTTAAGGAAAGCGCTGACGCGGGATTGATCCGTTTCGTTGTCAATCATTTGATTGTAATCTCGCTTTTATTTGTGTAATCATCATTGTAATTTTCGTATGCATATTGTATTATTTCTTTTGCAAAGTACCGTTGTATAGTTCGGTTTCGGCTAGTTCCATACGCCTAAATGTATTCGGACTGAGCTATACACAACACTTTTGCAAATGAATCCAATGTTGATACTCGATGGCCAACGCGACCGATGGTAATATGTTCCTGGCCAGGGTCAAGTGGTGTTAATGGATGGTGTTGATTGTCGAATGTTCCGCTGTCATTCCCCGGGGTTACACTTCTCCCTATGTTCCGGGCGTTGGTTGCCCAGATGCTGTTGCCTCGGCTAGTGGCTCTCGGCGCATTCCTCCAAATTTCCTTTGCAACCACCGTCACTACCTCACCAATTGTTCCGTCAGTAAAATGACCAACCGAAGCCTCCTGTGTTTTCCCGGTCGAATTTCAAAGGTGGCGAGAACAAGTGATGTTCTTATTCACGAATCTGAACTTTGCAACGTTCTGGTCAGAACCTCACGGGTCAAGATGACGGTGCTTGGAGTTTGGTCATGGCCCACTCGGAGACACTCCGATTATTTGAGTCGTAATTATTTGTTGACTTATTTGTCGGATGAGTTGTATAGCGTATATAAAACATACGCTACTACAAAACAGTGTTGGGACGCACTTGAGTTCAAGTATAAGACTCAAGATGCGGGTTCCAAGAAATTTATCGTGGTAAGATTTCTGGACTATAAAAATGGTGGATGAAAAATCGTGGACGGTGACGCTTCGAACTTGAGGTCAGTTTTCCACCCAGCTTCGTTGAAGGAACGGGCTTGAAACGAAATGTTCAAGGTTGCTGCGGTGAATTAGAAATTGCCACCATCTTCGATAGACTTCAAGAACTATTGAAGCACAAAGGATATGAACATGTTGCAATTATCTGTTTCGAGAATAAGCAGGCAATAGGGAAGGCCTGAATTGTGATCGCTTATCCTAACTCCTCTCAAGGGGAGTCTAAGGTGAATGTCAGGAATTTGGGTCTTTCGAGGTCTTTCAAGAAGAAGAATGATTTTGCTCCTAGGGGAAACAGTTTCAAGAAAGCTGCTCCACCTTTCTCAAGGGAATCTCCTTCAAGGTTTTTGACAGCATAATTATAACAAACGTGGTCATAAGTCCTTCGAGTGTAAACTGGCCAAGAGAAGTAACAATGGGAAAAAGATGGCGAATATGGTCACCAAAGAATCAGACGAGATCAACTTGTCGGCTGTGATTTCTGAGGTGAACTTTGTGGGCACGAACCCACAAGAGTGGTGGATCGATACCGGTGCTACTAGGCATGTTTGTTCGGTCAAAGATCACTTTGCTACTTTCGCCGCCAAGTAATGGTGAGAAGATGTACATGGCGAATAATGCAACCTCCAACATCGGTGGAGAAGGAATCAGAGGCCGGTAATGACTTCGGGAAGTGAAGTCACATCAAGAATGTTCTGTGATACCTAACTTGTGGAAGAACCTTTAACTGTTCTTACTTAGCAAAACATGGTTTTAAACTTGTAATTGAGTCTCGACAAAGTTACTTTCCAAGTCGGGCATGTTTGTTGAAAAGGCTATGTGTTAAATGGTCTTTCAAAATGAATGAATGGTTACAAACAAGATGAATAAAAATAATATTGCCTATGCTTACAGCAATTTTAATTTATGGCATATAGGTTAGCATGTGAACTCTAATTTTGCTTAAGACGATCAAGTTGAATCACATACCTAATGAATTTATCGATAAGAATTACAATGTGAACGGTGGTTGAAGAAAAATCGACGAGAGCAACATCAAATCAGAGAAATAATAAGCCTCTCGATCTGCTCACAAATGACGCCATGACATGAGCCCAATTCAATCTAGTGAAATGAGTACTTTTATCACCTTTGTAGACGAGTAGTACAAAATTTTGCTATGTATACTGATGAAAAGTAAAAATGAGGCAATCGATAAATTTGGTAATTTGATAAAGAAGTTGTTGAAATCAACTCGAGAAAAAGATAAAAGAATGGAAACAGAAGTAAAGATGTCTCACCATTTGGTCAATTTTGTTCCTGAAGTATTATTCATTTAAGTGACACCTCTCCTCAATCGAATGGGATTGCCGAAAGAAAAAAAATCGATCATTGAAAGAGAGATGATGAATGCCTTGTTGATAAGTTCAAAGCTACCTCAAGGAACGCTGGGAAGTCGATATCGACAATTAACTACCTCGAACAAAATTCTCGTAAAATGAGGATAAACCCATTTGAATTGTTCAAAGGTGTAGCACCAACCTACAAACATCTTCGAGCGCTGGGGTTTGGCAAAGGTCATGTTACCTCCTCCTAAACAAAAGTGACTATTGTCCAAATGGCTTCATGCAATTTTTATTGATATGCTCAAATAGCACGATATTCTTTGTTCATAAGAGTGACAATCAATGCAGCGAACAAGAATAATATTAGAGTCTCTCGAATGTCAATGCTCTTTGAACATGCCTATGAAATCTAAGCGGCTAAAAGCTTCGATCTAAAGACACAATTTAACCCCGAGGGTATTTATAACGGTACTACGGATAGTCAAAGTAAAGGAGGTCGAGGAGCTGCTAACCTCGACGTAGTAAAAAGGGCACGTGTCGAAGTCTTTTGCTCTCGATTTTGTAACGATATGCTCGAGAGTGAACCCCGAACTTACCAAGAGGTCAGCCTAACCGATGGTCCGCCAGCCGAAGTTTATATCGGCCAAGCTCGATTCAATTTGCTTAATCACACTCGAATCAAAGCGGATCTTCCGCCAGATGTAAGGCTTTAAAATCCAAATGGATTTTTTTAAGAGGAAAAAATGAAAGCCGATGGGATGATAGATAAGTACAAAAGTAGACTACCATTTGTGGAATAGACAAAAGAAGGATCAGACTATTTTTTTACTTATTCTCACTGACAAGGATAACATCCACAGATTATCCTAGCAATTGCCTCATCAAGCAAGCACTTAGATGTACATCAAATGGATGTAAAACAAAATTCTCTCTTAAACGGAGAATTAGATGAAGAAATTTACATGGAACAACCCGAGGGTTTTATGGTCAGAAAAAGTAATATAAAGTATACGAATTTGTCAAATCTTTGTATGGGTTAAAGCAAGTTCTAAACACGGTACGAAGTTTGGACAAGGCATACTTTAGTGGATTTAGTAAATCAATGAGTGTGACAAAGTTGTGTTTATGTAAAATCCACTGTAGGATATGTATCTTCACAGATGCTGACGCATGCTACTGGTTGTAGCAATCAAAGATGATTCAATCCACCAAAGATATGTCAACTCCAAGTTTGACATGAAGGACATGGGACAAGGATCTAATTTTGAGTCCGTGATTGCGAGAACTCCTAACGTGTCTAGTTGTTAACCCAATCACACTATGTCGAGCAAATTCGGGAAATTTTGCCAAGACGATTGGGAGAATGTCCAACTCGATGAACATCGATACCTCACGAAGAATAAAGGGGAAGTGTGTTCAACTTGAGTATTCTGCTTATCGAGTCTCATGTTCCCGATTTGTGCTGTACTAGACCGATATAGCTTATTCCAAGAAGCAAATTGAGTAGATATACGCAGCAATCCAGCAATGCATCATCATCGAAAGCTCAAGCGATGCCAGAGTACTTAAGTACTCGAGACATACTTGAATTACGGGTTGCACTATACGCCAAGTATCCCGGCTGCATTTCGAGGGTACACGGATGCAAATCGACTGATAATCGCGATTCAATGGCTAATAAAGGATACGTGTTCACTTCAGCGCGCACTGTGTCAGCTGAAGTCTCAAACAACGCACTGCCGTATCCACGATGGAGTCTCGGGAAGTCATTGCCTTAGACAAGGCAAGGTTTCAATGGTTAAGACAATTTCTCAGGATATTCCGGAGCTGGAAAGCGTCAGCTTCCAATTTGCATATACCGCGACAATGAGTCTCGCAATCGGCGGCATCGCAACTACTTATATAACGGTAAGTCGAGACACATTCGCCGAAGACATAATACCATTAGACATTAATCTCAACCGAGTTAACGTTGATCACGTAAGATCAAAAGATAACATAGCGGATCCATCAATTGCAAGAAAAAGAACTAGTTGAGAATTCATCGAAAAGGAACGGGATTGAAAAACCTCGAGAAAAATACGAATGAGCGACAACTCCTACCTTGTTGACCGGAGATCCCAAAGCATTCAAAGTTCCAAGGACAACCGCTCATATCATTAGTAGATTACCGCGGGGATTTCCCTACCGTCTTCTGGGATGGTAATGTTGATACCCGCATAGGTGTTAAGCTATGCTTTTAATGACTCTATGAGATACTGAAGGAGTAGTGCGGGTTACTCGAAATAATATGAAGAGTCACCTATGTGAGCTAAAGTGGGGTGGGTCAGTTTAGAAGAAATGCTCACTGAGGTGCATTTCGACGACAACTCACGAATCAGCACGCTGGCCCAAGGCCCAACCGACAATAAATGAGAACTGATACGAGTCGACGAGACTGTAGAAGTATGTCAAGACGGTTACCAAAAGCGTATTAGTTCCAAGACATCGCGTCTACTATGTCTGTTGGTGAATGTAAACATATGTACGCGGAAGGTTCCAAGGCCATCACACTACTCATTCTACGCAGAATCGTCATTGCTATATCACCGATTATCGAGTCAAATTTTTCAAATTTGTATCCTGGGGATATTAGTTTTGCTGTCTGAGCTTGAATACAAATTTTGATTCATGGGGATGTCGATAAAGTGAATATTGTGAGTCATGAATCCAAAATTTTGCCTCTCATTCAGGTGTCAATGAGCTTATGCTGAAGACGGATCAAACCATAAAGCTAAAACGACGCCGCATTCTCACATCGACAAAGAGTGGGAGAAAGTGGACAAGTGAGGTAAAGTGCTCCTAAGAGCCCAGAATGTGATCGACTACTTACGCAAAACTCACGCTACCAAGCAGTGGGGCAAATCCGGGGAAAATGAGCTCGAAATTGTGAAGCCAAAAGGCAGCGCCACCCGGACACGAATGCGCCCGAAAAGGGGGTCAGCAAGCGAGCCAACTTTTGCCCGGCCGAGTTCGGTTGCGACATTTCAAACTTGAATCCTAATTGATTCGCATTCAAATCAAATGGCAAGCACACGTTTTATTTGCTCACATGGTGTTTAGTGCACCTTAACGCAAAGAGACGCTTGGTTAGCAGCAGCCTCTACATATCACGAAGAAATCCATCACCACTGCTACGTAAATCGTAAAGAAAAGCACATACTACACACAAGAAACTGAGAGCACCCATTCTCTCATTTCGCTTGTTTTCTCAAGGTGATACATCAAGCTCAGAAGCGCTCGTCGACGATTCGCTTGTGCTTGCGGAAGCCGACAAGTGGTCATTTTATCCCGTGGAAACGATCACCTCTTACCGCCCTAAGACCCCAAGCCAGAAGAGGTCGAACTGCTTTTAAGGAAAGTTACGGACGACTGATCCTGCTTCGCTTTTTTGTCAATCATTTGATTGTAATCTCGCTTGTTTCTGGTGCACCGTCACTGTAATTTTCGCATTTATTATCAGACATTTCTTGCAGCACTGTTGTATAGTCAAGTTTTTCTCCTATTAGTTCCATACAACATGCACTGATTGTTGTTCACCTATTCACCTAATAAGCAATGGTAATCCAAGGATTTATATTAACTAATTAACCACATAAATAACTGTCTATTTGTATGTAGTGCATTATTACTTATCAATTGTTAATTTTGGCATATATTAATAGTTTAATACTCATCTCTTCCATATTTAAAATTATATCGAGACTTATCTGATCTAATCAATTATTTTAATAAATTAATTATAATTTAAATTTGAGCTTCATTTTCATATTTATTAACTACAAGTATTTCTAGAAAAAGCAAAACTATCATAACCATTTTAATGTCACATTCATGTCATCGTTATCATGTTTATAATTTTTACACTAAACTTATAATATATCTCCTCCATAATACGAGTATAAATTTTACTTATAATAATTTGTGATAGATACTGAATTAAAAAATTTAAAGATAATGGAATCACTACATAGTATCACTCATTGATTTCTACACCTTTTTACCCTCACTTTTATTATCAATCAACTAATATTAATACACAAATCTACCAAATCTCATCCCTTCGTATGTACCTATATTATTATCTAGCTTGGTTCAAGAAATAACAATAAAATAAATAATTAAAGCATCAATATATATAAATATTAAAAGTCAAATTTATCCAAATCACATCTTGAGCCTTACCCCCACCCCCCACTCCCTTCATTCTGTCTTATATATTCCCCCTTGTTGTCCCAAAAAGAATTTATCGTTTCAATCGCACCACCAAGCACTTGATGTTCCAACATTATGGTCTCGTCAAAAAGGCTTTCAATCACCATACTAGAGCCAATGCTATCTCTTTGGCTCTATTTCAAACAAAGAGCTAGCAAAGCAACACAAAGGTTACCTAAATCAAACTTAGCTAATAAGCCTAAACAACTTTTGACCACGATAAGCAACAAGACTTTCAATATGAGACACAAGAAGAAGTCAACATGCAAGGACCATAATGATGAAGATTATGACTTTGGAGATGGAGGGTTATGGCAAAAGTCAATCATCATGGGTGATAAATGTGAACCGTTGGATTTCTCCGGTGTAATTTACTATGATAACGATGGAAAACCGGTGTCCGAACCGCCCATGAAATCTCCGGCAAAGGCGAACCCTTTACCAAATTATGTTTTGAATAAGAAAGATGAGTAGGATTGTAATTAGGTGATAATTTACTCACTTCACCTTTTGTGTTTTAATTTGTTTGGTAATAATTAGGTGATCAAATGATGGAATATTTAAGACAAAATGTTGCATGTAGATCACATGCATGGCGGCACCAACGGTGCGAAGCCAACCCAAATATTCGATTAACCTAAAAGCTTCGATTGATATCGACAAATATCAAATCAAACCTTTCTGATTGGATTCCAAATCGAATCAAATTATTCGACTTGATTCATAATCCCGAACTCATCCCAGCTTTACTTTCCTATTGAAATAAATTATTACCCATACCTAATAATAACACTAATAATGTAAAAGTTATCAAATGGAGCCACATTTAACCTACCCATTCAAATATCCCATTAACTGATACCTTATAACAATTTTTATAATAGCAAATCAAACTATTTGCAAATATTCGATCCGAAATACCATATCAAATCAAATACTGAAGCCAAAAAATGGGGTTCAAACCCAAATCAAACCTTATTTTTTAATATTCGATTAAATCAAATCAAATCAAATATGTATAATAGAAAAAATCAACTCAAACCAAACATAATTAATATTTGGTAGGGTTCAGCTCGATCACACCCCTAACCCGACGGCACCCCATGGATCAAAGGTGGTGAATAGTGGTGTTATTATATGATTATGTATGTTAGGAGTATAATAATAATCTTACAAATTTCTTGCTTGTTTAAATTCCATAAAATACATACACTAAGGTGTTGTTTGGCTAATACATTTATTCTTGAATAAGATTTTGCTAGAGATTTTCTTCTTTACTTTTTTTCATGGTGCATTGTGACCAGGTCAAGTTGATTATGAATTCATGATATGTTTTTGTTAATTCAATTAGGAATTGGATTGTCTGATCCATTTTATATTCACAAAGTTAGCTATAGTGGATTTTTCTTCTACTCCTGACGACTAGTGGCTAGTTAAAGGCCTCTATGTTTTTACAATCCCAAATATATATTTTAAGATTGCTTTGAACACCAAATTAATAAAACAAATATATATATACTTTTGATTCATATCATATAGATGTCATCAAGACAGGGAAATCAGTGGGATCCTCCAACGAGAATGGCTACGGTTCACTAACGATACGATTCATTAATGGTATAGTGCATAATTTTCATAATTATTTCCGTCAAATACTGGGTCGGATAGAGCCTTGATTTGACCAAATGGTCCTACCCACCCCATATGGAAGTGTATGATGGTTGGTACAACACCACACTTGAAGGTTTTTGTGTCTAGTGAATGTCCGCAAGAATCAAACGAACATCATTTAAGTACATTTTTGCCATATTTTGTAGTGTGATGGTTTATGCAACAGTTCAACACCACACTTTTAAGATGTTTAATATAGTTGACGTCCGCTAGGATTAAACTAGCATTGATAAAATATGTTCACTGTATTTTCGAAGAGGAAACCGCCCAGGCGCCCCCAACCCCTCCCTTAACCGATGAGAGCCACTCGTCTCCACCGTTTAGCAACCTCTGATCAAGCCGGCATGTCACCTGTGCACAGTTATATAATACTACTACATACTTATGGAAAGAACAAAAACAAGAAAAGAGGGAAAAAAAGTGTAGAATTGTAGAATAAATTCTTTGATGTAAATTATCTGGACTTAAGCTATAATGCCTTATGGATCATGCTCAACTGTACCGTCATGAAACAAAGTTAAATTAGATATACTAGGCTGAAGCTTCCTTTCAATGTGGTGCTTGCCAAACTCCAAAGAAATGGGATTTGGGTTACATGAATCAATTCAGAAATGTATGGAATATATTTCACAAGTGTACCAAGTAGTATCCTCTAAATCACTTCTGCTTCTTGCCTGTATTACTATCTACAGAGGTAGCGGATGCCAATTCCATCAGGCGCTCATAATCAATTTCAACCAATTGATACTTCAGCTTGACTCCGAATTGCATCCATGATCTTATACACAACAGGGCTTGGGTCGTCTCATAGGACAAAAAGACACGTCGTCTATCAATTTCATCACCTTTCTGGCAAAAGAGGTCTTCAGGTGCCACCGCAGTTGGTTGCACGGCTAAGAAATGTCTGGCCATCAACGACAGCTGTGGATAACGTGTGATGTTCATTTTCCACCATTCCAAAACATCTGTAGATAGAGAAGCTGGTGGTTCTGACAGGTACTGAGTGAGCTCATCTGATGCTGTCGGCATGCTTGCTCTTCGTTTCTTGTGAGCAATCTCCTCAGCGAAAGAAGAAATACCTCCATCTTCCAGCTCTTGTGAGGCATACGAATTACTAACAGACGAAAAAGGGTTGGCAGAATAATTTCTCATGAAATAATTTTTTGCTTCTACCAGATAGTCATCAGTGTTAAGTCTATCCGCGATGAGTTCCTTCTTTATCCTTGGATCAAGAATTGTTGTCATGTAAGTGAAGACATTGCAAGCTTGCTCGTTGTAGTTGTTGGCTTTTATCGACATCTTTTCTGCAGCAGTCTTAAGCCAATCAGGATCGTCTGGCAAATCTTTGCGCTCATCAATCATCTCTGTGATGTGATCCATGAAGAACAGGACAAGCCCAATAGTCAGGATCTTACTTGTGCAAATGTTATTGATAGTTTTGCAGAAAGGATCAAGGAATTCATGCAGAATCTTAACATCATTCTTTTCTTCAGTGCTTAGTAGCATTCTACTACCAAGGGACTCATCATTCTTCAATATAATAGTCTCCATCGATTTATTAGCCTGCAAAGATAAAGTAATCAAATTCATACATTCATTAGTAAAAGATACAAAAGATAATAGAAAAGTCTCCTCCACCAAAATGGGACATCACCTCGAACAAATAGTTGGCTTTCAATTTCCCGCATTTTTTATCTCATGAATTCATTTAATTTTCTTCATCCTCTTTCAAGCGTATACAGATTATTGGTGATCAATTTAAGAAAAAATGTGCTCATCTGATAATCTACATAGACTCGTTGAAGTTAAAACAACGATATTCGATGAAGATGTATTACCTTACATGCTATATCAAGCATCTGATAATTTCCACTCCATCGGGTAGATGTATCAAGAGGATATCTCCAATTACCCTCTGCATAAGCATTTGCACATTGAACAAAATCTTCAAAAATTTCCGAGGATGAATTCATCTCTAGCACAAGCTCCCGAATCTTCGATATAATCAATTTTGTTGAGCATAAGCCATCATCTATGATTGAACTCAGAGAATGAGCAGCGCAAGGGACATAACAAAATGGACCTGATTTCTGGTTGTCGATATCATCTTTCAATTTTTGGCATGCTTGCAAAGCATTTGGGTTAGTATTGTGGGTGCAGGATAGTACACTATCCTCAAGATTGTAAAACTTGAGGATTTTCATCAAAGCATGATAAATCTCATCACCTCCACCAGGACTAGGGATGCGACATATATCAAGAAGAACCTTTTGGAAAGACCAGCCTTCATCGATCCACTGGCATGTGACACTCATGAACAGAATTTGCTCGTAGTTGGTCCAAAAATCAAGAGTAACGGAGATCTTCGAAGAGAGCTGTTCCATGATCTCCCTGACGTCATCCTGCATGCACTTGAAAATGTCATGAAGCACCGCCTTGAACTTCTCTTCTGACCATATTTCTACTGACGGATTGAGGTATTTACTACAATTTGACAGCCACTCCTCATCGACGACGGATGGAGGCAGAGATGCTTCTACAAGAAACCTCATTAGAATCCAATTCAAATGAGTAGGGTCCATCTGAGGTGCTTTTATTTGAGGTGGAGGTTTTTTAGCAACTGTAACTGTCTGTGGAACAGGACAAACAGTAACATCCCCGGACTTCTCATATCCTGGATGGCGGTTGCTGAGATGACGTCCTAAATTTCCTTGAACATTAAAAAATATAGTGTTAATGACTAAAAAAAAGTATCTCGTCTATCCAGCATACATATATAAGAAGAGCATTTAAACTTACCATCACATCATCGAATACATATAAAGAAAAGGGATTCCTTTGATAATCAGTAGAATAAGACTTGATTTGACATTAATGACAGAACAGGATCACAGTTTTTACTCTAGTACAGTTGTTCTTGTGCTCTGGAGCTTGCAAGAAAGTTTGACGCTTTGACTAGAACCTTTTTACTTTCTTTACCAAAATCAAGGAGTGTGACTTCATAAACATAACAATCATGACTTATTTGTAGTGTTATTTGGTCAAAACATGGCATGGCAACTAAAATGAGTGGAGGCAGAACAATGTAGACCCTCATCAGTCACCACACACAATTATTTGCAAACATGCAGCACCATCCATAGAAGGTAATATAACCCTTATCATAATGCACAATTGCAAATTACTTGCAAAGCAAAATATTAATTTTTTCAAAAGGCTAAAATAATGCAATGTAGTCTTAGCTTCATTATGTTAGACCACATGAACATCATATTTATTTGCAAAAGTGAATTTATAAAATGAGAATTTACCAGTTGCAGTAGCAATTGAATAGTTTTGTCCACAGAATTTGCATCTTCGACTTTTCCCATCTGGGGCAGTATCGAAAAACTTAAGATATATTGATGTCATCGTCTTTTTTCTTGGTTTTGCCGGTAGGAGATCATTTCCTTTATCAGAGGAACTCAAAGCTTGTATTGGAACTTGATCTAAGATTGGTACAATAGAAGTCTCCATCACAGCAAGCGGTTTAGGTTCCATATCTGCAGGGAACAAAAAATATTTTATAGATTTCCTACTAATAGAAATTAGGTCCGTTTATGAAATCATCTCATAAGACTGAACATATAAACACCTTCTTATGCTGAAAAATGTGTAAATGTATTATTAATCCAATAAAGCTTTTATGTGTTAACTAAAAAAAGATACAATTATATTGTCTTCGACATATTTTGTAAGGTATATTAGCATTCATGAACTACTAAACCTTTCACTTATGTAGAACCGTAATCATAAATGTTGGAAAACACTTGGCCAAAGAAGAATATGATAACAGAAACCCAAAAAACATGACCACTGCATGAAGAACTCAATCGCTTCATTAAACTCATGAGGCACATTTGCTAAATGCCCAATCATGACAACACCTAAAGACCATGTATCAAGGAAACATGAAAATGTGAACGTTGTCATACAGTCCCAACTACAATTTAAAAGGAATAGATGAGATTTTTTTATTTGCAATTGCATGTTTCCGTATCTATGGACTCACGAGATTTTATATTCTCGGGCACTTGGATATAATATAATAAATCAAAATAGCTCATTACACTAACTATGATTCTTGTCTATCGGTCTATCGTGAAGTAGTAGATAGTCTATGCATTTCATCTGGGATCACAATCCGATCCCTTTACCCCGCTTAGGTGGTAGCCTGTTCAGAGGCATTGCAGGCATGTTTGTTGTATTATTTGCAATTGCAATTGAATCTAAATGCAAACATTCTAAGCCTATAAGAATCATGGAATATAAGCTAATACATTAACTTTCCTCATAATTGTACCTTTCAAGGCTTTACAAGCCCCCATAGGACTCCACGCCATTACTGTCGAGATGGATCCAGAAGATACTATTAATAATTACATTACTAGCTCCCTCTTCCTTTCTTCAACTAGTCCACTACTAACTGATCAATTCTGCATTTCACTTCAAACCCATCAAACAACCAGATACAATCAACACAATACCTCCAAATAAAACCATAAATTTACTAACTAAGCATAAAAATTGGATCTTTATACTATAAACCATGACTAAAAAGCAAGATTGCAACAAATTCTATACCAACTTTCCTATCCAAAGAAACCCATATACTCCAATACAGTAACTCCAATTGAACCACTTGTTCCTTCAATAATTTTGCAAAATTGAAAAAAGATGCAATTTTTATTAGAACTTAACAAAATTGGAAAAAAAGATGCAATTTTTATTAGAAATTCTTGGTATTTCAATGTGGGGGTGATCAAATTTCCCTCTTTATTCACTTTCTTGCTCTTGATTTCACTCTTCTCATGTTTTCTTGCACTAATTCCCATTTTCATACTTAGGAAGAACAAAAAGAAGTAAAGGGCATTTTTCTTCATGATATAGGAATAAACAGTATTTTACAATTTGTGTAATTGAGTAATATTATGTTGGTTATGTTAAGATCATCCTACGGCTACATGTATATTGTTTTTTCTGCATAGCTTAAAGACATAATTTGTTCTATCAAATTTGAATTTTTAATTTTATAATAAATTCGTAAAGTCATGTCCATCATTCGATTACATGTTATTTGTTTTAAATATAATTAAACACAATAAAATATGTGGTTATTATTTAATAAATATAGAGAGAGATTACATGAAGTGGAGAATAAAAAACATTGCTCAAATATGTCTGTTAATGAAGTAGAGATGGAGTAATATGCTAAAGAAAACACACAAGACATGGTCCAACTATAAGTACACAGTGTTTTTAAAGCAAAAAAATGACTATTTTGCCCCTAAATGAAACTTCCTCCTTAAATGAAACTTTCTCAAATACTACTTACAAATAGGGGGATAAAATAGTCATTTTACATCCAAAAATTTACTGTTTGGAGTGTGCTTATAGAATGGCTGTCACTGAAAGTGTTTGCAGGGTTAAATGACTATTTTGTTCTCTAAATAAACTTCTTCAATCTCTGCTAAAGAAAATGATAATTTCATCAAAATTGAATCTGAAACGATAATTAATATTCATTTATAAATCATAATTGTATTACATATACAATTACATAACCGAGTACTATGACATCAATTGGAACATAAGGGATTTTCCCCAAAATATAACTAATCAGATGAAAATCTTATAGAATCACATATCGATATCTACCAAAAGAAAATTATACTACAAATTACACACAAAATATCTCTACTAAATACATTCATCCCGAGTATATATTCACTAAGAATAACGATTCAAAATAATCATCAATCGAGAAGACAATCAACAAATATTAACCCAAGTAATAAAGAAAAACTACCTAACTATGTAAAAAAATATTAGATTAACAATATCTAACACTTTTGATTATTGAAAATAGAAAAAAAATTGAAGCGGGGAATAAAAACCACGTAACATTGCTATATTCCTCCCAAAAGTATCAGCAGTTTTTTTTTATTGTCTTGAGAGAGAGACGTGGGAGGAGAGGAAATTTTGGAAAATGCCTGACAATTTCAACCAAATTTTTAACACTATTTCGATGTGTTTTTAGAAGCATATGGAAATCCAAGCCCATTTTTCACTTATTTTGTTCCTGCCTCTCAGTATTTTTATCATTTTGCAAATTATTTGTAAGTATTAAAACTTCATTCCCACAAAGTCAATTAGTTAAGATATGAATAAAGCTTTTTGTTAAGCTGATCACCAAATAAATCTAAGATATTTTGTAGATGGGATAAGAATGAATTGCAGGCGCTAATTTGCGAAGTTCGATCATCTCTCTCTCTCCAACATGAGAATGCTTTTCAAATATGTTAAAGAATTCATGACTTGTACAATGTGGGACTTACCCATGACCCTAAACCCTACTTGTAATTCATCAATTTTTCGATGGGATATCATGATAAGAATTTGTAAGATTTCAACATGTTCCTATTACAGAGATGTAAAAACTTTGCATGGTATTATATTATATAGGAGATGTAACATTAGAACAAACTGCATATGCTTAACCAGATAACAAGAAAACTTGAGTTCTTAATCAAGCTGATGTTGCCAGACTACTGCAAACGAACTAGTAAGAATTCACATCACAAGGTTTATGAGGAGATATCTCTAATTCAATCCTATATAATGAATTTGACCACCATCCAATAATTAACATACAACAAACTTATTATTGCTCTTCTGCAGGATTTTCTTTCTTGGCGAAGCTACGGATATAACGTGTACATCATTGACAAATAGGTAAGAATTTTCTAGCTGTGCACGGCCAAATAGCTCTATGCCTCAGCTATATGCAATTAAGTAGATACATTATTACCTTCTTATAATCAAAGAAGTGTTTCACCTTTACTGCAACTTTTAGCCTGCTCTGCAATCCTGTCGCCTATGACTACATGTCACTTCTCCAGCCTAGTTGTGCCTCAGGGTTATCAATCATGGACTCACAAGAAACAACACCCCATGTCTTCATCCAATATCCAAACATACAGAACAAGTATGTTATATCGACTTCATACTAAGGCTTCACTTAGTTCTCTTGAACGAGGGTGGAGGGGGAGGGGAGGGTCCCCTTTTCCGGTGGTGAAGGAAAGCAGCTCTATGCAGTTTGATAGGAAGGGATGATCTCTACACTCTAACAGTTAAACAGTTTGATGGAGAGAGTAGTACATGGGAGGTGGAAGGCTTCGACCTTTTCATCCCCTCCCCTCTCGACCAAACTAACGCATGGCAATCCGTAGTCATCCATGCCTCTCCAATTCACCTCTTCTTGCTTTAGAACCAAGACGAAAACTAAGCCAAACATGAAGTTTTTGACATTATCTTCGACATGCAAATGCAAAAGTTACTACTAAATCAAACAGACGTTGGATATAATCATTTCAGAAGAATATTTGCATTTTTTTCCAGTCAGAACTCACACGCAATGTCTGCCAGGTCAACTGCCCAAGGCTGTCAAGACACCACTTCTAAACTCCACCTCAAATAGGTGCCGGATGATTCATGACCAATGAAAGGCTTCAATGAGATACTCAGTAGTGTGGTTTCAACCTTCGACAAAAGATGCTCCAAACCACTGCTCTTTGTCCTAATTTCCTTTTAACTTCATATTTTGACATGAGTCGGCCACTCTAAATGTCCTTCACCCAGAATACCAGAAAACCAAACAAAACATAACAACCAGTGAATGCTGGAGGGATTCCTCGGTTCTGGCTGGAGAACCGATACTCAGGCACCACATGAAAACAATGAAAATCCTAAGCTCGACAGAGTGACAACTAATATCATGAAGCAATAAGATAATTACTCAATTAACATCTGACATTCAATAAAAAACAAAGTTCAATCTATATATTGCGATCATCACGTAAAATATATATAAAGAACACATTCAATGTCATGTCTCCATCTAACTGAAATGCTAATGTACCATATTCAAATAATTTGTCATACTGATAATGTACACAGAGTTCAATAGTCAGATAATCAATTAAGAACAAGTTCCATCCTGCTATATATCAAACATTCTTGCATAACTTATAAATTACAAACAATTTTAACCAAACAAACATTAAACACATCACAAAACATATCATTTCCTTTTACTTTTATTACCCTTTTTCCCCTTCTTGACATTCTCCTCCTCACTCTCGTAATCATCCTCACTTTCTTCTTCATCACCATCATCATCATTGTCATTATCATCCTCAGATGATGGAGAAGGATCAAGCCTAGCAGCATCCTTAGCCCACCTAATCACCTTCTCCACTTCATCCTCCTCATCCTCCTCCTCACCCTCACCACCAAAACTCTCTAAATTCCCATTTTCACAGCAACTTTTTCAGTGTTCAATCTTCCCAACAAATCATCACTACCACCATGATTTTCAGATTGTTTGTTGATTGATGGGTTTTTGGGTTTGTGTTTTTGGGTATTTTGGTTGGATTTGAGGGCTTGAAAACGTTGATCTAGATCAGGACGAAAACATCTTCATGTGCTGCTTGTAATAACTCTTCAACTTCATCGTTTTTTATGTCAACAGTTTTCTTCTTCTTTGGATTACTCATTTTTGGGAAATTGGAAAAATTGCAGCTTTGTTCTTGATCTCCACCACTGAGAACTTGTGTAACTGCAGCTTTATTCTTCTTTCTTCGATATTTAAAATTAATTGAGTTGACTAGAATATTAGTTTTACCCAATAAATTAAGCGATGATGCAAAGAATGAATTGTTGTCTCAATGTCATACCTTGTTTAACTCAACAGCATTTAAAAGATAATATTATACTCTTCCGTCTCAATTTACTGATCACGTG
Organism: Lithospermum erythrorhizon; assembly: GCA_019722365.1. NCBI lineage: Eukaryota > Viridiplantae > Streptophyta > Magnoliopsida > Boraginales > Boraginaceae > Lithospermum > Lithospermum erythrorhizon. Next base: position 837,470 of record JADFUC010002295.1, read on the forward strand.
AAGAAAATATTTCATTTTACTTTTTACTGATCACAGAATTTACGCAATTTTATCTTGATCTTTCCACTTTTATCCCTTAATAAAATACTTTTTTACTTCCATAATCAACTAAATCGATTCGCGGATCACATTTTTAGAAAAAAGAAGACATGATCTTTAACTTTTCATAGATTTTTATTTGAACTATAATCATGGTTACACTTCTCAATATGGGGACATTTATTATAATTCATCATTCAATCAATTTATTTGATTTTCACATATCAGATAAATTGATATTCAATTACTATTTAACTATATTATTAAAAAATTATTATTTAAATATTTAAAAGATTAACCAACAGAGTAATTAGAATAAGGAATAATTAATAATCGATCATTGCAATTCAATTTTCAAAAAGTCAAACGACAATTAAATGGATTAAGAAATAATACTAACTTAATTAATAGTTAGAATTCCCTCAACTCAAATTATCGTTAATTGTTGTGAACGGAATGGATAATCCGGCAACCGAAAAATAGCCTACTAAAAAATCTGATTCGACAATCGTCTAAGGCTATCAAGAGTCAACCCCATGCCTCTAGATTATTACTCCCTCCATCCCTAAATATTAAGACTCATTTAATTAGATTGTTACTCCCTCCATCCCTAAATGTTAAAGACTCATTTAATTGGGATCATACTCCCTCCATTCCTAAATGTTAAAGACTCATTTAATTTTTCACAAACTTTAAAAAAATTTAGAGTCATGATAAGTACAACTTTTTGGTTCACAAAATCTCATCGCAGCAAAATTCACTATCAAGCCATCCGGTACAATATTCTCCAAACAAATCTCTGTTAAGGTGAAGTAGGGAAAGCAAGTTTCTCCATATTTAGCTTAAAATGGAATATTTTCTATATAGGTTCTATGACAAACCCCAATAATTGAACAACACAACAATGCAAATTTATGTAATTTACAAAGCATGAAAATCATCCTGCAACCTCACAGCAGAAACCTCTCCTGCTTTGGATCGGTGAGCTAGCTTAGTCCGTTTTGAGGATGGTGGCGTAAACAGCTTTCTGATTGATTCAATTGGGTCATCCACCTGTATAACATTGAAGTTAGTAGATTAGCATGTCTAGCAAGAAGATTAATGCCAAGACTCGAGCTCTTTTTTTAGCAATAGGAGGGCAGTTGCCTCAGTTACATGTATTTGTAACGACCATTGTTATGCATGCTTCAATATACATAAATTCTACATATGGTAACAGTTCTGACAAAGGTAGGAATACGAATCCAGTTGCTCAGATTAGAATAACACCAAAGACACCATCCTTAATTCAATTATTTGCATACCTCTATCAAGGAAGATGAAGCACTTTCAGCTGAAGGACTTGAAAATTCATTGTGGCGTTGCAGAGCAGCGAGTGTTTGCTGCCATCCTGGTTTAGAATTATTCGTTGAGGTGATCCATGGGCAAAAATGTCTGTGCTGTCTGATTGGATCGAAATCCATCTTTTTATTGGGAGGTACTAGAGGAAGACCCTTCTCTGCAGAAATTAAAAAGTCAGTTTGATGGATAGTGTGTTCAATAAATGCAATATGGTCAACAACTTATTAAGCAACCTATGATGCTTCATGGAGAGTTGGAGACTCATAAGCTCACAGTTCAATATAGTATATAACTTCTCGGTGTATAATTAATCCCGCCTACTGCTACTATTATATGTATAATTTTTAATTAACCAGAATATAATATACTTAAACATAGAGCTTATTCCCACAAAGAAAGGTAGTGAAATCAACATCTCAACGTTTTGACTAACTAAATGATGCTCGGCAGAGGTGATGCTGGAGAGATGGAGGGGAAACACAGGAAATCCTCTGACCGTAGAGATACTATAATGAGTGGGGACTGGGGGGTTGTCAAAGAAAAATCGCATACTGTCAAATCCATTTAACCAATTAGATGTCTGAGAAAAGGTATAATTGAACAGAAAACAGAAAATATCGCAGCCAGGGAAGGCAGAATGAGCAACAACATGGAAAGTCCACTTACCTAAGGCAGAGGGAACATGGTTGTCAACAGGAAGCACTTCAGGTCCCACCTGTCTGTTCTCCGTGCTATCACATTGAGTGGAATTCACAGCACTAGCATGTGTACCATTCTTACTATTATTTCCATCTACACAAGAAGCAATACCTCCAATCGTGGAGTAAAAATCACTTGGTTCTTGGGAACTACATTGTCCCTGATCTCCTGAAGCTATTGCATTCACATTTCGATTTTCACCAAATCCACTAGTGTTGGGGGGATCTTGTACTACAGCATTTGAACTTGTTGATTGATTTTGTAGGATATCATTATGGTCCCTGCTTTCAGAAGTTTCCCCTCTAGATTCATTTTCACTTACTACGACTATGTTTTGGTCTTTGCACACCTTTAATGAATTTGTGACATGAAATTGGTCACTAAAATTCGGGTCACTTGAAAATCGAGCCCTCAAGTTTCTCCCAACAAGTGGCAAAGATATAATTGCTCTATAATTCTGCTTTGTTGGAGGAGGACCACCAGCAATGGTCAAGTTCAGTTTTGATGGACCTTCATCAAGAACTTTTGTTCCAATAGGAGTAATATCTGTTAACTTCTCGGTACTGTTGTTATAATGACCGATATTATTTCCACCACTAATATCAGTATATCCGACCAATCTTAAGAATTCCATGGGTCGTGGAAGAGATGAAAATGCCCATAATCCCATCAGCACCAAAGCTATAATAAGAACTGCTGCACTAGGGATCAAAATCTATTTCAGATGCAGCATTATAGGTGGCTGCCTCCATACCCTCAACAATAGACGAAGGAAATTCCTTAATAGAGTGGTTTGGTAGAGCAGATACAGTATCACGGTATGTTATTATTTATGTTCCCACCCACATAAATCCATTTACCCTTTGCGCCTGCAATCACATCTACATCAAGAATATGAAAAGATCACTGACATCATTTGTTAGTTATATACCAATCCCAACTCATACATACACACAGCCTAAGAGTGTCTTCTTCTTTTTATAATTTTCAGTAACATGCTTATTTATACACCTTATCAAGCAAATCAAGATGCATGTGAACAAGGAGAATGTGGGGGGCAGGGTGATTCATGATTCAGTTAAAGCCTGTGGAGTTCTCTGCATCTACATAGGCTTTTCTATAACACAATATTCACTTAATGAAAAATAAAGAACCGAAAGTTAGGAATGCATGAGAAAAATAAACAAAAAAGGAGTCCATGACATGTTCGGACCATTTTAAGGATGAGCTTCTCAGTATTATACTCAATTGAGTCTGCAGCTATGGCAAAAACCAACATCCGAAAGATCTGGTTAATCACTGCTCTATGATTTAGAAATCTGAGTATCAACATATAGGATGCCCCTTGAGAAAATGGTCAAGCTGAGGACTTTTCATGTAATCGATGGCAGATGACGAAATTGTAATCTAACTAAGATAAAGACGTTTGGAAACTGTGCTAGTCCTTCATCGCAGATATTATCAACCCATGGACATAGAAGTTTGTGACCACTGTCTAGTTTTAAGCTGTAAACCAGAGCCGTTTTCTCAACTGATCACAGAAGTATCAATCAGAAATTATTTGATAAATATTAGATTCAAAAGCCTGAAGGTGGAAGAGAAGCACAACTCACTTTGTTCCTGAGTCCAAGCTTGTGGAGTTGAAACAAGAAGTCGGGCTCCACATGCTTCACATGTAATAGTATCTATATCTACATTTATCCAACCTCTTTCTTTGGTGCAATTATAGCACCTATCGCTTAAAAATCATAAGATAATTTAAACATGATCTATTAAAAGAAAATTTACACTAACACGGTAAGAAGAGAACTAGCGAATATATCTTAGAGTAAAGCTTCAACGACAAAATTAAATAACAACAACAAAAATTAAATTAACATTCCATGTCAATGTGAATGTAGAGCAGAAAAGCAAGCTAACCTGTGGCTTGGCAAACCAAGTCATGGACTTGAACGTCGCTAACCTCCTGAATAAATCACGACGATCCCATGGTCTGCACTGAGGCGGTTGAACTGATTTCAAAGAGCCGGATTGTCTTTCTAAATTGTTAACCGCATTCCCTCTCGAATTCGGGTTCATCCTTTTCTTCCCTCTACCTAATTCATCTCTAGAATCACTAATCCAACAAATACACGAAAATACGTTACTTCATAAATGCATAAAGTTCCCATAAACATAATTATCGAGCACGACAATAAGCCCATCTATGCTATAACATTTTTTAGCCAGTAGACAACATGTCCATAACATATCATATATATAATGCCAAAGACACAATTAAAAACGGCTGATTCGGTAGTGAGTAAGTGAAAACTACATCTAAGAAGCTAGCGTTAATTTTAACGAAAAATATACATCGTATCCATATAGTGGAATAAACATGATAAAAGTAATACTAACATATTAAATTCAAAAACTGAATTTATAGAGGAATCGAAAAAAAGAAAAATCCGTGTATTGTGAAAAATTACATGAATCTAGGAGGCGCGTGAAATAGCTTGTCCATAACTGCTTTAAATCTCTTCTCAGATTCATCCATTCGATTAATATTTGCTTATTATTCTCCTATTTCAACTACAAGCCTATAAAGCTTTTTATTCTATACTTAGGCTGTTTTTTTGATTGATTTAAATTATTCCTATTGTCAATTTTTATATTAAATAAACAATATTATGTTCAATTTTCTTATACCTCACGGGAGGGATTCATACAAATCCCAATAAGATTTTTTAAGATCGAAATAATTATTTTACCAATGATAATTTCCAGATCATATTTGATAAATAAAAAGAATAGCTTTATTTACCCTAAACATCATTGCGCGATAATGCTTCAACTCATTTGACTGCTTCGTGAAGATAAATGTATATAAATGTTATTTCAATGTAAATACTGAATCAATCAGCCTATCGCGAGAACGCTGGGCTATTGTGCTGCATTTGTTAGCGGGCTGGGTCAGTTGTTTGTTTGATTTAACACTGAGTAGTATTGAAAATGCCGGTTCAAGAATTCGATTCGCTTTTTATGCTATAAAGTGTCTCCATTTTATGGAGCTTTGAAGGACCCAATGAATATTCCAGGCCGGTGTAACAACTAACAAGTACAACCTTGGTGTTATCAGTTTGGGCTTTTGGTATGGTGATCCAAGTGGATATATACTCTTCTAGGAGACTAGGACTATTATCCTTTACTTAAAGTACCCATCATATTTCTTTGATTTTTATATTTCAAATGTTTGAAATATTAAAAGGATTATTTGAGTAAGATTAATTGAACAATAACTTGTACAAAAGTCAATAAAATACAAAACAAACAAAAGTATCAAAACGTTTCAGTAATTATTGAATCTTAACTGATGATGAACCTACTAGCCATCAAAGTTTGCTCAAATTCTTTCCAAGACTAACCTAACATTTCAATTATTGCTAGGTGAATTATGATTCCACTTCAAATCTAAGTCGAAGTTTCACAAAATGCACCAAACTAACATTTGCAAGAGTTTACGAGATCTACCTAGATGAATTTAAAAGTATGTCCTTTATTTGGACTTTATTTTTGAAACCATTAAAGAAACTTTATTGTTATTGGGACAATGCAACCAAAAATCCTCAATGAAGTAGGTTCATTGCTATTTCACTTGATGATTACCTCTATTTCTAGACTTTGCTACTCAACCTAAACTTCTACCTCAGTGTTGTAAACGACCAAAAGTGTCATGCATATTTATGTTGTCGACCAACCATAGCATTAAAGGGTTTTTTTACTATTTATGCATGATCATACATACCAGCCCTTTTAATAGATTATAATTGTTTGTTGAGAACAAGACGGAGGTACACAAATGCAATTAATTTATTTGAAAATATGCAATCATCTATATTGAAAATATCAAAATATATAATTCCTTTATTTATAGTATACCTGTTCAAAATCCACTGAAGAAGAAAGAACAAGGGAAAAGATAACACTTGCATGCAGCTAGTACATGAAGGCATGGTAAATGGTCCAGAGTCTAATTTGGTCCCTTTTTGAGCTTAGCCTAATCTAGTATTCCAGATCCCAACACACTCTATATGCTACTTCTCATTATACGGAGTAATAATTTTAATTAGGCCAATCACAAGATTAATTGTACAACAAACTCTTTGATAGAAATTATGCCTCCGACTAAAAGCGATTACTTTTGAAAAATGTATTTATCAATTAAGATACTTTAAAATACATGTTATCAAATAAATTATTTGACAAACATGTATCGATTATTCGATATCTGTCGCCCAAAAATATAAAACTAATTCAAAATATATACCCAGTAGTACATTAGAACCTTGTGTAGCTCAGCAATTCAAGAGAATAGCACAGCCATGCATCCAATAAATAACCCATGCAAAAAGATTATTGAGTCTGCAATTTCCTGCAAACATCACAAATCTCTGGGGGGCTCTTTGATTTGTCTAACTGCATTTAAGACCTCATTCTTCATATATCATTTTCATCACTTATTGTTCATCACTCTCTATCTTCTTAAGTTGTTATTATTGCATGTAGTTGTCCTCGATAATTGTTCAATGTTACTTTACTGCAATAACCTCTGATTATTTTCTTTTGTTGCTTTCCACTTTTTTCTAACCTCTTTTATGAGCAATAAATTACAACCAAGAGAGAGAGAGGGCAAGGTTATATCCTTTAGGCATCATTCTCTTTACCTCTTTTTCCATATATACGGAGTACTTCTCTTTGGAATCAAATTTTAAAAGAACATTGAATTCTGAGCTCTATTTTTCTTTTCTTTTCTCTTCTAAGTGTTACATTTCTTAAGAAATTCTGCTCCAAAATGAAGGCCACTTGCATTATTCATGCTAAGATAATTGAATTTGTTGCATGGCTGTTTTTTGGCTTATATATTTTTCAAGGGATTGAAGCAACAGAAGATGATCACTTACTACTCTCTCCAATGGAGAAAAATGAGCAAGAAGCTCTTTACTCTGCAATTCAAGGCTTTGTTGGGGATGGTTGGAATGGCACTGACCTCTATCCTGATCCTTGTGGATGGACACCTATAGAGGTACATATTTCAACTTTATCTTACATTGCAAATTTAAATGTTTTTCCTTTCTCATTTAATCATATTATGATTCGATTTCTGTTACCACTTAAAATACTTAAGAAACATAACGTATTTTTGGAGTGTGCTTTTATCAACTCAATTCGATTTTCAATTCATTATATTCTTTTCTGATTGCATATAGTTTATTATTCTTATACGACTAGTGTAGTAGGAGATTTCACACATTGTGTTTGGATATAAACTTATATGATCACATTTTGCATAGGTAGATTAATTTATCGTTTGATGATTTTTAGAATTTTATATGCAGGGAGTTTCTTGTGATTTCTCAGATGACTTTTGGCATGTAACTGAATTAAACATAGGCTCGGTTTATGAAAACTCCCTAGGATGTTCTCCAAATGCAGAATTCAGGCAACAACTATTCAAGCTCAAGTACTTGAAAAGATTATCTTTTACAAATTGTTTCACCTCAGTTCGCAATCAACAAGTCTCACTTCCAATATCAGATTGGGACTACTTTGCAAACACCCTTGAATCTCTAGAATTTCGATCAAATTCACACCTCATCGGAACAATTCCAGCCACATTAGGCCATCTCAAGAACCTCCAATCACTTGTGCTATTGGAAAATGGCCTGACAGGTGAAATACCGCGAAATGTAACTGATTTAATCCACCTGAAACGTCTTGTTCTTGCTGGAAACAAATTTGAGGGTCACATTCCAACAGACATTGGAAAGTTAAACGAGCTTCTAATAATTGATGGAAGCAGAAATAAGCTATCTGGGCAGTTGCCTTCTACCATTTGGGGCTTGAGTTCATTAATCAAGCTTGATTTGAGCAACAACTTATTACAAGGGACATTGCCTAATGAGCTAGGCTACTTAAAGAAACTAACTCTTTTAGACCTCAGTGGAAACAGGTTTTCAGGGGGATTTGGAAAATCACTTGAAGGAATGGTGGAGCTTCAAGAAATGTTGCTATCAAATAATCCATTTGGTGGAGACTTGATGGCTATCAAATGGGAAAATCTTGAAAATTTGCAATATTTGGATCTTTCCAATACAAGTTTGATTGGTGATGTACCATATTCATTGACAAGAATAATGAAACTGAGGTTTCTTGGGTTGAGTAATAATGGTCTTTCAGGCATCATACCATTTCAAGATTTTGAAAAATTGTCCAATCTTAATACTCTTTACTTAAATGGAAATAATTTCACAGGGAGACTTGGATTTTCAGAGGAATTTTATGGGAAATTAGGGAGTCGTTTTCGAGTTTATGACAATGTAAATTTATGTTGCATGATTGATAAAAAATCATCATCAAAATTCATTGCTAGAGAGGTGAAACCATGTGAGCAATAATAAAGTTTTCTAGCAAAGGATTAGTTAGTTATACGAATATTTTTCAAGTGTCGTATGTCTATTTTGTGAGTTGATTTAATGTATGGAAGTTTCTTATTTTTACTTTGTTCTATTGTAGGCATTGTAAAATTAGCCACATGAAGTCTTAATTTAGGATGTAAAGCTTGATTTGTTTTGTTATTTCCATAGCTTTATTCTATTTTTTCTCACATTCATTTATATCTTCAATTTAGCTTAGAATGGAAACAGATTTATAACATGACATGATCCTGAATATTAACAGCCGAGCCGCCTCGAATGACTTTTCGAATTTAATTGGTCACCTCAACGAGCCTAAGGCTCGGCGCCTGCTCATGGCTCACCGAAATGAAGTCAAACCGAGACGAAATGCCCGAAATAGCTCAATTTGATGCACATTTCAAATTTTAAAGCTGATAAAGTCAAGACAAAAAATAAATTGGGAGATAAAATAATAACAAATTATATCTCATTGACAACTAAATTATAACAAAAAGATCATCATAGCAAAACTGTCTCTGATATTTAAAATGAAATCAAAATGAGATATTTATAATTTACGAATATACACAGATGACCATGAGAATTGTTATTTGCATTGTTTGGTCAAGCTCGTCTGTGATGTATCTAGTCAGTTTTCCAGAGCCCGCTCTTTAATGAATAATCGAAATGGCCGATTTTAGCCTGGGACCATTAACAATCACTTAATCCCGAATAACACGAACATAATATTTTGAAGTTCTCATGGGCAAGTTAAATCACTAGAACAATAACAAAATTTATGTAATTCTCTTTTGCGTGACAACATATATGAGAAAATTGTCGAAATTGCCTCCGATGTTAAAGGAGACGAAAGTTAGAATCTTATTACTCTAGTTAGCTTAATTCCTATAATAACATTTCTTAAATCTTAATATCCTCGGTATTACGCATAAAAAGTTACACTATCATTTTACGGGGACCAGAGTGCAAGTTTAAACAAAGACTGAATCTAAAAACGCTAGTCAGGACCACACTTACTGACCAAATTGCTACATTGTGCACCACAAAGACAACTTTGGCACTCAATTATCGGTAACTATTTCAAAGAATTATCACTCACACATGTTATCCACTTGACCATATGTTACATTAAACTGCTCCATCGAACTGGCCTGACGGCCCGGATCTCAAGAGGCCGAATCGGCTCTGTTCGAGACCTTGATCAGGTCGACGCTGCATCAAGCTTCGCATCAAATGGCTAATGCTTATCCTTTAACATATTAATGTCTAAATATCACTAAGATACAATAGGTTTTTTTCTCACCAGTATCGCATAAACCACTAACCTAATACGATACAATGATTACGTCATCCTTTTCTAAAGTCACCATGAAGGTCGGACAAATAAATTCACTCCACCCATCCGCTGGGTGAAGAAAACATTTACGTGATTCGTCACCATCCTCAAACCTTCCATTTTCACAACACAAGCTCGCCATCGATAACTAGCTTACACTCACCTTTGTACAAAAAGCTTCACATTTGATAAAGGTTATTATATAGTGTTTGAGGTCTTCTAATTACGTGATACGATGTTATTTTACCTTAATTCGATATAATTTTAGTAATTTGCTTTTCGCTTTTATTCAGCTTTGCAGAATTATCGGTTAAAGCGAATGAACCTGCCTCTCAATCGAAGATAATGGAAGAAATTCACTCGCTGCTATAATGAAGTCATTTATCCAAGCATCGCGATTCACCATCAATACAGTAAGCACAAGAACTCTATAAAAGAGTATAAGCTTGTAGTGAAAGCTGATATATCTTTGAATTCTCAGAAGTCATCAACTTTGCTGAGCTTTTGGCGCACCATCGAAGCCGCAAGAAGAAATTGAGAAATCAATTACATATCGCGCACCAATAAGTCTAGTTGATTACTTTAATTGGCCAATATTTTAATTCAAGTTATTTTTATTGTTAAGGATGAATGCCATTTAATTTTATTTATTATGTCTCATTATGAACTAATTTTATTATTAGTCGTGACCATGACGTAGTTTCTGACGATGATTTGATTTTCGAGCGACTATTTCTAGTTTCATACTTCCTATTATTAAAATAATTAGTATTTAATATTCATATCAATATTAAGTCGCTCATAAGTGACACTGTTGTAGCCAGGGCGTACTTTCATTTAATCCTGATAATCGTAACACACAAGCTTTACTCTACCATGTATATGGTGTGAATGCTTACGCTATAATTTAATAAAGATAAAGCTATTAAAAACATTCTATTTATCATGTAGACATAGTTAGTTTCTAGGAGACTAATTGGTGTTAACCCGAGAAGTAATACAATTGTATAGAACGCTATATGAATCATTAGTTAAATTGAATCGGGGACGATCCGACGAAATCATGCCCAATTACATTTAATATTATATAACCCACTACTTCATTCGCTAGTTTAGTTAATTTAAGTTCTCGAGTCAATTTAGTGGTGCTAGAATCATTTACTTGAATTATTGTGTAATTAAGACGTTAAAAAGGGCCTAGCACTTAGATATTGGAATTGTAGACGACACTGTTTTATAATACACACTGACTCGACTGAACACATAAATTGGTGTTGTCAACATTCGAACAACGAGAATTTCTTTGTCGGATAGATTGCATAAATCATAAACTTCACGCACTCCATCGAATTCTTTCTTCGAGTATATTTTAATAATGATACTAAGAAACAATTTGTAAATTGATTGTTGATAGTTGTGATTATCTAACAAGAAAATGCTCTCTATTTATGTATCCAAGAAAATGCTTTCTCGACCACATTTTCTCGCCATAAACGTACCATCGCTACATACCGCGATTTTGATCCCAACCGCTAAATTTAACGGCTATTTCTGTAATAATTTATGGCTTTGATCACACGTTACCATGTTTGATCCCAACGGGTAGTTTTTAACCACATAATTTAATAACTTGTCAATAACAATTTAATTTGTGATTCAATACCACGTTTAGTCCCAACGGCTAGTTAACAGCTCCGTTTGTACTAAACGTGGTACGTTTGGATCACACGGTACCACGTTTGATCCCAACGGATAGTTTTTTAACGGATATAATTTAATAACGGCTACTTTTATGAATAAACGTGGTAACGTGTGATCAAACACATTTAGTCCCAATGGCTAGCTAACGGCTCTTTTTGTACTAAACGTGGTAACGTTTGATCAAACGTTACCACGTTAGTTCCCTGCAGAAAAATGCAAAAGACACCATGGAGAGCTCTATAAAAGGGGCAACACATTCCTTCATTTCTCACAACTCACAATCATTTGTAATCAATATCAAAGTAATAACAAGCAATCGCAACACCTTTCTAAGAAATTTTCAACACATTACTTGTTTTTTATTGAAGTCTAAGAATTTTATTGAAGTCTAAGGATTCAATCGAAGTCTAAGGATTTTATCTCAAGTCGTGGGCTCGTTTCGTCAGAATTGCCCAAGAGGTCTAATGATTTTATGTTAATTTAGAGACATACCGTATGGACGAACTACTGCTATTAACTTAATCCGAATTAAAACAATTCATGGATTTGGCAACATTTTTGAGGTCAACACTGCAAATCAACAAGTAACTGTTTAACTTCAAACAAAAATTTCTCTCAATTCAATCCTCAATTCTCATCCAAATTAATGAGATCCAGAGGACAATTAAACTTCAATTTGAATTAATGGTACCAAAAAGAAATGAAAAAAATAAAGAAGTTGTTCAAGATGCAGAAGCTGCAACCCTGTGAGAGGTCTTTAGAACGGTAGCCCAGCCCAACACTCCACCACTATCACCACCACAACAACAACAAGAGTCCGAGGCTAAGGGTCAACTGTCACAAGGTCAGATCACTTCGACCGCTTAACTTCAGGAGGTAATGGGCTTATTTAAAAATTGAAGATGCCAAAGTTCAATTATTTGCAACTTTCACTAGTAATTGGTACCCCGAGATAGTTGCACGATTTCATAATACACTATTAATAGTGTCTGTGGTAGTATCACGGAAGATGATTTAGTTATCAGTTTGGAGTAGAATGACCTGTCTACTATAGTGGGGCGGCGCAAGAATTACCGCTGAGTTCTAATGATTGTGCGATTTATTCTTAACAATGAACGAGTAGCTAAGAAACACATTTAGCGTGAGGTATTCTGAACAACCTTCAAAAGTTTATTTCGGTTGTCATGGTCCTTTACCCACTATCAGTCAAGTGTCGGAGCTACTTTTTATACATGCGTTGTTACGCGAGCTATTGCGGAATGGGGCTAAGGTCAATTTGCATACATATAATGCTACTACATATGAGCTATCAAAGAAATAACACCCGACTCTAACTCGACGTCAATGATCTCTATTTTATAAATATTTTCAACTGCAAGACTGACAATCTGCCACACCATTGACCAATTTTACGCCCACATATATACGCGCTGGAAACATTACACCGACGCTAACCCGACGTCATCCCGACGCGAATCTTAGCGTCGGGAGTTTCCACCCGCCGTAGCGCGCTTCCAGAGGTTTGTATTATTGTTTACGCGAAAGTGTTTGCTCTAGTTGATCAAGCCAAAAAGAATACAACCTCATTCATTTGCTTGTATGACGGTAGGGTTATCTCGAAACCTTCAGCAGCAACTGAGTTTTCGAAGATTTTCTGATCAGCTGGTCCTCAGGCCACCTGTCACATTTTACTTCATTCATCAAACCACAACCTGAAACGCATCTATTCGATCTATAATCATTACAGTGTATTTGACATTTGAATGTCTAATATAAATTAATATGAACTCACATGCAAGACGTTCGATAGTTATTTGGACGCTCGTACTAAATGTTCAATAGTTACTTGAACGCCTACATGTATCTTTTGGTTTGTTTTCCCCACACTAATGATTCCTTCTTAGAAGATATGATTATGAATGCCAATGTTGTTAAAAGGAATGTGCTAAAGACAATGCTTGATTCAGTTTCGATATCCCAATATATTTGCATCGTTGCACTTGTAATCATAGTGTGGACATGCACCCTTAACACTGCCTTGAATGAATGTTCACTCGTGATTCTTGATGTTAGCCTTTTGGGATCAGGTTTCTTCTGTCTTCTAGAAACATTATCCTATCACTGACTGCATCGCTTATTATAATTCAATTTGTTTTTGTATCACTCTAGTTATTGTCCATAGATTGTATTTTAGTCCTGATTTTGTCCTTACTGGTTATGATCTTAAAGAACAGCTTGAGATTAATGGTCCTGGGATGAGGCTAAATTCTGTTTTGACATAAGAGATTAATGTAAACTGTTTTCCTGGTTGAATTAATAAGGGTTTTTTTCCTAATCAGTCATATCTTATTTGGCGAAGGTTTTTAAGTAATGTTGCATGTAATTATCTGCAAACCTAGTTGTCTTCAGCGTCATTTACAAAATATCAAACATGAATTAAGAGAGATTGTTTTCATGTCGATCCAATATGAATTACATAAACTATTTATTAATGAATAAGGGTAAATGAATGTAACATTGACTGAGACTATCAAATTTGATTCCATATAACATGAAATATTAAATATTTCAAGCAATTGCATGAATTACTTACTTCTTCTAGGTTAAAGTTGTTTTCAAAGAAAAGTAGTCCTTGTCTCTTTTTACAAAATCAAAAACAGAAAAAGATAGATTCTCCACGCCTCACTTTGAATTCACATTAAATTTGTAGTTTGACCTTTACCATTTAGTAGTTCAGAGTACAGAATCACATATTGATAGTATTCCAACCATTTAATCCATATAAGTCTTCCAATAAATTAAACAAATCCATGAGATTTCCCTTTAGAGAAATTCTATTTTATAAATGGTCCCCATTGACTTTAAACTGACCGTTTGCTCCCTGCCACATTTTGACCGTTAAAAGGGTATAAAAATTCAAAACGACCACCTTTATTTCCAATTCTTATATTCGATAGGTACCCATTAGACAATGTTATAAATATGACATATGTCAAGGTATGGATCGGCAGTATTTAAGTATAATATAGATTGTGATACAAATGATAATAAACATTCAAACTCTATCTTCTTATATATACTTTTGAGTTTTATATACTACGGAGTATGATTGATTGTAAAATATGTATTAGTTCGTATAATATAATGAATAATTATAAAATAAAAATACATGAATAATTATAAAGACATGATTGTCAAACACGTTCGAAATAGCTAAATAAACCTTACTCTTTTCCCAAATACCAACCGTTGATCTAAAAGATTTTAATTGTCACACGACTCACACCATATTACACAATACATTCCGTTAATATCTTCATACGAATAAAGTAAAATCTTAAACCCTGCATTCAAAAAGATCAACTTGTCAACCGCCTAAAATTCAGCCCTCACGATTTATTCCTCTAATATCACAAAGACAAATATATCGAATATGGTTTATTTCTCTAATATCACAAAGCATTATATCGAATCTACAAGGATTTATTCCTCTCTCTAATATCACGCCAAGACAAATATATCGAATTAAAGCATTAAGCACAGAATCCATTTTCACACTTTTTTTTAACCCCATAATCCATCCTAAATCTTAACGAATCTCCTTCCCCATTTCACTTCTGTTTGCTTAAGCATCATTTTCTCAGCTTAGCTCTCAAACTCCAATCACTTTCAATCAAAATCCTTTCAAGAAAATTCCTTATAATGCTTAAGCGAAGAAAGACAAAACTATATATATAGCAATGCCTGTATCTACAAGATCACAATTTATCTATAGTAGCAACCGCCAACCAAACAGTAACCCAAATCAAAACCAAAAAATTAATCCAAGAATTGATGAAAAAGATGAACAATGTAGGAATCCTCATTATGGTCTTAAAGAAAATGAAAGTTTTAACTTTATAGAAAACAGCAAAAAGTTATGCTAAAGA
The DNA here is from genome assembly GCA_019722365.1 of Lithospermum erythrorhizon. Taxonomy (NCBI): domain Eukaryota; kingdom Viridiplantae; phylum Streptophyta; class Magnoliopsida; order Boraginales; family Boraginaceae; genus Lithospermum; species Lithospermum erythrorhizon. The sequence goes on from JADFUC010002295.1 coordinate 852,973, forward strand.
GCCATCTAGTGTAGAATCATTGTTCTATCGAAATGGAAATGGGGGAAAAGTTATAAATTTGATGACTTTAGAATGAAGGAAAACGTTCAGTAGTAAGACTGTTTAGGGGAAAATGAAGATGGAAGGAAATGAAAACAGTTGAGGCGCAAATTTGAACTATTGTGTAAGAAGCTCAATGGGGTGTCTGAAGTTGCCAGAAGCTCAATGGGTGTTCAAGCTTCTGCCTGCTTCGGAGTTTAGGGCGGCTATTAATGAAATTAGGGGGAGAGGTAGAGGCGTAACTTTAGTTTTGTGAGGTTAAGGCCAATGGGGAAAAAGGAAAAAGATTCTGGAGCTAGGTGTTGTGTGAGGATTGTGAATAAGAGGGATGTTTATTTGACTGAATTAGGTAATGAGAATGATTATCTTCGGCTAAAAAGGATCCGTGGGCGACATTTTACATTTGATGCATCGTTTCCAGAGTCTACTACTCAGCTAGAAGTGTACTCCACAACGTATGTGATTTATACAATCTGTTATGTTTTCATTTGGTTTTGGTTTTGTCTACTAAAGCTTCAGTTTTCTGCTAGAATATCTATTATGGTTATTTGCTTATTATTTCCGCCTTCAAATCTCTGTGTAGTTTCTAGTGAATGTAAAATTTAGGGAGTCGAAAATGGTTCAATTTTATTTGCTTTAACTGTGTATGCTTTAACAAATCACATTTTGATTAAGCAGATATGGTAAATTAGGTCCTTATAGAATGAATCATGGTGAGAACTGTAACTCCAACGTTGAAGTGTTTTAATGTAGTTTTTGTATGGGGATAGATTAGGATTTTTACCGACTTTCAAACCTGCAACGTGATCGGATGAGTATAATTGCCTACTATGGTCCTAGTTTTATTTTTATTTTTTAATATCTCCAATTAGTCGTAGACTTGTAGTTCGTATATTTTGGTTTATACATCTAGCTGACATGAAATTGTAACTTTTACATCAGACTGTTCCTTTTATTAAGATCTCGAGTTTCTGATCAGAATGATTTTTAACATGATGAAGTTCGTGTCCAACTGCAGAACAGCAGAGCTTGTTGAAGCTGTGTTGCAGGGGAGAAATGGTTCCGTCTTCTGTTATGGGGCCACAGGAGCTGGAAAGACACATACAATGCTCGGAAGTGTGGAGAGCCCGGGGGTAATGGTATTGGCAATCAAGGACCTCTTTAACAAGATAAGGCAAAGGAGCTTTGATGGAAACCATGTAGTTCATCTTTCTTACCTCGAGGTGTACAATGAATCTGTGAGAGATTTGCTTTCTCCTGGAAGGCCTCTGGTCCTCAGAGAAGACAAACAGGTTTTGTCAACCTTCTCTGTTTACAATCCTTTAGTCATAACTAAAATACTCTCGTGTGTCTGCAAATGTCAAAGTTGAATGATAATTTGAATACTGCTTATTTCCTTGCATGAAGAATAACGTACATTTCTAGTAAAACAATTGGCACAAAAGTTGAGAGATTTATGGAAGCTATTTGAGTTTTCTATTGATGAATTAATAATGATAAGAATGTCCTTCGAAATTCATCCATGCAAATGGCGTTATAAACTGGTTTTGGAAGTCTTCCCCATTTTTATCCATTATTTAGAAAGTATAACTGCTACAAAAGCTCCTAAACACGGGGTGGGTAACTGCAGTATTTGACTATGTTCAACATAATTCCTGATATGCTTTGGTAATGGTAACAGGCCTCTACTCAATACAGAGCATACTCCAATCGATATAAGTTCTCTGCTTTAGATTTTCATAAATTAACTAGTACCATACAGATTTTTGAAGTACAATCTTTGCTTTACAGGTAATGTCATTACTCAACAAGGCAATCGGAATCGAACAGAAACCACTGTACAAACCACCACGCCTTTATACTAGGAGATGAGAGAGAGGGGTGTCATTACTAGATATTTTTCAATAACTTCTATAATAAGAAAAATCTGCAAGTTCAACCTGTTCAAGCATTTGTAGGGAGTAACTTATAAGCTCCTGAAAAGTCAACACCCTCTTACTCTTTCTTTTAGATCATTTCAGAGTCAAGTTTTAATTATATTAGGCCTGAAGTCTGAGTTAGCACGTGAAGGGGATGCTTCTAATAATATTATTTAACTAGTCTGGGAAGCTGTCACTTATTGATCTTGGTGCCGGGTCAGAGAGAGCTCTTGCCACTGATCAACGGACACTTAGATCCTATATCGCACCAAACTTATCAGTTTGTTAAGATATTAGTCAAGCACTTCATTTCTCTAGCAGGAAACCAAATTTGGGCTGACTTGTTAAAGAACTGCATTTAAGGTAGTCTCCTGTAATTCTGTTTCAAATTGATATTAATTTTGGATTAATCTAATTCAGGCCAGCATGATGCTCATTTTATTTATTTCTCTTTTCTTAGAGTAATCCTCTTTATGCTGGAAATAGCTATCTTATTAATTACATTATGTTACTGTTTTTTAACACCTAGATTAGCCCACATAATTATATCCATAGAATTGAAACCGTTGGTTTTTTACCTCACATGTATAGAGAATGAGGAATACTCCACTGCCTGAATCTGAAACAGACCAGGCCAAGTTACTATTGGAGTTGCAGAAAGAAAATCGTGAGCTGAGAATGCAGTTCGCTCGCCAACAACAAAAGCTGTTAGCAGTTCAAGCTCAGGCCTTGGCAGCAAATTCTTCACCTGCCCCTTCTAAAGTGGTCTCTCACTTGTCCCCTGCCCCTTCTTCTGCCCAAGCAAATGAAAAACGAAGAACAAGATCGTCTTTGTTGAGCCGAAATTGTTTTACTCCAGAATCCAAGAGAAAGGAAGCAGACTTGGTAAGTGGAGTTATGAGAACCCATAAAAGTTTTTATGTAGATTGAAGAATGAAGAAGAATCATGCTCTGCAGATTAAGCTAAAGGATGATTTTATTAGGAAGCTTTCACAACAGCTGGAAAGAGAGAAAGTGAAGAACAACTGGCATCATAACAACTAAAGGAGCCATCACATGAGGGTATTGAGGAGCCCAGCCATGCCACCTGCTAGCAACGAGCTTTTGGGATATCACAACTGCAAACAGTCCATCTCTTGCAACTCTAAATGGAAGAAAGACCAGAAGCCACGTTGCTAGTGAAACTACAGTAGCCCCATCTATGCTTCTCCAGGTGATTTATACATTTTCAGTATTTCTATATTCAATAAGAGGCAGCTTAAAAATTTCTCTATTCAATATGCTTTATAGATGTATTAGTGGGTATAAATTATAGTTCTTTTGTCTGTATTCTTATATATTACACTATGCAGCCTGGATTTGCTCGTCAAAAGCAATAAAACCGTGGAGGCCTGAAGCATAACATCCCCTGTCCGAATGCAAACATTGAATCGACATGGTTCAGCAAACATCCTGAGGTCTCCATCTGTTTACTAATACAATCAAAGTTGCAATTTATTTATTCTTTTCGAGTATCTACGACATTGGTTTAATGGCCATTGTAAGCTAATAGTAGTTTAAATATTTGAATTTAGGATTATTTATCTTTGGCCAGATCCTTTACTACTAGACTAATGAGTTAGATTCAGGAGTTATGTTCACTGTTCACGCCGCTAGTATACTTACCCATAACCAAGAGTTGCATTATTTTTACCTTTTTATTTTTATCATTTTAGAAAACATAAAATTCAAACACATTGAACCAAATGTAGCCATTGATTATTAGATTAGAGACTACCAAACTAGTCTTCAGTAAGAACCTTCATAAATTTGAAAACTTAATTAGAATCATACACTTAACTAATCATACGATTTTTTATTCAAACGGTTGTCATTATCAAATTTATAAATGAGACTTTATTGTGTGAACAAAAAAATGTAGTTCAATATAATAATTGATACGGAGTGTCTTATTTTATTGATAGGAGCAAATAATTCATAATGCAAACAACTAAAAATTAAAAATAAGTAAACAACATGAAGATACTTTAAACGATAAGTGACATTTCGACTTTTCAGATTATTTTGAGTAATGGAGTATTCGTTGCTCATGAATAATTTACGAAAACTATATTAAAAATTTATTTCAAATTTAATTATTATGAATTTTTTCATCAAATATTGTACAACACAAATAAAATATTTATAAATAAAGCTCAACTGGTCAACTGGTAACCTAAATATATCTATCATTTGCATCTAGAATAAGATTTTTCTTTAAGTTTATTAAATTTTCTCCAAAAATAATTAAAATAAATATTAGCTACTCACCCTCTTCTTTTGTTCTCCACCCTCCAAAATCCTCCCATTGGGGTAGGGATTTGACTTCCATTGTATCCTTCACATGTAGACAATATTACACCAACAATATTCAATAACAATCATCTCTAAACCAATTAGTATCTTATTACATCTTCACTACATTCAACTTTACATCTTCATCATTCTTTGGTCAGCAAATGTGAGCTTATTTATTCATTTTCTTGCCCAATTGATGTTTTTATAATTTTAAGGATTTTGATTTTATTTTATAATTTTCTAAATTTTGATGGATTTTTTGTTGAATTTTATTTTTATTTGACAATTTTCTGAAAATTGATATTTTATTAATTTATTTCTTTTGTCCAATTTTGTGAATTTTTTGATGGGTCATTGTTGAAACAAAGCTCAGTTTGCCGAAAGCAGCCCTGTGATACGCATTTGGAGTGTTGGGTTTGTTGTATTTTTATTGTTTGATTGGTTAATATATTGAGAAATTAATACTACAGTATATTTTTGAATGTATGAGTTGTCCAGCCAAGTAATTGTCTAAGCTCGGTAGATTACTGAAAGGTGTACCAAAGCAATGGCCCTAGCATATTAGATAAACTGGCGATATAACTATAAGATTAACTTGAAAGAATGGGGAACTAAAACCTAGGTGGTTATAACTTGAGGTTAGAATATGGTAACTGTCATACCTTAATGGATATAAAGAGGGGACCTGGAGGTAATGGTATGTTGGATTGCAATGAGATGTTTATGGTTCTAGGGTGGTGGTGGGGGGTGTTTACCTCAGATCGATTAATCGTTGTGTGCGGATACCAGATTTTATGATGGGATATAAGTTACATGGCTTCTCTTTGGATTCTTGTTCAGGTTTATGTATTTGATTCATTAGTTTTATTTATAATGAAAGTTGTGTGCGAGGTATGCCCCCTTGATTTTTTACTTCTCTATCATAAATATATTTCATTGTCAGATGATTAATTATACAAAGAATCTGAAATATGGTGAATTGAATATGATGTATCTACAAAGTTGTGACTCTTACTGTCACTCATGGTTTTCAGCACTGAAAGTTCCTACCAAACCTTCTTGAAGTTTTGACTCTATTGCATCAAGTATATGTATTTAAATTGATACTGAATAAATAGGAAGAAGACGAAGATCAACTTAAAAACCAGGCTGAAGAAGAAGGTTGAGGAATCTCCTCCATGGGTTAAGCAATTGCTCAGTTTTGTGGAGATTCCTCCCAATGTTATTATTATGAGAAGGTTTTTTTTGTTTGCATTCATGGCATGCTGGAGTGTATTGAATTCTGCTGAGGCTGGACCTGCTTTCCAGGTTTGCCCGCTGAGACATTCATGGAGCTTTAACTTCTAGATTTGACCTTGTGGTTGGCTGACTGTGGTTCCTTTTTGGTACCCGACCAGACCTGTTACAACCAACATGGACGCTGGAACTCCTAACTTCACTGGTAGCATATTTGTTTTTGTTCGTCAGTTGTACTTTTCTTAAATGACAACCTAGTACTGGATGGATGCACATTCTGAAGTTAGACATCAAGTGTAATACATTACTTTAGTTGCTCAAACTATGATATGAACTTTTCAAAGTTGTACCTCTCTTGAAAATCTTTCACACATATTCAGATGTTCAAGAATGGTTGAGATAGAAATAGTTATCTTCATGTGAGTGTAGCACACATTTCATTTATGCTTTCATTTATATGCTTGTGTTCTTTTCTCTAACATTGGAATGATAACCTTCTGGAAACTGCATGCATGAAGATCATACTATTGAAGTAGTTAATAACTAGTTTTGTATGAGAGCTGTATATGGAGTTGGTCTCATCAGGACCTCTGAAAACTAATGGCTGCCAATCTGAGCCTTTCGAACCTCCATAACCATAAATTGAAGGGTGTCCATCTTTTCTCAATTGAGACAGGTTTGTGACACTTAGAAGATAAACTTTGGTCGACATTTTCTTCAATACTCTCTTCAATACTGCTTCAGCTGGATGTGGTCCTCCTGGATATTTCGACTGAAGTAAGGGTTTATTCTCTCCCTTGCAGTCGTTTGCCTTTTGGTCTCCCCATGCCTTAGCATTTGAATTTTAGTTAGTATAGGTATTATAAACTAATTAGTGATAATGCAGAAAAGTTCCTCCTTTTGTACATCATTTTATGCATCGATCTTTTACAAAATTGTACTAAAATCCATTGAATGAGATCCAAGAATACTCCTGGAAGAAAAACCTTGTTTTCTAGATCAATGTTGGAGTCCACCCATCTTCCCCATGTGTTCAACCCTTTCTCGAAAGCTATCAAGCGATTCATGTCTTTAAATTTGTTGCTCCCCTCTTGAATATAATCCCATCTAGAAACAGAATAAGAGAATGTGATGATGCTAATTCAGTGGAAAATAAGGGTTTGGAGAGAACATACGGTTGTTGTCGTTCCTTGTGAAGCCACCAATGCCATGTATTGAAAATCAAGATGTCCCTCCCCCTCCATTTTTTCTTGCTTGTCATCGAGTTTAACTTAAGAACTCGACCAGTTTTATCGCTTACAAGATCAACTAAGAAAGAACTGCGGTGTAGGGTAATGGAAACATTGTATGCCTGCAAATGGAGGAAGGTTTTAAATTTGCAATATTGTACTATCTATATTGTCTAAGTTTATAACGAAAAACGAAAATATCGATTAATTTGAATAGGAGGCAGTAACAAGACTTACTGGGAACTTAAAATTGGATATATCTTTGGTTCTGGAGAGCCTGTAGTGAGCTTGAGGGAGTGCCTTGTGAAGCATGCATGTAAAAGATTGCCATTGATTCAAACTTAGTGAATCTCCAATAAACATAATCCTCTTTCCTCTGAGCCTTTCCAGCAAATATTTCCCTTCAAACCTATTATAAGCAAAAGGTTAATCTAGTCAAACTTCATAAGCAAATCGACATCAAGATTTAAATATTTTACACTAAACGAAGTAGGTCAAATATTAGTAGGAAATTGTTAGCAACTTTGACACTCTTAATTACTCATTTACTCTGAAGATATTTATGCAACTTTTTTTGTTAATTGAGCAAAGTCGTTCATAACCATCCTCATTTGAAACGTATATTTTGTTTCTACGAGAAAAATCATTCAAATAAAAACGGATGAAGTAATTCTTGTATCTCATTTTTCATGATCTCCTAGTACTATAAATGTAGCTTAGAAAGCATAATGAATTAGTATATATTTAGTTACCTTGGTAAGTTGCATGCATTGGGTTGCCATCTATACTTGAGATACCACTTGTCCCTTCTACCATTTCCTTCACAATTAAAAGCTTTCTCCATGAAAGAGCAATCTCTTGAACTATAAATTGGGTATGAATCATCATACACCCATCTTCCTGCAAACAAATTACACTTCTGCCCTCCAATATTTCCTATCTTTGCAAGACCCTCTCCATTTATTTTGTTACAATTATTGACAAAATGAAATACTAACACTATAGTAATTCCAACATGCAACCCCAAATTTCCCATATTACAATTTACAAAGCCACTTTCATATTACTTAGACTAGTTAGAATGCATATATATATAGTCCAAATGGGAGTGATGTTTTATTTTTTTATTTTTTACAAGAATTTTGTTTGATTAATTTTATGTTATTTGGGTCAACTACTGCAAAAGACAATAAAATAGAGGGAGATCTAAAGATGAATAATTAGAGATCAAGTCCTTTATTTTGTCAGAGATGTGAAATGTAAGATCACGAAAGCTAGACTGTAGAGATGAAATGTCACATTTCTATAAATATATTAATAGAATTAGGATCCTTCACTAGCGGCTGTTTATATGGCACCCTCTTAACATGAAGTCATCAACTGTGATTAATTAGCATATAGTTTAGTAAACTTTGGTTCTCATAAATATACTTCCTCCGTTCCTAAAAATTTATCCATGTTTGATTTTTTTGATAATTATACCTTTTTAACTTTAACCTTAAATATATTTGATTGTGTTATATAATATTTGATAAAAAGTATATCAATGAAAAAAATTGAAATGTATTTTTCATTGATAGCTTTCATCAAATATTATACAAGACAAACAAAATATCATTAAAATTTCTTAAAAAATACAGCAAAATCAAAAGCTACAATTTTAATGAATCTAGGATAAGAAATAAGACAAGATCAAAAAATAATCTTTTAACAAGAACGGAGTGAAAGATAGACATGCATCACATATTCTATCTTTGATTTATTTTATATGTCCACCATGCATGTCTAAAGTATTCAGGGTTGCTCTGTGGCATTAACAATGAAAATAAATCACCCAAGAGTTCTAAACACCATCAAGAACTTAAAAACAACTGGAAATAATGAAGAACTCAATTATATTCATTGATTACAAAACTTAGTCACATAAACATCATTCATAACTGAAGTTTGGAGACTGCAAAACCATAAACTAGGTATCTGATTCTCATATCAGGTGTAACTATGTATAATATTACAAACATAACTCTCAGTCAACGAGGACGGCGGGGAGCTCTCTCCAACGGGAGCTCCCACATCACTTTATTCTATCCAGCAACCGGAAAACAACAACTATATGATGAATAAACGTCATGGAGGGCGAAGACAAGGCATTTAAATGGACCCAACCATCTCAGATCAAACAAACTAGCTAAATGTATCAGTTTCTGATAGTTAAGTACATGAAATAACTGACTCATACAAAAAAGAATTACAAACACTTAGGCATCTGCAAGTGCGATAAGTTGATCAACCACTCCAGGATCTGCCAGTGTGCTTGTGTCCCCAAGCTCATCTAACTGCCTGGAAGCTATTATTTTCCTCAAAAATCCTTCTCTCATTATTTTTTCACTTTTAAATAATCAGGCTCATGGATTCTATCAGGAGCTGCGAATGCTCCAATCTGCATTAAATATAGACATAACAGTTACGCATAAATATGATATCAAGATCGATTTGCACTAGTCCTTTATTATTGTTTCTGTTGTACATACCTGAGTTCTTACTGTTGTTACAAGACTTTTACGGAGGTCTTCACTATATGGAACACCTTCGACTAATGTTACAAATGCGTATATACCTTGTCCTTTAACCTGAATGCAATTGTAAAACAGAAAGATAATTTTTGGGAAGATGGTCCTGTTCAACACTAAATCCTGCACATTGGGGTGTGAAACTAGAGCGGATTCAACTTCTGCAGTGCCAATACGGTGTCCACTGCACCAAAAAGAGAAAACGAAGGTAAAACCCGACTTATATAATCGAATACTTGTTTTCCTGGATAACATGGTTATGGAATAAAAGAATCATGCTTCAATTTCGAAACAATATATGATATGTTGAATGACATGAATGTAGTGAATGTCTTATAGAGCTTGAAAATTGTAGAACATTACCTAACGTTGATTAAGACCATTTCAATTTTCCTGTTAGCCAGTAGTAACTACCTTTTGTCTTCTACAAACAAAATCTGAAATTAGATCTGACCTCTCCGCTAAAATAAAGAGTTAACATAAATCCATCGAGAAACAGATGGACACCTGCTGCAGCCATCACCACTAAAATAATATCCAGGGAAAGCGCCGAAGTATGCTGTCTCATATCTTTCATGATCTCCATACAGAGTTCGAAATGCGCCAGGCCATGAACTTCTGACACATAAGTATCCACTGCATTCACCTTCTATCTCAGAACCTTTCTCATCAACAATGACGGGCTGCAGTCATAATACAAAATATGTAACCATTGATGACCGGTAAGAATTTCCACTCAGACAAGGACACGAAATAAAAATTACTAGGATAATGTAGGGAGGTAACAATTAAAAAGTGCATGGTGAAATGTCATAAATGTCTCTGTAAAAGCAATGCACAGAGTGAATTTAGGAAACTGCCTCAGAACCAATCCTACTATAATTCAGGATGATCATCATGAACAAGCTAAGAACCCATGCACTTGATTACAGGCTCACCGACGCCCTGCAAGGACACGTATGATTTGCGCGAGTAGCGGTTTTTTCATATGCTGCAAAAGTATAAACAAGAATAAGCTTCTAACCGTATTACGTTATCTCACTTGATCTCACCTTGCTGGTCTTCCGCTAGAAATCACTAATAATATATTTTAAAATAAGTTAATACTGGCCAGACCTCATCTGTCAACAAGATGAGGGAATTCGCACCAGTGTTGGTGCAGTGTAGAATATTGACACCTTAAATTGTCAACGATCTCCCAACATCGTAATTAGCATTTGATAATTTGAGCCTGCAGACGAGATAGGAATGACAAGACAAGCTGCAGAAGTCGGAGCTTGAGACTTCAAAGCCTAGAAACAATGACGCAACAAAGTTTATCTGTGCATGGTCACACAATTAGTTTTTGCATTTACAAATTGAAATTATTCACACTTTCATTTATATCATGGTAATTTTAGACAATGAAAATACATTAAGTCTTAAATGTATTTACCCCTTCATAGACCACAACAGCAGTCTGCTGAGGAGAGGTCCATATGCAATAAGCAGTTCAGACCAACCACAGTCTGTACACCTGAGAGAGCACAAAGCCAAGGATAAATATACATTGTCCACAAGAAGCAAAAATCATTGATCATATTTATAGTGTCACCATAACATATTTGTTGTCCAGATACTTAAAATGTTGTTGCTGCGGTATACTATATATTCTCCAGCTGTGCACAATAACCCTTTAATATCAATCAAACAAGAACTGTTAGTAACCGGAGAGATGAAATAACAACATTGTAGAATCCAAAGGATTAAAGATGGCTGAAGTCCCTTACATCAATAGAGATCCAAGATCACACCAATATCGCTCTAGTTAACCTGCCACCAAATGTCCTGGCCTTTCCTATAGCCAAATCATTCCATAAGTTAAGATATACAAACATGAGAAAGATAAGATTAAGATTGTGTGTTAAGAACCCATTCCATATCAAAAAACTATCAGAGAGAAAAGATGTAAAGACCAGGAAAGCCTCAGTTGGCCTTGAACAAGATAGGCATTTTTTTAATATGGACAGTACAGACTTAAATGGATTCCAATATCTATTTGAAAGACAAGGAGCACACTCCGCAGGTTTGAGTTATACCTCTAATTCATATCTTCTACGGAGTATTACCAATATTTCCGTAGGTTTGAATATCTACCATGACTTATGAGTTTCAAAATCTCAATGTATTACTCCCTCCATCCCATGAAGATTGTCCACTGTCACTCTTTTCTTATTTCCCATAACTTGTCCCATTTAACCAACATTTGCATGCTTTTTGGAGTTAGATCGACTTTAACTAGTTATCTCTTAATTTTTTGAAAAAGTCAAAACTGGACAATCTTCATGGGATGGAGGGAGTAATATTTTATCAGACATCAGAATATTTACAGGTCCCACAGAAACCTTTAAGTTCCACTTATAAATTAAAATTACTTAAGGCCGCTTGAAATCTGTAGGAAGCTTTTGTTTGGGGATGGGAATGAGTTAGCTTAGTTTCTCTTCTATGTTAACATATTGGCACTTGGTTAGAAACCTAATCGCGATCAGATGATCAATCATTTGTCACCCTGACCGCCTAATCTTACTATTAAATCCTTAAGGCAGCAGTCTCAGATTATCTGGTAAGCAAGAAAGACAATATTGGTTAAACACCTAATTACCGCACCTATAGCAACACCTTTCTGAGTGGATTCTGCAAGGGCGGCATCAACTATGTGCTTGAGATTGATGAGCTTGGGTCCTCTCATCACCGCATTGCAAGTCAAGATTACCTTTGGTTTACAGTCCACAATTCTTTGTGAAAGAGATTCAGCCGAGAATCCAGCAAAAACAACCTGCATCGGTAAAAAAGAACTCAAAATATCATTAATCTGATCGACAAACAGGATGATAAAACAGTAAAAACACAATGGTGTAAGTACCGAGTGAACAGCACCAATACGAGCACAAGCAAGCATAGCAATAGGAAGCTCCATAAGCATTGGCAAGTATATAACAACAGCATCACCCTTGCGTACACCAGCATCTTTCAAGTAATTTGCAAGCTGAAGGCCAATAAAAATTAAACAAAGAAATGAACTACTAATAGCGGAATAAACTCTCCCACTAGGAGCACCGTCTTTTAGAAGTACTGATCATATATCTGCTCTTTGACATATCAAAACGAACCTGACAAACTTTCTCCAGCAGTTGGTTGTAAGTCAAGGAGCCATCACATCCAGGCTCATTTCCCTCCCAAAGAAGAGCAATTTTGTCACCGTTTCCAGATTCAATATTTCTATCCAAACAGTTGTAGCAAATGTTGGTAATGCCACCTTTGAACCACTGCACATCAACAACACAAATGTTTGAAAAATGATTTATAAAAGGATATGGTAAAATTACTAATGCAATAAAGGTCACAACTTTAGAAGAACAATTACAGACCTCAATGTTGATTCTCCCTTTTCGAACATCGAAGTTCTCAGAACATACTTGTTTTCCCCATTTCCCTTTCCAATAAAACTCTGATGCAATATCCGACCAAAAACCGGCTGGATCTTCAACTGACCTTCTATACATCTCTAAATACTATTGTAATTACAAAAAAAAAAACCATCAACAACAATGCATCTACATCATCAAAATTCAAAAGAACAAAGGAAAACATTAACATTAACATGCCCCGATGCCTTTGAAGAGGCTCCCGCCTAAGCGGGGTAGGGGGTTGGATACTACGCAACCTTAGCCGTGTGATAAGAAAATAAAACATGAAAAAACTCACAAAAAGAAGAGACCTTTTGGGGTGATGAAACAAGAGCATTTTGGGAAAACTCTTGGCTTGGAAATACAAGATCATCCTCCTCAGAAGCAAGAGCCTCACCCAAAATGACAGCATTCAATCTTGGTATTTTTCCAGCTCCAGAAGGCAAAATAGACAATGACTCAACATGTCTAAGGTGGTTTGAAGTTGTCATACTTTTTATACCAACACCACCATTTCCTACACCATTACCATCTAAAGAATCATCCATCATCATCTTTCTCCTTGAATGATCGATACGCTTCGACTTGAATAACTCGACTCGAAATCTTAATTTTAAGCTCGATCGGTTCCGAGACAACGCAGGTGGTGTATGGAATAAAGGCAGATCCAAGGTTCTTGAATTGACCAAACAATGATTCTTTGACACTGTATTAGGGAAGATCGAAAGACAACCTTTTGGCGTGAAAACTATTCTTGAATTGATTATTTTAAGGCAAATACTATTGCATTTATGACATCATGTGACTTTTATTACCATTATTAAAAGGCTGCCATTATTGACTTAAACAATTCCAATTTAGCTCCATTTTAACAAGCAAAAATGATCAAATCATACAAACGGATAAGAAAAAACAGCTTAGCAAAACCACATATGTTGTATAGAATTCAAATATTTTCTATAGGTGGCATAATATTTAGTGAAAAATATATTGAAAGATAATATTTTTATTTCGACCTTTGACTTTTAAAATTTGCTACAATATTTGGTGAAAAATAAAAATAAAAAATACTATTTCAAGATATTTTACTACTAGTATTAACATGATAATTTCCATATAAAATAATGCCACGTTGTCGACTAAAGTTTGTTAATTTTGACAATTGAAACGTTAATGCAAACCATCTTCTTGAAATGGATGTAACATGATAAGTTCGATTCAAAATCAAAATTAGATAGTTGTATTATTACAAAGAGCAAGAAAAGTGAATTGTACAAATATTTAATGCAAGAATTCAGTTAAAGACTATTACTTGCAAAGTCTTGAATTCTCCTCCAGCTATCAGTAGAGTGGCTGAGGTACAAAAATGTTAGCTTTGGGAACTACAAAACTTTATTGCTTTGGATTTTATAATTTTTGGATATAAATGATTGGAAACTTGGGAATTTGCAGTTTGGTCCTTATGATTTTGGCATATACATATTTTCCCTCAAAATGATCATTTCTGATGTGGACAACTTTGTAGTGAACCTAGTACTGTACTAGGTACTCCCTACATCTATGTTAGTCTCATTTTACCAATTAAAAAATCCCATTTTAAATTCTCTTTTTATAAAAAATGAAAAGAAATCATGGAGGAAAATTTAATTATGCGACTAATCAAAATTTATCTTAAATTTTTGCCAAGATTTTAAAACGTGGGTCAGTTTTTTGAATGGAGGGATTAATTTTTTTTGTGAAAAATAAATAATAAATAATCTAAAGTAATTGTTTATCCTTCGATAGCTTCCTTACATTCCGATCCGAGCAATTTATATGATTATTCCAGAGGATCCACAAAGAAAACCTCAGTGAATAATATGGATGCCACATTCTTTAACCGAAATTCAACTGCTGGCTGCTTTATCACTGTGATTATATCCGCATGCTGCAGGTAATCCTTACAGGTCCTGATCGGTAATACTACATACTGTATATTGTTAAACATCCAAGATGACTATTTAGTGTTTGGAAAAGGGAAAAGGTATGTGGTTTTTGGGTTACCAACCAACAATATTGTGGAGGATCGAGTGTCTTTGAATAAGCAACAATTACCTAATCGACAATTCGTTTTTTCAACACGAATATACGAATTAAAGTTAAGATTTGACAAATAAAAAATGACAAATATTGCTTGAAGAGTGGTGAAAGAAAATATTCTCGTTTGCAAGAACTTTATTTCAATAATAATAAAAGTAGTCTTCAAAACAATAGAATAAAACCTGTCCGAGAAAACTTCTTCCTGGTCAATATTCTTGTGGTATCTGGACCTCAAAAGTCTAAACAGTGTCAACCTGAAGTCAGCCACATCTGCTGCTCTCCTCCTTTTTCCATCAAAGTTTACTGAGGTTCTTACCAGCAAGAGCAATAAGTTGATCAACCACTCCAGGATCGGCCAGTGCGCTTATGTCCCCAAGGTCATCTAACTTCCTGGAAGCTATTTTCCTCAAAATCCTTCTCATTATTTTTCCACTTCTAGTCTTCGGAAGACCAGGTGCCCAATGGATCCTTTCAGGAGTCGCGAAAGCCCCAATCTGCATTTAACATAGTCATGACAAGTTATGCATCGACTAAGTTATCAAGATCCATTCGAGCTGGTGTTTTCTTCTATTATTTCAACGGTCTCAATATTGTTTCTCTTCTACATACCTGAGTTCTCACTGTTTTTACAAGACTTTTACGGAGGTCTTCACTATATGGGACACCTTCGACTAACGTTACAAATGCATATATACCCTGTCCTTTAACCTGAATGCAATTGTAAAATGGAAACTCAGATGATTCCCGGAAGATGGAGAAGCATATGAGTCAAAAGTATAAATGCATTACCTCGTGTTCAACACCAACCACAGCAGCTTCTGCACATTGGGGGTGTGAAACTAGAGCAGATTCAACTTCTGCTGTGCCAATACGGTGGCCACTGCAATCAAAAGAAGGAAAATAAAGGATGACATGAAGAGAAATATGAAGTAGCCAAACTAATAGAATGAAACTGACTTATAATCAAGGGTGCATTGTTTATTCTAAAATCACTATTTTCCACATTTCAAATGCATGATTGAGTAAATGTTTTGATGGATATTATTTCTAAATGTTAGAATCACGATTCAATTTTGATACTCCCTCCGATTTTTTTAGTTGTCATCCTAGCATAATTTTTTGTTTAAAATACTGTCATTCTAAAGATAATAAATCGTGACTTTACATTTCTAATGTACTTTGACTACTTTTTAGACAACTAATAATATATATATTTTCAATTAATTAACATTCTACATTTCTATACTTTGATTACTTTTATTTTTCCTTAATAGTCATAATGATAAGAAAAAACCTATGAGTACAATATACACAAATGAACATGAAAGAAAGATAGAAAAAGGATAAAGTTGGAAAATCTGCAAACATTACCTAACGTTGATTACATCATCAACCCTTCCTGTTATCCAGTAATAACCATCTTTGTCTCTACACCACGAAATGATAAATCACGAATTAGGATCTGTTACCTTCCATACTTTATAAATTAGAGTTAACATAAATCTTCAAGAGATAAATGGACACCTGCGGCAGCCATCACCACTAAAATAATAACCAGGGAAAGCACTGAAGTATGCCGTTTCATATCTTTCATGATCTCCATACAGAGTTCGAAATGCCCCAGGCCATGAACTTCTGGCACACAAGTATCCACTGCATTCGCCTTCTAGCTCAGAGCCTTTCTCATCAACTATGACAGTCTACAGTCATAATACTAAATGTGGAACCTTTACACTCAAAAAATATGTAACCATTGATGACCGAGAAGAATTTTCACTCGGATGAGGACAATTAAAAGGCGCATGTTGCAATCTCATAAATGTCTCTCTAAAGCAATGCACACGCATGCAGAAAGTACCTGAACCCCAAAGAAAGGGAAGGTAGCAGAACCAGGTTTCTGTGCCCAAGCACCCGGCAAAGGAGTGATCTATTACAACAGTACGCGAATCATTTAAATAACAGACTCATTTTGCGAAGGATAGGCAGTAGGCATGAAAGACGAAGGAAAGAAATTTACCAGGAAACCACCCGTCTCCGTTTGCCACCATGTGTCAGATATAGGACATCTAGAGTCACCAACTACATTGAAAAACCACCTGGTGACAGATTACAGGAAACCGTTTAAATGTGTTAGGAGAGAAACCAATCAAATTACCAAGTCAGATAATCAACAGAACGAACTAAGAACCTCCATGCACTTGGATTAATAGGCTCACCCACGCTCCCAAGAACACGTAAGGATTTGCGCGAGTAACGGGTTACATGCTGCAAAAGTATGAAAAAAATAAGCTCCTAACCATAGGTACATCTCACTTGATTCACCTTGGTGGGTCTTCCATGCTAGAAATCACTAATATCATATTTTAAAATAAGTTAATACTGGGCCAGACCTCATCTGCTTCACGCATGAGGGACCGCACCAGTGTTGGTGCAGTGTAGAATAGTGACACCTTAAATTTGTCAACAATCTCCCAACAGCGACCAGCATATGGATAATTTGGAGCCTGCAGATTATATAGAATGATGTGAGGACAAGCTGCAGAATCCGGAACTTGAGACTTCAAAGCCTAGAAACAATGACACTACAAATTTTATCTGTCACAATTAGTTTTTTGCATTTATAAAATTGAAATTCAACTTCACACTTTTCACAAATTTCTCTGGAAAACACCATTATACGGTGTAGTAACTTGCAGACAGTGAAAATACTTTTTAAGTCTCAAATGTATTTACCCCTTCATAAACCACGACAGTTGCTCCGTTGAGGAGAGGTCCATATGTAATATAGCTGTGTCCAGTAATCCAACCACAGTCTGCAGTACACCTGAGAGATTCATGACCAGAAAGCCAAGAATAAATATGATACAATGTGCTACAGGAAGCAAAAGAAAATCAATGACTGATAGTTTTATGGTGTCACCATACCAGTATACATCTGATGGCTTGTAGTCAAAGGCATACTTAAATGTTGTTGCCGTGTATACCATATATCCTCCAGTTGTGTGCACAACACCCTTTAATATCAATCAAACAAGAACTGTTAGTAACCGGAGAGATGAAATAATAACATTGTAGAGAATCCGAAAGGTCGTTACCTTTGGCTTTCCAGTGCTTCCACTGGTGTAGAGCAGGAAGAGTGGATCCTCAGCATCGACCCATTCCACAGAGCATGTGGTTCCACATTTGTCTACAACATCCTAGGTCATGGAATTATAATTCTTTCAGATGGCTATTGGAGTATTTAAAATTATGGAAGGATTAAAGATGGCTGTCACTAAAGCAGTTGCATAGCGAGATCCCGAACCAAAAGAAATTTTTCAGTCAAGTAACAATATGTTCTAACATCCTGCCACCAAATGTCCCGTCCAGCATGCCATTTCATATCTTCTCTCTTCATAGCCAAATCATTCCCATAAGTTAAGCAAATGTCTGAAAACATGAGGAAGATAAGATTAAGATTCTGAGTTAAGAACCCATTCCCTATAGAAGAAATTATCAGAGAAAGATTCAAAAATAAGGAAAGCCTTAGTTAGCCTGGAGTAAAATAGGCATTTTATTTAAAACAAATTATGGACAGTACATACATCAATGGACTCGGATATTATATTTGAAGGATAAGGAACACACTCCGTAGGTTTGAGTTATACCACTAACCACAATAGACCTCAAGGAAATAACTCTCAAATCTATTTGAAGCTTGTACATGGGGCTGGGAATGAATCAGTTTGGGTTCTCTTCTATATTAAATATTGGCGCTTGGTTAGAAACATAATCGCTATTAGATGATCACTCATTTTTCATCCTCACCAACTCTTACTATAGAATCCTTGAAGACATCAGTGTCAGTAGTCTGCTTAGCAAGAACGATAATATTGGTGAAACACATAATTACCTCACCTATAGCAACACCATTCCGGGCAGATTCTGCAAGAGCGGCATCAACTATGTTCTTGAGATTGATGAGATTGGGCCCTCTCATCACCGCATTGCAAGTCAAGATTACCTTAGGTTTACAGTCCACAATTCTTTGTGCAACAGATTCGGCAGAGAATCCAGCAAAAACAACCTGCACGATAAAAAAAGTACTCAAGATACCATTAATCTGATTGACAAACATGAGGATGAAACACAATGGTGTAAATACCGAGTGAACGGCACCAATACGAGCACAAGCAAGCATGGCAATAGGGAGCTCCATTAGCATTGGCAAGTAAATAACAACGCCATCACCCTTGCGTACACCAACATCTTTCAAGTAATTTGCAAGCTGCAGGCCATTCAAAATTAAACAAAGAATGAACTATTAATAGCAGAATAAATATGCCTCCCACTAGGAGAACCAGCTTTTATAATTGAAGATCATGTATCTGCTCTTTGACATATTAAAACAAACCTGACAAACTTTCTTAAGTAGTTGGTTGTAAGTCAAGGAGCCATCACACCCAGGCTCATTTCCCTCCCAAAAAAGAGCAATTTTGTCGCCATTTCCAGACTCAATATTTCTGTCCAAACAGTTATAGCACGCGTTGGTAATGCCACCTTTGAACCACTGTACATCAGCAATACAAATGTTTGAAAAATGATTAAAAAGGAGATGGCAAAACTTTTAATGCAATAAAAGTCACAACTGTCTTTTCTACCTACGCTTCTTATCTATCGTGAAGTGGTAGATAGTGTTTGCATTTCACTCTTGGGTCAATTAGGATTTCGGAAACAACCTCTCTGATTTTATAGGTTTAAGACTGCATACTATTTGACCTCTTACCCCGCTTAGGCAGAAGCCTCCTCGGACGCCTCGGACGCATTGGATCATGTTGAGGTTGTTGTAAAAGTAAAAAATTTAGAAGAACAGGGACATACCTCAATATTGATTCTCCCTTTTCGAACATCAAAGTTTTCAGAACATACTTTGTTTCCCCATTTCTTCTTCCAATAAAACTCTGATGCAATATCAGACCAAAATCCAGCTGGATCTTCTACAGACCTTTTATACATCTCCAAATACTATTGTAATAACAAAAAAAAAAAATCCTATTAACAACACTGCATCAACATGATAAAGGGTCGGATAGTACTCAACGTTAGGAGGCTATATCCGAATACTGTTGTAATAATGAAAAAATTCCATCAACAACCATGCATCTCCATCATCAAAAGAAAAATATGAAAACAATAACATGTACTATGCCTTTGAATAGCCTCGTGCTTAAGCATGATAAGAGGGTCGGATAATACTCAGCCTTAAACCTGTTATTACAGAGGCTGTTTCCGAATACAGTTGCAATAATGAAAAAATTAAATCAACAACCATGCATCTCCATGATCATAAAAAAAATTGAAAAAAAAGAAACTCAGACCTTTTGGGGTGATGAAACAAGAGCATTTTGGCAAAACTCTTGGCTTGGGAATACAAGATCATCCATCATTATGGTTCTTTGACACTGTAATATTGAGATCAAAATAAAATTTCAGGAATGAATAACTATTCTTAAATTGATTATTATAAAGCAATTATTTATGATATCATGTAATTTTCATTATTATTATATGCAGTGAAGGAACTGGGGCATGGGAGCACTACTACACCTTAATTTTTCAAAAAAATTAATTTTATTAAGCATTTTTTTTAAACTATAATTATTCTTTTAAAAATTATGTTATTTACGTTTTTATATTTTTTTTATAAGTATATTATCAATTAATCCGTTCCTTATATAAAAATCTTGTTCCACCAATAATTATAAGGTTGCAATTATTGACTTAAACAATTCCAAATTAGCTCCAAATTAACAATCAAAATTGATCAAATCATACAAATGGATAAGACAAACCAGCTAAGCAAAACTGTTATGCATTATCCATTAAAAAAGATTGGATATTTTGAAAAATAATATGAAAAAGCTTACATTTTTATTCAATCATGGGAAGTTTAAAGCTTGCCAACATTAATAAACAAAGCTTTTATCATCATATTTAATTTTTTAATATAGAATTCACGTATTTTCTATATGTGGTATAAAAATTAGTGAAAAATATATCACTCACTCTATTTCGAAAATGCCACTTAATTTTGATCTTATTCTATTATTAACATGACACTTGTATTTAAAACAAATTTAAGTCACTTAGTTACAAAATTTATTAATTTGGACAATTAAAAAATAAATTAGTCCATCTTATTGAAATAAATATAGTAATAACATGATAATTTATATGTGTCAATTAAAACCACAAATTTTATTAATGGTAAAAACTCTATAAATTAATAATGTTGGGACTCGTGAAATTTATTAATTTAGAGAGTTATTAATTTATCGATACATTAATAATTTATTAATTTAAAGAGTTTGTTTAACGACATGAAGACTTTAATTTAATGACATGAAGACTTTAATTCAATGATATTTGTTCGAGCACTAACGTTGCAATAAATTTAGATTAATCCATTTTTTATAAAGAAATTCAAGACATTGAGATAATTATCAATCAATGTGCAATCATAATAGGATGTATGTTGAAAATATAATGAATTTACCGGGTGAAAATGAAGCATGTTTAGAAATATAGAGTTTAGAATAGATTATGGCTACTATCATTGAGAATAGTGTATGTATTGTTGATGATAAAGGTGAAGATAATACACGGTGGCTTTGAATATATTAAGCGATAGAAAGTAATTTTGGCATTTAAAACATTTCAAACTTTATGTTACAATTGAAATCAAAATAGAAATTATTGGACACAATAAAAAAAATTAAAGATGGGCTCAAACAGATTTGATCTTAAAAAAAAAATAAACAAATAAAGTCATATTTTACTAAATTGTAATATTTTTTTTTAATTTCTAAGAATTATTAATTTATGATTTTCGTGGGACCTAATACTATAAAGATCTCCCAGAAAATTATTATCTTATTACTTTATCGATTTTTGTAATTTTTTTAACTGGTCCAAGTCGGTACCGAACCAATTTATTATTTAAGATAGTTCATTAATTTATGGAGTATTAATTTAAAGAGTTTTTACTGTAACTTGATTATACTTTTATAAGTTATAACCAATTAATTTTAATATTCACCCATCATTAACCCTTAATTTCATCCACATAATAACTTTCAAGTATATTATGTGTTGAAGAAAAAACCGTCCCATATTAAATATGTAAAAAAATTAAAGGTAATTTAAAAATATACTTAGATGGACCAATTAATTTTAATATATAGCCATGAACTTTAACACAAAGATCTCAGCTTTGGTAAGTACGCAACTTTATGCTTAGTCCTTAGGATTTAGTACTCAATTTCTTCTTAAAATATTGTTTAGTTTTGATTTTTTAACTTTTTTATAATCGAATTTTATGAAAAATCTTTCCATAAAAATATTTTTCATGTTAATACTATATATTTTAAACTCTTTCCATATCAAATATTATACGACGTAAACAAAAATATACAATAATAAACTGATCATTACTGATGTTGACATCTGACAACATTGTCCTGAACCTAGTACTGTACTACTAGGTAGTTTATATAGTTACCATTGGGCTTTATTAGTTTGTACTATTAAATATATACAGTTGAACATTTAAGCTGATTTTTTTGTAATAGCAAAAAGTAAAAAGGTTTGTGTTTTTTTGGGTTGCATGGAATCACCTAAAGTGTTTGATGAAATTACTATGAGGGAATCAATAATTATATTACTTAACATTGTATTTTTAAGATTCTAACGAAGTTCATAATTTGAACACTATGATTAATATTTTGGTTATGTTTTAGTTCTTGAAATTGATTTGTAGTGCTAGTGAAGTTGGCACATATGCATGATTTCTGCTTCTGTGTATAGATGGAGAGTGACGATAAAACTGCGGCTGGAACATTGTTGGAAATTCTACCCCCTGTGGAATTTTGCTGCATTTATGGTTCCACACTTCACCCAAACAATCAAGATAAGGTGCACGGCATTTTTTGCTCTTTTCGGTTACCCTTTGTAATTCCTTATGTTGACTCAATATTTATCACTATAGAGTATAGATATAGAGCCTTATTAAATTATCGAGGTATTGGTATATTGAAATTTTATTTGCTTTAGTTTGGTTTGAGATATGCTGTCTGATGTGTTTTTGCGCTGCGTGTACTTACTAGACATCGATGGTAGATTACATTCTTGGTGTAGCTGATCCTGTACAATGGCATGCCAAGGTTTGATTTGAAAAATTATCTTTGGGTTCATTGAGTGTTGATAGCAGTAAAATGCTTGTATTCTCATTGTTGTTTTATGTGTGATCAAGAATCTGAAAATGAATAGGAATCATTATGCATCATGGATGGTGCACCTTGGTGGAGAGAGGATGGTATTACTCTTGTTATGTTTTCCATTTTCATGATTGGTGCTTGTGAAGGTGATATCCCACTGATCCCCACTGGTATAAATTCTGATTGGCAGATAAATGGTGTGGCAAATCATATTGGTGTTGGTGTCCACTTTAATCCATTTGTGTCTTGGAACAACAAGGTAGTAACTGAATGCTAATATATAATATATGTGTACATGACTTTGTGAGTTCATACTTGTTTTGTTGGTGAACGGATAATGAGTTCATGGAATGCTTTTAATGCTGATTGATGTTCATTTTTTATATATTTTTTTTTAATTCTTGCAGATGTACAAGTACGGAGTCATACGAGTGCATGACTTAATCCAGGACATTACAGAATGGGAAAAGTTTTATCTCAGTGGTCGCTTGCAGAAACCTGTATGTCCTATCTGTGTTTCAGACTGTCTTTATGGTACATTATGTAACGATTAGGAAGACTCATGTCTGCAAATTAAGAGAGGTTACTCGATAGCTTGAACTTCTAGTCTCCACATTCGATTTGGTAGCATGTATTGTGAAGCCTTGGCATAGAGCTTGACCCCACTTGCATGCAAAAGTTTATCAAGGAAGTATGCGTCATAAAGTCTGAAGAATCTTTTCTGCTTTAGCTAATGCCAGATTTGTTCTTTAAGAGTGTTATGATATTTTGCATACCGTTTATAAAAGTACTGTATCCAGTTAGCCCTCCTGTCTAGACTTGAGAGGGTCACTAGTTAACATTTTTCTTGCTGAGTAAAGAACAAAAGAAATGCTTATGTAAGCTCAAACTTTAGTTATACTATGGCCATTGTTTGTATTTAAGACTCCTGTTCTCTTTGCTTCGAGAAAACTTCGTCCTCTTTGTTCAGGTCAATACTATTGTGGATAATGTGGGCCTCGAACGTCTAAACAGAGTCAACCTGAAGTCAGCCACATCTGCTGCTCTCCTCCTTTTGCCATCAAAGTTTACAGAGGTTGGCTTCTGTCTTCTGAGCTCTTAGAAACTGCATGTTCAAATTAGTTATTCTAAATGTGCAACTGGCAGGAGGACCTGTTTGCTAAAATATGCAGCTTGTCATATATGGGTGACTTACGGATGTACTTTGCAGAGGATAAAAACAAGGTAAAGCAGACCACAGACTTTTCTGGATCTTGTCTCATTAAATTCTCTCGTGTCCAGCAATTGGCCCGTCGCTATTATGAGCTGAGAAGCTTAGGGATAGCTAAGATTCATAAATGTTCAGTATACTATTTTTGGATCATTTTTCATGTTTCCAGGATAGGAGATGCAACAAGGTAATATCTAACTAAAAAATGAATTCCCTAGAGAAAGATAATTGGCAGCCTGTACAAATGAATGTGGTGACACTTCATTTGCTTTTACCAGATTCTCTTTATCTTTTACACCTGTTTCTTGTAACACTCAGGTGAAGAAAATAGTTCAGTCCCAGTATGATTTGTTCCAAACGATGTATAGACCATATCTGGAAGAATATGCTACTAAAGATCTGCTGTCAATGTCGACATCTCATGATAATCAAGTTAAGATAACACAGGTTTGTCCTTGTTACTCTTTATAATTTTCGTCTGTATAGGGTTATTAGAAAGGACCTTCTTGAATGCTAGGGAGTTGAATTCCGTTACACTACCAGTTCTAGAGAAACATCTTATGGATGTTTTAGAGATTATCAAGACATTTGCATGGGTATCAACTAGTTCATGTATATAAATGAATTGTTCTTCATCTCTTTACTACTGGGAATATATTTCTTATATTGTTCTATGAAATTCATGAATATGGAGTCTGTTATGTCTTGTCTTCATCTGAAGAATACCAACTTGTTTTTTTACCTGTTAAAATCAGGATTGCGGGGTAACTGCTTCGTCGTCATTTGTTTCTTCTCTTCCCAAGTCTTTTACAAACCAGATGGGAATAAATCTTGGAGAGAAAACAAGTTTGGGAAAAGAAGGTATTGCTTTCACTTGAATGGTAGTTCCTCGGTTGCTCCCAATGTTTTAGTCATATACTCATGTTATAGAAGTGTCACCAAACAACTATAGCGATTTCTGGCCCTCCTGTTTTTTTTTTTTGGTTTTGTGTTGAGATCAGATGAGATTCCGTCCTGACCTTTACTTCATCAATTAGTAATATTGCAAATGTTTCTAGGTGAGGTAGTGCGAGAAGTAAGGATCAATTCAAAAGTGGAGGCTGCTGAATGCATGCGAAAGCTTGTGAGTCGTAAGGTCATGGTGTCTAGTGCTAGGCAAGCTGTGGCTGGCCTACTGACTGTTGGGGCTGTTCATGGAACCAGATATCTAGCAAACAAAATGCGAAAGGCGTGGAAGTCTATCTCATAATGGTTTTTCTTCCCCACCATTTTCCTGGATACTTTAGGTGCGTCTGTGCAACAAATAAATAAGGCGTTCGAAGAGGATTATGATCATTAGGTTCACCTGAAGTCTCCGAGTTAGCTACCTCTATGTTCTAATGGAAAGGGAGAGACCATTAACACACTGTGCATTTGTTTGAAGTTTCTCAACTGGATTAGTAGCTAGTCGGTAACTATATGTTTTGATGGAAAGAGATAGCATTACTAAATTTTGTATTTAAGCGTAGTATAAGTAACCGACCTCAATTAGTGGGATAAGACTTTGTTTGGTTTAAGTTCGGTATAAGTAGTAGTTTAACTGCCTTGTTTATTTTTTGCATATGTCGACAACGCATTAGTTAGTCTAGGAAAGAAAAATGAAGAGAGACTGATTCAGGAAATCTTGCAACTAGAGAATGTATTTTGTTGACATCGCAAATAAGACACAATTATTTATTAGACTTATTGTACAGTTATATCTTAGACAATTTGTCATAAAAAAAAATGTCTCAATGTCTCTATAGTGGCTCCTGCCTAAACAGTATAGGGGGTTGGATAATACGAAGCCCTATCCAGAGATAAGATGATGTGTAACAACTTCCATGAGTCATTTTGATTTATTCCGTTATATATTAAACAACAATAATATTGCTCCTAGAGTAGTAGCTATAAAATATAAGATGATGTGTAACAACTTCAATTGTTAGTGGATAAAAAAAATAATGACGTTGAAGCAAATGCTGTTTGCCAATAATTTCAGTTACTACATTTTTGCAGTTTCAATTGAGTTGTTTACGTTTCCAATTTATTTGATTTCATTCCTTGTTCATTCTTGTACTTTGATTTCTTCCCCATATTTAATTGCTTCTTGTTAATGTTCTTTTTCCTTCCATTTTCTCACTTGCAGTTGAAATTGTCACATGTTATATTGTGATATAGTGCATGAATTGATCATATTGTACCGTAACTTCTTCTATATCTTTAAAAAAAATCATTTGAAGGATATGTTAATGACCATTAATTTCCAGATTTAAGGCACTGTATTATTACTCATCATATGTCATATCTTTGCATTAATCTCAATAATGTGTAACTCCCACTTTCAAAGTTGATATATATCATTTCTAGGAGAAAAAATAATCCACTTCAAATTTTCTTGGTTAATTTTCTAGTTTCAAGAATGGCTGACCATGTAGGTGAATATTCACCCAATGCAGCTTATAAAAATGATGACAATTATACCTACAATTATGATTCAAGAATGGTTAACCATGCAGGTGAATATTCACCCAATGCAGGTTATAGGAATGATAACAATTTCGATAACAATTTCAATAACAATAACAATTTCAATAACAATAACAGTAACAATAACAATAACAAGAACAATAACAATAACAATAACAATAACAATAACAAAAAGAATAACCAAAAGAAATTTGGTGGAAATGCTATCAATGGAGCTAACAAAGCAGGAGTACCTCAGCCACATGCTATCCTGGAGCAGCTTCCTGGTGTTCAATATTGCATCAATAGTCCACCTCCTTGGCGTTAGTACTCCTTACACTTTTTTTGTGTTTCATGTGTGTTGATCATTTGTTTAGCCAGTTAATAATATATATTCGTCGTTTTTATCGATCAGCATGCACTTTGATTGAAGTGATTAGTCATCCTTGAAATATTTCTGTGTACCTGGTAGTTTAGTCGAAGTGCTTTTCTCGCGTACTCTTGATAAACCAGTGTTTTTTTCAGAAAGGCTGATTGATTATTGTTTTATGCAGCTGAATCTGTCGCCTTGGGTTTTCAGCATTATATCGTATCTCTTGGTACAACAGTTTTGATCCCAAGTATTATAGTCCCTCTAATGGGTGGTGGCCAGGTAACGTTTGAGATATAACAGTCATTGCGTTGTTCTATCAAAATAGTACTGTGTTTTTCTAGTTCTCATGTGACGTATATTGGTTTGTTTTCTTTTTACGTAGGGTGAAAAGGTCATGGTGATCCAATCCTTACTCTTTGTCTCGGGAGTGAATACATTAATGCAATCCTTTTTTGGAACTAGATTGCCATCGGTTATAGGAGGCTCATATGCTTATTTAGTTCCGATCATATCAGTTATCAAAGCAAAAAGATACTCTTCATTAGAAGACTCTCCCGAGGTAATATAATATGAATGTTTTTTTTTACCATCACATGATGCAGATTATAGATAAGCCTTTTAATCTGGTTTCCAGAGGTTTGCAATGACAATGAGGGGTCTACAAGGAGCTCTCATTGTTGCGTCATGTGTGCAATTGATCGTCGGTTTCCTAGGTATATGGAGGAACTTTGCAAGGTATGTTATATCAAAAAGATTTATAATCTTGCATCCCAATATTCATCAATTAAGGTCTGCAAATCTTTTATTCTAACCTCTTTTTTCTTCTGCTTTCAAGGTTTATTTTCCCACTACAAATGGTTCCGCTAATTTCATTAGGCGGTCTTGGACTCTATTATCTGGGGTTTCCAGCAGTAAGTTGAACGTCTCTTAACAATTAACTTCTCACAGTATAGCCAATTATTTTGTTTATAGAATATCATCAGTATCCATAAATGTTTCGGGTCATCATGTATCATTTTACATTTTAGTTTTATAGAAAATGGTGAAAATTTTGAGCCTTTCACTGAAAACCATCATATTAAATTTTACTAAATTACGAGTATGTGAAGTGGATTGCAAGATGATCGAAACTGAATTTGCAAACCAAATGTTGTGTCCCAGCTTCATTGTTTATTATCTTCGAGTTCTCATGGGAAATTTCTGCTTCATTGTTTGATCTCTTCAAGTCCTTATTGAGTGCTTGTTGTAGCTTGCCAGATGTGTCGAGATTGGCGTTCCAGCATTGATAGTTGTGGTTGCCATCTCGCAGGCAAGTTATCTTGGTTTTATATTACTGTTCCATAACTATTGGTTCCGTTCTTCAGTGGTTGTAGCTTCCACTACATTTTTGTTGAAAAGAAAATCCACTTTAAGTTTCTGAATTGGTATACACCATTCTTGTTATATACCTTTCCTTTCTTGTTATGCCTTTTAAAATTTATTTATTATCTACAACAAAGGTAACTCGTAGAGATAAGTAACTAATTTATGCAAGTTGGTTGAGCTTTTGCAGTATCTTTCGGCTTTTGTGAAATCAAAGAGACCAATTTGTGACCGATATGCAGTCATCTGTTCGATTGCTGTAATATGGGTTTATGCTGGAATTCTCTCTTGGAGTGGTGCTTATACAAGTTCTCCAAATGAGCACTGCCGCACAGACCGTGCAGGACTTATTGCTCAAGCACCTTGGTAAAGTGGTTTATGCCATTGATTTAATACCAATCTAGATCAATTTTAGTCATTGTGTTTATGTGGTTACGATTTTTTGTTCTTCTTGCAGGGTGTATTTTCCTTTGCCATTCCGATGGGGACCTCCTACTTTTTACGCTGGAGATGTTTTTGCTATGGTTTTTGCTGCTTTAGTTGCTTCAACTGAGGTATATTCTTTAAACTTACTCTATTCATAACTCCAAATTTACAAGTACTACGAATTGTTTCCTTCTTAGTTCACGAGTCAATAATATGGACTTCATAATATTGTCTAAGCAAGAGCGTAAGTAACCTTGACAACACACAAAATTCTGTAGATGGAAGAGATGCAGTCACAGCAAGTGAAATCATAGATTGTAAGAACAATAGGGTTGATGCTGAGAATGCCCTATTTTACTAGTAGGCACATAGTAAAATTTGGTAGTCGGCTGCAAAATGGAAGTTTATTTTCCTTTTCAAGGAGAACTTGATCATTATTCTATCACTTGCAGTCAACTGGAGCTTTTCTAGTAGCAGGGCGATATGGAAGTGCCACACCAGTGCCACCATCTGTCATAGGGCGTGGTATTGGCTGGATGGTAAGAAATTGTTCATGTTGCTCCTCCAGTTCAAATCAATATTTTCTACATATCCTAGTTTTTCACTGAAATTTTTAAATACTGTTCAATGTAGGGAATTGGTAGTTTCTTGAGTGGGCTTCTAGGTGGGATAACTGGCTGTACCTCAACAATGTGAGTTACACTACAAAATAATTTTGATAACAGATCTATTTGACATTTTGTTCTTGGGCAATTCTGTCGTTTGTTGATCACTACATGATATTCACTTAATTAGTATTTTTACAAAAGGCATGTTTCATAATTCATCCTTGACATGTAAAGAAAATGTTGTTTAGGAATACTGATAAGCAGATAGAAAATCCCTTTAGCATCCTCATCCTATGTGTTATATATTTCTTTCATTTTGTCCAAATAGAATAACTATCTCATTTGTTTTTTTGTCTGTGAAAAAGGGAAAATGCTGGTCTCTTGGCATTAACAAAAGCTGGAAGTCGTCGTGTGGTTCAGATATCAGCTGCATTCATGATTTTCTTCTCTATCTTAGGTGTGATTCTTCCCAAAGACCATTCCCCATAGTTTCATGACAAATCGATTATTTAACAAAAATAATTTCATATGGATGTCCAAGTCTCTGATATCAGTGATATATCTGACAGGCAAATTTGGAGCGCTTTTCGCTTCAGTGCCCTTATCTATCATGGGAGCAATCTACTGTGTCTGCTTCGGATATGCCTGTATGTTTCTTACTTATAAGTGTTCATAGTATTTTCTGATACATTATATATCTGTGTCCTAGTGAAGTTATTGGAGATATTAACAACCTGGTCACTTTTGTTTGTTTGCAGCTGCAGCAGGCCTGGGGTTTCTCCAATTTTGCAACTTGAATAGTTTCAGGACAAAATCTATATTAGGCATCTCTTTGTTCTTAGGACTATCTCTACCTCAGTACTTCAGAGAGCATCAACTAATTTCAAATTTTGGTCCAGTTCATACAAAAGCCATATGGGTACATTCCCAACACCACATCAAAAGTTGAGTTCACCGTTATCATCTGATATGTTTCTTGCCTTTTGCTAATTACTCTTTGTTTGCTGATGCAGTTCAATGATATAATGTCAGTCATATTCATGTCTCATGCGACGGTGGGTGTCGTGGTTGCTATTATATTAGATTGTACTCTTCCAGCTACTATATTAAATTGTCCTCCTCCATGCGTCGAGGATCAGACGCGGACTCTTCCATGTGGCGGGGATCAGACGCGGACTCTTCCACCATGCAGGGAGGATCAGACACGGAAAGATAACGGCGCACTCTGGTGGGAGAGGTTCTTGCAGTACAACAAAGATGTCAGGAGTGATGAATTCTACAAACTGCCGTTCAGCCTAAACAAGTGCTTCCCACCTGTTTGATCTTGAAAATAATTTTCATTCATATTCATAGGGCACAGGAACATTAGTTATATGAGTTGAGTTTTTCTAGCAAATGATCTCTTCACAATTTTTTACAACAAGTGTTGGATTCTGGTGATTTGAGTTCAAGTTCAATATTTCCTCATAATCAAGAATCGTGCAAGACTTAGGCCATAAAAAATCAATAGCCTAAGAGTGCTGACATAAATGGCATTATGCATTTATGGGATTTTATACTAATAGATTCCTTCACTAATCATACTTTCACCTTTTATTTTTTAGGTTATATCATATATTGACTTTATTCTTACAAAATAGTAACCGAAACTTTTAAGACCCACCTAGTTATAATGGTGTAATTTGAGCTAAAAACTTCCAAATTTAAGTGACTAATGAGTTGTCACTCTGTAGTACTCACATTATAACTACACATCATAATATGAAAGTATTGGAGGGATGATAATTTTAAAGGAGCTTAGTTCCTATTTTAGTATTTAATATCATTAAACATAAGTTATTATCGTATTCATAATTCATGTATTTTTAATGTAAATTCGTTTTTCTCTAATATTATCGCAAAATAATTTTATTAACAAATATCTCTGAAACGAAAATTGACAAGAGACTAATATTAATCTTATGTCTAATTATTCATGATTTTTTCGAACAATTCAACATGATTATATTAGATACGATTTACGAGTAATATATTTACCACTAACTGTAAAATGATAGTTGACTAAACTAGGTAATGTAATAAACGATCAGTAACCCGGCTTATGTTCGGTTCTCAACCTAAAAAAACTAAGTCGATTATCCACTTGTTTTATTATCGAGTCGTACTAGTATTGTAAGTATTGCTCGATACCTAAACAAACGTGTAATTACCCAAATCGAGAACAAGATATCCTCGATGCCCTAAAAACCTACGTTATAAGTAGCTTTTTACACATTTTTATGTTTAACTTGAAATGGTAACCCAGTACTCGCTCGATACTCCTTCAAAAAACCTACTCAATATCCACCTCAAGTAAAAAATATTGCTCCATATTCGATATCTCAAACAACTGGGCAACAGTACCAATACAAAATCTGGCCTGATCGAGTTATTCGTCGAACCGACTTGATAACCTTACAAATGAGGCCAGCTGAACTCTTTTCAACAAAGGCTATTACCCCCCCCCAACAAACCTAGAAGAAATTCGATAGAGATTCAGATTTTTTAGGTGCTGAAATTACCAAAATTCGAAGCTTTATCAGTTTTCACATGCTTCAAAGGCTTCAATTTTAAGCTCAATTTAAGGTATTCTTGTGTTTTTTTATTAAAAATCCCAAAAAGATTGTCCATTTTATAATTTTGATTTTTTTTTAAATTTTGAACTTAAGTTTGTTGGTATTATTGGATTATATTTGTTGAAAAGTTATATGATGTGCTAGTATATTTATTGTGTTTTATTATTAATATGCTAATTTTGATTCAAATCGAAGTTATATATGTGGATTAAAGCAGCAAAGTTTGTTAATTTTGATAATTGGAAATCAAATGGACAATATTTTTGGGATGAAGTGAATATTAAGTAGGGTAGATGCTCCAAATAATTTATTTTATGTATACTTTGTTGAAGTTGCTGCTTTATTAATTGTTTTTGTATTGAATTATTGATTGATTATATTATTTGATAGGTGGGTGATTAGGGTTGTGTTACTTGAATTGCTGATTATTTGGGGTTTTTGTTATTGAAAGAAATGGATTCTGATAAGAGTGAGATCGAGAAAACGCAAGAAGAGAGGAAGAAGATGGAGCAGGAGCTCGCATCTCTCAACTCTGTAACCTTCGATACTGATTTATATAACACTGATCGATTTGGAGGTTTCGAGACTTCGATTCCTGTGGATGAGGAGGACGATAGTTTGGACGTTATGGATAATAGCGAGATTGGCAGGAAGATGGCTTCCTTTACTGCTCCGAAGCAGTACTTTAAGGATATGCCGGTTGCTGGTGACGAGGAGCAGTTAGGGTTCAATAGGCCGAGCAAGATTATTGATAGGGAGGATGATTATAGGAGGAGGAGGTTGAATAGGGTGATATCTCCGGAGAGGGTTGACCCTTTTATGGATAAGACGCCTGGCCCGGAGGTGAGGACTTATGCTGATGTGATGAAAGAGGAGTCGTTGAAGAAGAAAAAGGAAGAGGTTTTGAGGGAAATTGCTAAGAAGAAGAAAGAAGAGGAGGAGTTGAAAGAGAAAGCGAAGGAAAAAGGTGAGGTTGAGAAACCTGCCCAGAAGAGGAGAAACCGATGGGATCAGTCGCAAGATGATGGAGCTGCAAAGAAGGCGAAGTCTGGTTCAGATTGGGATATGCCCGACTCTACTCATGGGATTGGCAGGTGGGATGCGACACCAACACCGGGAAGACTTGGGGATGCAACTCCGTCAATTAGAAAGAACAGGTGGGATGAGACTCCTACCCCGGGAAGAGTGGCGGATTCAGATGCTACTCCTGCTGGAGGAGGGGTGACTCCTGGTGCTACTCCGGCTGGGATGACTTGGGACGCAACACCAAAACTGTCTGGACTTGCTACTCCAACGCCTAAGCGACAGAGGTCAAGGTGGGATGAAACACCAGCTTCAATGACTAGTGCAACGCCTATGGCTGGTGCTACTCCTTCTGCTACTCCTGGTGTGACTCCTGCTGGTGGAGCCGAACTAGCTACCCCAACTCCAGGTGCCATCAATCTCCGTGGTGCAATTACACCAGAGCAATACAATTTGTTGAGGTGGGAAAAAGACATTGAGGAGAGAAACCGTCCGCTTACTGATGAAGAGCTCGATGCTATATTTCCACAGGATGGTTATAAGATTTTAGATCCGCCTGCTTCTTACGTGCCTATCAGGACACCTGCCAGAAAGCTCCTTGCTACTCCAACCCCGATGATGACTCCTGGATATGTTATTCCTGAAGAAAATCGTGGGCAACAGTTTGATGTGCCAAAAGAAATGCCTGGCGGGTTACCATTTATGAAGCCAGAAGATTACCAATACTTTGCTCCTTTGCTAAATGAAGACGATGAAGAGGAGTTGTCCCCTGACCAACAGAAAGAGAGGAAGATTATGAAGTTGTTGCTCAAGGTCAAGAATGGAACACCTCCCCAGAGGAAAACTGCTCTGAGACAACTCACAGATAAGGCTAGAGAACTTGGGGCAGGGCCACTGTTCAATCGCATTCTCCCATTGCTCATGCAGCCTACTCTAGAAGATCAGGAACGACACTTGCTTGTTAAGGTTATAGATAGAGTGCTTTACAAGCTGGATGAGTTGGTTCGTCCATTTGTTCACAAAATCCTTGTTGTCATTGAGCCGCTATTAATTGATGAAGATTATTATGCTCGTGTTGAGGGCAGAGAGATCATTTCCAATCTCAGCAAGGCTGCAGGTTTGGCTACTATGATTGCTGCAATGCGTCCGGATATTGATAACATTGATGAATATGTGAGGAATACTACTGCTAGAGCATTCAGTGTGGTGGCCTCTGCTCTGGGAATTCCCGCTTTATTGCCATTTCTGAAGGCAGTTTGTCAGAGTAAAAAGTCTTGGCAAGCTCGTCACACGGGTATTAAAATTGTTCAACAGATAGCTATTTGATTAAGCAGCTGTTCTTCCTCACTTGAGAGGTCATTGGTTGAGATTATAGAACATGGTCTGAATGGATGAGAATCAGAAAGCGCATTTTATTACAGTTTCTCCTCTCTTGCTGCCCTTGCTGAGGCTGCCGCCCCCTATGGTATTGAGAGTTTTGACTCAGTGCTGAAGCCTCGTGAAGGGTATAAGGTCACAATCACGTGGAAAGGTGTTGGCTGCTTTCTGAACATGCTGCTGGGTTTGTTATTCCTTTGATGGATGCCATATATAGCCATTATATTGGAAAGATAGTCGCTCTGGATCTGTGAGTTTCAGTCACCTGATGAAGAAATTAAATAAAATTGTATTGAAGGTGGTTACAATGTGTAAAGTACTGAAGGTGTTTGTTCGATTATATCCGAACTGACATCTTACCGAGTTTTTTCGCAACTTCTGGGTGCAAGGAGGATGGCATTAATCAGGAATTATCGGCAACTTGTGGGAAACCGCACGGGAGGAGATTGCGAACAAGCGTAGGGGTGGCTGGATAGTAAAGAGTTGTTGAAGACCCAGCATAGAGCGAACTATATCGCAAGGATGGTCATGGAGACCATCGAGAAGGTGGTTACAAATTTGGGTGTTTTATATAGATGCTCGCTTGGAAGAACTCTCTTTGATTGATGGAATCTCGAAAAGAGCAGACATTGATGCTTACTGGGTTGGTGCTGTTGTTAACTCCCTTGACAGAGAGTAAACCATACCTTCCTCAAATTCTGTAGGTACCATATAAAATGGCGCCTGAATAATAAAGTATGTGAGGCAGCAGCCGATTCCTTATATCCAGGATTGCTGTCATGAAATAAATGTGTGAAGAAATAGTTAATGGGCTATCTTGTGTTGTCTTATGAGTACTTGGGAGAGGAATACCCTGAAGTTCTGGGGTCTATTCTTGGGGCTCTCAAATCAATTGTTAATGTCATTGGTATGACAAAAATGACTCCTCCAATCAAAGATTTGCTTCCTCGATTGACCCCAATTTTGAAGAATCGACATGAGAAAGTGCAGGAGAACTGTATAGATCTTGTTGGAAGAATAGCAGATCGTGGTGCTGAATTTGTCCCGGCTAGGGAGTGGATGAGAATCTGTTTTGAACTTCTTGAGATGCTTAAAGCTCACAAGAAGGGTATTCGTCGTGCAACTGTTAACACTTTTGGATATATTGCAAAAGCTATTGGTCCACAAGATGTGCTTGCAACATTGTTAAATAATCTGAAGGTGCAAGAGCGTCAGAACCGTGTCTGCACCACTGTGGCAATTGCAATTGTTGCAGAGACGTGCTCCCCTTTCACTGTGTTGCCTGCCTTGATGAATGAATATCGTGTGCCGGAGCTTAATGTTCAAAATGGTGTTTTAAAATCCATGTCCTTCCTCTTTGAGTATATTGGAGAGATGGGCAAGGATTACATATATGCTGTGACTCCGTTACTTGAGGACGCGTTGATGGACAGGGATTAAGTCTGATAGGCACTGTTGCCAGCAGTCAAGGCTATTTAGTACTGAGTAGCTGGTTTAAGCAGATGCTCTGTCCACCTTTCTCTCTGAACTACGTCTGGCCAAACATTTTTGAGACATCCCCTCATGTTATTAACGCTGTGATGGAAGCCATCGAAGGGATGAGAGTGGCACTGGGAGCAGCTGTTATACTCAACTATTGTCTTCAGTCGTTTCATCCATTGGAGCTCAAGATGCATTGGTGGCTGCCTATCCGGTGATGGAAGATGAAGCTAATAACGTGTTCAGCCGGCCCGAGCTGTTGATGTTTGTCTGAGACTGCCTGCTTTAGGTTAAGAATGGTTCTATCTGTAATTGAACTAAGCCAAGGCTTTTACACCTTCCAGTTCTTGAACTAAGCCAAGGCTTTTACACCTTCCAGTTCTTCAGTATTGTAATGCTATTCAGACATTATATTTTTCTGTCATGTTACTGTGTACTGAGTAGTATCTCTAATAAGCTGCTCTTTGTTATGTTTGGACACTTCACACATTTTCGATGTTCCTCCATTCCAATTTGATTGTGAAGTTTTTATGCAACAAACATACAACCCATTTTGACGCAATTATTCATTTGTTTAACTTTGTATACATATCAAATGATTCAAAATAAATACATAACAAACATGTTATGTTATGCAAGAGTTACATTGAAAATATATATATCTCATAAGAAATACATAACAAACATATTATGCAAGTACATGCTCATATTTAGTTACAAGAGTTTTCACCAAATGTGTAGCAGAAGTAGCAATAGATCGCGCATTAACATTATTGATCGCACATAACCTCCCTTCAGATACTAAGTAAAGCCGACAGCGATTAAGTTTCCCACTGCAATTTTCGCAAAATGAAAGAAGGAAAAGTCATCACCACAACAGCGATAACACCAATTACCCCCATTGCACGAATATAGAAAACCAGCCAATGCCCTTCTAGAACCAATGACCTGCCGCTGCAGTATGCCATGATCATTGATATAACTGACAATTGCAGCATCCGAGATGATGCTTTCACAGCAGCCACTCTGAAATTAGCATTTAACTGCCCCAAGAGGAGAATAGGGAAGACTGAAAGTGAACTGTAGAAAGAAAACGTATTGGTCAGGCAGAACATCATATACACCCAATTGATCTTCTTGGTGACACCTCCTGGAAGTTTGCAAGCAGCGGATACAGTGGCTGCAGCAAATAATATTGCAATAATACAAAGGGTGGAACTTGACGGTAACAGACCGGAACGAGTAGGGTTAGGGCTCTTCCTGTCTTCTCTCGAGCCTGATGATTCATCCAGGCCAAATTTGCTGTCTTCTGGGTTTTCCGTTTCACATGCATCCTGAAGTCTTTGATATGCATTACCCTTTTCTGCTTGTCTAGTGGCCCCTTCCATTTCAACTCTACAAAAAACTAACGTTTGCTAAGATGCAAATACTGAACTTAACCCAAGAGCAGGAGAACCAATCATTAGTATTTGGTTATATAAAGCATATTCTGGAAAACGGAAATTTTGGTTTGGGATATCATAAAACCATTCAGGGCGCTCATACAATATTTTAGCACACAAAAACTCCTGCTACAAATGGTCCGAATTTTTGTAGAATATGATAACAGGCTACCTTAAAGCATGCTTTAGCCAGGGAGCTACTTCTTTTTTTGATCGGAACAACTACGATAGGGTAAACTGTTTATAGCAAATGGTCCCCACCGCTAAGACGGCCTACAAATTTAAAAACCCCAAGGATTTTTAAAGAGACATGCAGCCCGCTTTTACGCCGAGATTCATCCACACCTCCTATTAGTGATGTTACTGTCTGTGCCATTGTGGCAACAGCCGTGGACAGGGTGCTACTTCTGTTATCACATGAGGTTGTTTTCGCATTGACCCAAAATGAACTGCTAACACTATCTACTACGGAGTACTTCACAATAGATACACGAAGCATGCATAATGTAGTGTAATGAGCCATTTTGACATTTAACGGTTGCATTTTATAATTTTAAAACTCAAATATTTTTATATATTCTATAGGATTTTGCTAAAAATACATTAATGGTTGATATCTTGATGTATTTTACTATGGACATGCTAATTTTTGAGTCAAAATCAAAGTTATGTATCAATTAAACAACAAAGTTTGTAACTTTTAATCATGTAATATTAAGAGTGACTGAATAATCAGCAAAAAATACTACATATAGTTAAGCAAATAAATAAATAAAACAAGAATACATTAGTTAACCAATTATACATAATAAATCAATAAGTAGTAGTGATTAACAAATTAAAAATAGGTAAAGTTACTATTTTAGGAAATAAATTGACCTAACTTGGATTATTTAGCTAAAAATTATAGGCAAAACAACTGAAACGCATAAAAAATAAATGAGTTATTAGATATTATGGACTCCGTATTAGATTGAACAAAATTACCTGAAATTTGAATTTTTTATTTATCAGCAGCAAACAAAGTGTAGATATTTTGTTTGTGAAAGTTGATAGTTATAAACCACTAAAAAGCAGCAAAAGGAATAGTGGTAATCTTTAAAGGAGGTGGAACACACTTTTGTGTTTTTTGAGTTTAGATATTGTTTTCAGGAAAATATAGTTATTTTGGTCAGTGGATCGAGGAATTTGGTTAAATAACATATTTTTCGATTTTGTCTTAAAGAATAACACATTTCTTTTTTCTTTGTAAAATAATATCACTGGTGCTAAATTCACACCAAAACAATGTTAAAAATTAGTGTGAAATTACTATTGGTTAATGATTTTTACACTCCAAGAGTGATAACGACGCTCCACTTATAGTATATAAGTAGATGAAAATTAACAAAAAAGTGAAGTGCCATAATCAAGAAATGAAGTGTAAAAATCATTAGCCTTATTATTTTCTCCTATTTTAGCACCCCTATTTGTAAATGTAGTGTTTGAGGAAGTTTCATTTAAGGGCAAAATAGCCATTTCAAGCTATTTTACATAAAAATGTGTAAAAAGCTATAAACGACTTGGTTAATTACCCGGTTTCAATATGGAGCAATACTTTATGTTCGAGTTCGACTGGACAATCAATAGAAGGTAATCTAGACGAGTTTTTCGGATCCTCTTTTCCCACCAAAATCAATCGGGATACACTGTCAATTTATACATAAAAATGTGTAAAAAATTATAAACGAGTTGGTTAATTACCCGATTCAGGTATGGAGCAACATTTTATGTTCGAGTTTGACTAGACAATCAATAAAAGATAATCTAGACGAGTTTTTCGGATCAAGTACTATCAATAATTCAATACCTATTATCGCCTAAACGAGATACACTAATTGGGTTTTCCCGCCAAAATCAAATTTCCGTTTGATTTCCCTCTATTTCCCCCTCCAAAACCCCACCTCATCCACTCTCACAAAACCCCAACACCCCCCCTCCTCCCACGCGCCACCACATCCTCCTCCCAATTCCCACGCGCCACCACAAATGAAGATCCGCACGATAAAGCTCCGCCAAGTCCACAACCCCAACGCCACCTCCACCGCCTCCTCTTCCTACTTCTGCTCAATATTATATGATCAGAAAGGGGAGTACATCATCACCGCCTCCACCTCCGAACCTTCGATATCAATCCAAGACGCTTTGCTCCTTTCGAGCCCCCCGAAAATCCTCTGTAACCACCTCGATGGCGTTACCGTGTTGGCTATTAGTCCTAATTCCACGTGTCTTGCTTCTGGATCTATTGACCATTCTGTTAAGCTCTACAAATTCCCAAGTAATTGTTTCATAATTATTTCATTTTTTTGTATTTTTAATTATTGTAACTTGATTAATTGATTATGTGTAAATTTATCATAATAATATAGTTTTATTATTGCCTCATTGATAAAATGATTGTCTAGTTTTGAATTTTGATTGTTTAATTTTTAATTCGACTCAGAGTTATTTGTATCGTTTTGGACTGCAAAGTTTGTTAATTTCGACAATTGTAAAAATAATATAGTTAGTCTTTTTGAGACGGAGCGAGTATTATAACGGTTAGCCTCCGATTATTTGTAAATATGTCATATGGCTATAGTTTTGTTTAGCTTTTTACTTTATTGTTTGAGCAGGAAAATTTGGAAATGAGAGTATTTTGTACTATCCTTTTCATCGTGATCTAGATTTCGGGTTTCAGTTTATTAAATTGGTGGTATAAGTCCAAATATAGCACAGCTATTGCATATAGTACAAATGAGAGTATTTTTGTCATGTGTATGAAAGACTCTCAACATCGTTGATCGCCTAAGATAATAATTTAGTTTGTAGGAGTAGCACTGTGAAGAAATGATAAACGAGGAAGAGAGAAATACATGAAGCTAATTAGAAGTGTAATTGCATATGGGAGGTAACATTTGCTCCCAGTTTTTTCAAACTTAGTTGTGTAGGATAACCAATTAGGTGACCCGTAAAGGAAGCAAACCACTTGCGTATTTAGTATGTTTAGGCTATACACTGTAAACTGGAATAGTTTTTTTGTTTTGTTTGAGATTGTTATCTAGTTCATAGAAGGTTATACAGAATCGGAGTTCAATCTCATTACTCTAGTATTTTAATTTGACTATTTACATCAGGTGGCGAGTTTCAGACGAATATCACAAGGTTCACATTGCCAATCCGAGCCCTTGCATTTAATAGATCGGGCACTCTGTTGGCAGCTGCAGGTGATGACGATGGAATAAAACTCATCAACACTATTGACGGTTCAATTGCAAGAGTTCTTAAAGGGCACAAAGGTTCCATTACTGGGCTATCTTTCGACCCCAAAAGTGAATACATGGCTTCAATTGATGCATTTGGCTCTGTCATAATCTGGGAACTCCAGTCTGGGAGAATCATTCATGATCTTAAAGGCATAGCTCCTGATACTGGATCGGATCTTTCTGTTAAGAATGTAGTTGAGTGGAGTCCTGACGGGGAGATGTTAGCTGTTCCAGGAAGACTAAATGATGTTGTAATGTACGACAGAGACACCGCGGAGAAGAAGTCTTCATTCATAGGTGACCATATGCAACCGGTTTGTTTCCTTTCCTGGTCACCAAATGGGAGATACATGGCCACCTCTGGATTAGATAACCAGGTCTTGATCTGGGATGTTAAAAAGAACCAAGATATTGACAGGCATAAATTTGAGAATAGGGTCACGAGTATAGCATGGAAGCCACATGGAAATGCACTTGCAGTTATTGACTCCATGGGAAGGTTTGGAGTCTGGGAATCAGCTGTACCCTCCTCCATGAAATCTCCTACAGAAGATATTCCTCTCATAAAAACTGGGAACGGGTTCCAATTATTTGATGAAGAGGATGAGGAAGAAGAGCCTAGTATCTCTGGTAGTTTTAGTGATCCAGGTGAAGATAGCCATGGCGAATCCGAACCCCCAAGTCATAAAAGATTACGTAAGGATACAAAATATCAAGATGAGTGGCAAAATGATGATTTTGAGAAGCTTGGCAGGAGTCCTCAGACTGAACGCCGGAAAAGGTCTTCGTACAAAGATGTCCCCACACAATTGAAGGATGGTGTAAAAATAAGTACTACTTCAGAACAATGTAAATTGCAGGAAGCTTTTCAGCCTGGAGCAACCCCAGTGCAGCCTGGGAAAAGGCGTTTTTTGTGCTACAACATGCTTGGATGTGTAACCTCAATGGATCATGATGGATTCTCTCATATAGAGGTAATTTCAGTATCTGTACCATTTCAGGCTGAATTTAGTAGCATTGATGGTATGGTCCTCATTCCAGGTAGATTCCATGACACAAGCAGTGGTCCACGTGTTCCTGCTATGACTGATTATTTTGGTTTCACAATGGCTTCTTTAACAAGAGTATTTAGCATTAAAATCCTTGCAAGGGTGAGAAACATATGAAAGAATTTAATAAAATTTTAATTCATTTAGTAGCTGCGTTAAATAGAGGTGTGTGCTATCATGAATTATATAAATTTTGGTAGAGAAGTTATGCTTCCTTATGCTTTAGCAGTTTGTTCAATTTGGAAAATAAATCATTTTTCTGTCAATTTAGTGTCCATATTTTGAGGATGAAGAAATACAGCTTGGGATCTTTCAGTAACAAACTGTCCTTCTTC
Organism: Lithospermum erythrorhizon; assembly: GCA_019722365.1. Taxonomy (NCBI): domain Eukaryota; kingdom Viridiplantae; phylum Streptophyta; class Magnoliopsida; order Boraginales; family Boraginaceae; genus Lithospermum; species Lithospermum erythrorhizon. Next base: position 895,153 of record JADFUC010002295.1, read on the forward strand.
GTATTTTCTCTGGTGGTGGATTGCAGGTTAGTTATGTGCAGCATTTGATCACTGATTATTAATTTACTTCTGTATTTCTAACTCCGGTTGCTATTTTTTCACTCTAAAATTTCACAGATTAAGCCATTTTCACTTCTATTAGACCACGATCTCCACCTCACCATTCACACTTATTATTATGTTTGCAAAAGAGCCCCAATTTAAATTAAATGAGAGTAGTATTTTATCTTTTTTGTTGTTGATTTCATTGATGGCAACCATTAAACTACTATATATTCAATTGAAGAAAAATGTCCCTAAAAACATTCTACGCTTAAGTTAGTGTCTCCAGACAGTCAAGAAATCAAACAATTTTAAACAAATATTATACAGTGGTCAACAATTATCATTCTGAATTTTCATTTTACTGGAATTTGTTGACCAAGTGTAATATGAATCTGTGTACATTGTAGAGACATATTATTTCCCTTGATGGACCAGGGTGGTTACTTAGTTTGTCTTATTCAAGCCATGAAAGCATCACCCATGTTTCTTCTCCTCTCCCTTCTAATGAGCAGGTATAAACATTAAAATCTACTTCTCATACTTGTCTTATTACCTACAATATTAGCATGGGTTACTACCACCACTAAATGAATTCTCATATATGAGATTGTTGGCTAGTACATAGTTGAAGAAACTGTGTTAGTAATACTATATGATTGAGTAAATAACTTCTATCTGCTATTCTTCTTGTATAGGTGCTCGAATTTAGGGTGTTCAACATCCATGAAGGTACACAACCTATCAGAGGACTACTTCCCCTGACTCCAGGTTCACATTTATCGTGGTTTGGTTATACTGAAGAAGGCCGATTAAGTTCTTTTGACTCTAAGGTGTGTAGTTCTATTCATCACATGTTTCGCAATATATGCCTGAGACTAGCTCTGCTTTGATCTTGAATTTTGTAAATCTGGCCATATAGGGCATTTAAGTGAAGCATGAATCACTCTGAAAGCAGCTGGCTCCCTTTCAGGTAAAAAAGGCCTGAGTTAAAGAAGCCTTAGCTGTTTTAGACTGAAAAGAACTAAAAGAGAAAAAAATATTTATGTTTTCCTTTCAACTAAAATTAAAAGAACCCTGCCAGAAAACCTTTAAAAATAGAAACCAGAAAATCTCTGTTTTGAGAACTGGCTAATATCAGTTCGACCTCCATGCATGGGGGGCTCAAACAATAATATAAAGTTAACAGAAAAGCTTCCTAGAGATGATATATGACTAAATCTAAAGCTATGCCCCATATAATCGAAGCTAAACATAGAAGAATGTTTTTCTTAACTCTTGGCCCACTTCCTTGTATTTTTGACTCAAAGCGTCCAAAAACCATATGTTCTTGCTTTAACCCTGCATTGGCTTTCGCCTGGCGTTTGCCTTATTATTATTTATATATTTGTCAGCAACTTGAGACATTTCACTGTTGCCAAGTTGCTGAAATGATTTCATCCATTTGCCCTCAGCACAAAGACCAGGGTCTTTGTCATATTTGGGAAACAACTATATAATCGTAACTATAAATTGTATCTCACCCCAATGACTTTTACATCAATTATCCCTATTAAAAGTTATTAGTCTATGTTTTGGATTTTGAACAAAACCATTTGTGAATCTATGGGATGTAAAAACAGAGCTGAATTTTCAGTTCATCATATTAGAATGTAATTTTTCAATAAAATGAAATTAAACATTACAATAAAATAATAAATTGTTTTGATCTTTGTAGTTTGTACTCCACCATTAATATTTTGGATTCTAAAAACATTGGAAACCATTAGGGTATAAAAAAAATGAATTAGAATCCAAGATGTTAAAAGTGGAGTACACAAAAAAATTCCAAACTTTTTTCCTATAGTGTCTTTCAATGTCCTAACTCCTAATGTTCAAACTTCAAAGTACAGTAAAAAAAACTTCAATAAATACTTGTACTTCCTATTTATCACCCCCCTTCTTTTTTTAAAGTTTTGATCAATCTAAATTCCCTGATCCATATTTCCCTAATCAAATAAATAAAAGACTTTAAAGATAAACTTACTTAACTAGGCCAATGTCAGAATGGAAGTGATGCAGCAAACAGAAACCCAGAAATCAAAACACAGCAGAGCAATCCTCATCTTTTTCCTTGAACCCCCAGTTTTTTTTCTTCTTCAACATAAACTTATTGATACTATTTTTCTCCTCACACGAACAGCAAAACAGAAACCCTAAGGAACAACCCTCGATTTTCTTCCTTAAACCCCCAGTTTTTTTTCCTTCACCATAAACTTAGTGATACTATTTTCCCCCTCAGTCGAACACAGCAAACAGCAACCCGAACAACAGAGCAACCCATAAACTTATTGATACTATTTCCCCCCTCAGACGAACACAGCAAACAACAACCTGAAGCAGCAGAGCAACCCATAAACTTATTGATACTATTTTCCCCCTCAGACGACACAGCAAAACAACAACCTTAAGCAGCAGAGCAACCTTTGATCCTTTTCTTAAACCCCAGTTTTTCTTTAAATATAAACCTAATATTGGTTTTTCCCCCGGTGACGAACACAAAAAACCCGAAGCAGCAGAACAACCCTCTCTTTTCTTCCTTAAACCCCCAGTTTTTTTTACTTCACCATAAACTTATTGATACTATTTTCCCCCTCTCAGCCGAACACACAACAAACAATGAACCCGAATCGAGCAGAGCAACCCATGTAAACTTTATTGGTACCATTTTCCTCTGCACTAACACAGAAATTTAAATAACCTTGAAGCAGCAGAGCAACCCTGATCCTTTTCTTAAGCCCCTCAATTTTTTTTCTTTAACATAAACTTAATGATACTATTTTTCCCCTCAGACGAACACAACAAACAACAACGCGAAGCAGCAGAACAACGCTCGCTTTTCTTCCTTAAACCCCCAGTTTTTTTTCCTTCGCCATAAACTTATTGATACTATTTTCCCCTAGCCGAATAACACAACAAAACAAATCCCAAACAGCAGAGCAACCCATAAACTTATTGATACTATTTTCCCCCTCAGACAAACACAACAAACAACAACCTGAAGCAGCAGAGCAACCCTTGATCCTTTTCCTTAAACCCCCAATTTTTTTCTTTAACATAAACTTAATGATACTATTTTTCCCCTCAGACGAACACAACAAACAAACAACGCCGAAGCAGAACAATCCGCTTTTCTTCCTTAAACCCCCAGTTTTTTTTCCTTCGCCATAAACTTATTGATACTATTTTCCCCCTCAGTCGAACACAACAAACAACAACCCGAACAACAGAGCAACCCATAAACTTATTGATACTATTTTTCCCCTCAGACGAACACACCACAAAGCAACCCAAACATCAGAGCAACCCTTGATCCTTTTCCTTAAACCCCCAGTTTTTTCTTTAACATAAACTTAATCATACTATTTTTCCCCCTCAGACGAACACATCAAACAGCAACCCGAACAGCAGAGCAACCCCTCGATCTTTTTCTTTAAACCCTCGGTATTTTCTCCACTGTAAACTTATTGATACTATTTTCCCCCTCGGGCGAACAGAGCAAACAACAACCCGAAACAGCAGAGAAATCGATACGCTTTCCCTCCTCAGACTAATACAGCAAGCAGAATGCTGTAAACAACAGGATAACCCCTTTTAGTTCCTTAAACCCCACTTTTTTCCCTTTAGAGTAGACTGACGAATACTATTTTTCCCCCAGACAGGAAACAAGCAGCAATTATGAAACAATAGAGCAATCGTCAATCTTCCTTAAACCCTCAGCTTATTCTCCTCCAGTGTAGACTGATTATACCTTTTCCCCTTAGACGAACACAACAAACAGCAACCAGAAAAACAGCAGAGCAACCCTCGATTTTCTCCCTTAAACCCCCATCTTTTTTTCTTCTCCCTTAGACTAATGGATACCCTTTTGCTTCTTTTTCCAGTGTAGACAGAACGATCGTTTTCCCTTCTTTTTTCCAAGGTGCATTGATCTCTCCAAATCCCATATATTTTTTCGACAACACAGACCGACCACTATTTTCCTAACAAGAAACAAACGGACCACTGATCTTCTCAATGAGATAAAACCTTAAAGTGCAAGGACTTATCCAACCAATCCTTAATCGGCTTAAATTTCTTTAAAAGACTTTCTTCCTAATTCTGCCCTGGACGACTTCGCCTCCGTTTCTTGATTCGGCTTCTTGCACATTGTGAATTTCCTTACACCACCAACGGATGGACCAATAGTCTCCGATGGCCTTAACGGTTCCTCGAAATCGCTACAATCATAAAGCATGAAAGCATTAACATCGTACCCCAAGTTAGGAATCCGACCTTGGCGCGCATGAGATTTCAGGACCATTCATTTATAAATAGCCCTGGACTGTGGTCTTTCTGTATAACCTACCAGCATGAACGGTCCAGTGCTATCTACTAGACTAACACAAATCAGATATCTATTGCCTTTATTTTCTTTTCGAATCCCCATAGCTAACTATCGTATGAAAGAGTTTGCATGCATTGAAAGTTATATATATATATATGTAGAGGGTGTTTGGCTAAGTGACCTATACAAATTAGTAGTAGCTTATATTATAAGTTATCATAACTTATAATGAGATTTATTTTACATGTTTGAATAACAATAACTTATAAATTATTAAAACAATAAAATGACTTATAAGTACATTATATTTATATAACACTTTTTTTTTAAAGATATTAATAAATTGATAATTTAATATTTGAAATAATAAAACATAATTGTAAGAAAAATTAATATTTTATGACTAAAAATATTATATTTATAATATGTCCAGCTATTTTCTCTTCTTTCCAATTCCAAATACATATTACTCCGTATTTGTTGTGGTAGATTGATCAATTATTAAATGCCTAAAGTAAGTTTAGATACTCATGAATACGAATATGAGCCGTAGAAATAAACTTGTTTGGTTGATTAACAAATGGAAAAGTTACATTTAAAAATAATGTCATTTTTGCCTAGGTTTGAAAAAATTTAAATAAAATAATGTCGTTTCTTTGAAAAGAAATTACAATTTGCACCATCGAATCGGACTCCTGAGTCCGGCTATTTATATTGGGCGAACAAAATATATCAAGAACTTTTCAGTAAAAGAACATCTATATCGTTTATATTTGAGTAATATCTCTGCAATTGTATTCGTACTTCCATCCAAATTTGAATACTAGATAGGAAAGATGTATATTTTCTATGTAAATGCACTTTTTAAATTGGTAACAATTAAATAAAATAAATATTCAAAACTACTTATTTCTAAACTAATTAAAAATAATAATTCAATTACGCATATCCAGAAGACAACTTTCTTGACCATACCTTTCATATACTCTTTGCATATTCCCTTAACTAGGATCCTTCAATTACAATTAACAATCATTAGTAGTGCCTTCGAATCTTCTTATCATAAAAAAAATGGTTGAGCATCAAAAGCTTATTGTTGTTTATGATAGTTCAAACTAATTTATTCAACTATATTGGACACAGTGTTTCTATATTTTAGTGGTAGAATCTCATAGAAAGAAATGTTTGTATGGTCTGCATTTTAATAACAGAGATATATTGTATTTCAAATTTGTCTAATCATATTTTCGAGACCAACATTTAGCAATACTCCTTTGCATCTATTTAGCTAGTCAAGTATTATTAATATATGCTGTGCTGTATTTTATCAAAAAACAATTTAGCAAGACTCTCCTGCTCAATTTACTTGATCATGAAGATAAAAAGTATATTATTAAGAGACAAAAGTGAAAAAATTAAGATAGAGTTGCGTTGAAATCCTAATGGTCAAGTAAAAATAAAATGAGAGTTTTTGCTACATGGTCAATTAAATTGAAACGGAGAAAGTATAATTTAAAATGCTTGAAATGTATTTTTACTGAATATTTGGACTTTTAAATAAAATATTTTCATAATTAGGATTATTTGAAAAAATATCTAAAAGTTAAATCGAAACAGAGGTTAATTGAAAGTTGTAATTATCTCGTACGTCGGAAAATTTCCCAGTCATTTTATATATTGAGATTTATACCTAGTTGAAGATATAGTTTCAAAACAACAAATTCTAATACATTCAAAATGCTTCACAGCATATCTATAATATTTATTTCCTAATAATACAATATATATTATGTAATAAAAGTTAAAAACTCAAGTAGTTTCTTTGAAAGTATTTTAGAAATTACGCTGGTGTTTCCTACCCCAAGTAAGGAATCCGACCTTGATGAGCATGAGATTTCAATACCATATTGATAATGGTCTCCACGGTATCTTGTTCGTACACTACCAACATAAACGGTCCGGTACTATCTACTAGAAAACAAATCAAACATTCGCGGCTCTTTCGGCTTGAACCCCATATAATACTAAGTGTTCGAATTCAAAGTGTACGACATGAAGAAAGATAGAAAATAATTTTTTTTAAAATATGTATATATATACTACAAAAAGATATAGTTATTAAATCGCAAGACCAATAATACTTCTAAGCTTTTAAGACAATGAAGGCGTAATAAGAGGTAAACGATCCGGACCCCACATGCCAAGTACATAGAAGGTCCTGGCTCTGTGGCCCTGGGCGGTCGCTCCCCACCTCACCCCGGGCTGGCCCTCGGCTAAACATGCTACATACTTAAATGGTATTTGATTAAAAATAGGGTAATGTTTACCCTTAAACATTCAAGTTGGAGGCAAACATTTGATTAAATAATACTATTTTAATATATTTCAAATCCCAAACATTTAAGTTTGAGGCAAACATTTGATTAGATCTGTTTTAAGAGCACCAAATTCGCGTCCAAATCATGCCTAAATAATTTAATTTTATCAATATTCGTACTGTGATCAATGGATAATAGATCAACCACCGAAGAAGCCCGATAGTCTATAAATATCTTCCCTATATTTTCAAAATTCATAAGTGAAGAGGTGAAGAAAAAGCCAAGTCAAAGCTTCTAAGTGAAAGAAGCATGCTAGCGGTATAAAAATTACAAATTCACAAGCCAACGAGGTGGACAAAGCTACAAGAAGCTCTGAAGACAATCATCATCAAGACCACCTGAAAATTTAAACCTTCAAGGCAAAGTGGCACTGAAAACGTGGAACCACTAAATACTACAATAAAAAGTAAACGACTGCATTTAAGGCCTCCTAAATATAATATCACAATGATAAATAAGTCCCTGAATACGAATAAGAACAACTACATACTTAAGGACCCAGAAATATATAATCAATCCTAAGTTCAAATATTCAAACCAAGTAGAAACACTGCAAGCACCCCTGGTAAATCAAGGCCGAACATGTCGCTAAGACCCCTACTCACAAACTAGCACCGTATTAACCGCAGTAAGGAACTGCTTAGCTAAGGTTCATTCAAGCCAAGCATTTCACGCCGCTTAAAGCTCCCAAAACTAGTCTCACAAATTACACAAATCAAGCCGTTGAAGCATCCCGTTAGGGGACCATATCCAAGTCAACACTCTTGACTCACGAGTCACTAATCCTTATTTTGATATAACAAATTACGTTTAAGCGCGAACATTTGTTTAAGTGATTTACTTCTAATTGACATTCTCGCACAGTTAATCAAGTCAAGACATCCCCCCAACCGCTTTTATGTGTCTCATTGCTTAGGCGCCACTGTAAGAATATCTCTAACTTATTAAGTTGTTTCAGAGTCATGTAGAGCATAGCTTTTGGGTTTTAATTGGAGCTTTTAAATCGCTTTTTAATTTACTTGATTGATAAGTCCTTGTTGTGTTCATGTTTCGATTGTCACCGAATCAATCTCGAATCTTAGTGTAATGACTCGGGTGTCATTTAAGTGAGAATCGGACTGAATCAAGCTTAAATCAAGCTGAAACACAAATATCGAGACCCATCGAACTTGCGGCCTCTCGATGGTGCTGTCGATGACGGGCAAGCAGCTTTCCTCTTGGCTTAATCGAGTAAGCTTCATCAAGCCTGAGAGTGAGCACTCATGAATGTAGGCCGCTGAGCTCCCAAATTGCATCATGCCTTGAGTCTGCTTTCCATCTGTGAGCGAGCACTCGATTTGGATTGTTTGGCTTTGTTCAATCAAGACTATCGAGACTTCACTCCAGGGTCATGACACCCTTGATGATGCCTCCTGGCGAGGCTTGTAGAACGCAATCATTGGGCTTCATTAGACCTCCATCGGGCTATTGACCACGCATGTGTGGCCCCTCGATGGAGTTGGTTTCTAAAACCACCTCATCCACCATGTGCTGAAATCATCTCTACTTTTAGAAACCTTACTTTCGCTAACATTCAAAAATTCTAATTTCTTTAATTATCCAAAGCAAAAGCCATCTCACTCACTATACTTTTCAATCTTAATTTGTTGAGAGATTTTCATAGAGATAAATTATAATATTCTTATTTAATCCATTGAGGGATTATCTTGTTCAAGAGTAAAACTTTCTTCGAGAAAAAAGGTTAGCACGAGGTTCAACAGTAGGTGGTTTTCTTTACTTGAAAGTGAGCTCGATTAAAGTGGGCGATGAAGCGAGATTGCTAGTCGCTTCTAGTAGTAGCTGTGAAGGTTTGTTCAAGGCTGGAGCTGACCATGAATGCCTCGTAGCTTGGCTGTGGGAAGGGTTCGGCGGGCATTCTGTTTTCGCTGCTTGCGCCGTAGCTTCAGTGTCTGCTGTGATTACTAGGAGGTGTACTGGTGCTAATTGCTTGTACGCCACGAGTGGTGAACTCTGAGAATAACAGGTTACTTTTTCCAAATTCCGAGGTTGGAAAGTCAAGGGGCGAACATTAGGTTTGTTGAAGCTCGTTATGTCGCGTAGTATCTTCTCTCAACCTTACACTATTTGGCATTTATTGTCAATTTATATAATTGTTATTGCTAGAAATTGATTATAGGTTGATTGTGTTTGTAATTGTAATTGTGTGAATTGTGTTAAGGTTTAAGTTGAATTGAGAATAGTTTATTAGCGCTATTAATTAGGTTAATCTTGTTATAACTATTCACTAGCTTAAAAATCGAAAAGATTTCAATATTATACCTTAATCCTAATTCACGCCCCTCTTAGGATTGTATATAGTCTAACAAACACCTCAACCAGCCCAAATTCAGGAGAGTAACTCAACACCAACCTGCCCATATCCATGAGAATCAAGTCATTAACAGCCTGCCCAAATCCAGGAGGGTCAAGTCAACACCAACCTGCTCAAATCCGGGAGGTTCAAATCTCACCGCCCCGCCTAAATCCATGCGGGTCAAGTCAACACCCGGGCCCCGCCTAAATCCAGAGCTGCCAGTCAACACTACCGCTTCATATCTGTCCAAAGCTCAATGTCACCGTCTTATATCTCAGACGGGTTCAAGTCTACACCGACTAGCCCACATCATAAAGGTCTCAAATCTAAGACCAAATATCAAGTCCATACAAATCAAAGACGGATTCAAAGCCATTTGTTTGCCATATCCAAAGCCAAAGACCAAGCACTGCCCCAAACCCCGTCTGCACATATCCAAATCTGCATCTAAGCTCAAGTCCAAATGAGTTATATCAAATCAAGTCATACGAGGATGCCAAGATAGAGAGAACTGTATCATACCAAACCTCAATCGATCTTGATAAATTTATTTGTACATCAAAGGATTTTCCTAAAGGAGTTATTAATTTTATAAATAATAAAATATTTTCTTGCATTACACTATGTACAAATGGTTAAAACTACAATTAAAAAAAAGAGGGATTATTAGTTAACCGATAAATTAATAATTAACAATGTTATATATTCCTTCCGATTTTTTTTACTTGTCATCCTAGACTTTTGCACAACTATTAAGAAAAAGTAAAAGTAGTCAAAATGTGTATTGAAAATATATAATGTCAATTAATTGAAACTATAATATTGGTTGGTTAACAAGTTTAATAGAAAAAGTAGTCAAAAAGAATATTAAAAATGTAAAAGTATAATTTATTATCCTAAAATGACAACTATTTTGAAGAAAAAAAAATTATGCTAGAATGACAACTATTTTGAAGAAAAAAAAATTATGCTAGAATGACAACTAAAAAACTCGAAGGGAATATAAATTAGTATCTTACTAACTTCTGAATAAATTTATTATCTTTATAAGTATAATACTATTGAATTTTTTCAGAGCACCCACACAAATTTCGAGAAATGTCGGTTTTAAGTCACTTACTATTAAACGGTAGGTTAGATATAGAAAGCGATCACTTCAAACTCACCATTTAGCTTTAATTTGCATTTCTGCTACTTTTTCGCCGCAGCGCCCCTCGTCATTTCAACCTCAAATCTAACAGAGAGATAAACCGGACAAGGCCAGACCTGCTTCACACGCTTGCACACCAGAACCACTCAATACCAGAACGAATTCCCCAACAAATGCAGCAATCGGTGTTCAACCTCGCATCGACGTGAGAGTAATACCTCGCCAAGCAGTCTACGTCTGTCGTGGACGCGCCTCAAGTGACGCATTTCTGCTACTTGTTGGTATGCTATGTTGTTCTTCTAAAATTGAATCCGTTCCTACCGACCTTTCAACGGCACATCCTTCACTATATCATACTCCCACTTTGCTTTATTCAATGTAGTAATTTATGACAATAAGAAAAATTAAAGATAAAATCCATATGAGGTCTATATAGATAATCAAAAGTGTCGTATTTTATAATTTTATCGAATAATTAATACGGAGTAATAGTCTAACTAATGACTATTTACAATATAAGAATGTCGCTGTCATCTAATAACATATAAAAAATCATTGACCATAAAATTATTATAAAAATTACTCCGTAAATAATAATTTAGAGAAAAGGAGATCGAACTCAATCATGCACTGAGACATTCTTGGGCATATTTACATATGCATGATAATGGGAGTAGAATAATATTTTGGCATATGGTGTTAGATGTAATCATTTTGGGCCTGAACTTTACATGATGGAACAATATAATATCGTTCCTTCTAAGTTAAACAAAAACGCCGTCCTTGATTTCAATTATTAGAAGTTGTATTATTTATATATATTCATCTTATTCCACACCTTCTTATGACAGAATATGTTAGAGGATAGAGACAAAATCAGGAAATACTTAAAAGTCTCGATTTATCTCCTGACTACTGATACTTATAAAAGTCTCTTAATTTAACAAACTTTTAATCTAATATATAATAGGTCAATTTGGACCGGACTCGTGTGGTTAACGCACATTGAACTAGATCTGTGAACGTCCATAGTCGGGAGATAGATTAGGACTTCGATATCTCTCGATCTTATCCAGATCTATCTCTAGACCCTCTAACAAAATATGTATAATTTTCTAACTCAAATACTTAAGCACTAATAAAATATGTATAATTTTCTAACTCTAACACTTAAGCATACTCTAATACTTAAGCATAAGTACTAATAAAATATGTATAATTTCTAACTCTAATACTTAAGCACTAGTAAAATTTTCCAATGTATAACAGTGAAACTAACTACCCGGAGTATTTATTTGGTCAACTAGAATACTGAAATATATTGCATAAGCAAATAAGCAATCTAATTCTTCAAAGTCAGCTTTCATCGATTGCAAGAATTGTGCAACCAAACCATCCATTTATACTTCTTTAGAGAGAGTTGCAACCAAACCATCCATTTATACTTCTTTAAAGAGAGCCTATAAACCAATGGTTTATAACCTATTGGTATTCAACCAGAGCTTCTTAGCCTCTACGATCACTCACAAAAAAATATTTTTTACATATTTCTTTGGTTCCAGAATTTATATTATGTGGTGACTTTCATCGTGATGCTACACAACTTTCTAGCACACATTCTATGGAATTTCCAAGATGGACTCTGCAATATTCAAGCTGAATTTGTTTATGCATCGACTCTCGTAGAAAATGCTTGCTTCTTTGAACTTGGGACTCTCACCGCTTAGGTGTAGAATTTAATTACTATTTAATAACGTATATAACTGTGAATTTCTAAGTGAAAATAAAAGAGAGCCTATAACAGAAGCCTAAGAAACATTTAGTAAAGGGAATCTATTATTATCGCCATACATATTTTAAGTTTACTCTCAAATTAATCGACATTTTAGTGATCATATATTAAGTCTGAGACAAATTACTTTTTATTTACTAATCCGAAAAAATAAAAATTGATATCATTGAATTTGTTTAAAAAATATTTTCATAATATTATTTTTTGTAATTTTTCATAACGCATAAAAGAATTAATTTATTTAAAGTTGTGTTCAAAAGCCAAAAAGCTCAATTAATTAAATGAAAGTAGTGATTTAATTAACCCAAGAGGATCGGGCGGTATGTAAAGACTTCACCCGCGATAATAAGTGAGCCTATTCGTATTAATCCAAGAAATCTTAATTACATACTACGCTAAACAAATGAAATCAACTATTCGTGATCATTAGATGAATGTTCCACATCACTAAATCTTGAGCTTTTTTTTAAATAAAAAATCCACTCACGCTCCTTACAATGACCGAACTGGGTGACCTCTAAGTCAACAAAGCGCTTCCTAAATCCACATCAAATTTATCTTCTAATGCTCTCATGCCCAAATCTCGGCATTTGATAATAAAAAAACCCACCCACCGCCTCTCCTGATAATGAATCTAATCCGGTGACTTCTAAGTCACTCAAGACCTCCTAACCACTGTAGCCATTCTAGATGCTTCTCAAAGTCTAAATCTTGAGCATTTGATACAAAATCAGATCAAATGTATAAGATGGCATCATCAAAATAATTTACAAAGAATGGTAAAGTGATGGTTGATCATATTGATGAACTCTTGAAAGAAGCTCAAAGACAACATGAAACCTAAGGAGAACAAACCATAATCAAAAGGACCACCTATGCTTAAACTTTGGAAATCCATAAAACAAATCTACATTGGCCCCTCCTGTATAAGCTGCTCTTGACTTCCATATAAACCCGCAATGGTGGCGCGGTTCCTATACATAATTGGATTATTTTATATGATGAAAAGCACATTAATGTACTCAGGGATGCTTTCTGGAGTTCTCTCAGGCGTCACTGAGGTGCACCTCTCCTCCGATAGACTTCAAACAGAACCCCCAGAGAAACAATATTCTAGGTTCGCATTGTATCTGTGTCTGCGAATAAGGGTCTCTAAACCCGTAGGATAAGAACACCATACAATTCTAACCAAATGCTACCATCCAGGATCACAAACTACTCAACAGTTCATCTTCTTCTGGTTGTTGCAAGCATTCCCAAGGGTTGGAATAAAAATAGTCCTCTTCTTTAGGTCTCTCTGGAATGATCACCCTTTTGGTTGGGTTTCCCATGTGCTCTGCATGAGCTTCTTTAACAGTCGCAGAAAACCCATCCCAAGTTATTGATCCACTATTGTACCGATCTATCAAGTCAACCAAAAGCTTCCTGTCAAGTAGAATTGTCGTTTTATACCCAAGGTATCTGAAAAAGTGAGTCAATTCAGTAAGGCCTATATGATAAATTTCTTAGTAATGACTCGCACAACAAATTAGCATTTTAAGTAAAATGTAAACTTTAGATCGATATAAAACAGTACCTGCGATGACCTTCAACAACTTTTGCCATATTTCCATCATAAGTCGGCACAAAGATGTTACTCTCCAATGAAACAAGATAATCTAATGCTGCCATCTGTGATGAGTGGTGCTGGAAGAACTTAAGGTCTGTATGATCCAGCAGGGTTTCCTTTCTGACCTGTTAAAAATCAAAGATTTAAATAAAATCATGATAGTTCAGTCCCCAACATGATAAAAAAAAATTGTCTTCTGTACTAACCAAATTTGGATAAGCAGCAGCAAGACTAGCCATTCTTCTACGTCCACCATAGATCTCTCCAGCAGCAATGTAAACTTGTATGTTCCGATCGATTTCTAAAGCTTTAAGGGTAAGAGCAGTTTCCTCGGGCGTCAATGGACATAACCCATCTTTCCTCTTCAGGTCAGAGTCTATTACTTTCTCTTTCCACCAGGGATAAGCATACCTTGGGATAGAGGAGGTTAGAACGATGTGAAGTCTATGCTGAAATATCATTTATAGCTAGCAATATTATCACAGGCATGCCTCCCATACCTCATTCTGGTTAACTCTTCCACTTCCTCATTATTGAAGCCCTGTGTGCAGCCAGAAAAGGCTAACATATCCATTTCATATCTTAGATGGAGAACTAGGAATGGACCGTTTTTTCGCAGAAGGTTGATAACCTTTCTAGCTCTTCTATCTGGGGGTGAATTTGGAAAAACTTGGCAGTTTCTACAGATTCCATGGGTTGGCCATTATTTGCAAGCCGAGAATCAGTCCTATTCAAATGCACAACTTTGTATTTCCTTATGAGAGGAAGAATCTGGAGAAAACCAATACAAACAACATTACAAATCGCATATTATGTATCAACAAAATGATTTAAAAGGCATCAAGATAAGAAGTAACTACCTGATTACTGTAATATGAAATGTCAGACCAACTAATCGGTGGCATTGTATAAAGCATTCCAAGGTCCACTCTACTTTTGAGTCGAGGAGGTAGTTCTTTCAAAATCCGAACTTCATCTCTCAAAGATGTAATAAAATGATCAACATCAAATATATCTTGGAATTCGCTGCAGCATCATTTACAACAGTTTTAAATGAAAATAATGAAAACAAACTAGATCAAGCAGTAAATTATACTGAAGAATTATGAATTTGAACAAAGCACGAAGTAGCTTCATAATTTAAGAACAAAAACTCACCTGGGATCACTCCAGAAAGAAGTTTTGTCAAGCTCCGGAACTATAAGTGTCACGTTCAAGTATCTTGCGATTGCAACCATGTCACATATCTGTATAAAATAAAAGAAATTAGTTACATGAGGATCAAAACAAGAGGTATCAAGCTCCACAACTATAATGACCTGCTATATCAGCACAAACATTTTTAGGACCAATACATTAAGTAGATTAATGTATTCAAAGATAATCCAATAACAAAAATACTCACTGCTGATCGCATCTGATTAAGGCCCCCATTGCATGACACCATCAGGTATCCATTATTTTTGTAAACCCCTGAATAAAAAAGACAACCAAATAAATGCTGGAAGTTCAGGATATTGAGCATGGAAAGAGAATAAATTGCCATGAACCTTAGACAAAGCTGTTACAAGCTTCACATCAACTATACAACTAAATTCTCAACAAAAAGCAATTCAATTGGATTCAAAGAATGACAACTACCCAACTAAGTATTCATCAGCAATGAATAACCTACTTCAACTCTGGTAAGAATGGAAGAGCAATTTCCACAACTACACAATACAAATAACACAATTTGATGGCATAAACCTTATTACCAATATCAACAAAATCTTATCTTCTTATATTCCTTACCTCAATTTCATTTAACAAACAATATTAACATCCAAAATATCCAAGATTCAGTAGAATTAACAGAACAATCCATAAAAAAGCCGAAAACGTGTAAAACATAATTATATGGAAGCCATAATTTCCATACTCTTTGGAGGAAGAACAGGGACAGGAACCTTCTGAACAGTTTGAACTTTCATAGCACCATCTGATTCATGATTAAAACAAGGCCACCCTTTAAGAACTCGACTCCCCCAAGTGTCCCCCAATGCAGTCAATTGAACAACACAGGTCCACAACAAAATCGAAGTCGTTGCCCTTATCATCCACAGCTTCATTTTGGACTTTGTTGAAGCTGAACTAACCTTCAACTTCTCTTCTTTACCCCCTCCAAAAGCTGCTGCTTTCAACCCCATCAAATCCAATCCCCATTTTCTTCTCATTTCTCTATCTATTCTACACATATCCTTCTTCTCACTCAATACCACCAAACCCAAATCTCCAAGCCAAACCAATTCTAACTCACTAATGGGGTTCGAATGTATGAATGTGACGTCTCCAATCACCCTTATGAAAAAACCAATCTTCTCTCCAAAAACAAACCAATCATTATCTCACTAATTGGGGTCGACTATATGAATACAACGTCTCCAATCACCCCTATGAAAAAACCTATATTTCTCCAATTTCTAAAAATTGAAGCAAACTTGACTCTTTTAAAAAGCAATGTATGACCCAAAACCAAATCAACAACAAATTCCCAACTTCAAAACAACAATAACTGATTCACTAAGCCAAAATCCAAAAGGGTCATCAAATTATACAATATTCTGATAAAAAACTGTTTTTTATCAGAATTTAAAAAAATACAAAATCTCACAAATTATGGTACATTCCTCGAAATTTGGTAATAAAGATTTGATCTTTGGCAATAAAAGCAAAGGAAGAAGGAGTGAGATATAATTCATAAATAAAACAACTCAAAATGATGGCTTTTGATGTTTTTTTCCTCTTTTTTTTTGCTTCCAAAATAAAAAAGAAATAATTTTTATCAAGAATTCAAATTTATGGATTCTGAACCTAGGAAATTTTTTTATACTAGCCGGAGGTTGTCGGAATCTGAGGTTGTCGGTGGTCGGAGATTGAGAAACTGATTGAGAGAGAATAGTATAAATAGGAGAGAGAGAGAGAGAGAGAGAGAGAGAGAGAATATTATAAGACATTTAAGTGAGTGATTTATAAGTTTATTGTGTTAGTGGATAATTGATCTTAATTAAAGAGATAATTATTGTAATTTTTATCCTTTTGAGAATTGAGAATTTTGTGCATCTATTAACCAATCAATTGAGGGAAAAAATAACTGAAAGTAGTTGTTCACAAAGGTAACAAGTTTTCCCTCCATAAAATGTTGGTATTTCAAGAATTTGGATATGAATAGGCTAAATAAGATTTTTAAGTTTGTATATAATCTTAGCTTAATAATCATTGGATATTATAAAGTTTGGAAAGATTTTTTTAAAGCTTATATTAAGAAGCATTCTTAAATATTCTTACATTGTTTTTAATTACTACGTAAAATATAACTATATTGATATTATAACTCAGAATGCATGCATGATTTGTTGCTATCACCTTATGTACAAAATAGAAGTACATCAAAAACTCTATAAATTAATATTGTGGGACAGGTAAAATTTATTAATTTATAAAGTTATTAAAAAGATTATTCAGTTCGAAATAAAAAAAAAATTATCTTAAAGAGTTTATTAATTTATTGATTATTAATTGAAAGAGTTTCTATTGTATTTGAAAAAAATATTTTATAAATTATAAACATCTTTATAAAGAAAAACAAAGTTATGTAATACTCCCTCCATTCGATAAAGATTGTCTAGTTTTAATTTTTTTTTAAATTTGATAGATAATTAATTAAAGTGAATTTGCCTCCAAAAATATATTTTTCGTATATAAATATTGATCAAATGAGACAATATATGAGAAATGAAAAAAATGAGTAAGGAGAAATTTTCATGAAATAAATTGAGTATTTAATTTATTTAACCATATTACGCTTAACATTGTAATTTGTGAATCATAGCAACATTTTGTTGATCGAAGAGTTGACGACTTCGTTACTAAAATATGTTTACCGATAAATGTATGGTTATAGTCCATATTATAATCAGGCTTGGTATTAAAGGGTTGGGTTATGGAAATCTAGAAGTTGAAAACAAACTTGCGCAATATTCATGGCATTATTGGCATCAATATATAAATGGAAGACGAGATTAACGTTGTTCAAAGGTTGATTTTATTTTTTTGAGTAGTAATCTTACTTAAGATGCCACTTAACAGGACGTGATTAAAAGGTAATGGCACGTCCATTACTATTAATTTCCTATTATATTTTAGAATATATTAGAAATACTACATCATGCATGTTTTATATTTTATGATACAGTATTATAATAATAGTTGCACAACTTAGTCAAATTTTGGGTTTCTTTAAAAACACCGAGTTGTTAAAAGTGAAATGAATGTGGTATATAAAATAGTAAATTATTCCATTGGCTTGAAATTATTTACTACAACATGCTAAAAATTAGTCTTGGTCAAATAATGGAGAGTATCATTATTTGATAGATTTTATAATATAATCAATATTGAATTTGAGTAAAGCTTAATATTAGTTTAAATGATAAAACAAGTAACATGAATTACATTATAACGAGACACACCTCCTAAAGCTCAAATTAATTAGCTTAGTTACATACTAATAACATTCATTGATTTAATAAGGTGATATCCTTCAATCTTTGTCTCGATTTTGTATCTTTAGTTTATAATTCAACAAAAGGTAACATTCTTGTTACTTGTTAGAATAACACTTGACAATTAACATGTCATTATAGTTCCTTTTTGCTAATGTGGCTTAAAAACTACTCTAATCTTGACTTTCAGCCACATTGGGACAAAGGAAGAGCATTAAATAAAATCAAATTGAATTAAGCATCGTTTTCATTTAACTTAGGCTAAATTTCATACACGCACCTGAATTAAGGAAAATATTTGAAGACAAACACTTTTCAGCATTTGACATTTTGAAGCAGACACATGAATATATTTTGGCGTGGAAAGTGCAGTTCATTAAAACTTTTTGTTCATTAATGGTTCATTAATAATTAAAAATATAAATTATATTATTTTTTGATATATTTTCTTTTTTTTTTGGTACATTTTAGGTAATATGTATCATTTTCTCAATAAAAAAAATCATTAATGTCAATTATATAAGCATATTTTTAACTTTTAAGTAATCTATGCTGAAACTTGTTTAATGAATTTTGGTACACGTTTTAATTAAGTGTATAAAATAATTTTGGTACACTTTTTTTTTTGAATTTTTTATTTGTCATCTTATCTTAAAATAGTGCATTTAGTAGCTACTCTTGTGAATTTTTACGTTGAAATTAAGATGCGTATGAATATTAATGAACAATGAAGGCAGGTATCGTTAATGAACCGTAACCGTTCTCATTTTGTACGGACGGAAAATATTTTTGGCAGCGAAGACTTCATTATAAATTAACGGGTAAAGCTTGAAATGAAAGCAGAGATATTTATATATATTGGCTTTATGGATCGCTTTTTTTTTTAAATATAATGACTTAATTGGGTAAATGTTTAATCGTTAATGATTTTAATTGATTAAATAAAAATAAAATAAAGCAACTGACATAAATCTGGCCTTCTGGCCATCCGCCTCCCCCCCCACAATAGAAGTTACTCCCAAGTCCTGTAGCTGCAATCTGAGATGAAGCGTCAGGTTTTATACATCATATCTTAAATCATAAAATAAATCGTTTTTCTTTTTCCACGTTAGCTTCAATGCTCCATATGAAATTGTTGGATGATCTTCATTAAAATGAACAAGTCCGCGCTGGAATAATGCATAAATGTTTTTTTATATGCAGATTCTTATAAAACATCATTACAGTGAGGTTTCCCCATTATCAAAATTTGTTTTTTCTTGTGCATTACATTATATTGAATATTCTTGCAGTGTAATTTAGTGGCCTACTAGGAGAAATGATAAATTAGTCAGTATTGAAGATTGTGTGGGGGGTATGGGCAGTAAAGAAGTGAGTTGTTGGAAATGTGGGTATTGGTTTTATTTGTATATACATTAGATAATTGTTATAGCAATTTGTTGTTAGTTTAGTGAATGTGATTATATTAAGCAGAATATTTAATCATTGTAATCACCCGTAATTGTATTCTTAGTCGGGTTACCAAGTATCTGAGGATTATGCGAATTAGCCCAGATTTAAATTTTTATCACTTAGTTATAATAATATTAATGGTATTATATGAATGTTATTATCTGATACAGAAAGGTCGCTTGGCATACAGTGGCGTTGAGTTATGATACGTGTATGAAATAAAAACGATCTTCTTAAATTGAGAGTTGGTGTAATCAAATGAATACCAATCGAAAAATTTTACATTGATAATGTAAAATATAAATTGAATCAAGCACTTGTATTAATAATTAACTAGATGGAGTTTAATTAATTTAATAAGTTAAGTTGAGCTACGTTAATGCTTTTGTTAATTCTTTATTAATAACGTGTTAATGTTTAAAGGGTGAGTTGGGGGGTGTTAATGGTGGGGAGTGGGATATGCAATTTGAAGATGATATGTTTATTTTTATTTTATTTAATCGATTAAAATTTATTAATGTATTAAACGTTGATCCGATTAAATTGTTTGTTATAAAGTATAATATATGTATATATATATATATATAATATCTACATTTTTATTCCTTGAGTTTACTTATTATAGAGACCAGTGTCGAAAAAGGCGTTTTTCGAAGTTTAGGTGTAAAGTGCTGGGATATTTATTTGAAATTTTGAAAAGTTGGAATATTTATTTAAAATATTTTCCAAAATTTAGATCCCTGTATGTTATTCCGAAAAGAGGAGTAAAAGTTACATAAGATAATCTTTATGAGGTAATTGACTAAATTTGAGAAAAGATAAACTAATGCCTAGAGGTATCGTTGAAGAAGAAGGGAATATAAAAATGCCCAATAAATGTGAGACACCTAAAGATGAGAGCCCCCACTGGACCCAATGATTATTAAATGAGTCAGACGTGTAACATGTTGGTTGAAACCAATATTTGTCTTACATATGCCAAATGAAGCTGCAAGCTCAACTACCTTTGTATCGGCTAATTATTCGAGTCCAATTCCTCTGCTCATTTCAATATATTTGTGCTTGATGTGATTAGAATCGGATTCATGTAATAAGAGAAAGATCTTTGATTCTTTAATCGGAAAGATATATGATCATAAAGAGCGATTAAGTTGAATGTAATTAGAATTAACATGTGTTGAAACCAAAGGTTTTCTAAATTATTATTTTTGTATAATTTATCTTGAAGTACATATTTAGGGATGAATCATGGCCAGGATAATTTGAAAGCCTTATTTCTTACGTTCGTTGACCAGGAGAAAGGCGTAGGATGGTGAATTTCTTTGGGGTAATTTAGCCGTTAAATTAGATAGAAGATCGTCGGGTGGGGTGGGAGTGGGGTGGGGTGGAGTATACTGTGTACTCTTCATGTAGTAGAACTGTAAAAGTTTAGTATTAGTAGCAACATAAGCATTTTTTAAATATCCTCTATTTTGACATTTAACCTTCTATGCTACTATAGTCTATAATATTACTAGTACCTCAAAACTGTACTTAAAAAGAAATTATAAGGTATAACAAACAAAGAACACTAGTGGGCAGGATATGGACAAGAGAATGCCAACGGATGTTATAGACCAGACAAAAAAAATTAATAATACTATCAACTGATGGTTGTTAATGATAAGCTATCGTCCATGCATTGCCCCACACTTGTTACCGACACTCACAGCTTGTGAGGACAAAAAATCATTCTTCAAACTTTGGAAAGTAGTTGAAATTCAATAATGCTAGCAACTTCATCAGTTCAATAATCAACAAAATATCATAGGAAGTTAAA
Source organism: Lithospermum erythrorhizon (assembly GCA_019722365.1). Classification (NCBI taxonomy): domain Eukaryota; kingdom Viridiplantae; phylum Streptophyta; class Magnoliopsida; order Boraginales; family Boraginaceae; genus Lithospermum; species Lithospermum erythrorhizon. Next base: position 916,658 of record JADFUC010002295.1, read on the forward strand.
ATTCAGGGCTTTCTTAATTTGGTTTCAGTTCTAAGAAAGGAACTTGAAAAGGAAAGGGGAAATAAACTATAGGTTACTAGAGTGAATCAAAAGTACTGAACACAATATAGTTGAATTGCATGCTCCTGAAATGTCTAAAAGGTTACAACAAATTAACAATATGTTCATCTGGTTTTAGACATTTATGCGTAAGCTCAACACCAACGAGATTTACATGGCTTCTACAGCCGTCGAGTCGTCTTGAATATCTTGTGATAACATAATAATCTATAAAAATTATGTAAATGATTTTACGCTTTATTTTATTCAGATAGATTAATTCGCTTTCGTCGATTGAAGCTTTCTGTTTGACATTAATAATTCTTTTTTTGCCAAATTTTTGCGTTAAATATTTGGCCCAATTTCAACGTATCTGTAGAAAAATATCACGTAACATACCTGATATAGACTTAATGAATTAACGGAAAACTAAATAGTGAAATCTGCGAAAATGAATTTCAGGCTAAATTCCTTGAAAAGCGATTAATCGAATATGTGGAAATGACATTTTTGCACATACTAACAAATAGGTGGACAAATAGTCATTTCCTCTAATTTATTACCATTTCAGTGTCTTTTTCCTATGTAATATTCAACAATGAACCTTGATCATCTCCTCTTGCTCTTATCTTTAATATTATTAACTTGTACTCAATCGGATGCTACTATACCATCCAAACAAGACGGGTTTTGGTACGAAAACCGACCCGCAAAACCCGACTCGATTTTAATTGAAGGCTTTTTCGACCCGGTTTGCCCCGACACAAGAGACGCGTGGCAGCCTCTCAAGCAAGCTATTCATCACTATGGCTCCCGTGTCTCTTTAATTGTCCATCCTTTTTCTTTACCGTAAGTTATCAATAAAATATCGTCTAATTTTGAATTTTGATATTTAACTCGTTAAATTTTGAACTCGAATCTTTTTGTATATGGTATATTCAATTTGATGAAAGGATATATCAAAAGATTGTTTTTTAATTGTACGTTATTATTAATATGATAAGTTTGATTGAAGTTAAGTGAACGATGTTTTAGGAATGACTTGAGTATATAAAATATAGTATTTTTATTACGCGTATGGAGAGCTAAAATTATTTCATTACTTATTTGGATGTTGACTAGTTGACTGATTGATTTGTGTTAATAAGTTAGGATTATAAAGTTTAGAGTGTTCTGGATTAATTTATCGGAATAATTGATTATGTCAAATGAGTCTATGCAAGATCATGGATAGATTCATTAGACATAATAACTTAATTTGATAAGTTAAGAATTAAGCTTAAATCATATCAGAATATTAATATTTTTTAAAGTTTTAAGCTAAATTTCAAATCTTGATAGAACCTTGTAAATATTTTGTTAGTTATATGTTGGTGCATTTTTTGCCCCTGCTTTACTGAGGTCCAGTTTTATATAGTACATATTTGTAGCACAATATATCTTCTTTGGATTCAGTGGAGGAACTAGGGAGTCATACGGAGCAGTCGTTTTCCTAAAATTTTGAAAATTATATTTTTACTATTAAAAATAGAATTTTACCATTGATTAATTCAAAAATTAAGTTGTTCGTTCCCCCTAAATTTTTGTATATTTTTTTCATTTATATAATATAGTTACTTCCATTGGTTCCCTTGACGAAATTCCTGGTTCTGCCACTATTTGGATTGTTGGACATAAAAAATATGATGTTGTATCCTTATTGACTTTGATAATTGCGAATGCATTTAGTTCTTGATATCTATCATTTTATTATGAGATCTCAGTTATCATGACAATGCGTTTATTTCTTCCCGGGCGCTGCATGTAATCAACAATCTGAATGCCTCAGCCACTTACGATCTCCTGGAATCTTTCTTTGAGCATCAGGTGAGGATTCTATCCTCGTATGAAGTTGTATAAAGTGTTATTGATTCACTAGCTGAGGAAGTTCGATAAGAACTTTAACTGTATAAATATGTGGTTTTGTGACTAATGGTTATGAGCGATATTTTTGTAAGACGAGGTTTGTAATGTGTAGTATGCAGAACATGATCACAATTTTGGTGATCATTTGAAAAGTTTTATCTGCCTCAGCTCCTTAGGGCTCTATCTTTACTTCTGAATAAAACTAGATAGCTAATGTGTTCTTTCATTAGTATTGGATGTGTCTCTAGATTATAGATTTGTTCCTTCAATCGTTTGCAACGTCCAAAGTACTGATAAATTAACGATGGTCATTTTAGTTGGATGTTTGGGTTTTCTCCCTACCTCTTGGTGTATTTCCATGTTGAAAGAGTCTCTGGACGTATACTGTGATTATGAAGTACAAATTGGCTTTCAAGCTTTGTTCTTTATAAGTACAAGCTTGTTATGCATTCAGGCTACTGGTTATGGTGTTCTAGAATCTATAGCCAAAATCGTTTTACGGCTGCATATATACACATTAATACAATAGAAATTATATGTGATATAGTGATTGATAGCATTGAAAAAAGACAGTTAGATGTGAAGTTGAATAATGATTTCTGCAGCAGAACCGATATCAGATATGGGCATAAAAAATAACATGATTGTTATGAGTTAAATTGTCAAACTTACATGAACTTAACATCACGACTTTTCATTCACTGGTGTATGAGCACATTGTTTGGGTTGGATAATTGGACAGGAGAGCTTCTATAATGCAGCAACGTTAAACAAGTCTAGAGCATCTGTTATCGACCAAATTGTGACATTCACTGCCAAAACAACTGGGAACTCTGATCTGTCGGATGTTAGAGCAGGATTCAGTGACAGTAAAACTGACCAAGCAACCAGGGTATCTTTCAAGGTATTGATGCTCATATTCTTACTACTCTGCGTGATGTTTAGTAAGACCAAGTCATAAAGCCCAATCACTGTTACTCATTTGGCCCGGTTGCTCTCTAGGATACATGTTCTATGGTTTTAGCCTTTTCATTGTTTTTGAGCCATGCTTTCTTGTTTTCAATTTAACAGTATGGCTGCTTAAGAGGAGTTTACGGGACACCATATTTCTTTCTAAACGGCTTCCCTTTGCCCGATGCTGGCTCTCCTATCAGTTATGACGGATGGAGACATTTTATCGACCCTCTGGTAGATGAACAGACCATGAAGGCGGAGGAAATTCCACTTTTTATGCGGTAAATTATGAACAATGTAGCTCCACTTATTAATACATGCCGTCCCTTCATAAAAGTGGCTGTGTAAGCTGCAGATCAGCCCTTTGTATGAAATGCAGGCCAGAATGATATGGTTTGTCAATTACTTAACTTTGTTCATACAAGACTTTACAATAATTTACTGGACTATATCATGATTTTACTAGAAGTACCAAGGCATGTTTGTTGGAAAGATGCATGTTTCAATTTTGGGATTTTAGTTGTGAACTAGCAACAATGAATCAATGAGGGAAGTCAGGACCAAGGGAATAAAATCTCAAACTGCAACAGTGATCGCCTATGCTACCTCTCAAGTATAGAACAAATAATGAGGTCTACCGAGTATGCATTCAACGAGTAGCGACTACCGGTCTTCCGTTATAAAAGTATTAAACAAATAATTTATTTATTATCAGTTTTTTAATTAATTTTTTCTATATTCACCATTGTCCCAAGTAACTAATATGGATAATGTCTACCACCATGGTCTAGTCACTAGTGATTTGATGGACTACTGGGTTGAGTTGATGTCCTGGGTGTAAACACAACATAGAATCTCATATCATATGTGTGACATTATCATAGACATTTAGCTACAATACATCTATCAAATCACAGCAACCTTTAATAATAAATTGAATATTTCAGGACGATTATACTTTTAATAATGAAACGAAATCGAATTAAATTTTCAACCGACCTAACCTTTTATGGATAAGGTCGAACCGGTATCCATAGAAAACCGGTAGTATATATAAAGTTGTTGGGGGCAAAAATACGGTTAGGGCGTAAAATAGAAACACAGCCAGAGAAGAGGGCTTTCGGAGCATATCATTGTCTTATCTTTAACCAACAATTCACAGGTTAGATCCAATTCTCGTAAACATATATATATAAGTATTTTCAATCTATTTTACTATCTAACACGATAATTTCGATTTAAATCCATAGTCGTGATTCGTGTGTGACACCATAAAATCACTACTATTAACATAGTGGACACGAGATATTACATTCTATTGATAAGGGCCCAATTAAAAAACAAATTACCATAAAGTTTGTTGATTTTGACGATTGAAAAATAAATTGGAGGATCTTTTGGTTACGCAGGTAGTGTTGTTTATATTCATAGTAGAGCTAATACTTTGAGATTGTTACTCCATTTATTTTTGTGAATGGGAATGTGTTAGAAGTGAATTGGTTTTTTGCATGTTGTGTATTTATATGATTGGTTTATTAATTTTGGTATTTTATTGAGTGATTTATCTATGCGTTTGTGTGTGTGGTGAAGATGGATCGGTACCAGAGAGTGGAGAAGCCGAAGGTGGAGACACCGATTGACGAGAATGAGATCAGGATTACGAGTCAAGGACGAATGCGAAGCTATATCAGCTATGCCTTGACCTTGCTTCAGGTTCAATTTCATTGTTCTTGACTTATTTATTCGTGCTGCTATGTTTTGTTGTTGTTTATAAACGGAAGCATAGTGTTGGGTACTCGGGTTTTGTAGTAATTGGTAATGTATCGTTTTGATTGTGATACTATGATTTACGGAGTAGTAGATATCTGTTTCTAGATTTTGTTATTAAATTTGCTTGATGAAGGAATGTCACCAATATGGCAATATTTGTATTGTTACCTGCATTAAATGGTATGCCTATATCCATTCTGTCGTGTCGAATTGACTCGAGATATGCAATGGTACTTATGAAGATTTCATTTCTAATTTGAAGGGAAGGGCTAGTGATGGTGATGGGTTTATGTTAATCTTGTCGTTGGAAATTGTTATAGGAAAAAGGCTCTGAGGAGATTGTGTTCAAGGCTATGGGTAGAGCTATCAACAAAACAGTGGCAATGGTGGAGTTGATCAAGGTTTTTTACTATTCCCAAATCTATCGTTCCTGCTCTCAAATTTAATCCCTTTCCTTTTATGACTAAATCCCTAATTTTGCAGAGGAGAATTGTTGGTCTTCACCAGGTCACATCAATTCAATCCACTGACATTACGGACACATGGGAGCCCCTAGAGGAAGGCCTTCTGCCGTATGAGCTCTGCAAACTTATTTGATCTATTTATTGGCAGTAAAAATATTCCTTATCTTGCCGTTTTTATCGGATTTAAGAGGCATTCATGATATTGTTCGATACTCCCTGCAGACTGGAAACCACCAGACACGTTTCAATGATCACCATTACTTTATCGAAGAATGAACTGGACAAGGCAGCTGTAGGGTGAGGCTTTGAACTTGTGATTGTTATAGTCACACATTTCTCTTCTTTTTTATTGGGTGGGTGGGTGGGTGTGAGGGGAGGTTAAGTTTTTTTAGGTAGAGTAGGTCAATTATCAATAAAACCTCCTTCATAAGTATTTGTGTAGCATGGTAATGTTGACTGGTCGTATTAGTTGTGTCGTTTGTTTGTATGTCGACATATAATTCTTATGAATTTGAGGTTTATAAAAGGAAGCGTTTCTTCAGTTTATGATATTGGAGGGCTACCTGGATCGACTTTGCCTTTTCGTTAAATAATTTTCTTATGCATGTCAGCTATCAACCACCACTACCAGCAGACCAGGTGAAGCCTTCTGTGGATTATGACTATGAAGGAGGTACTAGATGCTCTTTACTCTTTACCGTTCGCATCAACTGATCATATATAAAAGTTCCTTGCTTAAATTTCTATATCATGCAGAAGGGTCACCTGGTGGCCGGAGAGGTGGCCGCGGTGGTAGAGGCCGGGGAAGATCTAGAGGTGTATCTGGTATGTATTTAATTGGAACCATTTGCTTCCCACATATTAGACTAGGGAGCATCAGTAATTGGTTTACAAGAATTCACGTGTGTATCTGATCAGCTTGTTCCGTATTGTATTTTTATAAGGGTGGGTAGCGTTCAGGAAGGCTTGATATTTTTTGAGTGACTTCAAATGTATGTTCAGGAAATGGGTACATGTCTGGTGATTATGAAGATGGAGGGTATGATCGCAGTCGGGGTTATGGTCGGGGTAGGGGTCGTGGGAGAGGCCGCAATTTCCGTGGCCGTGGAAGAGGAGGGTATAACAACCCTCAGGTGGATAACCTGCAAGATGCAGGAGGCTACAATCCTGATGAACCTGCTCAGGGAAGAGGTCGTGGTTTAAATTACAATTATAAGCTATTACCTAATCTTGGTTCCCCTATTTCCTTATGTGGCCTTCCACATCAAGGCTTTATGTGTTCTTTTAAACATATCTGTCTGCTCTTAGGTAAAATTTGCAAATTAGATAATGACACCTAAATGACAAAGTTGATAGAAGGCTTGCGTTTGTTTTCGGAACAAGTGAAATCAATTGTGGTTCCTACTCCTTGCGTCTGATTTCAATTTTGGTTCCTACTCTTGGCGTGTCACATTTCAGCTTTTTCACCAACATATATGATATCGTCGCCGTTATCTTGCAAACCAAACCACTGGTCAAATTTCATGACTGCTTTTTTCTTTGCAGGTCGTGGGCAGAAGAGGGATCCGTGGTCGTGGAAGAGAATTAAGGTAGTTCAGATCAATGTACCGGTCAAGCAGCAGGAGATGCTTAATTGCTCAAGACGTTGATGGATTGCAAGTCTATGTTGAAGTTAACGGATGCCTGCTCCATTTCTATGTTACCGTTTATCGTATTTTACTAGGTCTAGCATTAGGATGTTGAGTCTGTGGTCATTGTTTGTGAGAGCCATATTATGGTGAGCATTTTTGTTCTAGTTATTTTTCTTCTTCTAGGACAAATATAGGTGCTTTGTTAAGTGCAAATTGGAAAACTGTGCAGCGCATTCGTTTAATTGTGTTAAGAAAGTTTTGGTGTTTCATATTATGGTTGTTTTGACTACAGCTTAAACAGTGCAAATAATTAGTCCAACTATAATTGTTCTGTGGTAATATTCTCTCGTAAACCACATATTTTGGTTTGTCCTCACTACTCATTTCCTAGTCTTGAATTTTTTGAATTTTTTTAGCCTAATTATGTTTAACCTTAAAGTTCTCAGGAGTTGAGTTCTCGAGAAGAGACTGTATTTTGATAGTATGAGTCGGTGGTGACGTAGTACCAATCAAATACCATCAACCTTAAATCATATTCCTCATTTAAATCGGGGCATTACGGAGGTCCTCTCACTAGTTCTTTTCTGTTACTCCGGTATCAATATATAGACATTAAGGAGGTGAATGTAACATATTACTGAGTATATGATTTATATTTAGAAAAGGATAATTTGAATTTTGCCTATGATTTATATTTAGAAAAGACTAATTTGTATTTTCTTATACTTATCTTTATCCGTAGGTTTTAATAGTTACTTGAGGCTATCGGTTGTTTAGAGTTTGATTTAATTTATTTATAAAGTTTTTTTATTTATCGTTTTAAATTAAACGATGCAATTTATTTATCCTTTTGGGTTGATTCTCACGATTTTTATACTAAAACGTATTTTCGTCCTGAAAATGAGCTTTTTTGCGCTAGCCCAAAGTATAGGGAGTACGTTGTGCGTAATTAAAATAGAATCGCTTTTTATTCTTTAAACATTCACCCTACCCTTCACTCCACCCCTCCTCGCTTTCCCCCTTAACTTGAACCCTGAACTTTCACTAGTATTTGTATGGTTTGTTGAATACTCCCTCAATTCACAATGGAGGTCCTGTAAGGTAAAAATCCTTTATTCAATTTAAGTGTTGTTTTATAAAAATCAAGACATAAAATAGTCATTTTGCCCAAACAACCCCTAGTCCTACATTCTAAACTACATGAGATATAATACACCCTCTCTCCTCCCCAACTCCATAATGATTAGTCAATAGGGTTAAAAAAATAATTTCCTTTCTTTTCTTAATATGTACTCATTTATTTGATTGTTTAAAAGAAAAATACTTTATTAAGACAATAATTAATTTAATGAGAGAGAAAAGTTATCAATCAATAAAAAGAATATTAGGAGGCAAAATAAAAAGCTTGATATAAAAGTTGCGTTAATAAATGAAATAATTATAGAAGATAAATTTTTTTGTTAGATGATTATTTAAATATAGGCGCCGATTATAAGCAATCATATGGATCAAAAGTAAAGCAATGTAAAGTACTCTCTAGTACAATAATGGTTGACATTCTATGATCCAAGTACAGCTCTATCCCATTACATGAATGGTAATCATCATTATATAATACTAATTCAAAAGACACCTTCAGTTTGAGCATATTATTCATAAACTGTACTTTAGAAAATATATTCCTATTATGATTGGCATTAAATAGCTCAAGGTCAAATTAGTTAGGTAGTTATTATTAGCCCGTCGGTTAGGCCATTAGTTGAACTATATATTTTATAATTCTTAATTTCTTGACGGTGGCATCATCAAATTGTTGATTTGACTTCAAATTATATATTTTCATATGACTCCGTTAATAAATTAATATTTTTCATGTTGAACTAGATAACTCGATTTTAAAGTTTTAAATGAAATCTCCGCAATGTCATTAATACAAACATATTACTCTCATATATACCGTACAATTTTAACGTTTTCAATTTTCGAAGTGAATTCAAATGGAAGAACTATGGTGACATAGAGAATCATATATTAAGGTATCCAAAACTTTTTAATTTCAAAGTGAAGAAAAAATAAAGTAAGGATGTAATTTGCGTCTAGCCAATTTGATGGCAAAAGCATGTGCCCCACAAATGGAGAATAATGTATATTGAGGCAAATAATGTCAAGGAAGAGCCATGTGCATGAAATGATTTCTCATTTGTAAAAATATTCAATTAAAGCATATGGATATATCATATATTTGATATAATTCTTTTGTTACAAATCCAAATTGGACATGAATTTTGGTACATTTCACGGCTCTATTGTAGGAAGGACCATGTGAGTGTGTAGCTAACATGGGAATAATTAGATGAAATCTAAAAAAATGTCAATTTATGCAGAAATAATGCAATTACAAAATGTTTAGTTTATTGTATTCTCACCATAAGTCCCATGTGAGGTTCTTCATTAGTTGAATTGCAGAGTTCTCTGTTTCCTATTTATATGGTCTCTTTCTTAAATCCACCAATCAAACTTGGTACTTCACATTCATTTTTCTAAATATTCAATCCCACAATCTTCTGCTTTCTTGTCACATTTTGAGAAATGGTCAAAATTGGCACTTCTGCACTAGCAGTTTTAGTAGCTTTCTGCTACTTTCTTGGCAATGCACATGGTTTCACTGCTTCAGGATGGATGAAAGCCACTGCAACTTTTTATGGTGGCAGCGATGCTTCCGGGACAATGGGTAAGTCGTTGGGGCATTTCTATCCCCTTCGAGCCTTCTCGTTTCTCTGTCATGGCTCTACAACTTTGCATAGCGAGAGCTTAATGCACCGTCTTCTTTTTCTGTATTTTTGTCCTCACTCGATCTACAAATGTATTTCCCCCGAAAAATCTTTCGGGTAGAGGTGAAACGTCTTATCAATATGTTGCACTTCGTTTTCCTTCTTGAATGTACTAATTCATACTTTTTTGTTGTCATAGGGGGTGCTTGTGGTTATGGAAACTTGTATTCAACTGGTTATGGAACAAGAACAGCAGCATTGAGCACAGCATTGTTCAACGATGGAGCATCATGTGGGCAATGTTACAAGATCATGTGTGATTATAAGGCAGACCCCAAATGGTGCAAGAAAGGAGTGTCTGTCACAATTTCAGCTACCAATTTCTGCCCACCTAATTATGCTCTCCCAAGTAACAATGGAGGCTGGTGTAACCCTCCACGCCAACACTTCGATATGGCTCAACCAGCTTGGGAAAAGATTGGCATCTACAAAGGAGGAATCATTCCTGTCAACTACCAAAGGTAACATAGTACTTCAAACTAATACTCCATAATCCCTACATCTCAAAAAGATCGTCTAGTTTTGAATTTTGATGGTTGACTCAACTCGATAACGTGATGCAGGGTTCCATGTGTTACTAAAAAGGGAGGAGTGAGATTCACAATCAATGGAAGGGACTATTTTGAGCTTGTGATGATCAGCAATGTAGGAGGAGCAGGATCTATCCAATCAGTGCAAGTCAAAGGCTCCAAAACTAACAAGTGGTCGCAAACGTCCCGAAATTGGGGAGCCAATTGGCAATCAAATTTATACCTGGATGGTCAAACTTTATCCTTCAAGATCACTACTACTGATGGTGTCACCAAGACGTTCAACAATGTTGTTCCATCAAATTGGAGATTTGGACAAAGTTTTTCTAGTAAAATCAACTTTTAACTTGAGTTACATAAACAAGATTGGCTTTTGAAGTTCTGGTTTTCGGTCTATTTTACCGGACGTGGAGTGCTTCCTATGTTTTATTGGAACACCCCATCAATCCTTATGGCTTATAATATATAAGTCAAATATATAAATAAGTATCACAAGAAAGACATAATTTGTCAAAGATCTTGAACTATAGCATGTAAGTTTTTGTTTTGTCTTTGTATATGTACAATGTACTATGATGGAATATTTGTTTCTAGTAATAATATATACAATGAACATTTGCAATCAGAGTGCAGATTGTTTAACTGCAACATCAAACATTGATGCAAGTCTATCAGATTGATAAATTATTAGCTTCATTTTCGTATTTTAACGAGCATACAAATCAATCTGAATGTTGCATCTTGTCAGGCGCTCGTTATCACAGAACTACAAAGAGGCTCTTCAGAGATATTGGAACATGTTGAAGTTATAATGTAAGCACCAATTCTTATAATTCCTATTCTCCCTAACTTCGTCTCAAGTATCAAATATCAATGTATGACTTGGTTGCAAATGAATTAACAAATTCTTCTTCTACTATATTGGTAGGAATTATTTCTGGATTCTGGGAGATCACAAATCCGTTGTCGTCCAGCGGTTAGGATATCTGGCTTTCACCCAGGAGACCCGGGTTCGATTCCCGGCAACGGAACTTTTTATTTTTTTTGAAGTTTTGTTACTTCAAGCCATCAACCAATTAATTTAATTATATAATTAACAAAGTCTAATTCAATTCCTCTAACTCTATAAAAATTAAATTTTACATGATAGATAAATCTATACACCATTTTTAAAGTAGAAAAAATAAAACTTAAAAGCATTATCCTAATAACTCTCACTAATCACTTACATAAAATCTTCAACCACCGAATGCAAACATCATTATTGTGGATATTTTACTTCGGAGTATTACTTTACAGAAGATGTCCATGCTGAATGTTTTATGAAGATCATCATATCATTGGGATTATATTGACGTACTTATTAAGTATTAATTATCTTACTTTCCATTGATTTATGGTAAAATTATGAAGTAGCTGGAAATTCATAATATTTAGCATGACTACTTCATACTCCGATAATAAATATTTTAATTTTGATAGGGTTGTTGCCGGTATTGAATTTGTTTATTACATTTTTTTAATTGTGTAATTTAATTGATTAATTTAGTTTTCATTTTAAATTTATAAATAAAAAAAATTATTAAATATGAATGCAATCCATGTCTTTATAGATTGATGAAATGGATCAATAATATTTAAGGGAGCCTGATAGGGACATGAAATAGGCGATCCGAACCATTTACCCGGCTGATTTGGCTCATTTTATAGTTTTCTATATGCTATGGTTGAAGGAAATAAATTAAAATAGTTCATTTTACATATATGTATTTCTTATTTATATTTATAGTGAAATAATAAATATTATTTGATTATTTGTATTTCACTCTTAAATCAATTCAAAAGAAATAAGTATTTTTTTTTTTAATACGTATCAGCTTGATTCACACGTTAAATGATTCAATGTCCTAATCATGCTTCAAGGAAAGTGGCAAGCTAGCATGAAAACACTGGCCAAGTGAGGAAAAACTTCACTCTAGCAGCTTTCCTTGCTAGCAAGAGGAGGCTGTATGGACGCCAGTGAGATGTCGGCATCTTTGTCATTTGGGGCCAGTTGTCTTGACAAAAAATGTCTCTTTGTTATTAAAAGGCTTGGGCAGCATAATATCCAAGCATAAGCAGGTATTGGACTATAGGTATTGAGACATGTTGATAATTGTGACGTTCACACAAATAAAAATATAAGATAAACACCAATATAGACATTAAGATATACTAACAGATGTCATAGATAAGACTCCAATGTAGAATTACAAGCATTCGTTTACCATTAAGAAAAGACGACGAACATTAAATAGAAATAAGTACGAGGACATGAAAGGACAGCAAACTAGAACAACACTATTCAAATGCCCATTGATTCTCCCTGCGAATCTCCTCTTCCTCTTCGGGAGTGAAGTCGTTCTTGATGTTGAATGTCTTGCGGATCTCCTCTGGAGTTTTTCCTTTGATCATGTCAGCGACGGTCTGGCAAGTCAGGTCCAGGAGACTCTTGATATTCAAGTAGTTGGCAGCCTACAAAATGCCAGATAACAAGGAATAGTTAGAGATCAAAATAATACAAGCAAATCCTTCACAGCTGCATAAAACGAAACCAAAATGTGTGGCTATGTAAGTACAACCCCCAACAAGCTGGTGTGGTTATCATCATATTATCAAAGCCGGCATTCATTATATCAACCATATTATGGTATACCGATCATTTACTTGACAGAGCACATACGAAGCTATACTAAAGATCATATTTTATTCCAAGTAATGTTTGATTATTAGCAGAAAGCACGGATTGGCATACTACACCAATAATAAAGATAGCTCAGGCAACATCACGAAACAAGTGCATAATAACGAATCATCAGAAACAGTTCATTCTGAACATTAGTTCAACATTAATTTAGCAACATGCCGAATACCAATCAAATTATCCCATAAATTAGGCAATCTATAATACTGTGCTACCACACATTGACGATTGGATGGACCCAACTCATCGAGGTCGACAAATTAACAGAGATATAGTAGCCAAATATTTGGGGTGCTATAAGACCCTTACAACTACATAAAATCGTATGCGTAAACATATATGAAGATACCAAGCAACAAAATTACCCCAAGTAACGAAATTCGAAACAGAAATACACCACTCAAATCTGGTGTCTATACCCAATGAATAATTCAGTCTAAATTAGACAAATAATCAGAATAATTCCACAATAAACCACATAAAAAATAACATAAGAAATGTCGAATTCATTCTAATTCACCAAAATTCCACATAAAAATTAACAATTCAGTCTAAATCAGCGTCAAATACCTTACTTCAGTATATTTATATCTAAATATTATACTAACAACATAGAAAAATCATGTCATAAATTAAATAAATCCCAAAAATCGCATACCAAAATTAGGTCAAATGGAGTAGCCTGGTAAACTTTGAGAAAATCAGCATCAAATATTATACTTCAGTATATTTCTGTCTAAATATTATACTAACACAATAGAAAACTCTTAATTAAAAAAACTCATCAAAATTCAAAATTGGACAATCTTTTTGGGACAAAGTGATTATTACCCAAAAAATTATAACATAAAATCAAACAAATCGCAAAAAACCGCATACCAAAATTAAGTCAAATAGAGTAGCTTGGTAAATATTGACAAAATCAGCATCAAATATTGTAATTCAGTATATTTCTCTCTAAATATTATACTACCATAATCTAAAAATACTCGAATCTAAATTTAAAAAGTCAACTCATTAAAATTCAAAACTGGACAATCTTTTTGGGGCAAAGTGATTATTATATAAAAAAATTAAATAAATCCCAAAAAATCGCATACCAAAATTAGGTCAAAGAGGGTAGCTTGGTAAACTTTGACAAAATCAGCATAAAATATTATACTTGAGCATATTTCTGTCTAAATATTATACTAAAACAATAGAAATATAGTCTAAATTGAAAATTGGACAATCTTTTTGGGACAACGTGATTAATATCATACCAAAATTAGGTCAAAGAGCGTAGCTTGGTCAACTTTGACGAAATCAGCATCAAAGGCCTTCAACTCATCATCAGCGGCAGTAGCAGCAGTGGTGGAATCGGGTCCGTTAGCTTCGACGTGCTTCTTACAGTACTCAATGACTTTGGACAAGATCTTGCTGGTGACATTAGGCAACGGGATCGAATTATCCACGCAATCGTCTTCAATCATGTGCTTTATTGTCTGCGATTGGAGCGCGACCGACTCGTCGATTTCGAAGTCTTCGCCATCGGAGGATTTTAGGGTTATTTTTTTGGGAGAAGTGGACATCTTTTTGGGAAATTGGGGGGAGGAAACCCTAGGGAATTTGGGGGAATTTCAGAGAGGGGGGGTGTCAATTGAGGGATGGTTTGGTGTATATTTATAGAGGGGTTGGGATCAAATTGTTTAATTTTTCTTTTATAGTAAACTAATAAGTGGATGCTTTGTTGCATTAAATTACAAAATATTTTTATATTAATGTGTAAAATTTATGGTATGTTTGGGTTAGGATAAAGTTGGATAAATAAATTTGGATGTGTGAATAACATTAAAATATTATTTAGAAAATACTACCAAATTTATTTTAATTGATTTTTTTTAAATAAAATGAAAATTTTATTAATGAAAAGTATATTTCGTATTCTCGGAGTTCTGCTTGGCGAGTCTTATTTACCAACAAACCCGAAGGTGAAAATAAGCGTCGAAGTGGATTGGTTTATCACCATTGAATGGCTTAGTATTTCGTATAGGAAGCATATTTTAGGCTACCCGGCCCGACTTGAGCGATGAGTGAAAGCCAGAAGCACTCGCCCCATGGAGAATCACGCCACGCCTGCGATTTTAATTGAGCTTTCCATCTCGAGATAAATATTTAATCTTGATTCTCTTTAATTATATTATTAAAAAAAATTAAAATTTAATATTGTAAAAAGTATTTTAAAGAGCGAATCAATTAGATAAATTTTATATTTTTAGATAATGAATAATTAATAATTGATAGTCAGTTGATTTGAAAAAATCGGCGTCGATTAAAGTATCAGGAGGGAAATACATAATTTTCATTTTTGCTTACGAATACGAGTCCTTTTCGAGGAGCTATTTCTTGGACGTTTATAATTTTTTTTGTAAACTTATTGCTGGTACATACCAATGATAAATTATGATATTTTAATAGTATTAGTAAATATCATTGTTTATAAACTATGATATTTCAATACATTAAATAACCCGGAACAATATCAACTCATTTCATAAGTCTTTTGGTCTCGACTTTACTCAATTTATTTTTTAATTATTAGATTACAAACATTTACATATAAATTAAATTAAAGAAATAAAAAGTTAATCAAAATATCATGATTGTGTCAGCTAGGCCTGCTATACAGTTCAACTTCAAATATAATACTTATAATTGTTGCCTATGTTGGCCTTCTATACAAATGATCATTCAAACACACAATGGCCACCCTTCATCCACTAGGGACTGCAAAATTGGCATAATTTTAACTAGGAAAAAAATAGAAATCCTCAACAAGAAGAAGAACAAAACTGAAGGCAAAAAAAAATAAATGTATTATAGTGTTTTATATTGATAAGAATTGTGGTTCCAAGAACCAGTAAGATGAACAAAGAGGTGAAGAACATTAGATGGACCAACTAGACCGACACATCAGAGCTGGAAATCGACTCGACCCATCCGATACATACACTAGAGCTGGCTGCAAACTGAACTTCTTGCCAAGATTAAATTTGAGAAAAGCCTCCGCCTGAAAGTGATCGAAATGTTTAGCATCCTGCACTAGTCCTCCCAGGTTCAATCCCCATCCTAATTCATCTTCAGGAGTGTCAGATATTCCGACAGCCCATTGAAGACGCCTGGGATTTGATTTCTTTATCTCCATCCAACCTCCTATTCTTGAACTGTCATCAAGCTCTGATTCCAGTGTTATTGCAATCGATCCATCCATATTAATTTCGCCCCAATGTGTTCCAGTTTGTGGGCTGTTGTCCCCCTCCGAAGAGGTCTCTGTACGTTCATTTTGCCTCGAGATCCACATTGGGATGGCCATTGGTCCAAGACATGCTGATTGAGGGGACACTTTATGCACTTTATGCACTTTATGCACACCTAAGAGGGAGAACTTTGTACTGTTGGAAACATGGCAGACTACTTGCCCGAAAGTGCTGAAGCAACGGGTTATTCCAGAATTAGTGGCATGCGTTCCCAGTCTAGAAACAAACTGACCCAAAGAGGCAACAATATTTTTATTCTTCACCATGACGCCAAATGCACTACCGTTATATTCATTAAGCAGCGAAGGCCCAAACCCAGAATAATCTGTAAGTCCTTTATCCTAAGAAAACAAGGAAAGAAATAAAATAGCTGAACCAATTATATGCATAGAAAATGATTTATATCGTCATAATTCGAAAATGAAGCAATGTAGACAAACACTCTGCATACTTATGCATACGTCTATATCCCACCCACACATATGCGCATAGAGCAAGATGCCTACCCATAGTTCCCATACTAAGGACTTAGTGTATTAGAGCCAAACAGCTCAGGCCAACCAACCACACATGTACTCATTCAAGTATTCAACCCAGAACCACAGCCTGGTGCATCTCAGCTTATGTTCAGAGCATGTGAAAAAATGGTTATGGATCTTTTTATAGGACCATTGATTTATCATTGACTAATAGAAAGGCATAGAGTTATCATGATAACGATTACCTAGCACAATTGTCTAATAAATCATCCAATAGGCTGCGAGATTAGCAACGTTCAACCATATTTTATGAAGTTCAATAATAGACAAACCATACAAGCTTGACTTCTTGCAGCACTTCTTTTTGTTCTAAGTTCTAACCTATCATCCATCAATGGCAAAACAATTCTTAGCTTGTCGGGGTTTCTAAACTTCAAAATATAAGATTTCAATCCTAATTGTTTTGGAATTTAAACTAAAACAGTGCAAATTGTCTGTAATGTTGAGATTATAATAGCAACTAATTATCCACATAATGCTTAGAGTAAAAATTTCAGGCACGTTTACAAACTTAACAAACCTCAAATACTGTGAAATGGAGTAACATTGTACTAACACACAAACACACTAGAAAAAATATGTAAGATCCTAAATGGAGAACTTTGAAATCCAGTAAAAAATATTAATCGCAACAGGTTTGATAACAGTAAAGCATGGCCTTATTTAAATACCTGATGAGGGTTACACGTACCAACTGCAACATCTCTGAACTGAGCACCCACTGGTATTGCAACTGCTGAAAACCATTCACTGACATTTGCAGCATAAAGAACTTTTGCAAGTGAAAGTGGGTTGCTGCTGATATCACCTTGCACGTTGTTTGCAACGATCTCTGCCACAAGTGTATCTTTCTCCCTAATGGTGGTCTCAAAAGTAAGCCTACAATTAACTCCAGTTCTAATACCAGCTTTCTGAACTGCATCATATTGTTGTTGATCAATGTTGTTTATCGCCATGACTGCTCCTGCCACTTCAATTTCTCCTCGTACATTGGTGCTGTAGTTCTGAAATGGATTGCCTTTCGAAGTTTTATAAAATGTAAGCATCCTCTCCACTTTTTCTTGTCTGTCCCTAAGTTTCATTATATCCGAAAATGCTTCTCGTTGCAATCGCTTCAAGATTTCAATCTGAAAATTATATCATTGGAAGAGTTGTAAAGCTCCATCATACAGCTTGTTGCTACCTATGACAGCATCCCAATGTCAAATTACGATGATACAACTATAAGGTAACATCAATGAAAATACAGATAGATTCTCCAATTCCAACTTTTCGAGATTACGGCTATATTTTCTCCAGCTAGAATCACACCATATGTGCTACAGGTTTATTTTTGATGAGGAAAACCACATTTAACCTCAAAATTAACAAACTTAGTTTCAGGTTCTCATCATACCCACCAAATTAATTACTCCCTCCATTTCAAAAAGATTGTCTACTAAATCAAACTTAGTTTCAGTTTCTCATCAACCCACCAAATTAATATTTGGTTTGAAAAAAATATCAAAGGATAATAATTAAACATACTTTACTAGTAAGTAGTAACATAATAACTTTGATTCGTGTCAGCTAAAGCTGCAAACTTTATTAATTTTGACCATCGAAAATTAAACTAGACAATCTTTTTGGGGTGGAGGTAGTATATTTCATTCCTTACCCAATGCTTTTATACCAATACATGAACCAATGGTTGAATGCATACTACATACAATTACCATTATCATCATTCATCACACACATCAATCACACAAAAAACAAAAGCTTTAATTGCCACAATCACATATCAATTTCATCTCTTTAAAAAAAATCGGTCATTGTTATTACAAGGACTCGATCCGGGACCTCATCATCCTCTTCTTTTCTTTTTGTAATAATACACAGAGAAAATAAAATTAATTTAAGAACAATAAAAGTAAACCAACTCTCATTAAGAACATAAACAAACAAAATGCAAGAAAGTCGAACAATATTTGCATAACACAAACACCCAAAAAAATAAACTGAAAAATACAAAAAATACACTCTTCTTTCACTAAATACACAAAAAAAACCCAATAAACTAAAACAACATTTGCATAACACAAACACCCAAAAAAAATAAACTGAAAAATACAAAAACACACTCTTCTTTCATTAAATACAAACTAAAAACCCAATAAACTAAAACAACATTTGCATAACACAAACGCCCAAAACAATTAAACTGAAAAATACAAAAAAAAAACATACGGGATTGTGGCTATTGGGTTTGTGACTCCAATGAAACATGTCATTAAAGAAGCCTTTGAATTGTTCCATGTCTGTAATAACAACCTCAATCTACAAATGCTCTTCAGATAAAACAAAGAAAAAAATAAATTTACAGTATTACTAAATGTTGAATATATGTGAAAAGTATGAATTTTTTTGACTTGCTTTGAAGATGAAAACAAGAATTTAGATTGACTAATTATGTATTATTAAGAAGAAGAACAATGAGCTGGATTTAGCCGAGAACTTTAGAGTCCAGATAGAGGCCTTTAGGAGTCGGGGCCTCAGGGATTACTTGGGGCTTTCATGCTTGTTAGCGGATCGAGTAATTATTAACGAGTCAAGTTTCAGTAAATAATATTATAGGGAGTATTTATTATTTTATATACTCCTTTCGTTTTTAAAAAAACTACCCTTAAATTGATGTGAATCACTATAAAAATGTATACATCAATTTAAAATTATTGGAAATTGGATGAGTAAAATGAATGTAGTCTAACTTATTCACATCTAATAACTTGGGTGAATTAAAAAATTAAGTCCAAAAGTAAACATAGAATTTTAATCTCAATTCATTCAATTTAAACACATCATTAACAATTAGGTACTCGTTTGAGTACAGTCTAGCCCGTGCTATCATTTGAGCACAGTTTAACACGTGTTATTTATTTATTTGCAGTTAGTAGCATAACATAAAATATATATGAGAAAAAAATAAGTTAATAACTCAAAATTCAAACATGAAAATATAGTCATATACCATATTGTGCAAATAAAATATTATATAATTCAACATTAATTTAAAATAAATGAAACATGTTAAAACAAAAAAACTAGAAAAAATTATCTTACATAGTTTGAAATCCACTTTCTTACAGCGTGAAAAGAAAATAGCGTTTATAATCGTTATCTTTAGAGCCATAATTTGATAATATTTGACAGTCGGTAGATTTTAGGAGTAGGGGTAAAAATATGAATTGACGATATTTAGATCGATGCAATTTAATCGCGGCTTTGATAGAATATGGGGCTTCAATTATAACCACTAATTCACCCCCTTAATATTATATATAATATGATGTAGATATACGGTGTAGATACTATTCTTAATAAAGAAATGCACCTGCCTCATTAAACACCTCTGACTAATCTAAAATAGGGAGATAAATCACAAATGGAAATTATTTAATGTTTAGGAGTGAGGACCCCTCTTATGAATTGCGATCCACTAATTTCATATGTTGTTTGATCCAATGAGCTATCTAGTGACCACCATTCAGCATTATTGCATGGGGACGTTACTAATTATCAACATGTAATTATGTAACACATGATCAAACTTTCTATTTTACATCTTCCTACATTTGCAAAACCGTTATATTTGGATCAAGATTTAAGGGGTTGTTGTAATGCAATATTACTAAAACATTTTCCATAAAAACACACTGATACTCACACGTAATGGAATAAATGGGTTCTTGATTTTGTAAAATATAGGCATTTTGCAAAATATACCCTTGACTTTTGGTTATATATATATCTTCCGGGAATTTTGGAGATTTGGAGAAGATGGGTGTGATCAGTACTATTATGGGTACTTTCGGGTTTGGAATGGGGATAACAGTTGGATTGGTAGTAGGGTATTTTTTGTTCATCTTTTTTGATTCATCAGATGTTAAGGTACTATTTGATCCTTGTTTTTCAGCATGTTGTGGAACATTTTTGTTTTTTTTGTTTTTAGATGTTGTTTCTATACCTTGATTTTGGTTTTTAATGTTTCACTTAGTGAGAATTGATCTCATAAAACATATTGTTTTATTCTCGAGTCTTTCACTGGCAAAGCTGTTAGTCCGTTACTAATGGCTAGTGCTTCACCTCATCGATATTAGATGCCTTTGAAGAACCATGCAAGTAGTACTGAGGGGTCGGATAGTGCAGCCAGGTGTATCCTGCAGTGCTTGAGGGAAGCTGTTACCGAATCGGCCAAGTCTGTTAGTAAGAGCTAATTGAACAAATTTTGGAAAGTGAAACACTTATATATCTCCTCATTGGTTCATTTGTTTTTCCATCCAACTACAGGATCCTGATATTCAACCCATGGCTGAACAAGATCCTCAAAGTCTCCAGAGGCTCCTTTCGGAGATACCCCTTTGGGTGAAAAATCCAGATTATGATCGTGTATGCTTTACATTCTATCTTCATACTGATACAACATTCCTAGGGAATGAAGTCTTTTTTACAAGTAATAAGTTAACATGGCTTGTTGAACTCACTTGCAGATGGATTGGCTGAATAAATTTATTGGAACAATGTGGCCTTATTTGGATAAGGTATGATTTATTTGACAGATCTCACTATTTATCTGCATTCTGTTGAACATATTGTCAATCATCATTGCTCAGGCAATATGCAAGATGGCTAAAAAAATGGCAGAGCCCATCATTGCTGAACAAATTCCGAAGTACAAAATTGATGTAGTTGAGTTTGAAGCATTGACTCTGGGATGCCTGCCACCTACTTTTCAAGGTCTTATCTTCTTTCCTTAATTCCCTACATACACTGATACATAGTACTCAAATCTTATGTTTGACTCGTTGAGCGTCTTAATGAAAGATAAGTTCATCATATGAGTTTGATGGTACTATAAACAACCAGATCATGTATAACGAGTTCAGATATTCAGTAATTTAGTGTGAACCTCAGAAAAAAAATCCCTGACTTGTCATTATGTTGAAGTTGAGAAATCCGGTCATCTCATTTCGGATACTATGGACCTCAGCTCAGCAATAGACTTAGTTTATCATATCAGGGATTGAAACGTTGATTTTTAACAATTCATTAAATCTATTACCATGTCAGTGATAATCATGATAAGTTTGCCACATTGTATCAGGGATGAAAGTCTATGGCACCGAGGAAAAAGAATTGATCATGGAACTAACCCTGAAGTGGGCAGGCAATCCTAATGTCCATGTTGCAGTTAAGGCCTTTGGGCTAAAGGCTACCATCCAGGTATGAATGAATTAGATGATTGTACTACTTATTCTGATGATTAAGGTTTTTCGTTCCGATCAGCGTCTAATAGTTGCTAAAGTATTCAGATTGTCCAATCTGAAACCTAGTGCCCTTGATATTGTTGTAGTGTGATTTCAGAAGTTAAGTAGAATTCTTTGTAACATTCTAGCGATTAGCTTTCCATAGCTCCCTTAATTCTTATTGCATCAGGTGGTTGACTTGCAAGTATTTGCTTCTGTACGCATCACATTGAAGCCACTGGTTCCTTCTTTCCCTTGCTTTTGCAAAATACAAGTATCCCTCATGGAGAAGGTAAACCTCTCACAATCCTCTCCTATAACATCATTTAACCTACTGTAACCTTTTCTGTGAAGTATTTCTCTCTGTGTAAAGATATCCTAAGTTAGTGATTATATTTGATAACTTGGCATTTCATCTCTTATTTGCAGCCTCATGTTGACTTTGGATTAAAAGTTCTAGGAGCTGATGCCATGTCCGTTCCAGGCCTTTACAGTTTTGTCCAGGTGCGATTCTCTTAATCTGCAACCCCAGCAAAGGCTAATCTCTATCAGACTCAGACTCTGTCTTTATTGAGCATTGAATTTTTTAGTTTGATTCTTATAACCTCTTGCAACTTTAGGAGCTTATTAAAGAACAAGTTGCTAACATGTACCTTTGGCCCAAACGCCTTGAAGTGCAAATAATGGATCCTGTAAAGTAAGATGTTCATGTCTCATATCCTCTACACTTCTTTTCTCATGCTATTCAATCAAATCCTAGTAGTATTTACATGCTAACTATTTTCAAATTCCCGACAAACAGGGCCATGAAGAAACCGGTTGGAACACTGAATGTGAAGGTTGTAAGGGCGATAAAGCTTAAGAAAAAAGATCTAATGGGATCTTCAGATCCTTATGTGAAACTAAAGCTTAGTGATGACAAACTCCCATCAAAGAAAACCACTGTGAAACAAAAGAACTTGGATCCTGAATGGAATGAGGAGTTTAGTCTTGTCGTAAAGGATCCAGAGACTCAAATCCTTGATTTATCTGTCTATGATTGGGAAAAGGTACAGCGATGGTTTCACGCTGAGAACTTCATATGTAATAAATGTTTTATCTTTGTCAACAGTAATGGGTATTGGATGTCAATGATTCAACTGATGTTGTTAGGTGACTTCTTTACCCTTAGGTTGGTTCCCATGACAAGATGGGCATAAATGTCGTCCCATTGAAGGATCTCACTGCTGAGGAGACCAAAGTCCTGACTCTTGATCTTCTGAAAAATCTCAACCCAAATGATGCGCAAAATGAAAAATCGCGTGGACAGATTGTTGTTGAAGTAACTTACAAGCCTTTCCAGGGGGATCAATTACCGACCAATGTTGAAGATTCCAGTGTGGTTCCAAAAGCTCCAGAAGGAACACCAGAGGGTGGTGGATTACTTGTAGTCATTGTTCATGAAGCTGAAGATCTAGAAGGGAAGTACCATACAAATCCTTCCGTGCGTATGCTATTCAAAGGGGAAGAAAAAAGAACAACGGTATCTTATCTGTTCTCTTCAATGTTCCTTTTGTATTATATATAAGATGGTATGGTTCTGACAAAAACATCAAACTGACACATCTCCATTGGATATTTATCATAGAAAATAAAGAAAAACAGAGATCCCAGATGGGATGAAGAGTTTCAATTCATGTTAGAAGAGCCACCTACAAATGAAAGAATACATGTAGAAGTCGTTAGCACTTCGAAGAGAATTGGCCTTCTACATCCCAAGGTACAACACCCCTTTCTCCATAATTCCTGCAAATGCTCATTTCTCTATGACTCATTCAATGTTCTCAACTTAAGAATTGCATATATTGTGCTGATCGAGTCTTTGAGCAAAAATGAATATGTTATGTTCTTCTGTACAGGAAACTTTGGGCTATGTCGATATTCGTCTTTCAGATGTTGTGGACAACAAGAGGATCAACGAGAGGTATCACCTGATCGACTCGAAGAATGGCCGGCTTCAGGTGGAGCTTCAATGGAGAACTTTAACTTAGATTGAGCCAAAGGAGTGACAATATTGCTACTAATCCAGTTCCATATTTCAGTCATCGATACACAAATTAAAACGCATGCATTTGGTTTGTTTTCTTGTGATTATTGAGTATGATAGTTTACAAAATCTTGATGTCAATATCTAGAATTGAATGTACTTGATGAGATGGTCATTTGAACATAACAAATTCTCACTTTTATGTAGAGTAGAGTTGTTAATGAGTCCCGACATAAGCCAATTTCGGCTCGGGAAAGCCTGGTGGCCGTACGGCCGGCGCTAGTTCGTTGGCTCACGAGCCCGGCTCGGCCAAACTTGACTCGTGTGGATTATATAAGGAATTATTATATATTAAATACCGGTTTATTACCAATTTTATAATGATTCAAATTTATTATCAAGGACCAATGTGTTGTTATGATGAATTTTTATTATAATGCAGTCGATATCGATATCAGGTTGTCGATTGGCCAACTAATATTCATCTACAATATTTTGTGCTTGACTTTTTATTAAAACAAAATTTAAGAATTTCCACAGTGAGCTAGCTCGGGTTCGGCTAGGTGAGCTGACAACGAGCAGGCTTGACCAAAAATTCTCGGCTACGAGAACAGAGCTCGGCTAGTCAACAACTCTACTTTTGTGATACTCCCTCCGATTTTTTTTAGTTGACATCCTACCATTTTTTACTTCAATTAAGAAGCAATTAATAATGGAGTATAATTTACCTATTTATCCTAAATGATGTATTAATATTAGAAGCCTTTGTGCCATTTCTCATTTCTAGGCCTTCCGCGATTCTTGAAAGACATGCTTGCTATTTACCTCCAGTTGATGTAAAAATTGATTTTTTTAATGCAGAATTATGAAAATTTGGTTGGGTAAAACAAAAAATCCTTAAATTTTCAATGATATAAGCTATAAATTGAAGAATAGCATAGGCAATCTAACCTAACAAAAATGGATCATCATTTTGATCATAATGATATTCGATTAATGTTTCAAATACCGATGATGATAATGAGCGTTCGGAGGGAGTATCACATTTTTGAAATTAATCTTAATGAGATGTATCGTAGAAGATGATGATAATATTGACCAACGTGTTATTGATAAAGAAGTGGGAGATGATGGAGGGCTTGAGGGAGAAGATTTTCGCGAAATGACTTCGAGGTTGATTATTTTTGTAGGGTGTATTAGGATTGTACACGTATATAGTTATTAAATGACATGCGGGCCCGCTCACGTTATATAACCCACTAGGTTCTATTGTAAAGTATATACACTCTGTTATGTGAATCAATATAACATGAGGAAAGTTTATAAATTCACTTCTATTAGATTGAATTAGAATTTATTTTGTGTTATTCTATTAATGATTTCTTATTATATTAATACGCCTCTTCATCATGATATGTTGCCATACTCATACTTGATTCATTGTAGTAAATAATTTATCATGATTATATGTACAATATCAATAAATTTGAAAGAAACACAACTTGAAGGCCATATTAGTTCTTCCAGGAACCTGCTATATAAGTTCAAGTTCATTGCCTATGTACAAATTTTTCTACTAATTATTCTGAAGTACACAGGAAATTTTCAAACATTTGAAAATAGAAGGCCGTACCAGATGTTGAATAATGAGGAAAGAAAGAATTAATTTATCACGAGTTATTGTAGAGGAGCATCGATGGAACTTCGAAAAATGGACCTGTGACAGTATCCAGGCGTTGAAATTACCTCGAATAATAGTCAAAATTTAGAAAACTACATAAAATACTTCACAGGTACGGTTCTTTGTCGCAAGAAAATATATTGCGATAGGAAGAGGGTTGGCCCAGCATCATGGTGTTAGATGTTCACTTTAAGCAAATGTATACATCATTAACATTATTAGATCTTGCTTTAGGAGGTCTGTAGTAGAATATATAGGTTGTTAAAAGAAGGTCTCGTTCGTCGTCACCACAATGCCATTAACCGTGCCCAGAAGGAAGATAATAATAAAGATCACGACTTGATCTGCATGTCACATGATGTTGTGCGGAAGGCTACAATGAAATGGTTAGAAAACGTGAAAACGATAAAAAATAAACAACAATAATAAGATTAGCGGGCACAAGCGATAAAAATGGTCACAATAATTTAACGTGATTTCCTAGGATTACGTGTAATCTAGACTAGTCAAAGAAAGAAGAAATATTCTTAAATAGTTGATGAATTCTGGCGTGAATACACTCGAGAATAACAAAATTATTTCCTTTATATAGCAAAGCTACAATTTAACTATTGGTGCAAGAAATACATTAATACTAAGACCGCTTTTATAGGGATTCAGTATGAAACTATTCCTCACAAATATTCGATATGATGCAACGCTCTAAAATTCTAAGCTTATATTTCAAATCTACTGAGAACTGACTTTTTAGAACCCATATCCTCGACTTCAAATAGTAATCTAAATGCAAATTTCTCTTCCTCTGCCATTATATTGCCACCAGAAGCGAAACTTCAAATCTGACGATGATCAAGCTCAAAAATGATTGAACAGATCCACAACCAACTATCTTTGTCGGCTTATATACGCGAATTTTCTTGATTATGACCTTTGTCACATTGATATTCCGTTCTTGACCCGTTCTCGAACATAATTAAACTTGATCCCAACTGTGCCGTAGGAATTGTGGTCTGTTAGTTCTTGGTTAAACAAATATAGCGCTCGACTATCACATATTATAGTGACTTGCCTCTGAACTATACCAAAATCCCAATTTATATTTCTAAGCCCCAGAACTGTCGGCTTGATTGATACCATGTACTCCGCCTCGGTGAAGCAGACAAAGCAACCGTTGATTGTAGCATTCGAGACACCAAGCTAAGCCCCAGTCTGCGAGTGTAAGTGTAACCCGAAGTGGACCATAAACATCAAATCACTTTCATAATCAGTCTGCGTACCCGATAACGTATTTGACCCTTAGTCTGTCCCATCGTACTTTAACTTGACATGCGGTGTTCCTCGTAGAGGTATCTCATGATCCGTTTATCGGCTTTTGATGTACTTTTCCCGAGACTATGCATATAACGCGACTTATCGTACTGTGACATGTGAGATATAGCGTGTGCAAACCATTGCATACATTAACGATCCCAGCTGTATTTGCGTCACGGAACCTTGGACATTTCTTTAGTGTCTTCTTGGTTGTAGATAATGAATCGGCTAAGCTTCGTAATGCGGAACGATGGTGTGTTCACTTAGTTTTTGACTTCTCGTTTAAGTCAAGTCAAACACCTTGAGTTTCTCACAAGTGCTCGGTATGTTAACAGCGCAGCACTTTTATTAGAACTTCGCTGAGATGCTCATGTCAAAGGATTTACTCGGTGAGTACATGTTTGCACCTCCCGGCGCTGCTAGAGCCAGGACTATTAACATATCATCAACATATAACTTGAGAAGATAAATGTTAATACGCTTCCCGCGAAGCTTGCGAAAATATACGCCAATCTCATGAACTCCTCTTTGAAACCTTGCTCCGCGTAAATTGATTGAATCTCTTGTACCCGTTGATGCGGCCCATTTCTTGTCTGTCTGAACTTCTTGATTTGTAAACCCGATTAACTTTCAGCGGCTTTGAACCCACCGTATTTGAGTCGTATAGATACAACTGTAAATTTCCATGTAAGAAGAATTTGTTTTTACATCGAGTTGAGCTAACTCGGTCCCGATGTCTGAAGCCAATAAAACACGAATGGGCCGAGTGTTTCACGACGAAGAGAAAACTTCATTGCCAATCAATTCCATCGCGTTGTGAAAAATCCTTTCGCCCTTCTAATCTTCCTTGTAATGGACTTTGGCTTCACTCGAGATACCATCTTTCTTAGCGAATCCATTTACGTCAACTGACTTCTTTACGATAGGGAGGCTCCACCCAATCGAGTATGGTTCTTTGATAAAGAATCCGTAGCTGCTTGCATGGCCCACATCCGATGCTTGATTCCGAACTATGAGGGCTTAGATAATGGAATATCTTCATTTACAAGCTGGAAGTGCGTAAGATCTGATATGTTGAACTTTGCGGTTTCTAATGTTTTGCTTTTGGGTTTGCAGTCTGTTGGCTTCATCTTCATGAGCTCCACGTCGTGCAGGAGCCATGACATCTTGACTCTGATCCTGCTTGAACATGCAGACGACACAACCGCGGTTTGGAGTACCCTCGTCCAGTACACCCAGGCCTTATTTGCGATTGTTCGTTGTCAGTATACTCGTCATCCAGATGTAACATCCTCTTTATTCTTATCTTGTTTATTTCGGGACACATGTCGATATCCACTTATTAGTAAATCCCAAGAAGATGGCTTTCTTGGCTACAGGGTCTAATTTGGACTTCGTCGCGTGATATGCACTCGAACATCGAATATATATGCAATCGATCCGTAGTCGATGGCAGTACGCTGACCGCGCCTCGAAAGTCGACAATTAGCGCGGTGTGAGAAGGCTTTATTGATGAGATAATAATGCATCGGTATCTCGACTAATATTGCTTTCCCGACCCGAGTTGGAAAGCGTCACAACGAACAACTTTTAACGATGTGCGATTCATTCTTTGACCATCGCTTTTGTTGAGGTATGTCTTCTTGAAAATGTCTTGCCAGTACCATCGTTACCGCGTCAAGCAAGAAGGATCGACATGATACGCCGCCCGTTATCCATCAAAGCGCTTTTAATTCCAGATTAGTTTGAGTCTCTGATAATTTCTTCCACTCTCGAAAGATATCTCAGCGACACCGTACTTATTCTTCGTTGTGTAAACTCATACTGCTGCTTGAAAATCATCAACGAAGGTTACAGTATGATTTATCTCCCAAAGAAGTATTCGAGATGGTCCCCATAGCATCCACTTATCTTGCGTAGTCTAAGCGTTCTTTGGTGCGATGAGCGGCTCGCCAAAGCTTTGTCACCAGTGCTTGCTCCATGATGCGTGCTCACAAACTCAAGTTTACCTCCTTTGGCCTTTGATAGCCCACTTGTTGATTAACCTTGAGCGCTTTTCGCTTGCGGTGCCCCAATGATGTCATAGAAACTGATTGATTGTTGCTATCGGCCGTTGAAGCGAGAACAGTGGCGGTTACGCGAGATAATAAAGGTTTCCCGCCTGCGCCCAGCGTAGAACCACGCCCAGTACAAACACGTACAGGCTTCTAAAATTCTAATGAAATCAAGTTCTTAACAAATGCAGGGCGTAACAAACATTCTCCGTGATACGATAGTCATCGTTCGTAGTCAGACGGACTTTTCAGCTCCCGTAGTCTTGCGTTGTTGTTGCCCGTTAAGATAACTCCGCGTGAATGCGCGTAGGACTCGTGTGATATGAACAACTTAGAATCTATGATCCGTTCATTTGCAACTTTGTAAAAAGCTTCTCGAGACCTACGAGACAGCTTTGTCTCAGCTTTCATCTTCAACTATATTTACATTGGTTTTCCTTTGTGCTTGACCTTAGGCGATCCGATTTGATACCGCTTTCGTAACAAAAGAACATTGATATTTTCAATTTTTCTTCTTTTGTAGAATTACAGAATGACTTCGTGCGGATTTCTTGCTCGCCTTACGTGCTTGTCAATGCTTGGACGCTTGGTCTTTGTATTCCCATGACTTCCGTCTTAGATTTTAGATTTGTTCGCAGTGCATTTGACACGTCTTCAGAATTTGATCTTATCGCACCATACAATAAAGTAGTGATAATTGATATGCTGTCTGGCGTGAGGATTCCCGTGACAACAGACATGCTTCGTCACCGATTTCAACATCAAATTTTGTAAATTTAGCTAAATTTTATTTAACTTGTTGAGGTGATGGATTCGTGGTGATGCGCTTCCCTCGAACCCCAATGGAATAATTTCTTCTTCATGTACAAGCAGTTTGATGCTCTTGCGTCATGTGTACTTGTCTGCCCGACGCTTCTTCCGAGGAGTTCACGGCGTCCGTCACCATTAGGCCAGGTACTTGATGTCTTCTCGAATCGTCGGCGTTGTCAGCATCGCAGACCTATTTTCTTCTTCCGTTCTTCATCCGTTATTTGTTGTAGGTTTTCTTCTCGATGCGATGTCTAGCTCTTGTTGATTGAAGCGCATCCACGACCTGTATTCTGGCGTTTCGAAGTTATTAGTTCCATTGAAGCTTACGGCGAGCTTAAATCAAATTCTCGTCTTCACGTCGTAATCGGACTCACGATGATACCAATTTGATAGGAAGCTTCTGACAAATGGTTAAAAGCTTACAAAGATAATAAATAAACTAAATATGTAATAATATACAACGGAAAAAGCGATAAAAAAATGGTCACAAAGAATTTAACATGGTTTCCCCAGGATTACACGGTGTAATCTAGACTACCTCAACCTTGAGAAAGAGAAATATTATTCTTAAATAGTTAAAGGAATTCTGATCGTGAATACATTCAAGAATAACAAAGTCTTTCCTTTATATGAAACTCACTAACTATTGGTGCAAGGAATACGCTAATACTAAGACCCACTTTTATAAGTTCAAGTATGAAACACTGCTCCTAAATAAATACATGTGGTGCGCGCTCACAAAAATTAGCTATATATTTGACATATGATTGATCGAGGAAACTTGCGTGAGACGAAGTTTTCAACATGTTTAAATTTGTGCACATTGATGAAAAATGGTTCTCACAGCGACAAAAAGTCCATGTCTACGCCCGGCCAGGAAGAACCGGTCTGGACATGTCAAAGCAAGAACTATATTGGCAAGGTTATGTTTTTGGTTGCAATGGCTCGTCCTAGGTTCGAGGCTAATGGAAATGAAATATTTTCAGGTAAGATTGAGGTATTTCCTTTTGTCCAAAGCAGTGCTGATGCGGAAATGGGAATAGAGATGTTGGAACACTCGAGATGAAACCTAGTACATCAGTGACTAGAGAAATAATACGTGCGTGCTTAATTGAAGAGGTTATTCTAGCGAAAATTTACAAATGTGTACAGGGAAAATCGTAATGAAATCATCTATATTCAACAAGACAATGTGAACACATGTTGAACAGCGTGCAAAATTTCAAATGGGCGCCTCAGATCGGGTCCCAAACTTGCCGTTAATATGCCGACCCAATTCCCACGAATTGAACATATTGGACTTAGGATTTTTCAGCGCTATCCAATCACTACAATATAAAGAATCTCCAAGGACTGTTGAGGAGCTAGTGCATGCCGTTGTCAAGTCTTTCAATGAATATCCATCACAAAAAGTGAATCATGTGTAGCTTACATTACAACTATGTATGCACGAGACTATGAAAATAGGTGGTTCAAATAGGTACAAAATTTCACACATCAAAAAGTTGCAATTAGAAAGGGATGGTCAACTTCCAATTCAAGTATCATGTGATCTGCAAGTATTACAAAACGTGATGGAGTTTTTGGGTTAAAAATAAATGAGTGGATGTTTTGGAGCATATTTCCTTTTATGCGTTGGTATGTTCTGTCCTTGATTGCAGCTATTTTATTTTTGTTGCTTAGCTTTACTTTCGATTTTTTGAACTTTTTGCGGTACCCATTTGATTTCTTCACAGGCTAATTACCATGACTCTCTACAGTTGAAATCGTTTGGTTGTTGCTTTTCATTTACGATATGTTTCTCCACCAAATTCAGTCATATTTTTACGAGATTGAGTGGGAAGTTACGGAATGTCATTCTTAATTTGCATTAAAAAGTATCCATTACAAACTCTTTCATTTTTAGTTGCAGGGCAACATCTTTTGAAGACTACAATTCATAAAATCTCAACTCAACTAACATGTACTTCATTGACAATAAGGAAAAAGGTTCAATTAAACACCCAAAGATTACAATTCATTGAGAATAATCCATTATAATATCATGTCATATTGCAAGCTCCAAAACAAAATCTAATAGTGATATGGATAATTAATTTTTAACATTGTAACTATGACATCTTCAATCTCCAAATTGAGATTCAATTCGCCTATATCTATTGGATACTTGTTCCGTCGAGCCCGACAGCATTCTGACCTACGTGCATCGTGTTTATTTCTTTGTCTTCTTGGTACCTTGTTTCATCGAGTTTGGGTATTTAGGCGAAAGTTAAAGTAAAATAAAACTGAAAATGACAATCATGCTTGACATGCTTAAATGAAAGAGGGAACTAACCTTTTTCAAAGTTGCATCTTTTACCATTTTAGATGGATTTGGCTTTGAAGACTCTTGACATTTTTCTATACATTTTTCCATGAATATGGTGTTTTGTCAAAGCAGGGGCTTGATAAAATTAAACACTTATTTCTTTGTTAGTAAAACGTGCTTCTATCTGAATTAATATAAGTTGGTGAACATTATTATGTTTATGGGAATTGAAAATAGCATTAAACATGAAAGTAAATTTTGAATACATTAAATAGAGGCTTAAAAGGAAAATGGAGTAAAATATTAAATTGGAATTGCAAAGTGTCAACTATTTCAAAACAAAAACAAAAGTGTAGGATATCAAGTAAAAAAAATCGGAAGGAGTACCAATCATGACAAGAAAGAGGTCAATCTACAAGATCCTTATGCTACAAATGCTAAGTGGATTAGAGTCAAATTTAAGCAGAATAAGGATAAGAGTAATGTGGTCATGTGGATGTAAAATGATTTTTGTGACAAGTTGATCAAGTGAAACTAAGAAAAGTATACATTATCTCAAATGTTAGTAACATGATGTTTATTTTGACTGCCAAAAACAAGGAAGTTGTTTTGATAACACTGGGATTGATATATCAAAATAGGGAAGTCGCAGAGTTATCAAATAATACACCCTTCAAAATTCAAACAAATGTAATGGTCAATAGTTACTAGACAATCTAACAGGAAAGGATATTAATAACATATTTTTACAAGAACATGCCGGTAATTAGCCATTGCCAGAGGGAAAAGGCTCCAAAATGTGCATCACTATACGACAACGATTCCGAGTCTCTTCCCTGTTCATCAGAAGTGAACTTGCAAACTTTTGATGCTAGATTTTACACAAAAGCACAAAAGATATTGTAAGTCAGTCATGCCGCTACCTGGGCTAGTACGTGCACAAGGATAATACACTGTTAAAATGCAAACCTCGTATATCCACGAGTATATAATCAATGGTAACTCTTGTCTCAATGGGCAGGGAAAGAAATCATACTACAACATACTATGTATATACTTTTGCTTCCCAGGAAGTCATAATTATGACTCAACCAGAACCAAAATATCAAAACTAAAACTAGAGTTTTCATGGGCTGCTTATTGCCGAGATTCTTCAAAAGGAATTAAAGACCTTGCAAAGTATTCTTTCTTCTTTCCAAGAAGGTACAGAATGTTAAATATATATAACTTGATTTTTTATCAATTCAGCAGTAACCCCAAGTAATCTTCTCACTGGATCGGTTTTCCATTTCAAAACTGTATCTTCACTTCTAATTTTCTTTTACCAAAAATGATTCTTAGAGCAGGTTGTTTAGCTCCAAATGTTCATCATAGTATTAGTAAATCAATGAGTAGTGCTTTGTATAGACAAACATATGATAATCATTGCTATTAGACCACTTATATAACTATCTATTCTCACTCTCAAATCTTGACTCTTGAACACCCCTATTGCAACCAAAAAACTAGTATAGAAATTAAAATCAGCCCAATGCATCAAACCAACTTAACTTATGTGTTACTTTTATCATAACTCATCCGAGAAGATACTTCTACATCTATTTGTTACTAAAGTCTAGGTATTGATGATTTCGTTTTGTAGTTCATGACATCAAGTGCTTCAAGACTAAAATAATTACGAATACGATAAACGTATTTACAACAGATAAAAGTCTGAAACAAACATCAAACTGCAGTTCATAAATAAGAACTACAAGCTAGGAAACTAATGTCCGAAAACAAATGCAGTGAATGAAAGAACACTACCTCTAGTCAATAGAGTCGTAGGAACTTGAAACCACACTACTTCCCGAGCCACCACCACCAGCATCACCAGCATTAGCTGTAGAAGTACCACCATCGACAACAACGTCCGTTCTCCTATCCAACTTTTTCTTCCTTTCGATTTCATATTCAGGATCATCCGTAGGCAACTCAAACCGACAAACAGGACAGGAATTTCTCAACTTGAGCCACTGCACAATACAATCACCATGGTATTTATGTCTACAAGGCAACTTCTTCACCAATTCTCCAACATTAACCGAATCTCGACAAACAGCACACACCATCGCCTCCCCCTCTTCTTTACCAACCACCACACTCTCCAAACCCATCACAACACCTTTCCCCCCATTATCGCGCTCAGCTAAAACCCGCAAAAAAGCCTCATATCCAGCAGCATCAACATAATCACCCGGGTTCCCAAAATAAGCATCACCTTCAGCCAATTGCAAACGAACCTCAATCGAATGCTCCTCAGAACCAGCAAAGTAATCAGCCCAACGAACAACTCTATGCCTCCTAACCCTTGCACCCAAATCATCAAGTCCTAAAGCCGCTCTTCGCCTTCTCCTCGAATTATTCTCAATCACCGGACGCAGCCCAAACGGCCTCCTTCTCCGTTGCCCACCTTCACGATTTTCGCCTTCAACCTCGTTCCCTCCACCCAAATTGCTAGAATTTTCAACACCACTTTCTTGAACAACCCCAGTATCCTCATCAATCTCCCAACCACCAAGATCAAGCCTAAGATAATCATAACCAAACCCATTTTCCGAAGGAGGTGAAGGCGGCGAAGGTGGTGGACTCTCTTCTCTACCATCTTCAGTAATCAGTTGAAAAATCCGGAAAAAATCATCATCAAGCTCAACAGTTGCGAAATCAATTGCCTCAGTTGCTTCAGGATCATGGTCTAGCTGACGTGGCGGAGGCGATGGTGGTATTTGGGTGAAGTCGTCGGACATAAAATCCGAAAGGCGGTGGTTGAGGGGACTCGGAGATGGTAGAGATGTAGTGGCAGAAGAGGATATGAAGTCCGGAAGGCGGTGGTGGAGTGGAGGCGGCGGCGGCGGCGGAGATGGTGGTTGTGGAGTAGTGGCGGCGGAAACAAACTCTGGAAGGCGGAGGATGTGTGACGGCGGAGATGATATGAACTCCGGCAGGCGGATGTGGAGTGGCTGCGGCGGCGGAGATGGTGGTGATGAAGTGGCGGAGTTGGATATGGAGTGGGGCATGAGGTGGTGGTAGAGTGAGCAACGGCAGTGGTGAGTGGTTGAGGGAGGGGGTGGCGGCAGAGTAGGCAGATGGTGGAGCCTAAAAAGGAGTGGATATTGACGAAATTGGTGCAGTGATTACACCAATATTGACTTGGAACCATTTGGGCCATGCTATCAAAATTGGACCATTCTTGAGATATCTCATTTTTATTACTATTTAAAATAAAAAATAAACATTGACTTTTTTTAACGATAAGAATTCTGAAATATAGTAAATTACATCACATATATAATGTCGCAGCCAGGTGGATTGGAGGTCTGAAGTGAAGCCCAAATTAATGTATTCTTATTTTCACCTCTGATAATTTATTTTATTTTAATTTTCGTAGTAATTTCTTACGTGGTGTAGATACAACATTATAAATTCTCCAGCCAGCTGCTCTTATGCGTATTATACAACTACGTATCTTTCAATAATTATTAGAGAGAGAAATAAAAGTTGTTTCATGATCCTCTGTCTTTATTTTCTTGTGATAACTTTTATTTCTTTTAAGAGATTAACTTTAAAATTTATTTATTTTTTATTATAATTTTATTATAAAAATAATAAAATAATTCCCATGAATGGAAGCTATGCGCATATAATATCCCAAATAGTGAAAGTCGAATGAATAATAGGCAAGCTCAGTGCTTGCTTTCAATTATTTGCATGGAATATATTCATTTATATACAACTTCGAATCCACATAAATACTGAAATCCAATAAGTAGGGACATGAAATCCTAAAGTATTTGAAACATGTAAAACATGTACAAGAATTTCATGGAATAAGTGTCCTTTATTTTTTTGTTACTCCACTATTGAATATTAACTCCTCTATACTTTTTGTTAATCTTAAATCAACAAAACATATTAAGTACTTTATTATGAGCAAAGTCATAACCTTAAACTTTTCTAAAACAATTACCACCACCACATTCATGACGATCTAATAGTGGATAGACGATTTTATACATACGTACAAATAAATGTATTTTTGCTATCAATTAACACGAAATCCTTTTATGAAACTGTCAAATTCATGTTATAAATTTTTAAAACGATCACATCTTCTTATTTCAAATCTATTCCAAAAACTTATTATCATCCACATATGAATTATAGGACACCATAAAATTAGGAAATTAAGCCAATTTTCTATTACTCCACTAATAAACATTAGGTCCCCAAATACTTCTCTTAATATTAAATCAACCACACAAATTGGCACTAATCATACCCCGACCTATAACTCCACCATTTTCTTTATTTCTTTTGGTCATAATTTCGGTGGTAAAGAAAGCGATAGTGCCCAAATGTGACATCTGCTTATTTCGTATAATATAAATTACATGCTTGAGAATCTACCGTATTTAAATGGTTTAAAGAAAATCACTCAATTGAAACTTAGCATTCATGAATTTATCTCCTTGATAATTTTACGATTATTCTTTACTTATTCATGAAGACCATAACCTTAAACTTTCCTAAAAACATGACCATTACAACCAAACAACCTTAAATATTCGAAATCCCAAATCCCAAAAACCAATCAATCAATAAATCAACAACAATGAAGGTGCCAAGGAGGCAGATCAACGCGGCGGCGAGATGGTTGAAGGCGCAGCCGGCGAATGTGAAGGCGATAGTTGGAATCACAAGTGCCATATTGGTACTCTTATTCCTCCGCCTTGTGGTTGAGGATCACGACAACCTCTTCATCGCCGCCGAGGCTGTCCACTCTATTGGTATTTCTGTCCTCATTTACAAACTCATCAAGGAAGACACTTGTGCTGGTAATAAATTTTATCTCAATATTGTTTCTATAATTGATTTGGTTTGTTTAAAATTCAGTGCGTGCGGAACCAGGATTTTTATATAGCAGGTAGATTATTTGATTTCATACTTATAAGGAAAAATATAAAAACTTTGATATCATACTTATAAGGAAAAATATAAAAATTTAGGGACGAACAACATAATTTTTAAATAATTTTTAAAATAATAGCTATAGTTTTCAGAAAAATGTTATATAAGAAAATTTATTTTTTCGAAAAATTAAGGGGCGGCTGCTACCCTATGCCCCTAGTTCCTCCATGAATGGTCAAAATTAACAAACTTTGTGGTGGTAATCTAGATATATCTTTTATTTGGATCAAAGTTATTATGTTTATAGTAAAGTAGGTTAAAAGTAATTGTTTTGACTTTAATACATTAGCATACTTGTATATTATGGAGTAATTCTTAGAATAAATCTCCAGTCTGGTTTTTAATGGTCAAATTAATAAACTTTGGGATTGTAGTTGACATTATGTTGGTAGTGAAGTAGGTTAAAAATGCTATCTTTTGATTTGTATATTATGCTCACTCCTCAGAAAGATTGTCCAGTTATAAGTTTGGGGTCTTAATTGAGATACATAACTTTTGATTTGAATCAAAATTAGTATATTGGTAGTAAAGTATGTTAAAAATGGTGTCTTTAACATATCCTTGACCAAATATTATACTCTTACGACTTATACAAAATTATTTGAGTTCAAAATTTAGAAAGTTAACCATTACAGCTTAGAAATGGACAATCTTTTTTGTGATGGAGGGAGTAATTGATTAGTGTAATTATTACTCGTGTTTTGCGGATTAGTACAAATGTAAAAGTTCTAATTTTATGTCGTTCTTTACTATTTGTAACAAGAAAAATCATGTCTTTAAAATACGGGCAATTGAAATATGTATTTGGAATAGAAGTATGGTTTCTTAGATATAGTGGGAGTTAATCCAAATAGTATGGCTATTACATTTAGAAGTTGGGTAGGCGGAGACAGGGCTAGAAATCTAGAATAATAGCAATGCAGTATATAGCATATACAAACAATTCTAGAACTGCCTGCAAGGTTATTAGCATTAACATATCATGCAGCCTAGAAAGTATTTATAATTACAGTGAGAGTTGAGGATAGTGTTTTTAGCTACACTTCTGCTGTTGGACGGGTCATCGAACAATTAGGTATGTGGAACACACGACCCATTACTTTCTTCCTTTGCCTGCAAGATAATTGTATGGGTCATCGAACAACTAGGTAAGTGGGCCATAAAATCCAACATAAGTGCTTGAAACATGTAAAACAAGGACTGAAAATCTCACATAATAAGCGTTTCCATTGCTTTTTTTTGTTACTCCATTATTATTAAGAGAGGTTAACCTACATATCTACCATATTATGAAGATTAAGTTACGATATAAGTAGAGTCAATCTATTCCACCTCCTAATTCTCATGCAGTTGCATTTTGCCTAAGCTCTTTCTCTATGCATATCAGTTCCGATGAAACACTGTTTATGTATAAAAGTTTATGAACACTTCCATTTTTGTTTGTAACCACTTAAATAAGACATTGAATATCACAGGGCTTTCACTCAAATCACAAGAACTAACAGCTATATTTTTAGCTGTTAGATTATACTGCAGCTTTGTCATGGAATATGACATCCATACACTGCTTGATTTAGCAACCCTGGCTACAACTGTTTGGGTTATCTACATGATGCGATTTCAGTTAACTTCCACATACATGGAGGAAAAAGACAAGCTTCCACATTATTACGTTGTGAGTATTTGACAGTATTGCCACTGTCTTATTATTAGTTAATGATATAATTGTATACTTCCACTGTTCCACATAATCCTTCTTTTCACTTTTTTCAACTACATGATGTGTTTTCTGTATTTCTTCTAGCAAATAACTTGCATTCTCTTCGTTTCAGTTTGAATAAGCATTTTTTTGCATGTGTTTGCATAATGATATCATCCATTATTAGATAGTAAAATACTCTATGCTTGGACTTTGTTTGGATAATGATATCATCCATTATTAATTGGTACAGGTTTTACCTTGTGTTCTACTGGCTATTTTTGTTCATCCATCAACACATCATCACATATTTAATCGTATTTCTTGGGGCTTCTGTGTCTACTTGGAAGCTGTTTCAGTACTTCCACAACTACATATAATGCAGCAGACCAAGGTAAACTCAATTTCCAACACAACCTTAAATAATTTACCTTGATTGAAAAGTAAATATTTCTTTTTAGTATATGTTGGTACAAGATTAAAGCTTTATTTGAATCTGTTTCACTTTTGTAGATTGTCGAACCTTTCACTGCTCATTATGTTTTTGCCCTGGGAGTTGCAAGGTTTTTTAGTTGCGCCCATTGGATTTTACAGGTACGACTATGCGAAACTCAGTATTTCATATAATATATATTAATGTTTTAAAGGTAAGCATAGAAGGTTCCAGTCTGATGTTGCGAATGTTCTTGGTAACAATAAGATACGGAGTATTTAGTTTTTGCAAGGTGTTGGCCCTTCCAAACACTAATGACCTCAATTATACTTTCTGATACTAAACTTCTCTTATTGGGACTTGGTTTATTTGGTGTACATTCATATTACAATTGAGTTCGATTTGTTTCTTAAATGTCCACCTTACATATCATGGTCTTCTTATGTCAAAATGTTGACTTTCCATTTGCCAAAGAACCACTCCAAACATTAAAGCTATGTCACCATGTCTGTTAATTGTGTCGACAGAATGCTCGAGTTAACTGTTAAATTGGGCATAAGTTCTAAAAGAGTCACTTTTGAAAACAATGGTAATCAAATGTGGTC
Organism: Lithospermum erythrorhizon; assembly: GCA_019722365.1. Lineage (NCBI taxonomy): Eukaryota > Viridiplantae > Streptophyta > Magnoliopsida > Boraginales > Boraginaceae > Lithospermum > Lithospermum erythrorhizon. The sequence goes on from JADFUC010002295.1 coordinate 956,579, forward strand.
TTTTTGAAACAAAGCTCACCGAATAAGGACTTTTGGGGAATGTGGCACCTTGTATGGCCTCTACCCATGATAATTTAAGTACGTAGATCTTTATTAGTATAATAGTATGATATTTGTCTGATGATTTCAATTTTCAACTATAGATCACTTTTCACCTTTGGTATACGTAAGCCACGTTCATTCATTAAGTTTGTATACTTGAAGAACTAGCTTCACATGATTTGATGTGTTTCCTATTTGAATTCACTTGATCAGTCAATTGGATATTGAGGTACACCAATTTTTCTATACAAAACATAATCAGTTCTTATAAGGGCATTCTTAAGATGTCAGCATCGTCAAAGTATCATAGTACAAAGTCGATGATCTCTTTCCACCTACTCCTTGGCCCCTCACCCCCTCTAGTCTGTAATTTTATCTAATTCAGGAATTCTTTTTATTTATGCTTTTAACCTGTTCATGGAATCATAGTTCTATAACAAAGCTACTTGACTTTTGCCATAATGCATACAGGTATTGGATACTCGCGGGCGTTTATTGACTGCTTTAGGCTATGGATTATGGCCTTCCATGGTCCTCCTCTCTGAATTTGTCCAGACTTTTATACTAGCAGATTTTTGCTACTACTATGTCAAAAGGTAGGTGACATCACAGTTATTCTCATGTAGCCAGAGTCATTTTCTCTTACATTTAAGGAGAATTAAAGTTGGGTTCCTGCTTGCAGCCTCATTGAAGGGCATTCTGCTCTCCGCCTCCCTTCAGGAGTAGTATAGTTTAACAATGTTCGAAGAAATCCAGGAACCACTTCCACGGTGGATAACATACATCACAGTTTTGGCATCGGTCTTTGCTTTAAATGGCTTCTTGGATATGGAGTTCCTAGGTTGGCATCCGCCTTTGCTATCAAGTAGGTTCTTGGATTGATCATGCAGCCTTCATTGTACTACCGGTATGCTGTTATATGTATGTTGTAGGGAAACGGATTCTATACACGTACTTTTACATTCAATTGGCTCATTAAGTTTCCATACGAACTTGAACCAGTGTATACATCTATTAATTGGTTTGCAGAGTAACACCAACTCTTGTTATTATCCCTCCTCCTACATGCAACGTCAATCGGTCATGCACTGTCTCAGGCGACACCTATGATTAATGAGCTTATTGAGCTCTAGTTTCACTTTTATCGTAGGACGTGGCTCCATTTCATTTGAAGCCAACCGGAGATTGGCTTCAAATGAAATTGAGCTTGATGCGAAACATAGTAGAAGAGATGAGTACTTGTACTGTTGCACATCATCATTGGCACAACACTGTAATTCTAAATGAATGGAAAGTGTACGAATGTATATCTAGGCTTTGTATAGGATTCTAGAAAACTGTATATGCAAGTATTGTGATTCACAAAACGAGAAGTACACATGGCTAACTGCAAAGTTCACCACCAACAGATTGCAGATTTGCAGAGAATCATATCAACACACTCCACTCATCAGTTACCTCTGTAAAGAAATCAACATTTTTCCAAATTTCATTCCCCCACTTGGAGGAAACATTGGACATAATACTAATTATATTGTTAAGAGTCCAATTGTGAAAGCAAAAATAAATGTGGATGCAAGAGGGGTATGAATTATGCCTTAAAAGAATATTCGTTTTCTAAAACTAATAAAAAAAACATGTTATCACCCTCATGGCATACCATTTTCCCATAGCTCATATTTGCACATGGTGACATGGACATGCTGAAATTAATCTATCTATATCTATCTATCTACATATATATATATATATATATATATATATAAATACGAGTTGTTTTAAAGTTTTTCCATTTTCAAGGATTAACTGACTAAAATATCCTAAATAAGGGTATAATTGTATTTCGATAAATTTTAATTAAACTAAAGATTACAACACAAATCCTATAACATATATTCTACATGCAAATAGAATTATTTTTATTCTGCGACTCTAATACAAAGTCAGATATGACATTAAATTATGGGTGACTTACTTAATAAAATTATTAAGTTTGATATAAAATTAACATTATTTTTACTTGAATAATCAAAAGTATTATGTTAATAATAATAATTCTTTTGTTTAAAATATTAATTATTGCATTTTTCTTCAAATTTGTATAATTTTATTTGAAATTTGTTGAAATGTGTGAATTTGATCTGTTGAAATTTATAGAATTTGCATTATTATATTATATTATATATATATATATATAACATTTAGCTGTTTTAAAAAGCTGTTTTTCAAGGACACGATTAAAATATTTCTTAATGGGTGGTATAATTGTATATTGATAAATTTAATTAAACTGTATAAATACAAATACAAATACTATACAGATTCTACATTTAAATAGAATTATTTAAAAAATTAATGTTTAATGTGATTTACTAAAAATATTATAATTTATTATTCAAATTAATGTTATATATATATATATATATTAGAATGAAAAGTTTGTTAATTTGATCATTAAAAATTAATCTGCATAATCTTTCTTTCGACGGATAAAAGTATTCAAATTACGATGAACGATTTAATAATTATGAATAAGTCGACGTTTTAATTAAATTAAATATCATAAATTTTGCTTTTATTATTATGTGAACATGTATATCTAACATATAATATTTTCAACTTACTTACCATTATAAGAATTTTGGATTCAAAACCAAAGTCAGATATCAATTATTACATAATAAAATGATCAATTTTAACTATTGAAAATCTCTAGCCACGGCGTACTATAATGAAAATCTTCATAAGTTATCAATTTATTGGTGAAGTTTTAAATAATTACGACTATCAGTTAAAATCGAACGATTCTTTTAGACATGTTAAATTTAATATTTATAAATTTCCAAATTTTAACGGTCGATTTTTAAATAATTTTAACTATTCAAAATAAAATCAATTAACCTTTTAGATGAAGGTAGTATGATGCTTTTCATAATTTTAAAAGCTATTTTCTGTCGAGCTTCAAAAATTTTCACTATCAAAAAAAATTTAATCCATCTAATAGATACGCTTAGTAATTTAGTATTTATTATTTAGTGGTTAAGTCTTTAATAATTCTTAATATTGAAAGAAAATCGAACAACCTTTAGAGACGGGGAGGTACTATGATATATTATCTATACTTTGAAATTTTGTTTACGGTATTTAAATAATTTTAATTATTTAAAAGGAAATTAGATCTTTGTAGATAATTTAGTATCGTAGTATTCATAATTTTATATTTAAATGGTTGAAAATTATATTGGTTATTTAGTTACATTTCTCAGAAAGATATAGACTACACTTAATTAGATGATCATAATTGTATTAGTAATAACGATATAAGTTAATCATATTCAAATATCTTTGAATATCATAATTATTTAGGAAATTGGCTCTAGTATTCATATGAAATGTAAGAATTTGTATCCGAAAAAATCATATCACGATCGTGACGATCAACATACTTTAAATAATTGCCTAAAAATATAACAAAACAATTATTACATAAAAAAATATTGAGTCCAAATTTATAAAAAGATCAACTAACAAAATTCAAAACCACCATCTTTAACCGATTGGTGCTTGTCCTGCCATTAAAAAGATAATACTATTGAAACTATAATTTTTAGAAAATATATAAGGTAAACATACGCTTATAATTTTCTTCATAATCTTATATTAGCTTATTATTGTCATTATTTCAAACCATGTGATTCATTTTAAACTCAAAACGAGCTGCTTACACTATTAAGAAAATCTCTTTATTCTACGCGATACCTATCATGAGTAAACATGTTAAAATTGACTTTTTATCGACGAGATAACGACAAGCACTTTATGCCAATAACATATAAATTTTACTTATTGTGATATATTTTGGCACATATATATGAAATAATTACGTATCAAGAATTAACTTGACGATACAATTTATTTATTTTTATTTTTCAAAACTTTATGATATTTTAAATTATTAATAATTTAATTATATTTTATACATATTTCATCTTGTATATTTTTATAAAACTATTAGTAGGTCTTACCTTCTAAACTAGGTTTGTTCATTTTCATTAAAATTAAATAATTCAGATAATATCAATTATTACACATAAAGTTTCTTATTATATTATGCTAATATATGTATAATTTAAGCAAATTATTTTGTTTTCGCTTAGATTAAACAATGACGTATACTAATTAGTTATATATACAAGATAAATATGTATTATAAGTTTCATTATTGAATTTTACTAGATATCATATTAATTTACATTGTTTTTATTTTACTCATATATTGAATATTACAAGAAAATATAAAGAGAACGAAGTTAAAATAATAAAGAGAATTCACTAAATCAAAACTATCAAAGTCATAACGGGATCCAAAATACCAAACATACTGTATGTGCCTAAAGACCTACACTAAACATAATTGAAAGAGCTGAGCATTGACAAATGTAAGATCATTATGAAAACTTAAACTTCACATTTATCTTTGAACGAGTTTATAATTAATTATCAATGAAATAATATGTGGTTTCATAAGAGCCTCTCCATCCCCAAATGATGGGAGGTTTTCGACTGGGCACAAAGATTATGAAAATCTAAATTTTATACCTTAAGTCTCATTTTCATTTTTCATTACTCTCAAATCGTCAAACTAATCAAATTCTCGGATTTATTTTAGAAAACTCTCAATCTTTTGATTGAGTGAAGATTTACTTTACCTATACATAATAGTTCTTTAATTTAGATAATAAAATTATTAGAGAAGATACTAAAAGATTAACATCGTTGCTTAATATTCTTTTAGTTGTATAAACTATTGACTAAATCATTATGATCAATAACCCAGATAAAAAATAGAATCAGACACTGCTAGTTATGCTATTGACAACAATAAAATAGTAAACAACAAGAACAAAAATAAGAGAATCATTTCGATAAGGATGATGATACATCAGCTACATCAACTTTAATTAAAAACAAAAGGCAAAAGATTTGAGAAATCTGACGATGTAAGAATAGAATTGATTTTTAGATAATAAAGTAAAATATGATAATATTTTCGCTTTTATTGATTTATATGACGAGGCTGGTGCTTTCTATTTTTTGTGGAGATTATTTATGTTTATATAATCATGCCGAAGATTCAACATAACTATCCATGATTTTCATAATACATGAGATACAATCTTATAAGTTATGAGACACGAAAAGGAAAAGTAATGTTTTGGTGTGATTTATCTTTTACGTGAAAATTCGATTTTTAAATATATAAAAGTATATTTATTCGATAATTTTATTTTTTTACTATAATTTTATGCTATCTTTTATAATTATAAAAATGAAATCACATATAATAAAACTACATAATTTTATATTACCTTTTATAATTATAACAATAAAATTACATATAACAAAACTATCACAATACATGTCCCTTATTAATAGTTACTATAAAGTGACAAAAATTCATAATTAATTTGTCACTCACTATCTAACTTACAAGCTCAAGACAAGAATACTAGTACATCTTGAATACTTGAATTTTTTTATTGTGCAAGATAAACTGAGAAGTCGAAAGTTATAAAACTAACGGATATTCCAATCTGCATTACAAAATCATATAAATGATAACTATAAGATTATATTTCTCCATTTTTTAATTTTCTTTTAGTCATTTATACATGTATTATAAAAATAAAAGTAACAAAATATAAATGTTAATTAATTGAAACTATATAATTGGTTGATTGCTAATTTAATATTAAAATTAATTAAAAAGTACATTGAAAATATAAAAATACAATTTTCTATATTAATAAAATAAGTATTTTGAAATAAAAAATTAAGACTAAAAATACAACTATATAATAACGAAGGGAGTATAACCTTGCATGATGATGAGTAGTACAAATCTCATATTGTAATTATACTTTTGATTGTCTAGACTTGTTAAATGTAAGACGTTAAAGAAATAAAATACGAATTTCTAAAATAATAAAAATAAGATGGAAAGTACATAATTGCATGGGTGTCTGACGTGGAAAGATGACACGTTGGCATGTTGATTTTCTAGACCAATTTATATTAAGATACTGTTTTACACAAATACTTCATTTTTCTCTCACTTCTGTTACAAAAAGTGATCACCTCAAGAATTTGTTGAAATGTATGGTATTTTCTCAATCTTAAATCAATATTGCATACAAACTTTGATGCCATTTATGCATTTTCTCATTAAGTTTTTTTTTTATATATATAAAAAATTTGTCATTGCAATGACTCGAACTGAAATATCATGCCTATGAACCCATGACTGCTTCTTTTCTTTCACTTGATGAGGGTGAATTTTTTTTACACTATTGTTTGGTTTTTAAGGAGCTTCATCAGTAGCTTGAAACCACTGAAACTTCAGTAATCATCATGAAGTTGGTTTATTTTTGCTTTTTCTTGCTCTGATTTCCAACAAGATTGAATAAAAATGTAGTCTTTTTCAACTTTTTTCGACTTTTCAGCTTTTTTCTTAATATTTTCTGCTCAATTTGTCCATTTTTTGGTGGAAAAAACTTGATTAATCATGATGAAGTTGGTTTCTTTTTGCTTTTTCTAGCTCTAATTTCCAACAAGATTGAATAAAGGTTTAATCTTTTTCTGTTTTTTCACTTTTTAAGCCTTTTTTTATGTTTTTGCTCAATTTCTCCAATTTATGGAGAAAAAAAACTTCATTGATGATCAAATTGTGTTCTTATAAGTTTTAACTATTAGTTAGCCTTTTTAGCAAGGATATTAGTCATAATTATAAGCTTCGGGTTGCCAAGTTGATGGAGTAGGCCTTCGATTTCTCTACCAATACTTTCTTGGTCGATAATATCATACGGGCTTGCCTTGTGGTTTAGTGGCTGACATCGTTTGAAGTATATTACTTCAGCCAGTGTAGCAGTGCGCACTCAACCAATGAGTAGCGACTAGCAGCTGCGGTCCCGTTATAAAAGCTTCGATTCGAGTTCGAGTCATTGCAATAACAAATTACGAAACTTTTGGTAGAAGAAAAAAAAGTAAAAAAAAAAAAAGTGTTCTTGGTACTTGTTTGTACTGCTTTTCTGATTCAGAAGAAGATTAAAGATTAAAGAAACACACGTTTTATGTTGAAGAACTTGATTCTCTGAGCAAAATAGTACACACACAGTACTCACACACATTCACTTTTTTCATTTTGAGCTTCTCTTTTTAGCTTTTTGCTACTTTTTGCCCCACAAACACGCATTGTTTCATCTGTTTCTTTCATAATTAATTACTTGTAGACAGTTTCACCATTCAATTACTTTGCATTAAATGCTTTCGTGTCAATATTGTATAATATTTGGTGAAAGACATGATAAGCATATTTGCAGGTGTTTAGTATATACGATTGTTTCTGATTCGAATCAAAAGCTTATGAAGTTAACGGCGTTTATGTTGTCGGTTTGATCATTGGGAAAATTGGACCATCTTTCTAAAATGGAGGTAGTATTTTGGTTGCAGAGTATCTATTTATTTTTTTAATCATATATATATGTGGAAGAAAAATGAATTAAAGATCTGATTTGGGATTGAGTTTTTTTTCCCCATTTAGTTCGAATAAAGCTATATGGATTAGTGTTGTTGTTGTTGTTGATGGTTATGTGATACCCAGAAATGGATAATGCTAGATGAGTTCAAGGGGCAAGTCATTATTATCTTGTAGATATGTGAGTAGCAATGAATTTTGATATCTGTGACCAGATTTTAGAAATACTGAAAGAAACAAAAAACCGAATAATATATTGTTGTCAGTATCTGATATGCTCATTAGTATTCTTGTTTTTTGTTTTTTTTGGGGGATGTTTAGGATAATGTGTTTGTAGATAAGGCGTGCCCACGCCATTATTTTTATTTACTGCATTGTTAAGTCATGTGTGTTTGTTTGTGTGAGAAGATATCAATATAATGCGTTGTTTCACTCTCTTTGAGATAATTTAAGAAAATTTGGTGTAGTTGTTGAAGATAATTGGAGGAGCGTGAAATGGGGTCTCTGGGGTCGTCGGATTGGGAAGAAGAACATAGAGGGAATTCTTGTATCAGTAAAAGACTAAAGATACCGAAAAAGGTAAGATACATATTATTAAAACAATTGAAAGGATTAGAGGGTGTTCTTTTTAATTTAATTTAATTGTTCTTTGTATAATGAATTTTGCAGCTTTCTGATGATTTTATACCAGTTGATTATGCTTTAGTTCCGAGGAAGCTACGGTCAGGTATGTTTGTTAACTAGAGCTGCCCTTTCCTTATGAAAACTGTTTTCTTTTTGTTAAATATCAAAGTTAAAAAATAATAATTAATCCACATAAAGCTTTTAGTTAAACTATGAAGTATGAAAAAGGGATTTTCTTGAGAATTTCAACTTCTAACTGGTGGGGTGTAATGATCCAGCAGCGAAGAAACGAAGTTCTGGATCAGTATCTCCGCAGTTGCTTAGTTGCAAGAAGCACAATCGTGCGGGAAATGGAGATGAACTGGCCAGAAAAAATGGCCTGAAGAAACTCAAATTAAGCATGGTTAGTAAATTAGAGATATATCACTTTCTTATATGTTCCCACATTTTAAATGTAGATAGATGAATTATGCAATTCTGTTGTTGATGGATAATGATGTTACTATGTCTGTAGTAGCCAGAATAGGAGTAGAATTTCACTATGACGATGAGATTGCATTTACAGGAACAGGGAATCTCAGTTAGACAAGAAAGGCATGTTTCTGCTAGCAATATTACCAAAGATGAGGAAGAAGTGGCAGAAGCTTTGTACGCATTAGCTGACATGTTTCCTCCGACCTCCAAGGATAAGACTGAACTTAGTGGTGAACCTTCGAAATTAGAATCAGTTGCCTTCTCTAACATGGAGATGTTGGAATCTGGAGGTAAGATTTTTTAGCTCCCCTTGTCTTTCAATATGTTATGCTTTATGAACTTCCTTCAAATCGTTCTCCTTCATCTTATCATGAGTCTATTTGACGATACAGTGGTTCTGGAAAAGGAAACAGAAATTAAGACAATCAGCCGTTCTGGAACTAAAACCAACAGTCAATCATCTAATGTCGAAGGATCAGCTGAAGGTGAGAAAATTCAGTCTTCAAGTGATGGTTCATGGATTAAGTCCCTTGTGAAGAACTCGTCCTTGAAGTTCCATACTCAAGAACCTAAAGCAGATCCTCCATCAACCGTTCTAAATGTCTTCGGGTCTTCAACTTCCAAATTTTCAGCCATCTCACAACCTCAACATTTGGAGAACTCGTTCATCCCTAAAAAGGTCCATCCTTGTAACTTTCTATGGAATGCTTACACACATTTGATACATGAAGTGTTTTAAGCACCTGATAGGATTCAAACACTTGCTTCTTAATCAGCAGGGTGCACGGTTTCAGGTTGCTTCAGAGAAACCTTGGAAGAAATGCTGCACACATGTTCATGTCAGTAACCTCATTAATGAGTTGAAGAAAGCAGATACACTACAAATGCATTCCACTCAAGCAGCACGCTTTGAAGAACTGAACAGAGGAGGTTTCATAAATTCATATACCTCAACCAAAAATACTAATAATGTGTTCCCGCTAGTCTCAACTAGCGATGCCGTTTCCTCTGCTGCTGAAACTGGTTCAGATGAAATCAGAAATGCTGTTCTTCTTCATAAGAGGCTCCTTCAAGATCAGCAACATACCGTGTCAGCATCTCAATTTTTCACCTTACAGAATCTGGTGAGAATTCAAACCTCAAACAGATAAAAAATTCTTTAATGCTTGCTATTTTCTCATAAAAAATATATAATTCTGAACCATTGTAGGAGAACCTGAATATCTTTCCTCTGCCGACTAGAGGTGCTAGAGGGGAAAGCAGTCATGGCAGAGCTAGTGTTGATCAGTGTAGTCATGGTAGAGCTAATGTTGATCAGAGATTGGGGTCTGTTGCACAACTCCACCTTCCATATCTGCATTCCAAGAATCAACGTACGATACCTTTTCTACTACCACAAAATTATTATTCAACGGACTCCTCTTCTGGTGGTGGAACAACTGTAGCCCAGCAGGTACGCTCACGAGTCCCTTCTTGCAATCTCTATGACACAACATTCAAGGATTTTGGGCATTCTTCTAATTCTGGTTAAACTTGATTGAGACAACGAGCTTGCTTGTTAGTAACTTATCAGAACATTCGAAGTTTTGATTCTTTTACATCTTCCATTTACTTCCCGCAATGAATATGAATCACTAATCCTCATTATATTAATCATTTCCAGATCCAATTGCCTTCATATCAGAGCGGCAGAAATTATGGTCGTCCAACAGGTGGTGCTACAGCCAGGCCAAAGCAGCAGACGTGGAAGCCTCAGCTGCAGCAGAACTGGTGTGATCAACTTAGAGAAAACTGGAAAGCTGGTCAAGTAACTGCATCCAATATTTCAAACTGGCAAAATGGAGTCCAAGATGGTCAATCTCTTCCTCAGTTTGCTCCACTTTTCTCACCTTCACATTCTTCTTTAGGAGTGTTCGGTCAAAACCATGCACCGAGACATCAACAGCAGCAGCCAAGTACTATGCCTACATTATTCCTTCCTCCTTCAAGGGAACAAGGCCAGCCTCATTTGCATTATGATTTCCTAGGAAGCGGGGGACGCCATCCTGATTCTGTACAACCAGCTTTGCAATTGCTTTGAAATCAACAGTTTTAGAAACATAAACCTTACATTTTTATTAATTAGGTTTTATGTGAAATCATTGTTGATCTTGATTGGTTCTTTCCCATTGTAGATACAACATATAGATGCAATCCGGTAACACATGAGATGTGAATTTCTAAAAGTGCCACACACTGATACAATTATGAGTAGCACACTTATTTTTCAAACATTTAGATTTCCACATCTAATGAATGCAAGACTTCAATTGCTAATTTCGATAGTGCTAGATTTAATGGAAAAATGTATATGAACATCAATTAGTTAATAAAATTCATCCTACAAACAGCTTGGTTCTCACGAGGAGTCAGAGAAGTAATATTCATTGATTTGGAGCAGAATGTGTTCTCCTTGACCTAGCACGTGTAACTCGAACACCTTCCTCTTTCGTCATCTCCTGAGATGATGCTGAATCAATCTGAATAGCTTCCACCCGACTCGTTTCCAAGGACTTCGAGGTCCGAACAAGGGCTTTGGGTTTTGATAGTTTCTGTGCGTTTGAGACACCAGTAGAGGGCTCATCTCCCTGTGATTCTGAAGGTCCGACCTCTTCTTCTGTAATCAGGGAGTTCTGGCTCGAAGATGAACTGGAAGCAGGAGAAAGTGGCCGATCAGTTTGTGGTTTTGCCAGGGATGATTTACGAGCTCCTGGTGCTGGCGGCTGGCAGACTTTAGCAGCTTGCTGCGATGGCTGTAATCCACAAGTGCAAAACAATGAGAAGATAACAGTTGCAGGTAGTTCGAGAGTGGTTACATAGTAGTACATACATATAGAAAAACGGAAATTAGATAGAAGCTGTTACATATGGCCTTTGGCCAAATGAATGTCACTGCAGAGTATCACACTCTTCTTCACCATAACAAACTAACAGACAATCAAAATCCACTTGTTGCAAACAAAATATTTAGATCTTACTGATGGTAAATAAATAAATGGAATGCTTCTATGTTTGAGATGTTACTGATGAGGATAAATGGGAGGTATAGGTAAACTTATCAAGCAGGGAAGGCCTATATATGCATAAAATCCAAAATGAAGTACGAAAACAAGAGAAGAATGTACAGTACACAATCTATTTCCATGTACATACTTGGGCAGGTGGCGCCGGAGTTGACAATAAAGCAACAAAATGAAATATGTCAACTGTTCTTGTTTGGATATAGCTAGCAGCTCTCCGTGAATATGAAACAGCCATATTCTCAGCTCTGATCCTCAATTCGAGCATCCCACGATCAATTTCTGCCTCGTGGTTTGCAATAATTGGTTTGAAAAAACAATCATAAACATATGTTGCGCCCTGACAATAGGAAGGCGCAATAACTAGAAGAATAAGATATAGTTCTATCAAAAATACAAAAAATCATATCTCAATGAACTGGATGAAAACCTTTGTTTTGGGCCACCAAAGGTAAAGAAACAAAGCCAATTTTGCTTCACTGTACATGGGAACCCTTCACATATAAGAAATGAAAGACGGGATATCTACATATTAGCAATGATCATACTCGAAGCTAAGAGGCACAAAAAAGATCCTAACTAGTAAATCGAAATTACCAAGAGATAAAAGCATCGCCAATCCTTTCAGAAACTGTCAACAAAGCAACTAAGATCCTGAAAATTAAGAAAACAGTTACCATTAACTCATAAGTATGTTATGCTTCCGACGACTTGATAAGCAAAAGGAATAGAAGGGAAAAATACCAGTACTGGCACCAGAAGCGAAGTAGCTCAATGTCAGGTTTATTCTTTTCAACCATCTTAAAACACTCATATGCAGGATAAGCATAACCGAAAATCATCCTGTAGAGGCAAGGAAGGTGATTTCAAACACATAAAGTGATAAAAATTAAGAAATCCAAAACAATAGATTAAGCAATAGCTTCAAATGGAACTTACACAAGTCCTCTAGTAAAAAATGATCCAATCATCTTTCCTGGATCAATATAATACAAAAGTTTTAATGACATTGTCCAACTATAACATATAAATATTTAAATCTCATCAGAATATTGCAAAAGCCAACACAGAGTACATCATCATAAACAGGAACTTACTCGTCAACTTATCTCACTATATCTGCCATATATATGCAAATCCAGATTTAATTGCCACATACGTGGTTATCTAACAATAGGACTGTTGACCCCCGAGGGTCGACAATCTCAAGGAAAGCTTCTCGCTTGTGCTTTGCCCCGCCACTCAATATTGCATTGCGACGGTGCATAAAATGTCCATAAAAATATACCAATAGTAAACTAAAGTAATACTCCTTTACTCCAAAAAGATTCTCTAGTTTTAAATTTTGATGTTTGACTATTCAAAACTCAAACTCAATAGAGTATTTTTGAATATAGTGTATAACATTTGATGAAAACATGTAAGTGGACAGTTATGTGTGTCAATTAAAGCCGCAAAGCTTGCCAAGTTTGACCGTTGAAAATCGAATCAAAATCAGGCAAACTGATATCTTTTTGAAGCTTGAGAGGAGGTACATTATTAGGAGCCAGTATCTTTAACTTCCTAAGTGTCAAGATCCTCAATCACATTCACTTCATTTCCTAGCTTTATTTTACAGTAACTACTAACTAACAATAGCACAAGCTAGCTCAAATCCTATTAGATGAACCTCTATAATCAAGCAAGAAAAAACGACAATAAAAGGCAGCAAAATATATGTACAGTGCAGCAAAAGTTCAATCCAAGCTTCCATTAACGCGCAATGGAGTAACTTGGGGGGTGGGGGGGGTGGCATGGGAAAAGTCACGCCTTTTTTTAAAATATTAATTTTATTAATTATTTTTCAAACTATAAATTTATTCTTTTTACAACTACTTAAATTTTATATTTTTTTTTATAATATTAATTAATCATGAAACATATAAAAGAATTATTTTCCTCATAATATATATTTCTTATTCAATTGTATCGGGAGTATGATACACCCAGTTTAGTTTCTGAATGAATATTAATGTCGTAAATTCTGAGTAAAAATTAATTCAAAACAGTATAAATACAAAAAAAAGAATCAATAAACTAGCATTTATAATTTTATACTATAAGATTATCACCTTAAATAATGACACCTTAATAATAGCGGCGGAGGCAGTGAAATCACAACTGCACTAGTATGATGTCAATGTCACTACTTAATAAATTTGTAATTTAACCAAATGTTGAAAAAGGTTTGAAGTTTTTCTATAAGTAAAAATTTGAATTTTATCATATAGAAATAATACACTTCAAATTTACATGCTCGTCATGTGTCAATTTTAATAAAATGAAAGTTATTTTTAATGCATGGTATTTTTAATTTGACACTTGCCTCTTTACTCATATATGTTTAACATTTCTCATCAAATTCATTTACATATTGAATTAAAATTTTTCCAATTAAAATTATGACATGTTGCTACTATTATAATAAAATATTTGTGCCATTATTTATTAGAATAAATATTTTTCATTATGATAAATGATAACTAATATTTTCTTAAAATTATTAAAATTAAAATTTTTATTTAACAGTTATTATAATATAATCATTAATTGTGTCCAAATACTAATTTAGTATAAAGTGGAGGATCCGGCTTATAAGGTTAAGTTTTACAGTTAATTGATTTTGATACTATAGTGTTAAGTGTGAAGTATGTTTTGTCTCATCTTATTTTGTAAAATAAGAAAATTCGAAATAGTTACTATGAAATATGTTATTGATTTAAACATCTTATTTTATATTGCTTTACTTATAAAATATCGAACGACATATACTCTATACATGAATTAGTCATAATTAATGATACATATGATACAATAATATTTTATGTATCCAAAATCAGAATGTATAGTTTGAAATACAATGGTGTTTTAACTAAATCCATTATATATAAATCGAAAGCAAGTCCAGTACAAATCAAGTTGTGCAACAAATCTTCCGTGGAAATGATGAGTGAATTGACACAGTTGATTAGATTCGCGTTATTTGATTGAAATAGTTAGAAGCACAAATCATTTCGGTTCGATAGAGAGCGAAACTTATGTCGAGCAACTAAATCGGATCGAAGGGCCCAGGACGGCAGGTGCGAGAAATAGTTCGTCCTGCATTTGATCGTTATCGTTCAGATATGATAATAGCGCATGTTGAAAAGCTTCGTTAAAATACAAATTTATCATCATCATCTGTTTTTCTTTATTTAAATCCTAACTACCATCCAATTCGATTAGAGTCGCTTGTAAAAGGCGTTGGCATTCTCAACTGAGTTCGATTCGATTCGCAAAAGTTATTTCGATTCGCGGTGTTCAAATGTATACTCAAGCGTTAAATTTTAAGGTCGATACTTTCAAAAGCGTGATTCCCCGAGCACCAGGATTAAATGACTTCGAGCGATATCACTGGCACAGTAAAGTTCGGTATAATTTGGTTGGATTTACGAGCCTGCGTGGAAGTTTATAGCATTGCATCAAATGATATTAAATAATAATCGTCTCTACCCGCGCTAACCATACCTACTGTTTTGGATTGGTTGACTGGGCCCGTAAAGCAGGATCGCGTAATGGGCGTAGCAGGACCACGTAAGGGGCGTAGGGCCGCCCATACTTAGCGGAGGGTTTTTCTTAGCGTTTTCGGTTAATTCGCATTTTCGGTTTCGACCCGTTTTCCATATGAAGTGTAGGTTTTCCAGCGAGCTTGGTGAAAATCATTAACGTCAGAATTTTTAGAATATAAATTACCGGTTTTTTTATGGCGTTTTTTTACTCGTAAATTGTATTTTTTAGCTGAAGAGTTTTGCCATCAACATAAAATTGTCAGTATTTTTCTTTATTTAGATTTACTTGGCCCGATTCTAGGTTTTGGTTTCAGATTTTTATCTAGATGCATGCCCCGATTGAAAAAAGGGACCCGATTTGACATATTCATTAAATACACAAATAAAATTAATGAAATCGCTTGAATCGAGGCTTAGGAGTTGGCTAGAAGACGTATGAAGAAAGATTGTCATGAAAGTAGATGACCGAAGAAATAAGGATTGTCAGCAGATGAGGGAGTACGATATAAAGGTAGAGTGATTCTTTAGAGGAGGTTGATCAAGGGAGGGAGTTGACTTCTGATAGAGATATTACCGCCTATAGTCGAGCCAACTTATCCGAAGTCTTTCTTTCTTTGTAGTTGCGTAGGACTTGGGCTTTCGGCGGTTAGATGTCAAAGGCTGACTTTCTTACATGGAGGATTTGGACAGAGGAATTTATATGACCCGGCAGATGGTTTCAAGAACCCGGAAGAAGATTATGTTTGCGAGGTTGAAAAGAAATCTTTGTATGGTTTGAAGCGTCCAGAGACAATAGTGCAAGAGATTTGATAACTACATGTGATGGAGGTGGGTATTGAGTCATATGGCGGTTGTGTTTATTACAACAAAGTTAGTGATAGTTTACATTATCTATTTAGTTTTGTATGTAGATGATATGTTGATAGGCTGCGGTTGAGAAGTCACGATATTCAAAAGTTGAAGAGGGTGACAGCAGTGCGGGATTTGAAATGAAGGATTTGGGTCTTTGCAAAATAAAATTTTGGGAATAAGGGCCCAGGGATAGAAGTCGGAAAAGAAGTTTTCTTTATACTTAAAAGACTATGTTGAGAAGGTTATGTCTAGATTTGGTATGACTACTAAGCAATTGAAACTCTAGTTACATAAATGCTTGGCGTGCACTTTGTTGTATTGTACCCCAAATCATCTGTGAGAAGGTATACATGGAGCAGCATGCAACTATCTTGGTGTGATTGGAAGTTTGATGTGCGTTATGGTCTGCCAGCCCAGACTTGATCTTGCAGCATCTTGTTAGTGTTGTCGATAGGTTCGTGACACGGTAAGAAGACATTGGCGAAATTTGTGAAGATGATTTTTCTTATCACCAGTGCGTGCGATATTGGTCTTTGTTATGGTGGAGATAGTTGGTGTTTAATTTACGGATCTCCCAATTAGGCTATCTTTGAGATGTAGGCGGTAGAAGATGCATGATTGATTATGTATTTGCTAGATGTTTTGGAGGAGAGGCTACGATCTGTCCGGTGGCTTTGTCTACTGCGTGGCGAGTATATGACACTTACGTGAGCTGTAAGAGAGTATCGTGAGAGGGAGGCCCAGTTAGTGATCACAGGCTGCTGTCACGTCGGGCGGTGGTAGATTGTGATAGTTTGAGTCTGATATGTATCGAGATCGAGGTTCGTTATGATAGGACAAAGCACGTTAATGTGCGATATCATTTCTAAAGATGAGAAGAAATCAAGGTAAATAAAGTGGAGTACTTGAATACTTACATGTGATATGTTCACGAATCGAGATTCAACGTGCTCACGGACTTGTTGAAAATTATTTGTTAGTTCTTGCGTGGCGGGCATCGAATGAAGCATGTCACATACGGTGCATTATACGTTAAATGTGACACGTCACAGTGTGTGCATACGGTGTATTCTAGTATTACGATTAAGGGGAAGTTTTACGTTATCTGGCGAAGATGAGATTCAGAGTCGAAAGTGGAAATTTGTTGAATATGCATTGAATACATGTTCTTGGATTCTTTGAGCCATGAAAGATCGGGAGGCTTTGGAATCGGGGTTACCATGTTCAATCTCCCGCTCTATTTTCTACCCGATCGGCAATCGGCCCTGGAGGCGATCAGCGGTTTGGTAGCTTTCTATTGAGGAAGCGTCGGCCTTTAATCGTCCAGAAGTCGATTAGGCGCTGACCCCGAATGCGATTTTTGAAGTGGTTTATTTTGTTTTATAATCTCTGAGCAATTCGAGATCATGCTGCTTGTTGATATAGGAAAGTTATATCTTACGGTTTAGAGTTATAGAATAATTTAGCTAAGCTGATAAATACGTTTATAATCTATCTGAGGCGTGGTGTTGCTTTCGATACATGCTTTTGTTTAACTACGTTATCAAGTGAAAACTTACGGTAACTCTGGCGCGTAGATTGGTCTGTATATATTATTAGAAATACTGCGTAAAATATACGGTATTATTTATTTTACGTATTGACAACTATAATTTTGTAATTCTAAATTTGTATATGTTATAACAAATCCAATTGCGGAAGTTGTAGAGGTTGTGCAACAAACACTACGTGGAAGTCTATAAGCATTGCATCAAAATGAAATTTAAAGAAAATTGTATCTGGCTATGATATAATATGACCCCACATAATCCAGTGTCCACCACTGAGCTAATAGTTCACTCAGTTTCCAAATTTATTCAAGATTTTCAGACATCCTATTTTTCCTCATCACTCGTCACAACAATAACTAAAATTAATTGTTGCAATGTCATTAGCACCTTCCATTTCTCGACTCAATTCTCCATTCCTATGTTGCCCCCTAAAAAATCCCACCAATTCTTCTTCCTCTTTGTCCATTAATTCATTGAGAAACCAGAAATCATCAGGCCATCATTATCCACTTGTTAGAGCTGTTGATCTTGACCAAAACACGGTCTTAATCCTTAAACTCTTGCATTCTACTCCTTACGACCTGAAATGATTGTCTGGTTTTGAATTCTAATGGCAGACTTTCTATATTTAGAACTCAAATATTGTTGTGTACGTTATGTGGTATTATGTTAAAAAAGGAGTATCAAAATATAGTATTTTCAAGAAAATTTACGCTTAACATGGTAATTTCGATTCAAATCAAAGTTACGTGTCAAGTAATACCACAGTTTGTTAGTTTCGAACATTGAAATACAAACCGGATAACCTTTTAGGGATTGAGAAAGAATTATTTTTCGTATTTGAATATTGTTTAAAATGTAAATAATTGGTTTAGTTTTGATGGGATTTTTCAGATAGTTGCAATATCAGTAGGGGTGGTGAGTGTTGCTGTTGGCATTGGTATTCCGGTGTTCTATGAGACCCAAATTGATCAAGCTGTATGTTCTCTTGTTCTTTGTTCTTTGTCTGTCTCTTTATCTTCAAAAGAATCTACTTGTGAATTATTTGTTGTTGGTTAAATTGCAGTCGAAAAGGGATAATACACAGCCCTGCTTCCCCTGCAATGGTTCCGGTGCTCGTAAGTGTACCATGTCTATAAGAGCATTTATAGTAACTTTTCCAATTGAATCTTTGTAGTTACTTCAATGGAGGAATGATGTAAAATGAGCTAAAATTGACCATTTGCTAAGCTACATTAGAAGGAATCAAATAGCTAGATTAAATAAGTAGTCTCTATTGACTCTTATTAGTAAGGGTATTGCAAAAAGAGCTTTGTAAGCTTCACCAGTAATACACTTACGAATTGTAGCTTTTTCAAGAAATTGTAGTCTAACATGTGCACCATTGACCTCTTATAGATCTTAGATTCTAATGAACATTAGGTATGTTTTTGCAGAGAAGTGCAGATTTTGCACCGGTAGTGGCAGTGTGACGGTAGAGCTAGGCGGGGATGAAAAAGAAGTGTCGAGATGCATAAACTGCGATGGACTCGGTTCCTTGACCTGCACCACATGTCAAGGTAGCGGCATCCAGCCTCGATATCTTGATCGCAGGTGAGTTGATTACCAGAGTATATTGATCTAGGATTCTAACTCCATCTAAACCAAATTGTTAGAAAGCAAATTAGTGGTAATTGAACAATTACATGAAGCTCAAGGTCAATAAGTTTCTTCAGTATAAGTAAGAATTCATGAAGCTTCATACTAAAACTAATTATCTAATACCTGTTGAATTCATGAAGTTTCATACTAAAACTAATTGTCTAACACCTGTTATTCACTACGACCCATCAAGAAAACTTTGCAAGTTAGTATTAGAACTCTCATATGATTATGATCATGAAGCACTTCACATACTGTCCAAATCCAATAGCATTGTCATTAGCATCTTTATGCTTTACTAATTTTCTTTGCTGTAATTGCAATTTTGCAGAGAATTCAAAGATGATGACTAAAGAGCACCTCAAAGACAGCCATTACCTTGGATTGGATGGCACTCGGAATTTTTTTGACTCAATTGTTTAGTTCACTTCGTTTTGTGCTTTAATTTATACCCCTAACTCATTCATATTCAAATATGTATTCTACCAACAATGTTATTTGTACAAATATGAAAGGGTTTTACAAGAGTAATCTTCATATTTTTCAAATACAAAAAAGGGTCATTAGAATAAGCAAAATGGGAAACATTTACTGCCAATTCCATTACTTGCTAGATCCTAAAAATTTCAAAACTGAACAAAGTAAAACAATTGTAACTGAAAAAGCGTCTGAATTATTCAAGCAAACATTACACCAGACATCAGCAATTTATGAATAAAAATATAATGACCTTTCGTTTTGATAAAAAAAAAAAAAGAAACGAAAAAAGAATACACCAAATTGTCTTACCTACTACATCTTGCCTAACATTTCAGTCTTCACAACTGATACCTAGTGACAGCTAAAATTAATCAGTTGTACACTACAAAATCAGATTGGCTTGAACGTAGCTATACTATCAAATATAAAAAATAATCAGCTACAATAATACCTTTGCCATACAACATTGTCCGGGCGCCCATAGATTATCGGGATTGGAAAGATGAAAAATAATACCATCCAGCAGATATCAAGAGGGTGGGGGTCTTCTACTTGATCGCCTATCTAAAGCAGCATACTGATTTCCTGACTGGCGCAAAGGATTGTGCCCCCGGCCGGCACCTGGGCTGACCTGAGGTACCCAGCCTCCTGTCCGAGGATTATAGCTGACGGCTGGGTTTTGTGGATTACTAGCGTAACCGCTGTATGCTGTGTGTTGATAATGATGAGCAGCAGGAATGATTGGAGGTTGCCCCACATGCTGAGGAGGGACCAGTGGGTAATTGCGACCACCATTGTGCTGAGGACCTGGATGATTGTATCCATGTCTCCCATATTGATGGTGTGATCTATTGTATGGTTCATGAACAACTGGCAGAGTAGGTGTATGGCCATAATTGTGACTGTGTTGATCATGTCCAGATGCTGAAGCTGGATACCGATGATGAGGCTGATGAGCAGGATAGCTTGAACTAGGATGTAGAGCAAGATTACCGTGAACATTGTATCTGTTGTTTGAGTAGGACTGATATCCTGGTCTAGTATTTGTAGCATAAGATGGTGGGCGGTTATACTTTTGATCAACATAGCCATCTCGGTCTGTCCTCATCTGCAAACTATTAGCAACAAGGCGATGAGCAGCATCTCCAAGCTGCCGACCAGAAACTGCTCCAGAGGGGTATTGATTGTGCCTGTCATAAGAAATGCCCAAAACAATATCTGGTTTTAATTTATCCATCAAATATAGAATCCTAGTTGGCAAGTATAACATCAATCTAGTTCAGGATGCACCTTCCATTTTCCGATGGTCGTCTTCCAGTGTCTTCATGCCATAACACAGGGTCTGGTTGCATATCACCTAGGGTCACAATCTGCATGAGCAAATATTGTAATTAGAACTCATTAAGAACAAGAAGCTTAAGATACAATTTGGTGACCAGACATTCCTTGTCATTTGTGTAGATAAAAGAAAAACAACATTCATAACTTAAAATATAGAACAGATTAATCGTAGAATTTTTTTAGTTGCAGGCCTCAGTCAACACAAGCGAAACAGAGACTTAGATTGACTAGAATTCACTACATAAGCCTGATATCGGACTTCAAGGAAACTAAAGGAATAAATAAAATGAGTATGGCATTAACCTTCTTAGGGAAAGTAACACCCGGAGGTGGTCGTGCTATATGTTCATGGGCATCTGGAAGCATGTATATTGCACATCTGAAATTTCATACAAGGCAAAGGTGAATATTTAATGAAAGGATTAATCAGACAAGTAAAATTACTAATCAATCTGATGAAATGTTCAGGTTCTTACACAACTTGATTGTCCATTACATCTTCCAAGCCTTGGACGGGTGATCTAAATATGGGAGGGCAAGGATCTCCAGCACAGAGACACAGATAACCGTTCATACCACCACTGCATGCAGCCAAAAATCAATCAGAAGATTCCAAAATGGGACCTCTAATGTCATTGCTCAAAGAAGAAATTAGCCCCAAAAAATAAAGACATGCAAGCAAACAAGCTGTCAGGCCAGAATACATGACAATCTATCTGGAACATATTCGAGACTAAATTGTGCTCAATAAACGAATCCACAATAAATGAATAATAAGAAACTTTTTCACTCTTTCCTAGACACTATTTGCTTTGCTGTTTGTTTCTGCTTCTCCACAACCCTCATGTTCCCTTTCAGAAAGGGTGGACATTAATTAGGTTTTCACTACCGTAATTTTCATTATGGAATGACTTCATGTCATTACTCATTTGGTTTTATGCAACGCCCGTCCATGAAGTACATACGATGCTAAACTTTTAGGAACTTAGGTAAACAATTTAAAAGTAATACTCCCTCATCCCAAATTGTATGTCCCATTTTCCCAAAATGGAAATCCCATTATTGGTTCCATTTTTACCAAATTTAGTAAGAAAAAGTAGAGGGAAAATGGGTTTTGTGAGATGAGTTTGAATTTTTTTAAAAATTTGTACAAAATTAAAGTGGACGTACAAATTGGGATGGAGGGAGTAATGATTGTAAAAATGAGATCATTGTCAAGAATTCTAGACAACAATTCCTTAGTAAGAACATATGGACCTAAGCATTGAAATACAAACCTGGCTCCTGGATGAATTTTCTCTTTGATTTCTGATCGGTCTTTCTCTGTTAGCTGTTTGCAACGGTCATCAAGAGAAAATATGTACGGAGAAAGGGGGTGAGACTGAGCGATGAAAAGCATATCACACATAATACTGTTTCTCCTTGCTTCTTCCTCCTGTTAGAATATTTGGAGTCAGTCAGACAACGTTGGTTGCATATGAAGCTGAAAGATATAAAAGAAGCCGGAATCATACCGTTAATGTATGTTCAAGTTTTGCAACCTCAGAGAGCAGACGATCTTCGTCAATAAAAGGCAACTTTGCCACACCCTTAGCACAAGAAAATATTCCAAGAAACTATAAAATTGATAACAAGACAGAGAATATCAAATGGCAATAATTCTTAAGAAAGAGTAAACTACCTGCCAAGAAAACCGCTTTCCATTCATGTCTACTTCGAAATCTGTTACACATAACAATGAGATTAAAAAGCGCCCATAATCGATAAAGCACCTTAACATAAATACTTCCCGAAACCGTACCAAGTGGGTAGAAATCAATAATGGGGGAGTTTGGATCAGTCATCAGTTTCCGATAATGCTCAGGAAGTGCATGGGAACTGCATGACATGTTCAGTTAGACTCTTATACAGAATCAACTGATATTAAGATTTTCAAAAGTAACAAGTCTAACCTGGCTGCTGGAAAAACCCCTAGAAGTTGATTAAAAGGTTTGAATGGTGAACCTAATTCAAAGCATATGTTCAGTTGTTCGAGATCCTTAAGGTCTGAAGCAAATGGTGCATAATGGTAAGGATAAAACCTACAACATAACGAACAAGGATTAGAGGGTAAAACAAGAATGACAGCCAATATAGAGTTAGTCTGAAGCATAAAGACCCTTAGGAATACATGCACCACCTTACGAACAGACTCTTCATAGTAATATCGCATGACCCAACATAAACCTTCTGTATATTTTCTGACCTACAGAAGGCCAGAACATTTCTAGTTTATGCTGAGCCAAAATAAAATTACAATATAATAATAATAAATAATAATAAAAACAATTTATATAAAAGAATATGGATGACTGTAATTGTTGGTCAGTACTCAGTATGAGGACTTAATGTGAAATTGTTTTAAACAGGGGTATGCTCTTTGAACCATGTATGTAGTACATTGTTTTTAATAGATATACTAACTTGGTCCAGAATTTTTTTTTTAATAAAAATCAAAATAGAAGTAAGAAAGACGCTTTGGGTCTTTGAAATAGTAAAATCAACTTCCATTAAAAATGGTTATACTCAAACAATACTCAACGAAAAATCTCTTAACTTGACACTTACCACATCTCTTCGAATTTCATCTCGTTCTTCAGGTGTTTTACAAGTGAACTTCTCTTCATAATACCTATCTTTCCATCCCGCCTCTCCTAGTTTCACCTAATTATTACAAAAGATATTAGTCAAGCACCATCATTTATAAATAATGCGCTTTGTTGTACATACTATTCAGCTGAGGGAGCAAGTGCAACTTGTGTGCGTGTGAGAGAGAGAAAGAGAGAGATAACAAGTTGGTATGTATATGCAGTCTTAATATTAGGCACATTTTCTTCCCTGAAATGATGAAAGACGTGATGCCAGTGTCCTTAGAGAAACTTAGGTGAACAAAAGTCAGGTATATAAGAATATCTACCAATAGGAGATGAGACAATTATTGAAATCTGTTTGTGCTCCTAGACAATAGGAGAGATCAATTGGCAGAAAGGGTGGCGTTGATGAATATTCAATGTTATATTGTTAAGTGTCCTGATAAATTCTACTTCATAACTAGCTACACAAGCAGGATCTAGATCTTTATCTAACTATAAAAATTAAGTTTTTATGTCTTTCAAAGAGATTTCATACAAGCCTCCAAGGTGATATTCATAAATGAACCTTCATCTTCTGAAATTTAAAACAGAAATTATTACTTATGAATGACTTGCATATATTGCTGAGTAAAGTTTGCATTCGTACTTTACAGATTAGTCACTCATCTTAGGTTAGATGTCTAAAGGTGAATACTCAACTTCTACCTGATTCGCCTATATACTGATTCCATTTATGACACAATGAATTTTTTTGGAGGTAACAGTATAAACCGAAAAACATGTTGGTTTAGGATATGTTTGTTAGCGTACAAGGGATAAAAAAAGTAATCAGGAGGTACAGTGGCTTGATACCGCATTCAATGAGGTATATGATGTTGAATTTTTTTCGGTTCATTACACTACATCCACATGATCAAAATTAAGTCTACACAAATTGAAGGGCAAGGGCAGTTATTGTGCTTGCAGCAAAAAATGTGACCATTTTCTATTTTGTCGTGATATTAATCTTCTTCATTGTCAAAGAATGTGAAATCGTGCAAGAATATACAAGGGTAATTATCGTTAAATTATAATGGATGTACTCCATATATTTTCATACAAACATGTTTGAAGTATGAGACCAACGTATAAACCAAACATGGGCACAAAAGCATAAAATAATTGTGTATACCTTATCTTCCTCTGCGTCATCAAGATTAAAAACATCAGATTTCTCACGGAGAGCTTCCTTTAACTTGGCTTTCAATTCTTCCTTGTTGTTGTGTATCTAGATCATATGCAAGTCACAGATTATGAGCATACAAAAGGTTGAGGTATTTGTGAAGAAAAACTTCTAGCAATCACAAAATATTAGCAGAAGGAAACTATCATGAATATTGTGAATATGAAGTTACTGAGTCCGTATTCACAATCGAGTCACTGCATAGAAGTAAAACATCAGAAAAAGAACATTTACTAAAGAATGACAGTAGTAAGAATTACATTAAATTGCCTCTCCTGAAGCAGGAAAACATACATCAATTTCAAGATTACTCTCTGCTTCAACAATGGCAGCACCTATGCTAGCTCCGGAACTCAAACGTGATATCTTCTGGGGTGGGGTGCATATCTGTTTACCATTAGATGAGCCAGATGAACCTTCCTCTCTGAAGGGTGCAGCTGACGGACCAGAAGCTAGACGAGAACCATGGAAACGGGCAACTGGGACCAATGATTCAGGCTGAAATTTAGGTTCCAAATCATCTCCTCTTTTAGCTTGAGCCTTTCCACGCTTAATTCTTTCTGATTGTCTCTGACAGGTATGAATGAAATATATCAGTATGGAAGGGAAAGCTACAAGATGGACACAAATAAAATGACTATATGGGACATATTTATAAATAAAACAATCATATGCAGTTCATTTGGCTTTTAATTGACCAGTAAATATCTGATGCTGTCAGTATAACACATTCATATAGATATAGAGATAAACGCCAGCTATTCTTGGGCATGTTTTCATACAAGAGAGCAACAAATCTGCATTTTCTTAAACTCTTCACCTCCTCATGCCTAAGGACTTATCATGTATACAGTGAAATCAGATGAGCAAAAAATGTACATGTTGTGCAATTCGCAACCTAAATTATCATATAGGTAATATCGTCCAGTTTTACATGGATTCTAAAATATGTAAAAGGAAGCACAGGATCACTTTGGCTATTTGACCACATAAGAATCCTTTTAATCTCTACATTTAAAAAATGCCACCCATGTTTCATGGACGAAATAGTCATCCAGAACTCAATAAACAAACTGATCAAATGATTGCCATAAAGCTACACGATCATCCAAACCTGATGCAGCCGTGCCCTCTTCTGAAAAATACGATCCTCATATGACCCCACAGCCTGAATAAAGTGTTCCACCTTGCTCAAATTTGGCTGCAAAATTTGAAGAAACAGCAACAGGGTCTCATCTATCCCATATATAATGCCTAAGGCTAAAATTGCCACGTCATTTATGTCATGGTGTGAACTGCCTAAAATCTCTCGTCCCAACGAAAAATAACTACACTCAAACCCATTTCCACTTTATTGCCACTATTAAAAAATAACTACTACTCAAAATCTATTTCTCACTTTATCCGTATTTAATGTTTATGGTGGTATCACGGATAAAACACAACTACCCGATTCATATTTGGGAAACGTTGAAGAAGATATGGATCTGATAATTAAATATTGCGATAAAGGGTAAAAACTTGACATGCTTATGTCGATAAATTTTGGTGATCGTTTATTTATTTTAAGTTGGTGTTCGCTTTTCATCGCTGAATATATTATATTAAGCGATTCAAATTTTTTATTAAATCGCGTTGAATGCTGCAATTTGAATTTGTGCACCGATAGTTAGTATAATATATTAAGATAATCTACATATATCAGAAACAACATTCTCAAAGAGGCTAGTGGTTAATGTCATACCGTGCTTGAGTTGGTCAGATACCCACCCATGGACTTGAACTCTTTCTTGTAAACAGCCATCAACAGATTAATTGCCCCCTTACAATTGAAAATAAAACACAAACTTTAGCAATTCCAAGCAAGCTACGAAACATAAAATTAACATGGTCCCTATTTAGGAGAGAAAAAGAATGAACAACTGAATACAAAATTAAGCTGATGAGAGCATTATGGTACACACCTCGCGAATCTCAAGTGTAGGCATATGTGGCAAAAAATCATTGCCAACAAAGAAACATATGAAGATGAAGTCATCAATAATACACTCCAAGTCAATCTTGAAGGGAGGATTAGGTATTCTTAGATCAAATTCTAAATATTCTCGAAGAATCCAAATGTGGAGAAACTGCAATAAAACATAGACCAAAATCAATCAAATGAATGCTTCTATGGAGATAGAACCGAATGGCTAGTTATGGGAGATATAAACCTGATAAGGTTTTTTAGGCACAGCTTCTGCATCACCTTTCTCGTCAAATTCCCCCGACTTTCTCTTTGCCTTTCCTTCACAATTTGCCGCCATATGACCCATTTGACCACAAATGAAGCACTTGTCCTGTTGACCAGGAGTATATACAACCTGAAGAGAACAAACAAAACCAAAAGGCACCTGTAAGTATTACACATAAAAATCCCATGCTCTAAGAATGGAATATGACATAAACCTCTCTAAGTATCGAGAAATGGACTTCATGAGTAGCTAAAGCCAACATGATCAGATCAGCATCCTGTGAATGACAAACATATGCCGAAAAACAAATCAATGACTGATGCAATGGAGAAAATATAATACTTATATCCACGACTAGCATAATAAGATAAGCATACCAAACCGTATAGGCAGTGGCGGGTATTTGGATCAAAACCCGGAAGATTCCTCTGCAGTCGAATATATGACATAATTTTGTGCTCGCCTTCACCAGGAACATTAGCATCAGAAAGAATAACCTACAGAAGAAAAAAATATTGATAAAACATCAATTTCAGCGCACTATTTAAAATTTAAATCATTTGAAAAACTACGTCACATGCAGAATTGAGTTCACTGATAGGTAAAAGGTGATGTATCCAGGAGTTATGGGCAAGTACCTTGACATTTTTCCACCCAGGGTCATTATTCAGCCTAGTATGAACATAGTACTGTAGAGCAACTGATAAAACAGCCATGAATTCAGTCCCTGGGGTGATAATGTTAGAATCAAAAAGTTGTGATTGCTGTTTAGGAGGAAGCTTCCGGCCTTCTCGCTCAAATTCTGCACGTAACCTGTCCTCTTCAGCAGCCTACAAAGGAAAATTGACAAAAAAAACCCAACTTCAACTCAAAAGAAAAATCAGATATCAACCAAGTTGTGAATAGCAGTATAGCGTGGAATAGCGCCACACAACATCGTGGTAAATAGCGGAAAATAACAGACTTTTGGAGTTATGCCGCAACGGACCGCTAAGCTGTTAAAACTATGATATCGACACAAAAACCCCAAATGAGCTAGACAAACATGTGAGAGCATTCATACACATCATGCATCACAGCAGCTCTAAAAGCGCCTAAACTGCTGATTCATTTTCGCTCTTGGAGCAACTCCATCTATCAAAGATTTCAGGTAAGTAATTTAAAAATAAGGACTAAAAAAGTGAGGATCTCACGCAACAAGTTTCCAATATCTTGGCTTTGTCACTCACCTATAGCCATGTAAAGAAGCTTTCGAGGCCGAACCATCACAAACAGCCTATCTATATAGTCAAAGATGCACTTGAACACCTCATCAAATGAAGTTGGGGACGGCTACATATCATTGAAATAAATACAATTAACATCTGGAACCAAAAGGCTGGTGTACGTGTACAAACATGTTAAAAAAATGAACTAGTTATTCATAACTCAAGACCCGAAGCATCGAGCGACCTTGAACATGAGACAAATATATGTAGCCTTAAAAGCTAACAATGCAAAGAATAAAGCATACCACCTCTATTTCAACTCGGAATTTTTATTCCATCTTACACGCATTCTACTACAACAAACAGATAGTAATGCAAGTACCATAACACTGAAAAAATACAATAATTTCCACAAGAGGTCATTTTAAAGAAGCAGCAGCTAAAGATTCAATCTTTACATAAAATGAAGTGAACTAGAGTCCAAGTCACCTAGAAAATTGAGATACCAATTAGATAAACCATAGTAATCTCACAATTAGAGTTCGCTAATTATGTAGAATTATCTAAACTATTAAATTCACACCAATTCAGAATAAATTTGTATTCAACACTTATAACATTTATCTCATATCAAAATACTTGACATTAACTAAAGTTTCAAAATTCCAACTATCAATCAAACCATGTTCATCATTATCAAATTCAACTAAAATCACATCTACCAACGAGCAAAACTCAACTATAAACACCAACATATACACAAATTACAGCATAATATCGGAAATATACAACCTAAATATATCCAAGCAATCAACCTTCCACAAAAAAATCAAAATTATATACAACTGGAAATCAAAATCAAAATTAATAAAAATATCCAATCAATATATTTAGGTATTATCAAATTCAACTTAAACCATATCTACCAACGAGCAAAACCGAACCATAAACAAAAAAAACAAATACACAATCATAACATAATATCAGACATATTCAACATAAATACATCCAAGTAATTAGCTTCCCCATAAAAAAAATCAAGTACATACAACTATAAAATCAAAATTATATACAACTAGAAATCAAAATAAAATAAAATATCAAATTCAACTTAAACCATATCTACCAACGAGCAAAACTGAACAATAAACAAAAAAAAGACACAACTAGAACATAATAATCAAAATATCTCAAGTAACGATTAAAATATAAATAACATATATATAATAATAAAAAGTAACACTCTATCTTCTGGATGAAAACAAGGGTGAATAATCCCATTCATATCGAGATATAAGTATATATTGTAGGGTTCGGGGACTCGTATCGACCGGTATGGAAACGCCGTCGATAACCACCGCTTCTTCCTCCACCACATCCACCACCACCATGGGGTACTTCTCCGCTAACCACCTATAAAACGCTGGAACTCCCATTCTTGTCCCAAATTAATTGTCCACTTATTAATTGGACAAAAGGTGACGAAGTTAATGTTGTTGAAAAAGAGGTGTTGGTTGATTTTATTGTCCCAAAATGGTTGTCCAGTTATTGGGTGAATAAGGGGATAATTTGCTGAAAAGGGGATTTAAAGTGGACAATTATTTTGGGACAGTGGTATAAATAGGAATATGTGGAAGATGCGGAGTTGGTATGCTGAGTTGTTATACAAAAATAGTGTTTGATTTGAGGGATAAAATGACAGCTATTTATTTTAAGTGAAGTAGTTAATGAAATTATATTCAGGGATAAAATAGTTATTTCAATCCTAAAAATTACTATTTGGTTGTGTATATTAGTTCCCGTTGGTATGGTTTGGGCTTTTTTAAGGGTAATATAAGATAAAATAATTGGGATATAATAGGTTTTGTTTGTGCTTTAGAATCGAATATCATCGTATTTGGATTTGGTTTTTTATAACTGTGTCGAATTTGTTTTGAATTCGTTGAATCTTATTATCCGTATTTGAATTGATTCGATATTTGTCGTATTTTATATTATTTAGAAATGGAATGCAATATATACATATTTTTATATAAAGTAATGAAATATCTATACAAATTTTAGAATTCGAATAAAATATTCGGTTCGAATTCTAAATGAGTATATTCGAAAAACTTCGAATCTAATTATAAGACATTCTTATTAGCGATGGATTTACCGTCCGATAGCAAAAATCGGATGATGCGATTAAGTGATACGACAACATTCGAATTCTAACTTGAACATTTGAAAAAAAATTTGATTCTATCCATCCCTAGTTGTAAGTACAATATAGTTGTTATGTTAATTAGTTCGTTAAAATTGGTTTCAAATTCGTTTATTAGAACCGATTCAAAATTCGTTCTTTTGATAATTCAAATCGGTTACCTATAAGACGAGGCTTTTATCAAGTAAATGATTTACTATTTGCTACCCATCAAGATATCAATGTTGCTTTATGAGGTGAGAGTGGAGTTGGAAACTGGTTGAATTGCTATTGTAAATAATTTATCAATGCAATCGAACTTCAATGTTTATAGTGCTATAATGAGAATGTAGAAGAGAAGAAATGGAGAAACAAATATTATACTAATTGATTTCAATATAAATATTGTTCGTTCAAATCTATTGTTCCACACTCAACTGCCAAAATAAACCAAAAAGCGTTGTCGTTGAGGTATTAAACTTTCTGGGTCCATCCATTGGTAATTTCCTAATTATATATTTCTTGGATTATATGTGCTTGGCGGTTTTAACAATTGAGTATTTTATTATTTTTATAATAAATTATAATGAAAAATAAATAAATTTAAAAAAACTTTCAAGAAATAAGATGAAAAGTTACTTAGTAGAAAAATAAGGGGTATTGAAGCAAACATTTCTCTTTGGATAGAATGCGTAGTAGATAATATTTATAGTAGTAGTTTTATGGAGAATTTATCTTTGTTGGTAGGTACCTTGTGAAGAGATTCTTGTGAAATTAAAATAAAAAAAATTATTAGAAGGTAAAAATAGAAAATAAATTAATTTGAACTGATTTGTAAGCCAAATTATATCTTGGCATTATATATAATTATAGATAATTAGGAATGAGGCTCCCAAATGAAACGGAAAAATTTGGGATGTATTTATAAAGCAAACATTTATAATTTTAGGGGTTTTTCATTCTCAACTCCTCAAGCTATATCTCAGATGCACTCTTTAGATAGATGCATGCAATCCTTCAATTATCTATAAAAAGTCCAAATTAGTATGGAAATCCATTACATATATGATATACCTTTAATAATAGTTAGCTAACAATAAGTAGATCAAAGCAAATTGAAATCAGCATCTGTACAAGTCCTTGCTACTGAACTCAAACTTTTTGCCCAAACAGAGTTGACATAATTCCACTAACAATGCATTTTAATTATTGATATTTCATTATTGGTATCATAAAGTAAGTTGTTCGCTTCTTAGCTCTTGTATTTTGTCAATCGCTCAAGAAACAGTGTATTAGAACTAATCAATTTGACTACTAATTAGACTTATTCAAGATGATTAACAAAAACTTTGTTTTATAATTGATGCTCCTCTACTGTCGGTCCATGTCTTGGAGGCTCATATACAACATCTCTACGTAGGCGATTACAACGCAGTGACAGCATCAGAAAAGTTTTAGAAAGCTTGATTGTAGGGACCGAGATATTAAAAGCATGCTTATAGCGAGCTTTGAAGCGAGAATTGAATAGGCAATATCCAAAATCGAAACATGAGGCATGATCTCGCTTAAAAGCAAAATTTACTTCTCTTAGAGGTCTTTGCGGTGTATGAAGGATTTGTTTCTAGGGATCTCGATGGTGTAAAGCAGCCAACTGCGCTTGACGCTAGCCGATTATTATGTGAACAGGAAAGAATAAAAGAGCCTCAGCAGGTGAAATATTTTATTGTTGTGTAAAATGTATTTTTAGTTTCGTCTATTTGAGGATGGAAAGAATGTTAAAACATAGATGAAGTGTGGGAGGTGATCGGTCCTTAATTCACTTCCTTATTAACTACTGCAGTAGTTAATAGATGATACTTATTGAGAATGAATCTTGGCTTCTAGTGATAGAACTACATGAATATAAGGTTTTAGAACACTTTGGGATAAAACAAAATGTTTAGATTTTGGGGTATAATATATTATTCGAATCACGGGCACCAAAGACCACGGCTACATTTATAAAGTTAATATATATTTATTTTAGAATAACGATTCACATATACGATATGACGTATTTGTCTGACAGCCTTGTAGCTGAGTGTTTACGATTCTTCATTTAGCAGGCATTATAAATGGGTCAACGCCATGGCCTAACTGCATGTGAGTCTGAGTACTTTTAATTTTGCATTAGCATGTCAAAGCAAAAACAAATTACAGTAGTCGTTACTTTCTGAATACTTGTTGGTTTGGTAGTTTCTATTTGAATTAAAAAACCATCAGGCATACAAACATTTTAATAATGTGCTATTTCAATCCTAAAATGAAGGACCAGAAATTTTATTTCTTCTAGTACATCTGGGGGGAACGGGAAATGGAGACAATCGTGTAAACTATGTACTAATCCAATACATTTTCACTCTTCTAAAGCACCACATAAATAGGTTAAAGAAAGAAGCATGGTTCTAGGAAATTCTCTTCAATTCTTGAAAATTGCATATACAATGAATAACTTCAGAACTCTTTTGAAATCATTGAATAAGAGGGGAAAGTACATGGTAACATATTATATTAAGATCAAAAGCAACATATGAATCAGACTCTTTGACCTACATACAAACAAAAATTTCATTAAATTCAAAGGAATCAATTTACATTAGTTTAAAATGTAATTGATTATCTTCAACCCAGGAGTAATAAACTTAATATCACATCAGCTTTGGCAAATAAACAATAAAAACTAAATGCGAAAGTTAAAGGATTAACGAGACAACGATAACAACGAAATGGCAGGATAGATTCGAACTTTCTGTTTCGTAAAAGCGTGTTCGGCGCCTTCGCCGGTCTTGGGGCCGAAGGCGTGCAACTTCAGGGATAAAACCACTGCGATCGGCTTGTGCTTGTATGAGCCGTCGGCAGACACTTCTGAGCAGTATCGGCTTGAACAAAGCGAAATGGAAAGAGATGGGAGAACAAATTTTTAATTGTGTGTTTTGCTTTTGATTTCTTGTGTTTGTGGGCGATGGATAATTCGGGGATAAGTAGAGGACTCTTCAAACAAAAACGTTTTTTGTATTAGGTCTTGGCTAAACACCCTTAATGAGCGAAATAAACGTATGCTTGTCGTTTGATTTGAATGCCAAATCAAATTCTTATTTCAAGTTTGAAATGTGCAAAAGCGAACTCGGCCAGGAAGCAAAGTTGGCTATACGAGCCACACTGGGCGCATTGGGTACGCAGTCCTTTGAGCACCACGATTTCGAGCTCGTTGCAGTTCTGCGCCCTGCGTGGCGTAGACATTTTGCATAAGTAGTCAATCAGCATTCTTAAGGTTATTAGGAGCACTTATAAAGTGTGGCTACCATGGCTACCATCCCGTGTGAGTGCAATCTGATTTTAGCTTTATGGTTTGATCATATTGGCATTATCCGCATAAGTATTATAGAAAAAGTAAAGTTAATGAATCATTGTTATTTATCATATAGTTATAAGATTACAAGAACATAAGAGAAAGAGTTTCAATAAAAACCACCTAAAGTAATTAAGCATTGACTAATCAATGTCATGTATTCACCACCAAACACATTTTTTATCACTAATATCATCATTAATTATGCATTAACTAAACACAGTTTTTCTAGAAGCTACAAGTAGTATTGTGATGAAATGAATTGTTATCAAGTAAAGGGAATCCATATGGGAACTCGGTATAGGTCTCTCGAACACAATTTACAACTAATCATCAAACAAATTGAATCAACTCATAATTTTAATTGACTCAATCTATCAATACATATAAGTCAGTTGTTAGAAATATGAGATATTTGAAATAATGTCCGTTGAACAATTCGATTGTATAACCGATTTATTCATTTAAAGTTAATTTCATATATATGTTCGATTGTATGACAATGTTGATATTAGGATACTCGATTGATATTGGGGGTTATGACGGCTTATTAGGGTCCGCTCATAATTAATATATTAAGTTATAATGTTCGGTTAACATTTATTAATATATGACTTTTGTAAGTCGAGCTTTAGAGGTGTGTAGCGTACTAGCAGAAATCAGTTATTATGCGTTATATACTTCGGGGTTAAAATATTGTATGGTAATAATGGGCGGGATTCAATGGGAATCTGCCGAACTAGGCGGCTTGAGCAGAAGGAGGAAGGTTCGAGGGGCAACCCAAGATCTGCCGAGGCAGCGATTCGAGGAAGAGGAAGGTTCCCAGCCTTCCTCTCACCCCAATCCACAATAGGGGTTATCGCTTTAGAAAGTCAGAATGTTCGCCTCCTTAAGATAGGCGTTAGAATGTTCGGCTTGCGTATATAAAGGACTTAAATATGATGAACTCTTTGCTTTCATTTATTTTTTGATATTCGCTTTGTGAAAGCGAAAAAGTTATCTCTCCCTAGATTCATTATAGTCCAACCCATTGGGTAATAATTTCTTGGATTTTTACGCTGACCTCGATTAGGTGTAATATGTTTAAGGAGTTCAGTAAAACTCACCGGAGGAAGCTTGTTAAGCTCGTTGGTGTGGACAATTGCTTAGAGGCTTCTATTTTGGATCTTTGAGAGTGCTAAATGTGTATTATTTCAGCTGCAAAGTGGCTACTATAAAAAGCTATCTTCTCCTAATTATTATCTTACTCTAATTCTACATCATATTAATTCTACAAATTCTTATCTTTTCCTCTAATTAACTTAACTGGGTATATTTCTTCCTCCTCTATTTACATCATTTTTTTCTTTTCTCCGATCAACATTTTTTTGTTTCATGTCTTATTTAATAATAGAGTAGTTTGATTGTTCAAAGTTTTCTTGTCTTGTATCCCGATTCTTTCCACTGTCGTAGTAGTAAATGAGGCCTGCTTTTAAATCCCAACAGTAAAGGGTTTAGCGTCATCATATTTTTTGCGAAGTTTCGGTGGAGCTTAATTGCGGATACTCGGCTTTGAGCTGCGGAGAGCCAGTCGGCATTGCCGCGCCCGTCATTTCTACCATTAGGGTTAGATTAAGATGGATTAGTAAAGTTAGTCGTCGTATGCTATATATAAATTACACTCTATTATAATCAGCCCAAAATATTATCAATAATATTATTCAGTTTTTATATTCTATTAACATATATTTGCATGAATATGATCATATGATGGTATTACAATAAGCCGATCCGTGTATCTAGAAAGACCGCAATTTTCCTTCCGTCGAGAAATGATTGTTGTTTTCAGAAATCAAAATAGAGTTTTGTTCATTAATGATAAAAGATATAAGTATACCATTTTTAATATATATATATATATATATATATATATATTTCTTGTTTTGAACATTTAGATGATCACATTAATGCGTGTGTTTCTAAAACAAATCGATAGCATGATATATAAGCTATTTTTACGCTTTTTAGGTCATTTGTACCAATTTATTCAACGAATTTTGGTACACATACTAATTAGGTGGATAAGATAATTTTGGTATGCTCTTTTTTGAATTTTTTAATTTGTACCATCTTAGAATGACATATTTTAAAAATGAGTACTGTTTTTACAATGAAATGGAGAACATATGAAGATTAATGAAAAATTATGAACAATATCATTAATGAGCAGGTATTGACTACCGTTAGATGGGCTACATGCAATTTTTTTTGCAATTTTATAAAAAATATGAGGGCAGGGAGCATTACAATATCAACCTATTACAATACATATATTTGCATGAATGTATGATAACGGATCCTACGACCAAGAGCGAGATTAGTTAATTAATAGGTTAGTTAAAAAATCGATTCAAATTAGTTAATCCACCCAGAGCAGGTTGAATGCGTTAATAGGTTAGTTAAAATCGATTCCAATTGTTAGAACATATTAATTCAATAATAGGTTCGTTAAAATCGATTCCAAATCCGTTTACTAAAACCAGTTAAGAATTCGTTCCTTTTGATAATATGAATTGATTATGTATTTACGTGTAAGGCGAGGCTCTATCAAGTAAATGATTTACTATTTCTTGCCAATGAGGATCGATATTTAACTTTTATGAGATGAGATTAGGGTTGAAGCGGTTGAATTCTTGTGTAAATAATTTATCAATCTGATCCTTTTTTTATCGAACACAATGTTTCTGATGGTATAAGATGACCTAGTTCTCAGCATTCTCCAAAGCCGAACTTGATAAATTTGAACCTCAACCAAAACTACATACTTCTAGCCAACAAAAATATATAAATTAAACTCAAAAGTAACATGTATTTCATTACTCTAATAACCATTTGAATGATACAATTTAGTAACATGCATTATTGTTATTATTGTTTTTTATTATTATTATATAAAGCTCACAAAAATCATTTCGCTTCAGCTTAAAGTACGTCTTCTTTTACGATCCTTATATTTGATAAAAAGCTCCTCCCCGTTCTTGTCAATCTGAGAACGTTGCGGTTTATCCATGATGGATCATGCGTCGAAAGTTGTAAATATCGAGTGTTGTCGAAGGCCTTGCAAACGGCGCATGTTCAATAAATTTTACTTTCGTACTTCAGCTTCTTGTTCATTAGTCAATTTCATGTGCTCGTTGTTGATAATTAAAGAAACATTTGTCCTTATAAA
The DNA here is from genome assembly GCA_019722365.1 of Lithospermum erythrorhizon. Taxonomy (NCBI): domain Eukaryota; kingdom Viridiplantae; phylum Streptophyta; class Magnoliopsida; order Boraginales; family Boraginaceae; genus Lithospermum; species Lithospermum erythrorhizon. Next base: position 993,841 of record JADFUC010002295.1, read on the forward strand.
AAAATTAATTGTATGTGGGGGTATTGGAAAACTCGTATGAAATTGACTCAATTAAACCTAAATAACAAAAGCCCTAATTTAATTTATTTCGATTATTAAAACCCCCATCGATTTATTAGCTACAAGCGATAAGAATTACTAAACCCGTACATGCGGCTTCGGCCAGCAGCAATAATTAAACACCTGAAGAATTAAAGTTGAAGAACACGAAAAATGGTTGTGGTTCGAGGATTCGCCTCCCAGCCCAGAAGTTTTATATTGATTAGTAAGAACAAAATTACAATCTTAAAACTCTCAACTAACTTCCTTGCTTTGTAAAATCCTTGTGTTTGCCTTAATTCAACCGTGTTGAATGTGTAGATTAAGAACCCTATTTATGGACTTAGATTAATCCTAAACCTATTATAATCATGAATCATAAACCTATTATGACTAGAAATTCATATTGATAAGCAATGCTTCCATCTTGAATCCGAATCCTAGCAGAACTCGAACAAGCGAGCATAATACTGACTCCATGCGATTTCCTCCTTTCGTATGCTGCAGAATAAGCCTCGGTAATCCCCACCGAGCTTAGGAAAGTGAGGCGAACTACTAAGATCTTTTCGATGGTAATGATTCCTAATCCGTGTGACCTTGTCGTGTATCGTACTTGGACTTAGGCATCTTTATAAACATATGAACACTTGTGTCTTAGAGTATGAACACTTCTAAATAAAAAGTATACTTTATCTCGAGACACTTACGACCCAATGATACGATATGAATATGTTTTTGATCTAGAATGGAGTGATGGATTAACTGCATAGGTGAAAGGCTCACTTTGTGAATCACATTCTGCAACAAACTTCTTGACCCAACCCCGACTCCTCGAGAGAACACCTCTTGACCATAGCTTTTGCTGCGTATTTCTGTCGGCTGTAATATATTCGGCACCCAGTGAGGTGAATAGTATGCAACTTTTTGCTTTGATTGTCGTTATATGACTCCCTGCCAGTAAGTGAGCAGATAGCGGAAGTTGACCGTTGAATCAATGTCACCGACTAGATCAAAATCGGTATAGCAGCAGATCATCCTTTTACTTCCATGGTATGTCGGTCTTGTACAAATCATGGCATACATTAGACTTTCAATTGTAGAAGCATATGTAATCTTTTGCATTGCTAGGTGCCCAGCTTCATTCCTAGGACACAAATGTGAGCTCATCTTAAAGTGAGTTCCAAAGGGGCAGCTCACAGGTTTGGAGGATTCCATATTGAATCTCCATAATACTTTGAGTACCTATTTCTCCTGAGACAACCATAACAATCTCTGAGCTCTAATCCTCTTGATTTCCATACATAGGATGTGTTTTGTTTTGCCAAGATTCTTCATCTCAAATCTCTCGCTCAGTTTAGCTTTCAGGTTCATTATCTAATTGATATTCCTTCTCATGATTAACATGTCATCCACATAAAGCAAGATTACTATGAATTAAACTCTGATCCTTGCTACCAAATATAGGCGTATTGATCCATGATATCACTTTTGAAGCCATAATGCGGCATGGAAGGAATCGAGCCTTTGTACCCATTGCTGGGTGCTGCAGGTCCATAGAGACCTGACTTGCACGCTATGTTTTTCTTTCCTTGAACAACATAGCCTTCAGGTTGATACATATATATGTTCTCTTCAGTTCACAAATGCGAGAAAGATGGTTTTTAGCATCCCAGTTCTTCCGACCTCGAGACCAAACTTTTAATTAAACTTCAGAAAACCTTATGGAAGTCATTTTCACAACATGTGAAAATACTTAAATAAAATAATCTCCATGTTTACGCTCATGACCACTTGTGACTAATTAAAACATCTTTTGCTTGTCGGCTTTCTGCCAGAGTGCGAGCTGGCAAAATCCATATTGAAAATTGTTGACTCGTGAAATATGTGAACTAGTTTGAAAAGTATGATTACTGGCAAAAAACTGGTTTCTTCATCAAGCAGCTTATGTCGATTGTCTTTATCATCGTCCTAATTGCCTGCTTTATAGCGATTGGTTATCCTTGAGAAAGCGAAGATATAATCCCCAGAGAATATCTTGTAGATGAATGCTACTCTTGTGGATGTTCGGCGGCGAGGTTCCGATGACTGCGTCTTTGAGTTGATTATCGAGAGGAGTTGTATCTAGATTCCATCTAGTATTATCTTTGTAGATTCTACCATCCAACATTGCATGGGTATCTTTCGATTTTTTGAACATAGTGATCATTGTTGATCATGGCGGGTTGATCGTGTCATTATCTTCGTAGTCAGTCGAGTCACCGTCTGCTTGCTTGTATTTTCGATTTGTTGATGTCGGCGATGTTCGATCTCGTCTTTAGATTTGTTGATGTCATTGTTTGATCCTTAGAAAATACCCTCTCACTCGATCACCTTAGCAACTAGAGATCATATAGTTTATATCTGACTCTGCCCGTTCCCGTAGTTCGGGGAAGATGTAGACTACAGATTTGTTAATAAACTGTTTCTCATGTTAGGAATATGAACAAATACCTTGCAACCAAATACTCTTAAGTGTTTGTATGATCTCTCCTTTCCAGACCATATCTCTTATGGTACTTTCTATCCCAATATAGTGGTAGGAACAAGTGATTACGTGTATAACATAGCATGACTACTCCCGAAACTACAGGAAAACAAGCTCATGAGATAACATACACACTTACGCTACCAATAATTGCATTCATCACCTCTGTAATGCCATTATGATGTGGTGTCTTTGGAGACGCTACGTTACGTGTTATTCTTTGACATTGTGATAAACTCTCAATATTCACCTCGGTGCTCGGTTCTAATGCAACTTCGGTGATCAAACTCTCTACCACCCGTTTGATGATACATCTTGAAGATGTTTGCAACTTGATTTTTGTTCTTGATTGGATAATACTTGCGCTGCGGAGTCGGTAAATCGATAAAGGTCACAAATATGAACATCCTCCTAAAGTTTGCATTTTCATAGGACCCTGGCTTGTCGAGTATGTTAGATGCAGTTTGTTCTGCTTTCCTACCCAGGGAGCTCTTGTTGAAAGGTTGTCTGTGTTACTTCGCGTAATGCGTGATCGCGTCAGAAATAAATGCTTTCCATGAGTTGGAATCGAGATTTCTTTTAGACAGAGATCCACCAGCTGTATGACATAACCTCTTATGCCATACATCAATACTTAATAACTGATGCAATTTAATTCTCGAATCTTGAATTTGCATTTGTATAGTGTGCCCGCTCTTGGCTCTTTGCTTGATAAAACGTTAGCGGCTTCAGTAGGCCGTCACAAACACATTATGCATGCACTTGTCATCTAACTTCCCTGATGAGATGAGACTCGTCCCAAGTCAAGGATATGTCTCGCTTTGCTTTGAGATGATGTGACCTTCTTCGAGCTTGAATGGATCCCAGCGCAGCAATTTATGATACCCGTTGTTTCCATGCCCAGCAGCGCCCAAAGTCTCTAGCTGTGGTCTTGAAGAATATCTTATGTGTGCTGGATAAATCTGAGCATAACAACGTGCATGTTTAAATCAAATATAATGTCGAATCTTGAAGTGATCAACTGATATTCTTTTAGATTTTTCTTGTGCCGTTTACTTTATCTCTTCTTTGAAGGAATAACAATCAGACTTCCAATGTCCTAATTTCTTACAATAATGACATTTATGCGTCCGCTTCTTTGTCCGTCCACTTTTGATTTCGGTTGTACCTTCCCATTCTTATTGCTTTGAAGTTGTTTCTTCTCTTCTCAAATACCGAGGGGTGTGTACAAAATTGGTGTTTCCGCCCCGTCGCAGGATTGATCTCACAGAATTTTCATTGAGAATTGCATTGATCACTCCATCTTTCTTGATTCTCCCATCTGGAGATGAGGTGCTAAGTGAAAGCTTGCCAAAATTCCCATGATTACGGAAGTGTTCCTAATAACACTTGATATAGAACTGTTGTAAAACACTCCCTCTTACGTAGTTAGTTGATTGAATAGTGTTCAGCTAGTTAAGATGTTTAATGTCAGTTGTCTTACGTACCTTAATTTGCTTAGTTGCACAACCACCACTTTGTGGGCGTCGTTTTATGTTAAATGCAGTCCTTTGCGAGCATTCCCAGCTTTTAATGGTAGTGATGCCATTCTCGGCGTGGTGTATAACACAGTCGATGTGATCTTTAACTATAACGGGCATCTTCGATCGAGGATTGAGTCGATCTTCGGCGAAATCCTTAGGTTTCATGCCAGTCGCTGATAGGTTTCTTGCGTGCCCGACATATAACCGGTCCAGCATTTTTGTCTTCCACATATGGTAGTTGCTAGAAGTTAACTTGCCAAATCTTAAACTTAAGTCACCTCCCATGTCGATTTACTTTGTCGCTCACGATACCAATTTGTTGGAAAACTCGTATGAATTAATTTGAATATAAGGCTTTCTTATTATAGCAGTTGTTCAAAGGATGCCATCCTTACATCAAAAGTTTCGTTTAGAAAGCGATAGAAAAAACATTGAATTAGCGAACAACGAGATACAAAAGGAATTCAAATTACTGATACAGGCGTATGCAGCGAAAAAATTACCGCGTGTTGAATGGATCGAGAGAGATTGCAGGGGTTTCCTAAAAACCATGATATTTCCTTTTATGATTGGCGGCGCTAAATTTACATTTTATTCACCGTTAATTGGGCAAATTAAAACATAAACTTTTAATGTCAAATAAAACAAGTTTAAGATAAATTCATAAGATATAGTGTAACACGTGCTAACACGATTTCCTTCTTTAAGCCATTGAAAATAGGGTTGCGTCTTGACAAAAGCAAGCATTAAATATCGCGATCATTTTAAGACGACTTAATCATGTGGACACGTTACATGAGCACGGTTGAGTGAGCAACGTCGCGTGATGTGATTGAAGTGGTGATTTTGATCTCGGTCTGTTGATCTTGTGAGCCAATATGTTATATTGGCTCTTGCCACCATACCAACGCCTTAAGTAAATAGTTTAATCTCTTTTATAACCCAATAGAACTATTGAATGATCTTGAATGTTGTGTATCTACGTTTCAAGACATGTAGCGGTATTTAGTTTCATCCAGCAGATAAGGGCTGATTCATGAATTGTGATGAAATAAGCTTGTGGTTTGTATAACGAGGGCAATGATATTATCTGACCCCAGTTTGCACGTCAACATGAAGTTGAGTGCGCCCAAAGAACTATGATTTGAAGTTAATGATTAATTTCATTATTTCAAACATTAAGCACAAAAAGAAGGATATTTATAACACTTGAGAAATAGAAAGATATATTTGATAAAAACCTCATGTTTTAAATATTTTGCTATTAAAATTGTAATGTCATTGTGGCTAAGCTACCGGTGTCTTTAGGCTTATTTGTTTTATTCGTGGTCTTGGAGATCGTGATTACGGCGAAATATAGTAGTAACCAGGAGATAGGCACAAAAGAAAAATAATTCGAACCGATTCTAAATTCATTTGTTTGAATAATTCGAACTTGTTACGATTTATTTGTTTCAAAAGTCATGAAATATTTTGTTACGAGTCATGATTATCTGTATACATTTGTGAAAATCACAAGTTCACATATTTTAACTAGTGTATGTATTTGATATATTCTTGTATGATCATACCATCCCGATCGGCTTATCATTCATTTTATCCTCAATTGGAGCAAGGGATTCTCCCAAATCACTTTCTAATTTTATCTTTGCATCCAACTTTAGATAAGCATCTCGACATTCGTATTTTTTGTTTCATACATCTTGTGAACATACTGATGCTTTATTTGCTTGCCAACACTCTAAATCATATAACACGTATGATTTATTATCATAAAGTATGTAGAATGATAATTTTCAAATTGAAGGAGGTGATCGTCCTTATTGATTCATTTTAAGTTATTCCACGACCTTTAATTGGGCGTAATGTCTAAATCTTTTATTTGGATGAATGACGTTTAGGTCTTCAAATTTTACAATAAATGTTAATTGAATTTCTGAATTTTTTATATTATTATTTTAGATTTTTGAGTTTTATATTAATTGACAATACAATAAGAGCATTATTATAACATTTGAAATCATAGTTTCATTACTAATGCTCATTTGAATTAGATGCAATACGATAAGATGCCTTATTAGAACATTTGAAATATAACATTTGAAATCATAGTTTCATTACTAATGCTCATTTGAACCAGATGCAAATACAATATAACATTTGAAATATAAAGCTCACAAAAATTATTCAGAAATTCGCCACTTGCTTAAAAGTCTTTCCTTGTCCGTCTCCTTATATTTTGTAAAAATTCCTTCATCATTGATCAAGTAAAAAATTGTTGACTGGTTTCTATCCCTTGATGGATTATATGCATCAAAATATGCTGAATATTGGCGTTTGTATAATTTTGCATAAGCATCATATCTCCTAGTATCTTCAACGACTTTTATTTGAAAATCTTGTCCATTTGTCAATATCTTATCATAATAACCACCATTCTGCTTATCAACCATGACCACTAACTCAACATTTTCCTTCGAGATATTTCCAATAAAATGAAGAGTAGGTGGGTTTGGATTAGGCTCTGAAAATGAACTGAAACAAAATAATGCAAATATGAAAATATAGACAAGGCATAAGTTGTTTGCCATTTCTTGGAATTATGCTCTACTTTGTTTGGATGTATTCAGTGGGTTTATTACTCCATCATTTTATAGGGAACAAAATAGGTGAATATATAAGTATGGTAACAAATCTGAATTTACGTTTCTAATTTAAGTTTGATAAACCAAAAAAAAGTTTCTAATTTAAAGTTGAATTGTTTTAGAAATCAGGATCAAAATCAGGATATGATACAATTCGTTGATGATATTACCATCGAATATAGTTGATATCATTAAATAATTGTAGTGCATGTAAAGAATGGAACCATGAAAAATTAATAAGTGTGTCAAATTGACCCCTACATAACCTGCGTAATTTGATGATAAATACTATTATGATGATATTCGCATCTCAAACTATTTTTGTGCCTATTTTGGTTGTGATAAATACTTCGTCTATCTAGATTTCAAAGAGTTTACTTTACTAATTAATACGGAGTAATAAAATAAGGTAATGAGTAATGCCAAAGGAGGGAAAATATCAATTATGCTAGATTCAATTTTGAATTAAAAATTGTGTATGGTCAAATGTCCCTACCAAAAGGGATATTTTGGCTAATATTCATTCTAATTTATTTTAGTTAGTATTTTTATTTTTACGGTATGAAATTTTGACTATGAATAATTTTTAAATTGTGTTACGAAAAGTTACAATGAAATATTATCACCCAAATTAATGTAATATATTTAATAATTATTAGAATAATGAATTAAAAAACTAATATTCAAACCATCACCTCGTAAATCGAAAGTTTCAATAAAAATGTAAGATAGACGGAGCGTGTGAATTGGTAAATTGAAGAAGAATGATGAAAGACAAATTCAAATATCCATACAAAGCAAATTGTGCAAAAACAAAACATCTTATCAAAAGGGATTGCAGGAGTAAAAATTATAGTTAGTGGCTAGTCAAAATTTTGTTGTCCTCAAAATCATTTTTAATGTAACATATAGCTTATGAGAAATTTCTTTCACTCCGACGTTTATACAAAATATTGTTGGGTTTTACGAATTAAAATAACAATTATCTAAATCGATTACGAGGAAGCTTTCTTGAGATTATAAACGATAATTTAATAAGAATTGTAATGCGCTGCACTTGGAAGTTGTAGGAATAAAATGGGGAGGAGAACCGACTCTTGGCAGGTTGTGCTGCAGGAAATAGTTGTAAGCGATTTATCAGCCCATTAGTCGATTTATTAAAAGCAATTAAGTGGCTTGAAAGCAAGAGGAAGAAAATAATTTTTCTCTTCTAGGGGAAGCGGGCGTTGGCAGTATGGTGATGGAGGGAGAGTTTTGTCTTTTTCATCTTTTCTCAAAAGATGAGAATGAATTAAACAGCCAGATTAATCGGGTGGTGGCACATATAGAGTTCTAAAACCTAAAGCCTAGGCCCAGAATTTTGGCAAAGCTGTCCTCCTTCCGTACTCAAGTTGGCCTTAGGAGAATTTCAATAATTGAGGCCGTTATGATACTAACTATAGTTATATTTAGCTTTGGGAGAGTTATAATCGTATTATAATTTGATCGTGTTGTCGTGTGTGGCACTCTTGAAGCTCGATTAATAGTAATATATTAATTTATGTTAGCAGAGCATCCCAATGTAATCATGCTTTTAATCATCTGCATCCGAATATATCGGTGTCAACTGTCAGACATATATACGAACTTATACTTTAAATAATAAGTGTAAATCATTGTACAATCAGAGTGTTTAACGGACATATTTATGAATCCTAATATATAAATATTTCAACCAATTTACTTGCTTGGGCGATTACTTGTAGCCGATTACTTATTAACCGATTACATCTTAAGCGATCTCTTTATTACTCGATTTCTGCAGTCAATGGAATAAGTTGTGTGCTGAAACTGCTGCGTACGTTATTTTCTTGGATGTATGGGTAAATGTGATTCGATGCTTTGGAGGTGCGCGCCATAATTACCGCCAATTCTCCAGAGGCTAGAAATCTAACCGTTATATCCGGTTGTACAAATTTCATCGAATTAATGAGGGCCTTTCACTGACTACATTTGTAGTCTACTATTAGGAGGAGGTTTGACACGGTCTGAGTGCATTCTCGGTAAAAATTATGAAGAGCCACGTGGCAGTGCAAATTTGCAATTAATATAAGTTACTGTGAAACACCTTGGGACACGGATATAATATCTTGGGATTTGTTGGCGATCAAGTCGATCGTGCATTGACGTTGTTTCGACATGCGTAGCAACGATTGATAAGAGTTGATAAACATACTCCCTTTTGATTCAAGAAATGTGGTCGAACTGATAAATCGCGTACTAACGATTTGGTGCCCCGTTCCAATTAATGAACACGATTAGGAGACGAAATCTCATATTTTCGGGCTTGAATAGAAGATTTTCTTTGTTTGGATCACTTAACCAGACTTCTCGAGAAAATGCCTTATTGCTTAATGAAACCAATTTTATTATTAAATAATAACGATGTCGTTAATTCATCAGTGCTTTACTTTTGAATAAAAAATAGATGTTCGAACAAGTTACGAAGAAATTAAAAGCGAAATTCCTCAGCTGAATCATCGTTACTTAGTTTTTCCTTTTAGTTGAATCGGGTATTCTAAATCATTCAAGAAAACAAGCTTGAATGCCAGGCAACTCCCGTAAGTGAATCTTTGTTTCCCACATGCGTTTAGGTCCATAAGGGCATGTAAAACGAATGATCGTGTCTTCGTCTTTAACCGTCCTTCACAAGGTAGTCTCTACGTCCATGCAAAACATTCATGATGTAGAGGTGTTAATAGCTAACGTCGGATAGATATGGCGTTGTTAGCGTATATAAGTTTTTAAATAAATGTTCGAGAATATGACCCGGTACTTTATTCTCGAACTTTGATTCGTGGATCTTATATCTCTTGACCTAACTGCATATCACTTATCTTATCTTGATCAAACTCTTTTTCTTTCGAGATAGCGATCATTAAGTTAACTAGCATATTACTTTTTTTTATGGGTTATAGAATCTTGGTTGTATTAGCTATGATAAATCTCGTAGAACAATTTTTACGGTTGCCATAAAGTTCATTTAGTTCGTGTAGAAAGCATTATAGAAGGTTCCAACGATTGATCTTAGGGCTGATTACGAATAATTTCATTATTACTATTCTCTTCCGTTACTAGTATTACTCGCTAACAATTCATGACTTACCGGAGGAATTGTTAGATAATGGTGCGTGGCGTTACATATGAGATCTAAATGGGAGAAGATCTCGTGCGATAAGTAATGGGAGTTTCAACGAGCTGTCTAATGTTATTTATTCACTTTTAAACTCCACATTTATCGTATAGTCGGTAGATAAGATCTCGCTTCTTAGGTAAGCGGTTGCGACCCGTATAAGTAGACAACCTTTATGAAATATGGTAGGTCATTTTCTTAGTGACTTGTATATCACATAAATAGAATGATGCGTATAGTTAAGCTCTCGCGACCTTTTGAACTCTTAGTTCATCTTCTTTTCCAAGGCCTTTACTCGCTTATATTGAATATCTCGAATTCTTAACTATCTTGGTTTCCATTTAATCTAGTTTTAAGAAGTGAGTGTACCCGTAAATATGTCAAAGTACATCCTTGAAGGATCATTGACTATGAATATTTCTTTCTCATGAAAAAAATGTAGATGTCAGTATCATGGATTTACATGGAATGCATTACTTAGAAACACTCAGATTACGTAATAACCCGCTAAATTAAAAAAAAAAAAATTTAGAATTTTCGATTCGACGGGGGACCTTGGGATAGTATAAATAATTTCGATGATAATATTATTTCGTAAAATTTTTGAGCCGAATTACATTTATAATTTAGTAGTTTTGCCATGGAAAATTTTATCTTTGAAATCGGGTTCGTGGAGATTTAAATACGATAAGCGGAGAATTAACGGCCCAAGAGCAGGGACTCGAGTTTTTAAATATCTGTCGTGCTTATCTTCAGCATCATCGTTATCAGAAAACACTTCGTCATCTTCTTCTTTCATGATTTGGCAATAGCTTCCCTTACACTTAAAAATTCTTTTCGAGATTTATAGCGATTGTCGCTCAGGCTTCAGATAGTTTGGCGTTATAGATTCTTGTCATTCTCTTGAGGTTAAGGTAAGAAATTTCAAGTCTTTCGAGATATTTCTTGGGTTTTGACATAGTTGACTTTTAGTTGACTTTTTATTAATTTGATTTTATGATGAATCTTAGTTGGTTATGGGTTCTGTGATGTATATAAGTGATTAATTTGTGATTTAGAGATTGTTTGAGGATGTTATGGCTGGGTTGACTTTTAGGTTTTCGGTTGACTTTTGATATTTTTTAGACTTTAAATGTGTGGAGGTTATGTTGGGACCTTATTATAGTTATTGTGATATTAAATTGGTGATTTAAAAAAATTGATTAAAGGGAATAAGGTTGAAAAAAGTATTAATTCAAGTTGAGTTATAATTGATATTTCGGGTATAGGTTGTTAATTATAGACGTCTTGATTAACTAAAATGACTTATAAGTTGATTTGTAATGATAAAGTGATAAGATGGAATTTGCTTGAGGGATCGGTGGGTTGTGTCAGATGGGATTATAATTCGATAGTTTATAAGTCATGTTAGGCTTTGTTTAGAATAGTTCCTCCCAGAGTTGGTTATGTATCTTAAACGCCGGTATAGTAGTGAGTGCTTGATTATCTTTACGGGTATTTGTTGGCGTTGATGGTGGAAAAGAGCGATTACCTTGATTGTTTTTCGCGAAGGTTTGCGGTAGCTACTTGAGAGGTGAGTACTTATCTCACGGGTGTTACACGTGCCACTTTAAATTGTGTGAACATGTTATTGTGATATGATTATGTAGGGAATGATATACATGTTATTATGATATGATTATGTGAGAATGATATACATGTTATTGTGTTGTTATGATTACGTGAGAATGACATACATGTAATTGTGATATGATTATGTGATTATGATACGTGGCGTTGAAAGATTACTTGAGGTAAAGTAATAGCTTGAACTCCCGACTTATATTCGATTCTGTGGCTTGTCGGCTTATGATTTCTGTGGCGCTTTGTTGGCGGTGTGTTTGACTACGATTGTGAATGTTTTAGGCTGTGTGCTTGGATATTGTTTGGGAGTAGAATAATTTGGTTGATGAGGTGATGGTTAGAGTTATGTATGACTTGAGGTGACTTAGTGTCAGTTTGACTATGTTTAAGGATGATGATTAGGGGTTAGGTGACTACTTCGCTGCGAGATATGCGGCAGGCGCATACTTAGTGTATAAGTGCGGTGTGCCTTATCTTTGGTGTATAGGCGATTGTGCTTGTACTTAGTGTATGAGTGCGGTCATTGCCTTATACTTTGTGTATAAGACACGATTGTGCGCTTGCTCTTTTGTGTATAGGAATGCGGTTTTGGCCTTATAATGCGGTATAAGTGCGGGGAGTAGTATTGGTTAGTCCATTCACTGCGGGTAGGCAGTTGAGTATATGCGCGTCGAGGTTAGTATGCGGTGGGGATATGAGATATAGGAGGTTTTGATGACTAGAGTTTTAGTCGTTGTTGGAGTCTGATTTCTTTGCGGAATTGTGTGTTTCTTTGAAACCTTATTATATCTTAAATGTATTATGTAATGCGAGGCTCTGTGGAATCATGTTGTATGACCTTTTTAGGTGTCTGGATATATGTATTTTATTCATATTTGGCTGATATATTATGAATTGACTCGTCCGTATGGTACTTCGCACTGTATTAGATTCGCTAAAGTTCCATGACTTGCCCACTTTTCGCGTTGGGCGACATTTCATTTGTGCCGGGTTGACGGGCGGCAGTTGAGCGAAATTTGAAAATTTGTTCAGTGGCTAGGTGGCTTGTCGGGTGGCGAGAAAGATCTGCTTGATCCCCGATTTTGATGTGTTGTCAGCGTTTGATTGTTGTATTTTCCTTTTGAAACTTTTAGCACTGTCGTGATTGTCATTTGTCCCCGAGTACGATCTTACTCTTTTGTAGCACTTTCTTAGGGCGTACTTTATTTTGGGATATGTTGTGTATATATATATGGGTTGAGTAGTTTCGATATCGGTGATGGATTATAAATTTTGCTTGTTTTGATTTGGGGAAACTTAATTGTGATCACATTTTTTGGATGAAGCAATTGTGTTTAAAGCTGAGTCGTCCGTCGGTTTGACTCTGGTGTTCAGGAGATTTTAATGACTACCGCCTCGGGGAGGCCGACTGGGGCGTGTCGTTACACAACATCTTATAACTAGAAGAAAACATGAAATAGATAGAACGTAGTGCAGCGACTTTGTTCATGATCTTTGTATTCGTAATAATGATTTCTTTAAATCATTTATAGGAGTTCGATCATTAGATTCTGTTATGAATAATGCGTATAAGGTAGATGTGAAATCTCTTAAATGTGTAAATAGAAAGTTGTTTATATCTTGAGCGGGTTGATACATTCTCTTACTATTAAATGTCACGCATCATATAAAATTAAATCTTGTGTAATCATTCTTAGATGGTTTATACTTTCGCTAATTGGCTTTATAATGATGGGGGCAGGTTCCGTGTTATATTGTCGATTTGTAGCAATGATCTTAGTTGACAAATATTTGTCGAATAATACATTATCAATTAAGATTAGTAACCTTGACTAGTCTAGCGAGTTGACTCGATCCATCTTACCGAATGTGGATATCGAGGCGGTTGAGTCGCGATGTTATGAGTATCCTTAAGTATTGTTAGATGCGTCACGTTCTAAAGAAGAAGTTTGGATACGTTCCTTTGTGAAGGTTCGAACAAAATGTGATCCGCAGGTTTGGCGATTTCCATAAGCGGTTACTAATTTCTCTTTGATACTCTTACTCATTTGTCGATGCATGCTTCGAAAATATGTAAGTCAAATCAATGGTTAAGTGGTGTGGCAATGTTTAGCTTAGACAACATTTTATAGGTAGTAGATCAAAGTCGCACTTTCTATTTGTTTGTTCAACATGTCTATGTGTTTATATGTCTTAGTTTACATATAACTGTAATTTCCTCGTCGGTGAAAAATAAATCCGCAGACTCTGTACGATTTACAGAGGCAGCGCGGAAGTGTTAGCAGAGAGAACTTTGTTAGTCTAAATATGACGTGAGCGTTCACGCAGTGGAATCTTGCGATGCAGGCTGGCGTTGATGACAGCAATGGTGATGATCCCGATTATCTTGGATCGAGAAGAGCTTCTGTGTCAATCTTATAGGCTACTCGGTTTGTATAATTGGGGGAGGCTGGATTGGCCAATCATAGAAAATATGCATATACGTAATCTATGATGTTTCTTGCCGGCTGATTAAATTTATCAATTCTTAGACACAACGTATATAACCAACATGTTATGAGTTGTGTGCTTGACTATAATCGAAACGTGCGCTAGCGGTGACCTGATGAAGTAGCATTAGGTATTGATATATTATAGGGATTTATCCGTTCTTGATATCTGAGTAAATCTCGGGCCTACCAGATGAGTTTGAGGCGATTGGTTGGGCATCTGTGCTGATTCGGTTCGAATTTCGGTAAAGAAATTAGGTGGGTGTTTAGTACTGACACATAGTTAGCGCATATTTGAGAGTCGGCATTGATAAAGAGAATAGTAAAGTAATAGATCCGAGGGCAAGTGAGAGTGTTGGAAATCAGTATTTTGATTTCTATAATTATGACCGTTACGACAATTGTTGTAGCAATTCATTACCGATTTTAGTTAAATAGTAATCAAACTAAGTATTCAATAAATAATAGTATAAATTACTAAAATGGAACTCGCTGATAATAATAGGGGTTATCTTGAGATGGCAGATCATGCATAATCGTTATAATAATCATAATGGTCAATTATATTATTATACATTTAATATCTGACAGGTCATACTACATCTGATAGCGTTGAGTTATATTTTTGGTGTGGGAATTTGGCGGTTTAATTAGTTGAAGTTAGGTCGTCCGTTTTAGAAAACCACAGAAATGTATTTTATGTAATTATTTTGGTTTTAAAAGATTTCTTGGTAATTATTAATTTCGATTTTAAATGTTAAATCACAAATTTTTGTCGTTCATGATTGAATATATATCTTGAACATTAAATTTGATTATATTTCACTTTCAAAATTATTTTTATTAATTGATAATTTTAAAAATATTTTCATGATAACTTTTAAATTTTAAATTTTGGAGCTAATTACTTGTAAGTAATTATTCCAAAAATTTAAGAGGTTGGTAATTATTGTAATAATTATCGTGTCATGTGAATATATTTAAAATTGAAATTTACGTTATTGATAATTAATTGTAAATATAATGGGTAATTAATTAGTCAATTATGAACACAATTAATTTTCATTTCATTTAATATATGTGACATTAAGTGCATTTATTTGATTTAATTTTTTTTCCATATTGTTATGGAATGGAATGGAGGTGTAGCTATTGATATGACGTGTTTTTCAGGCTGCGTGCAGGTATTGTTGTATATGACCTGTGAGTCATTATTTTATTTTATTTAATTTTCTTGTTTCTCCCTTGAGAACTGCGTCTTTGTCCCAGCCAGGATTAGTGTTTGAATTGTAATTGAAGACGGAGACTGGTGGAGATTAGAAGCTGAGAAAATGAAAGTATGTAGGGCCAAATGTTAGTTTTCAAGTTTTGAAAATGTAATAGGGTCCCAGGGTCGTATAAATGGTTCTTGAATGTGCGTACTTGTTTTATTTTTTTCATGTTGTACATATGCTTGATTATGTGCTACAACACATGGTAAATAAAAGCAGTAATAATAATCATGATTTAAAATTTAAGCAACGTGTCAGTCTATTTTAAGAAAGTTGTGTCGGTTGCGATATGCGGGCCAGTGATGGCGGGTGCAGTTTGCACTGATATGGCTTGATGGATAAATGTTGAAGTGATTTCGCTAATGTTGTGGGCTTTCGGATGATCGTTAAAGTAATTTTGGTTTAATTGGTATCAACTATAGGTTTGTCGGAGATACAAAAGTCGGGTAGCATCTTGAATAGTATCTTTGACGACCACAGAGTTATGTAGTTTTACATAGTGGTTGATAACTACTATTATCTTGAATTCAAAATATCTGATGTTCCGTTTGGATTTAAGTATAATAGTGCTTGATACTAATATATTTCGTGAGATTTGAAGTATTAGTATTTACTTTACAATTTATTTGTAAGTGTTTAGCGTGATAGTTCTTGATTACGTTGTCTTTATTTACTTATTCTTCTTAAATTTTAATAGCTACATTCTTACTACTCATAAACTTCGCTTCGCTCGGCGTTTGAAAAGTCTGGTGAATAACTCAAACTTCGGCAGTGGTCTCGGGGTGAGGTATTCTCAGCGAGAAAAGCTGATACGTCTTGAGCAGTGGGTTCTCAGAAACAAATGATAGTGTCTCCCGTCGGAAAGGGATCAGAAGCCTTGAGTACGATGCTGTGGATGTCCGATGTCATCTTGGCTATGGAACCTTAGTTCCAAATTCCAATGAAAAGGTGGCGTATGACATATCTGACCAACTTGAGGAATTATTAGAAAGGAAGCTAGAAGCGAGAATATGA
Organism: Lithospermum erythrorhizon; assembly: GCA_019722365.1. NCBI lineage: Eukaryota > Viridiplantae > Streptophyta > Magnoliopsida > Boraginales > Boraginaceae > Lithospermum > Lithospermum erythrorhizon. Next base: position 1,010,141 of record JADFUC010002295.1, read on the forward strand.
CACGATTACGTGCTCCGTGGGCCAATGGCTGGGGAATGGGCAGACATGAAGCCTACGTATCATTAAATGATTGGCTTGGTCGATCATTCAGCATGAGCTTTGATGTCTCGAAGCTGGTTGTGGATCTGCGTCACGAAGTCTGCTTTCGAGACAAAATTCTCCCAGGTTGTCATGAACTTCAATATGCACAAGTTTTGAGTTATCTCTAGCGAGCTGCGTAAGATGATCACAGTCTTGAGACGATCTGGGTAAGACTAAAACTTACACTCCTTACGTTTGGTGGTCCCAAAGCAAGAAGGAGCTTCAGAAAGAAGAAAGAAGTTTGCAGTGGCTTGAGGGTTCGAGGAATCCCAAAGTTGTTGAACCAGAACCTTAAAGGGATGAAATGTCATTATTGCGGGAACTTTAGGTCCTTTGAGTAGACTGCGGGGAAGTTCACGAGATGATAGGAAGAATGGTCTGCGACATTTCGACTACAGTATGTATGTTATTGAAGTTTGTACAACTTCTAATTCTCTTTTAAGTGGGTCTTCAGGCATGGTTTGGTTCTCGTATTTGTCTTATGCGAGGAACTTCCAAGTCGAAGTAGAAGACTTCGAAAAGAGGAGATGGATGCGTGTGGGGAATAGCGAAGGTTGCGGCCACTGCGGTAGGATCCGTCGGTTCGCCCTTACGGGCACTTGTTTTGGCTTTTATCTCCAGATTCTGTATGTACTGCGATTCAAGGAATATTATTATTGTTTACGTTTTGAACAATGATGGTTTTTATTTTCAATAGATCCCAGATAATTTAGGATCACCGGGGAATGGGTGTAGGCTCCCTTGAAAATGATTACATTCGTTTTAGACATGATGATTGATCATATAACATAAACTTCAACGGAATAAGCCTAATGACTTAAACCGGGCAATACTGTGGCGTTGCGGTGGTCATAATGCGAGAGCAGAATCAAGAAACTCGGCTCGATTGGGATACTTGAAGGTTTAGATTGAATCGTCACGATAAGTGTGAATGCTGCGCTTTTGGGCAAAATAACTAAATCACCGCTTCTTGGATTCAATGAAAGGGCAAGTGATTTATTAGGGGATCATACGCTCCGTGTATGTGGGCGATGAACACATGCGAAGGAGGTTATAGCTTCTTGCATTCACATTTGCGATGATTACGATCGATGGGTTTTATTGTACGATGAGACACAACCACCCGAGTCGCTTTAGAAATTCAAGGTTCGAAATGGAATGCAAACCAGATGAACAAGACAATAAAGATTACCGATGGAGTAGAGGTGGAGAATATTTGATCGTGAGTTAAATACTAAATGTAGAGAGTGTGGTATTGTTTTACGCAGCTTCGCTCCGGCGGGAAACTTCGCCATAACATAATGGCGTTTCGAAAGAAGAAAATAGAACCCTTAACGATATGGTTGATTGCATGATGAAACTTTATCGTCTGCCAGGTTAATTTACGGGGATATCTTGACTAGCGGCAACTTTTACACCTTAAGGATGTCCAACAAAGTCGGTAGAAAACTCCCAGAGCGTGGTTTGACAAGATTAGAAGTTGGGGTTTTTACCGAGGATTTGGGTTGTGAAGCTTATGTTAAGAGATTAACAAAGGATAAACTTGCGCTGAAATCCGATAAATGCTATTCATGGGATATCCAAAGGAAGCTTAGGTTAGTTCTTACTTGCACAAAGCATGAGAATAAAATCTTCATTGCTAAAGAGCGAGGGAGTGTTCGCGAAAAGGAATATACGTTGAAAGGACTAAGTAATGGTGTTCATCTTGATGAAGCTCGAGTTGATGAAGTCGATGTCGATGCATCCCAATGTAGAAGCTGCGAACCTGAAATTGGCATGCTCGCCAGAATCCGGTCCGCGATCCGCAAGTTATGGAAGAACGACCAGGAATCAGCGAGGGATCGTCTCGTGAACGAAGCGGCCCGGTATGGTGAAACGCCGTCGTTGAAAGTGGCAATAAGCGATAAATAGCGAGGATGGCGACGAATGGCAAATAGCCATGCGATCACGAGATGAGATTCTATGTAAGAGCAGGTTTGGTCACTTGTTGGATTTACGAAATGGGGTTTATTGAATGTAAATGGGTATTTAAGAAGAAACATGATAAAGATGGAAGCGTCGATGTTTTGAAAGCTGAAGCTTGTAGTGAAAGGTTTCCAAGCAAGTTCACGGGCGTGAACTATGTGGCTTTACTTGCCCGATGGTATCTTTAAATCCATCGAGATAATCTTAGCATTCTTCGTTTAAGCTGACGATATGGCAAATGGATGTAAAGCGCCTTCTGATGGAAATTTAAGGGAGGATGTGTATATGAATGCTGACCTCAGGGCTTTGCAGCCAATTCTAAGGACCTAGAAGGTATCTGGTGTAAAGGTCCATTTATGAAGTGTAGCGAGGCGTCCAGCGGTTGGAATCTACGTTTTTTGATGAATCAATTAAAGATTTTGGTTTTCATCGAAGCGAAGAAGAATCTTGATATCTGAAGGTGAAGTGGGAGTTACGTATGGAATTCGTAGTCTGTATGTCGATGAGCATACTTATCATTAAACAACGTAGAGTTGCGAACTCGATCCAACGTGGGATTTTGGTGACAGAGGCGTATCGTTCGATGCAGGTATGTATTTTGTCTCAGCAGTGGAGGCATTATGCTTGGAGGAGTTCAGCCAATCATGATGCGATTACACCGCGAATACGATGCATCAGCGTCGGCCATTAAAGCATGTTGCATTGAGGGACGGTTGAGTTACTTTGTGGCTTAATCTGGGCGATAGGCTGAAAATTTAAAGAACCCCTAGTGACACGTACCAGAGAATCACCTAATTAGAGATATGCTTAATAGAGGTGATATCGAAGTATGTAAAAGTAGCAACCGAGGCTTAATCGGCCGACCCTTTCTGAAACCACTTCATCGGTAGCATGATGGCATGCGGCGAAACGTAGGTGCCCAAGCCAGAATGTCGCGGTGGTATTAGGTTAAGTGGGAGTCGATTATATATCTATTGTGTTATGGCCCAGACAAATATCTGAATATTATTGCTTATATTCTAGTATATTTGTTTACTTAAATCTATATGTTTAAATTTACATATAATATACATACATTATCCTCGATGAGTGAAAAGTTAAAATTCTAGGTGGTCATGTTTTTAGAGAAGCGACATGAATTGTTGATTATACTCTTGGCCTAGAAATATAGGATAGCCCAGGCACTGGTCGAGATCTTGATAGTTAGAGGCGACAAGCGTTATATGACTAACATGGTGTTTGATTGGTGATCGAATTGATCACGTTACCCTCTGAGGCCCATATCGATACCGTGGTACGATTACATTATTTGAGGCTGGCGTGACCAAAGCAATTCATAGAAGATATGTATATCGTGTCCTGTGAGATTTGTTTAGAATTTTAGGTTCGGCAATTCTTAGACTTCTGATATATAACTATACGTGTTATATAAGCTCTGTACTTTGACTATGACGAAACGTTTGCGCTTAGCGGGGGATTATAACGGCATATGTTGGGTGTACTTGAGTCAGTATAGTAGATGTTGATATATTCAGGATGGATTTATCCGTCGCGATATCTGAAGATACCGAACTCTCAGCGCGGTTGAGTCGCGGTGGTTTATGGGGCGCCGTAAATGCTTATTAGGTTCATACTCGAGTAAAGAAAGTTGTGGGTGTTCGTGGCAACTATATGGTTAACTTCTGGGCTAGAATCGCGCGATAAAGGAATTGTAAAGTAATAGATCGAGGCAAGTTGGTGTTGGAAATCAATGAGTGGATTCACTTTGTTGTGCTAGTTGCGTGATTGTGTATCGGTCGTTTAGGATTTGGGTTAAATGTGATTATTGGAACTTAGTGTTCACACTTAGTAATGGTATATTCTTAAGTGTGGGTTCTACCGTGATAATTTAAGGGGTTATAGGCGATTGTTTAAGTGCTAACATTAATCGTTATAATAATAGTAGTGGTCGATTATTATTATTATGACTACTTATTATCGGCACAGAAAGGTCGCGCATCTGATGATATTCGAATAATATTTCATGAATGAAGTCACTTGAGACTTGTATATTGAAATGTATTTCTCAATATTTATATTGTCAAATATATGTGTTGATGAACATCGGTGGTTAAACTTGCAAGTTTAATCAATTAACAGTGAATCGATGAACTCTTGATAAGTTGATAGTGACTTCGTTAGTATTTTAATTGACTTGTTAAGTTAATTAAAAGTAGAGAGCAACTTCAGCCAGTAACTTCATTATTAGAGGCTCATAACGATTAATTAAGTTAACGAGTTAAGCGATTTCTTAACGGGATTTGCTTAGCAGGTAGATTTTTGGGACTTGGTATTTAGGGGATTAAGGTTTTCATGACATAAGAATCATAAAAAACCTCCGTCCCCCTCGGCATCTTCACCTACTCCGAGGTAGATTGGAAGATTTTCTCTTCCCGATTACCGTTCATCCTCGAGCTACGAGTTGAAGTTCTCGGTTCGTTTCCCTCTTGGTGTGTCTGATCTAGAGGGCAATCTTCGGTGAACAAGCATTGGAGAGGATCTTGAGCAGGACTTTCACGCGAGGCACTTCGGTGGGGATTTGGGTTGATTAAACTGGTTACTTGATGTAGAATGCAGTATTCGTACATTTGTATTTTATGTTTAGATTAATTTACATTATTTTTGAGAATCAGGGATGTATGGTGGTGTTCATCGCGTTAAATTCATACTAGATTCCCAACAGTTGGCGCCCCTGCTTAGTACTATATCTTTCTTCGTCTTCTCTCATAAATAATCATTGGAAATGGTAGATTGATAATTCTGTCTGAAAATAGTTATGGGTTGAAAATAAAATTGAGTTAGTTTGATTCATTGTTCATTTTTTACCATTATGGAACAATATTTATTGGGAGGCCCCAGTTAGATTTCATGTTAGGTTTTTAGAATTGAGGATTCTCTGATTTTGATGATGATTTTAGATTTGAGGATTTTCGATTTTGATGATGATGGTGGTGTTGGTAATAATGTGGAGTGCTTTCTTTGGTGTTTTTCTGCTAGCAGCAGTGGGATGAGGCCATTGTTTGGTGGTGGTAGGACCACGAATGATGAAGTAGGATGGTGGGGGTGGAGAGAAAGGCAATGAAAAGTCTTTACTTTATATATTTTTTATAATGTTTAGTTATTGTTGAATTAAAACAAACCCACATGTTCAGTTATTATAAAAAGTGCTCCTGTAATATATGTATAGTGCGAATTTATCCTCTTGTTAAACCAAAATTTTATGCAATTTAATGTCAAAAGTGGATGATGGGAGGCAGTTTGAAAACATGAATAGTTGAGGAGTCAAGCTTGAAAAGATAAAAATAGTAGGGAGTAATTTGAAAAGATAGCGATAGTTCGGGGGGGCAAAAGATAAGAAGCACAGTAAATAGATGGCAAAAGCGTACTCATTCCCGTCCACCCCAATGTTAGGTTGATTTTCTTAAAATAGAAATGCATAAATAATTCTCATTTTGATAAAAAAAATAGTGAATAATGTAGGTATGTAAAAGGAGGCAAAATATTAATGGTGAGAGATTTAATTTTGCATTAAAAATTGTATATAGTCAAATGTCCCTAACAAAAACTAATGGAAAGAGTATTAATATTTTGATTAATTCATTCTAATTTATTTTAGTTGACATTTTCTTTTTTACGATATCAACTTTCGACTATGAATAATTTATAAATTATATATCTTACGATAAGTTACAATGGAATATTATTATTAAAATATTTTTAAAAACAAATCATTGTAATATATTTTATACTTATTAGAATAATAAATAATATATTTTATATTATTACGATAATAGAATCACTGTCCCGAAATCGAAAGTTTGAGTCATAATAAGATGAACGGAGTGTGTGAGATGGTAAATTGGAGGAGAATGTGTTAGAAATATGATATACTTGAAACGATGTCCGTTGAACAATTCGATTGTCTGACAGGTTACTCATTTAAGTTAAGTTCGTATATTTGTTTGATTGTATGTGATGTTAAATATTAGGATACTCGATGTGACGGCTGGAGGAGATTATGATGGGCTGCCGGGGTCGCTGTAATCAATATATTAAGTAATAATATTTGGTTAACATTTATTAATATATAACTTTTGTCGATGGCGCAGAATTCCTTGCTTGTCTGAGAAATCAAATTATAATCACGTTATAAACTTCCGGGGTTAAAATGTAATTGTATGGAAATAATGGGGCGAGGATTCGAGAATTAAGTCCGCTTGAATGGAAGCGTATGAATCGAGAAGGATGGAGAAGGTTCGGGAACGCCTCGGCTCCTCGAGGGCCGCTTGATTTAGAGAGAAATGAGGAGGTTCGGGCATTTCCGTCCATTACTGGGGTTTATCGTGAGAAATTCGAGAATGTTCGCTAAGGGATGGCGTTACATATTCCGACACCTACATATAAAGCTCGATTGATGAATGCTTGGCTTCATTCGTTTTTGATATTCGGCTTTGTGAAAGTAGCTATAACTCTACATTTCGGTCATTGGTAGGTGTAAAATCCGCTGGATTTTTTACTAGCAACTCGACTACGGTTTAATATTTTTAAGGAGGTTTCTAAAACTCGGGAGGAACTTGTTCTCGTTGGTGTGGACAATTCTTAGAGACATTACGTTTTTGGGTGCTAGTGGGGTGTTCGTCGTATTATTCATTGCTGTGTCGATTGATAGAAGCGGTACATATTTTTGTACGTTTAATTATTGTTTATACCCTTGGTAGTAATTATGAGATTAAATTGTCAGCCCAGTATTAGAATATTATTTATACGTTAGAAATACCAACAGAATGATGAGAGACAAATTCAAATATTCTTACAAGCAAATTGTGCAGAAATAAAAAAATTTAGAAAAAGGGATTGCAGGAGTATAAATTATAGTTCGTGGCTAGTCGAAGTTTTGTTGTTCTAAAAATCATTTATAATGTAACACATAGCTTCTAACAAATTGCTTCCATTCCGACGTTTATACAAAGAATGTATAATGATAATTTAAAATATTATATATTAATATATATTTTTCATCAAATATAATACAACATGTATAACAACATTTGAGTTAAAATTCTATAAAGTCAAAGTTTCGTTCATAATTCAAAACTTAGTCATGGAGAGAGAGAGAGTAACAAGGTAACGGGTGGCGATCTAATGATGCATTATATCAAAGTAGAGGATGCAATGGATCTACTATCCATTCCTTTGAGCCGACGGGGGAATCAAGACAAGCTTATTTGGCATTATACAAATAATGGAGTCTATCTAACATGTTCCGAGTACAAATGTGCTCGTGATATGAAACGGAATGGTGATTTTAAAGGCCTAGCGAAAGGGGAAGGAAGTAGGAGCAGTGTTATTGATCCTTGTTGGAATCGGCTACGGGGGATGAAAGGTTCGCCTCAGTGGAATCATTAAATGGGATCTTTAAATAAAGTTAATTATTGAAGTGGTCCACATTGGTGGAGGAATGGAATTTGCAATTTGGTCACTTGTAAGTAGCCGTGCGCCAAATGATCCCACATAGTGGGTACGAGGTGTAAATTGGTCCCTAAATAATTTTGGGAGCTACTTTTGGGTCTAATTTAGTATTTTAAAGAATTATTGAGTATAAGTAAAAATTATTTTTCTTGATCCTTTAGGGCGCAGAGTTACCCCGCCCAATTGTTAGGTATGGATGAAATAGTCATTTTACATTCTTTTATTTACTATTCCTTAGGACATGATTGTCAAAATTGATGCAAGTAAATCTGACCACATAGCGACTTAAATGATCGATTACATGTGGTAAAAACTCAGAAGCTTTTGCAGCTAGTAATTCGCCAAGGGATTTCTAGGGGTGTGATTTGAGGAGAGACCGTCAATAATGCTAATTTTACCAAAAACTTCAAGCGCCCAGATAACGTGGGTGGAGGTGGTGAAGGTCGTAAGGAGTAGTAAATAAAAGAATATAAAACGACTATTTTATTCCTATTTAAATTCCTCGAAATTCTACCCGGTAAAAATGATGGACATAATAGTGCTGGCGTCTAAAATCAATATTTGGGTATCTATAAAGCAACTCAGGTTTAGAAGGATTTGCAACAAAAATGGTACACTTATGCTTAATAATTTTCTAAAATACCAAATTAGACCTAAAAGTAGTTCCCAAAATTGTTTAGGGGATCCGATTGCGCTGATCTTGATACGTGAATGATTTGTGCAGGTCTTAGCCGCCTCTGAGGCCGAGGTCGCGAATGGCGCCGATATTGGGATCGTTTGCCGATTAACTTCCGACTTTAAATAGTATGCTTTTGACAAAGGATGCTTGCGGCTTAAAGTGTTAAAATTGATTACGAATGTGTCTTTATCTGAAATTCGGCGGTTACAATATTTATTTTTGTGTGTCCTTTCTCTTGGAAGCTATGGTTTTCTACCCCTCTAAATATTTATTCCACTGGTTATCCATGGACTTCATTTAGAGACTGGTGGGTACATATGACAACCTAATTTCATAATCTTGGATGTCCAGACAATTCCGATAGACTTGCGTCCATTCTTTGGTACATTTGGAAATATAGGAATGGGTTGATTTTTGGAGATGAGACTCAACTTGCAGATCACATATGGAAGGAAGGTTCCAAGCTGGACATGAACTACAAAGAAGCATGTTGCAGGACTACACCACAGACGTCTAACATTGTGGATGCACAACCAGCAGCTTGGTTACGACCGGAAGTTGGATGGGTGAAAATCAACACGGATGCAAGCTGGAACAAGAGTACGCGTGAGGGTACCGAAACACTGCTATCGCTGCGGAGTTACCTTACAGTAACACTGCTATTGCTGCGGAAGCTATGGCAATCCGGATGGGTCTTGAATTGGCACTTGATAATCAGTGGCAACAAATTGAGCTGGAGAGTGACTAGAAACATTTGATTCAGATTTTAAATGGGCACCTTCAGGCTCCAGTGGAAGTCGAAGAGGTGGTGGGAAATATCTTTATCTCATGAATTTTTGGATGTCGAGAATTCAATTCTAAAAGAATATCGAAACAATGTGTATCTTGTTGCACATTGGGATTGTTAGGAGCAGGAAGTGCAACTTGGCTTCTCAATCCACCACCTTAGTAAAACTTAGCGCGTGTATGACATCCCAGAATTATGTTGTTGTCACGCTTCTTCGCTTTTTTTTTTTATTTTCATATTTACTCTGACGACATTAAATTTTAATGAGCCATTAATATCGTTTGAGTAAATCTGCCCCAAAATTACATACTTCTAACCAACAAAAATATATAAATTAAACTCAAAAGTAACATGTATTCGGGTTATTACATCTTTATCCTACGTTTGAATCTTATCTGATACAATGAGAAATTTGGTATAGCGTCGTTTTCAATCTTTTATTTTAATTTAATGACATATTTTTTATTTACAACAGCGCACACTACATGAAATGATTAAATGTCGCAAAAAGCATGCTGTCGTATACCAGCAAATGTCCTGCATTGACCATACGCCGCCCGTCTTCCATAAAACACGCATCCGGCTGCCACCCATTGCGCTGACCCCCTCGCCGCTGACCCGCCCATTTCGTACCACTTCCTCACTCTTTCTCCATAAAGATTCGCCATACTTGCCATAAACCGCCCACTTAACCAGCACTTCGCTCTGAAATCGCGACCCAGCACCTACATACAGGTTTCCGCGATTTTGAGGTGATGGGAGATGAGGGCAATGGAAGAAGGGATAGGGTGAGGTAGCGAGGAGGAGCGATGAAGAGGAGAAGGAAGGCAGGGGTGAGGCTGGGGAGAGGAGTGCGGTGGGGGAGTGGGGGGAGGCGGTGAGGGAGGGGTGATGGTGGTGGTTGGTGTTTAGTAGGGATGGTTGGTTTTGAAAGGATTATGTTATGTTTTTTAGAGGCATTCAGTCGTTTCGGATAAAAGTGTGATAAATGAAAATAAAAAAGAGATGCTAGAAATTAAAATAATTAATGGTATTAACTCAGTCAAAACCTCAATTCAATAACATGAATTATTATTATTACATTTGATATATAAAGCTCACAAAAAATCATTCACCCTTCCACTCGCTTAGAAGTCTTTCTTTCTCTACCTCCTTATATTTGATAAAAACTCCTTCGTTATTGATCAATAAAAAATTAGTTGGCTGGTTTCTATCCCTTGCTGGATCATATGCATCAAAAGTTGTAAAATAGCGAGTGTTGTCTAAGAAGGCATTGCAAGAATATATTGCATCTTCAATAGCTTTAAATTGAAACTCTTGTCCATTAGTCAATTTATGCTCACTCTTGGGGATAAATAAAGTAACATTTGTCTTTGCAATAAAATGAATAGTAGGTGGGTTTGGATTAAGCTTTGAAAGTGATGAATTGAAACAAAATAATGCAAGTATGAAAATGTAGAAAAGGGAAAAGTTGTTTGCCTGTGGTATTCAACTTTGTTTGAATTCATTGAGTTTATTGGATTCATCATTTTTATAGGGTTGAATGTACGTTACTTTTCTACGGAGTAATTTAAGCTACGGATTAAGTTAAGCTTGAATTATTTTAGAAACAAATAATTATTAATGATTGCCAAAGATATACTACATATAATGTTAAAAGGGTCCTAAATTAGGGATAGCTAATGTCACTCAAATTCTTTTAATATTTCTATTTACTATTTTAGTAACTAATCATCCCAAAAAAAAATTTAATTATTATTAATTGTCTATATAGTTACTAGACTATTATTTGACCAATTCAATATATATGTATTTCATTTATGTTATAAATATAACTAAAAGAAAGAAAGTTTGTAGATAATAAGAGAAAAGATAAGAGATGCTTTTATTTATGAAGCACATAAGATGATGTGAGTCTATTTTATAGAGTATTATAAGAGATTGACTTGATAATTAACTCTTTCTATTCTCCAACAATTGATTGACATCTAATACTTAAATAATGATTCATAACTATTTCTATTTTTATTTATTCTTTTATGTTATTAGTATTTTGATTTTTTTTCACTAGGATTTTCCTTTTACAAATAGCTATGATATATATCTTACATTCGTATTGTAGTAATTACTCACCTATATTGTTAATCAGTTTTTATTTATAAGTGTTTACATCACATATAATAGATTCAATTATTTTTTTTCAGGTATAATTTTGTAAAATCACCTTTTTTATTTTTTTCCTTTTATATACTATGTATATTACATCATTTTAATTTATTATTTATACTATAAAAAATATATTATAAAATTAATGGATGAATTTGTACAAGTTAAACTGGTTAAAAAATAATTCATATCTATCCAAATATTGATCACGATTGCTTAGATTATGGATAGCCATTAATATTAAATCTTTTTTTTTTCATGAATGATCCAAATAATTCAGCATTTGTGATTACGTTAGATTTAGTGTGAAATTGGAAAGAGTACGTAAATTATGCAATTGATTAAGCTTATGCGTGATTATTGCTAATTCTTGGAGACATAATGATCTACATTATTAAATGTCGTCAAATATTCAATTGAATCCTAAAAATAATTGTTGACTTGGAAGGGGTAAAGAAGGTATTGTATTAATTTACATAGAAAATACAGTACGATTGGGGTTTTAATAATACTATTATTACCTCTTTCATTGCTTATTAATCTTTTATATGCCGCGAAAACCTTCACACTACCATTCTCGAAATCACTATCCCCAAAAAGTGTGAATATCTTTTTATGAAAATATTGACCACCCATAATTGGTACGGACTAGGAGACATTCTTACTATTTTTGTGCCTATAATTAATCCATCCTTTGTGGTCCAATATGATGCAAATATTAGAATCGAAAGTAATTTAAATTATTTATCATTAGTACAAAAAATACTCTTAACTATAAGCATTATAAGTTAATGTAGGTTGAATATTAACCCCTCATCGCCTCAAATCTTTCACCCCCAAATTCACGTGGATAATGCAAGTGTGAATAACATTGTGGGCCTTTTATTTTTGCCGAGCTTATAAAACCCATCAATATTTTTCTCCAAAAATTATATTATAGCTTATTGTTCCTCCAAAATCCACCCACGTATCTTAAGCACATTTTTCTTGCAGGATCAAATCTTGTTTTTCCAAGATTGCTTTACCATTTATCCTGCTTAAGCTTGTACCGACCAACAAGAACTACTATCGAGGTAATATTTTTTCTTTTTTTATTAGAATCTAAAAATTATTTGCAAATATAGACTTATAGTTGATATAAACAACGCAACGGTATCCTTGTATCGATGGTGTTCTTTGAATTATACCTTGAAATAGTTAAGATTGAACTCCTTTAGTTTTTGGTCACGTTGAATCAATGCATTTTATTAAAATAAGAAATGCCAAAGCCTCGAGATTATGTACGTTAACGCCAGTTGGTTTACTAAGCTTTTCTATGCACTGCTGATTGATGGAGATGTTCCATTCCCTACGCGATTGTCCTCGATCAAGTGTTAAAACAATATGGGTTTCGACGCCATTTGGTAAGTGGGGTCGTGGTTGAAATAGATGTTAGAAGGCTTCAATAAGATTTGGTGATATTTGAAGATCTCGAATAGATATTACTTGATAAATCAAGGCATCGTGATCGTGCAAGTACGGAGTTTACTATGACTGCTTTTGTTTATGGAAGGCGGTGTGATCCTCAAATCAAACACCTTGGGCTCATATCAAAGCACCTAAAAAACCCTACATCTATACTATAAGGGAAAAGAAGTTTCCATATCACATTCAACAACGATCACAGGCTAATCTCTACTGATCTCAAGACCAACAACGATCTGGCCGCTCCGCACCTATGTATAAGCGATCTCAAGACCAACATCGACACACTCCTGCTTGCTCCACGCAGAATTCCATTTCAGAAGCCAATCTTCAAGACCGGGGGTTAGTATAGTGGTTCATTACACTGATCGGCTCCGCGTACTAAAGTGGTAACCCAATCCTATCGAGTAAACCTATCCAAGTGTTTGAGTATATCCTATCGGTCCACCTGACAGAGAACAAAAAATTTCTTACTGTGATTACAAGTGACGAGGTTCCTGCAGTGGTTTGCACATACACTCCACCCCTATCACATGGTCCACACGAACCGCTGTGAGGCGCAGTGAGACTCGTAATGTATCAAACAAGGCCAAACAAATTTCTTACAGGGAGGGACCTGTAGCTCCAAGTCAAGATCCACCTCTAACCTGCGGTCGTGAGCAGCCTGCACTCACGACGGAGCAAAATAAAATTCCAAGGAAACAGCCTAAGAGGAGTGTAGAGCCGAAGACATTTTGATTTTGATATACGCAGAAATTAAAAGACATCAAGAGACGGAAGCCACCTATTCATTAAAAACCCCTTTAAAGTATGTCTCCGCAAAGATCAGATTTCTGGATACGATCATGTGCATCTTTGCATAGCATGTAAGGCCAAAATATCCCGGACAAGTAGCGATTCTATGGGTCAAGGCCTTCCATTGATACGAACAAGATATGCCTCACCATTTCTTCAATAGTTGCCAAACCTTGTTCCTAGAACGTGACTTCATTGGCCCAAGGATCTTCGTGTAATATCCGACCCAAAAACGTGTGTATGCTACATAAAGTTGATATTTATTTCCGATTTGGCATTTACTCTATACCATCAAGACAAAGATTCTTTTGTGTTTCATCCTCTATAAAGAATCTAAATGTTTCGCGGTTAATTTGCACTCTTGCATCGCCACCTAATTTAAGCCGAAAGAAGCGAGGACAAACGCGTCGGAAAGACCAAAGTGGTTTGGCGAGGCCACCCATCAAATTCCACAACGCATCGGCCCGCGCCGGGCCGGGCGCTACAAACGGTATCGTGAGCAAAGCTATCCAGACCGCTGGAACTAAGCCATGGCGCGGCGCAGCTGGACACTTTCGGAAGCCGCAGGGAGCTACCTGTAATCTCACTTGATGGTACGGTTCCTTGATGTGTTGCCAAAGCGGATCAACGACGCTGAGAATTTGCTGGGGGAGGTTGTAATACCCGACCCATAAAACGCTACAAGCATACAAGGCTTATATGTTTGATACGCATTTGATTGGGCAACACCACAGCGCTCATCAAGATGTAATCTTCTTTTAGGAAGCTCAATCCTATAAGAACTCCAACGTTAAGCGGCTTGACCTGGGGGTAATTCTAGGACGTGCGAATTCACCGGAAGGAAAGCACGTGTCGGCGACAAAACGCTGGGCCTGAAAGACCCGCGGTTTCATGGTGGCCGCCTCCATCAAATCTATTAACGATCGATTCAAAGACGGCCTGGCTGCTACACTGACAGAGTGCATATCTCAAGCCTCCGTCTCTCGGATTTTTTTGGCCACACGTGGGTCTTCCGGAAGGCACTCTACTTCATAAAAATTCTAATACGCGTTCGACATATATCTCCAACCTCGCGCGCTATTCATTACCTCATTCGTCCTGGCGCTTCCTCCTCATACTTACCCAATGGGGAGCGGGGCGCTAAATTTTATCGCTCCATAGTCCGCCGCTTCAATCGATAACCTGCTTCGCTTCCCCGATTCTCTCTAGAACATACTCCATGACAGATCGAACAAGTCTCAATCAATCTCGACTCTTCTGGCTTGGCATTCTACTAATCTCAGCCATTTCATCTATTTTAAAATTGCTCCCTCTTCATGGTGGGCTTCACCACCTAATTGAGAATATGTCCTTACATGTATGTATTCTCGCCCCCAAAGCATTTGCTAGTTCCCAGAGTCCATTCCTGACAAGTGCTTCATACTCTCGCTCTCGTTGTTCTGCTCATGTGAATCATGGCATACCAAGCTCAGATTCCTCCGGGGACCACAAAAAGGATGCCTGCTCCTCGAATTTCTCCTGGTTACTTGCTTGGGCCATTCATGTGAGAACTGTAAACTTCTTTGTTCGGCCACGCCGGGACAGGCTAACTTCTTCCTGCCCTTTCAGCGGCATTCCACCATTAAGTCTGCTAGGGCCAGGCTCCATAACGCCGGTCCACGGCTTATATCGAGGTCAAACTCACCGCTAACCCTATGGCCTATTTGACTATCCCAGTCCGACCTACTGGGATTCTCAAGGATTTTCATTAGCGGTTGATCCGTGATTATTCCAATCGATAAACCCTCGTAAGAGAAGCTTAAGTTTCTTGGCTACAACGCATTAAGGTAAATACTAGCTTTTTCCTGGCAGACACTGGTCTCAAGGCCATTATGCGCGTATATAGCACACTAGCTTCTCAGACTTTTTTCTTTCCTCCTAATCCAGGGACGCGTGTCTTCTGTTGGCCGATTCGACACCACCAAATAAAGTCAGTAATATGTCTCCCCACAATGAAGTTCGAATTCAGTGAATCGCCATTTAATCGAGATAATACGCTCTTCGCCTCCTGGAAGGATTTGGCCGCACTCCGGGATCCACCAAGTCTCGGGTCCCTTTTTGATTCCTCTTTGAAAGAAAGGTTGGATCCGGGTCGGCATGCCGGGATATGAACCGGGCGAGGACTGCAATGCTCCCCTGGCCGCCCACCGCACTTCCTTCTCGGGTTAACGGGCTCTACATGGCTTCGACCGCTGCGACTTTGCCGAGTCAGGGCTCGATTCCTCAGCTGGGTTTATCATAGCCAGAATTTTCTCAATGGCTTACCAAAAAAGACAAATTTATCTACAGATTGAGACGAGAATTGTACCTTCAGAGGTTTCTCTTTGAACTCTCTCTCGGAGGTCATTCCCCACGATCCGAAGCTTCCGACTTTGATCACATGTCATTCCACGCATCTCCAGTATTTCTTCCGATCTATGGAGTATAATCTTTGGTTGACCATCCTCCGATAAAGAAGCCCTTCCATTCTTCAACCCAAAGCCATAACCTTCCAATAGTAGAGATACTCCTGGACGTTTCTACATTCTCTCCGCCATGAATATTCAAGTATACCGCCGAAAGGCATCTAACAAATCTACTAAAATCTCGGTATCCTGAGACTTCGAAATGACCGACGATCAATGCTAGGCGTGGATAACAATCCTCGGGACAAGCTTGTCGATACCGGTGAAGTTAGTGTACATCCACCACGCCCGCTGGGTTTTGGAACCAATTGTTGAATCAACAGAGAACACCGATTCCCTTTATTGTGCCTGCTATACAATCGTGGTATCAATTCATTTACTGGTCAAGTTAAAGGTGATTACTAAACCTCTAGAATTCACCTTAGTAATGGTATATTACTAGGTACGTTCTCATGATAATTTAAGGGTTATGAGCGATTGCTAGATCTTACTATTAATCGCTATAATAATAGTAATTGGTTCACTTATTATTATTATACAACTTTACTTTATTATCTCGAGCCTGGGAAGGTCACAATACATACACAATGATATTCAATTAATATTTCATGAATGAAATTAAACTTTTGCATTTGTATATCGTAGAAATCTATCTCACAATATTTTATACATTTGTCAAATATATGTTTGATGAACATCAATTGGTTAAACTTGCAAGTTTAATCCCACTGCTAATTGAAAATTGATGAATACAACTTGAGGTTCTGATAAGGATTCTGCTAGCATTTTAATTTAATCAACGGTTAATTAAAATAGAACACCACTCAGTAACTCATTATTTAATTAGGAAGCTCATAACGGTCTAATTGGGTTAACGGTGTTAAACCGATTTCTTTTAACGAAGTCAGTTAACAAATGGAATTTGAACTTGGTATTTATATTAGGTTTTTTTACCGCACAATCATAAAAAAAACCCTCAACCTCCCTCTTAGATAGCCGCCTCCCCATAGAATTGGAACATTAATTAGGGAACACGCATCTTTTGTAACGCTGGGCACCACCCCAACGGACAAGCATCCTACTGAATATTATAGGAAAGGAGGACTCGGGTCGGATTTTCTTCAAATATTAAAGTTTCCCATTTCCCTTACAAAAAATCTTCTTTTTATTTAAAATTTTCAAAATTAACGCCTCGGCACCGATAGTATTTATGGTCACCTCACTTACATCTTAGAAAGACACTTAGGATCTTATATCCTTTCTCAACTTCACACCAGTCAAGTAGCTTGAACCTTTCTTTTTGTCAGCGGTAATTTTAATCAAATTCTTTCCGCCTCGATAAATTCCCCCAAATAAATCATTAAAGGATCCATCCCATTTCTTGACTTATCCTTCAAATATCGTCAGGAAGATATCAAACCCCAGGATGCCATTATACATGGTCCTGGCACTCGCTGTTACCAAAGTAAAACCATTTATGAAAACTCGATCGCGCATGAGTAAATTTTGAATGGAATCGTAATTTTCCTTCCTGCATCTTGCGTGGTCCTCTAATCCTAAGAGATCGATCAAATTCACCATTATATCAACGCAAAAAAAAAAAGCTTTTAAACCTCCGGCACTCATTTTAAGTCGGTTATTTCTTTCTTTTATCCCCACCTAAAAAATTGCTTAAAGACTCTGCCTAATTTTTTACCCTGACCCCGATACATCTATCAGATTTTCTTTCATATTTCTAATCTAAAAAATACAAAAAAATGATATAAAACGTTGAATAAACTAGATTAGGAACATCTTTCAAAATATCAAAAGACATTCAATCTAGAATCACAAAAAAATCCAATCTTAACCCTAAAATTGAAAAAATCAAGCAGAAAAACCTGAAACCAACTTGATCGTTTCCTCTTTGAGGAAGTTTTCTCGAAGCGTAGAGCCAAAATAAAGCTATCTCTCGACGGTGATAAAATTCAAAATTTTTCCATGCTCACGCTAAATTTAAAATGCAGTAAAGTCTATTCCCCTGAGATCACTCTCAAACACGACGGTACTCTCCCTTCTCTTCTAAAGAAAAAAGACAGTTCAAGATCATTTAGAACTTCTACAAAGATCTCTACACTCTCCCATCGGAAAATACAAAAAAAATACAAACCATTTCCTTTCTATCAAACACATCTTAACCAAAATCAAATAGAAAATCTTCAAACTGCGTTTCTACTCCCTAAAAGCAAAAACGGCCTGCTCCAAATGCCACACAATAAACACTCAGACCGATGGATTCCCCAGCTTCACCTACCTTCAAGTGAACTGACATCCTTTCGTGATACCTTTCTAACTATTTTCGACTTTCTAATAATGGGCACATCCTTAAAGAAATAAACAACACCTTCATTTCTCTCATACCCAAAATTCCTCACCCCAATTCAATTAAAGATTTCGCACTTCTCAATCGGGCCTTTGTAACGCGGATTCACAAAATCGCAGATCTAAAGTGCTAGCTTTCATCGCATTTAAACCGTGATTCGACTCCTCCACTACACCATATCAATAAAATGGTTTCATTCATGGCGTATGTCTAAGATAATATCCTTATGGCACAAGAATCTACGATACCATTCGTAGCTCAAAGTGGAAAAAGACTGACTTCCTCGCTTATCAAAATCAGAATAGAAGGCTCTTTGATAGAATTAAAATGGACTTTTCGGGCGGTTCTATAAAAGCTCAGATTCCCTCAATATCGATCCATCTCCCATCAAAGAATGCATCTCAACGTGTCCTACTAATTCCTCTCTCCTTGTTAACGCAGGTCAAACGACTACCCCTTTTAAACCGCTCATGTTTAAGGAAAGAGGACCTTCTTTCCAGGCTCTTTCTTTCTATCTCAAGCCCGAAGCTCTCAGCCTACCCTCTCGGCTCTCTACTAAAATTCACAAAATAATCTTAAAGGAATCTTTGTGGCTGTGACAGGGACTAAAATTAAATCCATCTCCTTTTTTGCATTTATAGCCTCTTTTTTTATCTTATCTTGACTCCAAAAAAGCATACATTCATTTTGCAACACTATTAAAGATTTTTATGATGACTGGGCAAATTATTAACTTTAAAAAATCAACCATCATTTTTAGCCCCTTAATGCCTTTTTATTGTCAAAAAACAAAATTTTAAATAAGCTTAATATTAGTCCTCCAACACTTTGGTAACTATCTCGTATATCCTCGACATTAAGCTCAAAAGAAAAGCTTTCTTTTCAAGTATCATGAAAAATTAAAATAAAATCCTCATTGAAGTCAAAATTTTAATTTCACTGCAAACAACCTTATTAAATTGTTTTACAATCAATTTCATCTAATGGGAATTTACAAATTCTCCGCAACTTTGAACGAGATTGATAAAAAAATTGCAAACTTTCTGGGAAGAATAAGAACTCACCAACATACAATCGGATTAATCGGGACTTCCTCTCCGCTTCGATAGTAGATTTTCGAGGTTCATAGGTTTCGAAGCATTTTATCACTTCAATTCGCCTCCTCATAGGAACGCTAGAGACTCATCCAAAAACCTAATAATTCAAATCACCCAGTACTCTTTTAAATCCAAGTATTACCCAACACCTCCTAATACATCGAAAATACAAAAAAATAATAACCTTTCTTGACTCGCAAAGTCTCCGACCGCCTCGTTAAATAAAAGCATATGATAAGGAATTGCTTAAAATGATCCAAAGATCAACACTGGGAAGGATTAATCGATACCCGATATACATCCAAACTCCTCCTTTATAACACGCTCTTCTGCAAAATAATCAAGCCGCTTAACTCCATGTCGCCTCCTCATACAAGGATCTCACTAGGAATACCTCCCTTTAAAAACCTTTTCCTTATAAGTAAAATCACAAAAAATCCTCAAAATTAAAACCCATTGTGTAATCAAAGATGAACTTATTTACATTAAATGATGCTTTCTGTAAAATCCAAAGATATCAAAAAATAAATAAAAAATGTCACTCCATTGCCAAGCAAAAAATCTAAAAAATCATAGTTCTATCCCCATTAAAAACTTGGAAATGTATGGAAACTCAAAAAACACCGCATAAAATCAAAATTTTCATTTGGAAACTCCTTTTAAAACAATGTGATGCCAACCCTTGATCACTCCTCTTAGTTAAAACCAATAAATGCATCTCTACTAAATGTCTTTTGTACAGAGTCAATCGAGACTCTTCAGAATTGTTGGAAATCAATGAGAATTGACAAGGCCTTTCCGTCATGTAATAATCATATCAATTCATTTTCCACGTATTGATTAGCGATTACTAGAACTTAGTGTTCAATTTTAGTAATGGTATATATTACTAGTGCGTTCTCAAGGATAATTTAAGGGTTATGAGCTTATCATAGACTTAATTATTAATTCCATATAATAACAAAGAATTGATTACCTTATTATTATTAAGGGCCAACTTACTATTATTCCAGCCTGTGGGCGTCACACACATACAACGATATTCGAATAATATATTTTATGAATGAAAATTAAACAGATTCTGTATATTGAGAAATGTATTTCTGGAAGACAGAAGTATATTTGTCAAATATATATGTTTGATTTAACATCAATTGGTTAAACTTGTAAAGCTTTAATCAATTAAATTACTGAAATCGATGAATAACTTGATAAGTTATTCGATAGTGACTTCTCGTTAGTATTTTAATTTCTGACTTGTTAAGTTAATTAAAATAGAATATCTCACTAGTAACTCATTATTTAATTGTAGGCTCATAACGGTCTAATGGGTTAACGAAGCAACCTGATTTCTTAACGAGTGGAATTTTGGGATCAGTATTTAAGAGGGGATTAGTTTTTCTGGGCGACATAAGAATCATAAAAAAACCTCTCCATCCCCTCGAGCAGCCACCCCTCCTCCCCTCGTGAATCGAAGATTTTCTCTTCCAATTCTCAGCTTCATCCTCAAATCCCAGCAAAGCTCAAGTTCTCGGTTCGCTCTCAAGAATCTAGAGGACATCTTTTTCGTGCTGAAAAGCATTGGAGAGATTTTAGGCTTTCACGCGTAGGCACCACGTGGGGATTGGGTTCAATTCGCTCGTTGCAATGTAAGAATTCTTGTATTCATACATTTAGACAAAGTATAAGCTAGATTAATTTACATTATTTGAGAATTCGATGTATGATTTGGTGTTCATCACGATTAAATTCATACTGGGATTCTAATGAAGAATCACATTTTCCTTCATTGTCCTTTGCAAAGCATTACTTTTTGGTCTAATCAGCCGGGAGGTTCTAATCTCAATCAAAACCAAAATATCGTTGACACCATCATTAGCCTCATTAACTTCAAAAAAAAATCATCATTGTTTTGTAGTATCCTTTTGGACTATTTAAGTTTAACAAGAAATGATCTCCCCAGTTCAACTTTCTCCACTCTAACCAAATTCAAATTCAAGATTTTTGGGCCAATCTTTTGAATCATGGAACCCTGGCTTAAATCTCAAGAAAAATAAGAAACTTAACCACAAGTTCTTTTCATCTCCGACATATTTCAATAAAGATCATAATATCAAAAAAAGTGATTGTCTCGAGAGATTGCCAAAGAAGAGACTCAGACCGTATTTTGGCATTCAATTATCCTAATCCGGTCCGGCCTATCAACATGTACTCCATCAAGGAAAAGAAAAAACATTTTGAAGGAAAGAAGGTTTATAATCATTGCATCAATTATCCTTGCTCAAAATCCTTTGGTGAAACTGTTCTTCTGGCGTCATTCCTTGAGATAAACTTGAATCACATGCTACCTATTTCCTTATTAATGACAAATTTTGCCTCGCAAGCTCGACTAGAAACTTTTCCTAATTTTGAGAGAAGTTCTAATGGAAGCACCCTTTGCACGAAGAAACGGGGAATATTCTGCAGCCATATTTCTTGCTCCCAACTAATATTTGACGTTGCCAGAACTCAAGCTGACATTACTATTTTCAGTTTTAATTCTTCTTGGGCTTGTAAATAGTTCTAACACTATCTCTAGTAAATGTACTCCAACATTTCCAATTAATATAAAATATTACTTATAAAAAAAAAAATTGATCATCTGAGTAATTAGCGGGTACATATTTAAAAGATCTAATTCTATTATTCTCATAATTTACCCACCTTGTCTGTTACCATTATCTTTGACTAAGTTATGTGATTGAAAGTATCCCATTTGATCATTAATGTATTTGGTATTTGATATAGTTATATATGGAGTATATTCCTTAAAGACCATATCTTATTCTTTCTTTAATATATACATAAAAAACGCTTTGAGTAAGATATATTAGGTCAAAGCATAATCAATAACATTTGAGCATAATCTTGAAAACAAATGTTAATACAACAATACTAAAAATCAAGATAATGGATCTTTAACTGCCAAAACAGCCGATACACATTAAAGGTCTTCGAGGCATACTCCGGAAAACTAAATATAACTTAAAACTAAGCCATCTAAAACTTGACCAGTCTTCGTGCAACGAGCACCACATCAACACATAACGAAATATGAAAAATAGCACATATAGCACAATCTACAAGAACCAGCACCACTACAACACTTCCGTAGATACCAAAGTTCTGCGGCAGTGCTATAATGGGCTATAGCTCGTTACTAATAACTGTGGAAGTAACTTTTCAACTGCATCTTTAATGAAATCATGAAAGGCATGATGGGAAAATTATAAGAGATTCGTTATACCTGCATCTCTGGTAGTTCCTCATAACCATCGCATACGTCATCCAGCAATACCAGCACTACCAAGTTGATATGATAAGGATTGGAAGAGATCTAAACAACAAGATGTTAATGAAATTAGCAATTATAATATAGAATTATTAGTCAACAGAAAGACAAAACAAATCAAAAGGGCAGTGCTATTTATATTTAACTATATTGTGAATTGCAATAAGAGAGGAAATATGGATTAGTATTCAAGCATGTGCTTGTAGATAAATATATAGCGGTGTCTGATAGATCTTTCTTGATAAAAGTGTTGCAGCCAGTATAATTTGTACATCCAAAACACCTGTTGATATATGTGGAGAGTGATAAGAGAAAAAAGGCACATCAATCACTTGCATTAAAAGAAATCATTTTGGCCACTCGTACTCAAGTCCGACACCTAGAGAAGAGTGATTGGTTACACAATGAATAGAGGCATCCAGTCTTCATTGGTAACACAACGACATGTCAATGTGCTTTTTTTCCATTTTGCTTTTTTCAGTTACAAAACTCAGCTGTGAGAAAGATTAACAAAAACTCAACTAGAGAAAGCTAAAAGACAATCAATTAGATATACCCTACACAATCATTCAACAAAGAAATAAAAGAGTAAGAGAAACTCTGAAGATGATTAAAAAACTGCTTTTAGAAAATATAATCATAAACATAAATGTAGTTGATGTAAGGTTTGGCAGAAAGAAGCTACATATAATACAAATATGGTAAAAGAAATGTTGTGACTACTTATATTACTTGCTTTTTCTCGGCTAAAAACACCTTCATATTGAAAGTGTTCTACACATGAAGTGAAAGAAAAAAGGGACCTTATTATTAAGGGGATAGAAATAAAATATTCAATTTTGAACTTCCCCTATCAAATTTATTGAACATAGAAGATATAGGAATACTTGACTTCTACAACTATAGTAATTTGTTATCATTTAGTAGTATGAAGTGGTTTTGTCATTAATATTGTTGAATTTTCCGTTATGCGTTAGATTGTCAACTTTATTGGGCTCGTGGCCGACTGATAGAACAAACTTTCAAGAGAAACACAACATTATGCACACCTGTGAAAGAATCACAAGTTGTTGGCCTGACGATGTCTTGCATCTCCCCCTAGAGTGCTAGCCTGGATAAACGCGTTCATTAGCAGGGAATTGATACTCAAGGTATCGTTGTGTAAGTGGTACAAATACAAGACCAGCAAAAATGAAGTAACTTGGGAGCTTATCAAATTGGTGAACTGGGACAAGTGGCTCCAGCTGCAATATCATAATTTTAAGATTCAATATTAGCTAAACGGACACATAATAAACGTAACTAACAAACACTCAACAACAGAGAAAAAGGAAAAGCTCCTCTCAAGAGTCGCTATTAAAAAGAAAAAAATGCAAATAATGGGCTTCTTTCAAGATAGAAACACGCCGAGAACCACAAAGTTATTGTGACCCGCGTAAACTCTTCCGTATGGACAATGTGAAAAAATAATAGTTTAACATGCATACCAAGAAGTAATATACGACTGAGCAAACTCTGTATATGACATATGACTATATCGGTATATCCTCAATCAATGTGATATCACAGAATTGATAGATTCTATCTGCCTTCTTGAAAGAAGTTAAGCATTCTTAACATCTATAAAAAAAAAAGGTTGTTCTTTAAGGGTATCGGAAGGAAAGTATTTTTTCCATCTAACTAAAATACATAGAGGAAAATACCTTCAACAATATAAAAATATGTTCTCAGGACACGCCGAGTCACGCTGAGATGCCAGCATCATCTTAATCTCGAATGAAGATGATGAACCTACCGGATGGAGTTTAATACTAACCTGCTGCTGCCTCAGTACTTTAATAGAGCAGTTTCGTTTGGTTTCTTCATCGAAACTAAATGATCAAATGGGATTCCCTCTCCATTCCTCAAGGGAACTGCAGAAATTCAAAATTGTCAACCTTCTAAATACTAGTACAAGGAATGTAACTGAAAAACGAAAGCCATAATCTTTTAGCTTCTAATGTTCGAGAAAGTTGGACAATTTCAAAGTCTAAATCTAGATATATCTACACAGACAAGTTCAATTATTCCATAGTGATACAAAGCTTTGAAAAGATACTCCAAATGAATCCATTATTATAAAGCAGTGACGAATGGACATCATTGATTCATTTTTTTGTTTATATATAGTAACGGTTTGGATGAGACTTGGAAGCATAATGTGTTTAACAACTTAAGGAGGTACCAAGTTGGATCGCATTTAATTTAATCAAATGCACACCTCATAGTAAGGTAAGTTAGTCAAAGGAAGACAGTTTCTGTAATATAGACATGTATTACAAAAGAACTCAATAATAATTCAGATAAGTTTTAAATACAGATTTCTTTAACATAAAGTTTGAGAATAGATCTACCATGACGAAATGAAAATATTGCAAGGAATGCAAGCTAAAAAGAAGATTATTCTGTATTATAAGAACTGTAATACAAAATTATTCAATTATTTTAACATTGTATAAGTTTGAGAAGTGATCTACAATAAAGAAAAGAAAATGAAAACTGAAAATATTGCAAGCTAAAAAACAACTGATCTGTGATATATACATGTTATATATGATCATAAGTTCTAATGAATACGGCAATTCGCCAGATAATAAAAAGCAAATTTAATTTTCCACTTAATCTGCACTTAATTATTACTCCAAGACAATATAGACTAGGGCTTCAGCTGATAAGCTCACATCAAATAGAGAGCACTGAAAATCTTAGGAGTATTGCATTTGATTGTAAGTCGTATGTTGTAACAGAAATGGCTCAAACCACAGTATTCGCCTATGCAGAATATTGAGACATAAAATAAGAAGATGTAGGATCCTAAAATTCGATAAAATCTAGATTGAGCAGACCATGAGTACATTATATTGTTATTTAAACTTCTATAACATACCTGTTCCATCATTTGCTATCCGTACACCATCAAAGGAGAGGAGAATATCATCTTTTTTCAAGACCTAGAAGCATCAGATAGTGGGTTAATTTTACTGACATGTCAGGGTGCATACGAAAATGCTCCCTAAGTTGTGAATTTTCAGTACGTTGACACGTCAAACCCATTGAGCAGAATCCTGCATATTTTCCACTCTCTTCGACACCAGCTATGAAATGCTTTATAACTGGAACGGGGATTATGTAGCTGCAAAGTCAATATGGGATATAGTTAATAATACAGGCATTTCAAAGCGAGAGAAATTTAATTATCCAAATCCAAATGTAGTTACATCCTTCTTCTAGCCGCCGACAAAACACCAAATTGTTATCTTACGTTAGTTGAGAGAAAAATTACGTAGCAAGATGAGCTAATTAGGTTAAAGCAACCTAAAAACTCTGGAGGGATCCAATCCTGTTAAATTTAGCTGTCTGGAACCAGACGGCAATAACAAAACCATTAAAGCGCTGACAAGTTACCAATCATATTTCTGCCAAACCCTTATCTTTCAAGCATATTGATAAATTTGAAGTGTATTCAACATCAATTATTACTTCAGAATTTGTCAAAGTGGAATGTTTGTTTCATCTTATCCTTTATATCTAAGCTGTAGGATGATAACATGGGCCAGCTTACCAAAGAAAGAAGCATCTACAGTTATAAAGAGGTTGAACAATGCACTCATCCTGATATTTCTTCAAAACTGAGGTTTGAAAAAGCAACACCAACCACTGATAAGTCACCCAAGACTGCTGGGTCAGCCAGTGTTCCCCTGATTTATAGCTGATCAATTTGAATTCAGGCTAAGAGTGTAGTAGCAATTTAAGGATCATACTCTCTATTGCCTCCACCCTGGAGACAATTGCTTTCGTAACAGATATGTTATCCGCATCTGTGACCAAACAATAGCCAATTCAATCGAGGTCAACACAAATTAATTTTCAATCTAGCAAAAATCTCCCCAAAAGTTCATCAAAGTAATTACCATAACAAAATTAATAAGGTAAGTATTAACCATAAAAGAAAATTGAGGATAAAAAAAATTAAGACAAGATATAGAGGAAAATGAACAATGATTAAAGCACCATTAAAAATAATTTATTGGACTTATTCAACCGTTCGACCCAAGTCAATCTAATAAACAAAAGCACGACCATTTACTTGGTCATAAGACGAGAATCTCTTTAGAATTTAGACGCATTTTGGTATGTTGTGTTGCAACAAACTACGTGTGGAAATAGAGTATTGACATGTCACCTAATTAATACTACCCCTATTTTACAACCCCAAGCAGAAAGAGGAAGAACTAAGGAATAGGAAGAACCATCAAGGAGTAGAACAACAGATAAGACATTAGTACACATGTAATTTGTATCTAATTATGAGACGGCCTGCATGCATTTTATAATAATGGCTGAACTACAAGGTAAGTGGATGAGCATTCTCACAACTAGGATAACCGATAACCGAGACTGCATCTTGGAGAAACGGAATGTCCCCAAATGCTAAGGATTTCATGCCCTTCCAAAACTCTTTACTGTTAACGACCAGTATGGCCAAGCCACAATCATACCCGATAGCTTCAACTTGAGCTCTATACTTTTTTCGACAACCATGTTTCCTTACTCGAATAAATGGAAGATTGGCAAATAGACGAGCATTTGTCAAGATCCTTTCCCCACTTATGACAAAACCTGCAACATTTATTACATAAAAGAAAATTTCATCAGGTTGTCCACTTCGATTTTTATAGCTCAAAATTAACAAACATTATAGCAATGCACATATATAATTTAAATCAAAATTGTCATGTTAGATAAAAACTACATTAAAACTAAGACTTGCTATATTTTCATCAAAATTGTCATATTACTTTTTGTTATTTGATATAGTTTGATTAATTATCGTTATATTTTTATTATAATTTTTAGTATATATACATATATATATATATATATATTCAACTTAGAAATTTAAAGCCATCAGCAAAAATTTAAAATGGAGCAATCTTTTGGAATCAATAGAAATAACGTAGTATTTTTTAAACTTGGCTTGATATGAATATCGTAAAAAGTAATAGCTTGACTTGAGAGAGGTGTTGTTTGCAAAAGTATGTAAGTACAACAACTTAAGCTAGGGTGGGTCGAAATGTAATTCCTTAAATTAAAATTAATGAACTTTTTTTATTTTATTTATTAGCCATGAATTTTCTTGTGAGGGAAACTATGCCTTTGAAACTCTTCACGAGCTAGATATTTGGTAAAAATTAATGAAAATTTGAATTGACATTATTGTCGTAAAGGTTAGATATAGTAAAATGTATCTTAGATACATGCTCCCTCCATTATTTTTTATTTGACCTTTCCATGTACCAAGGTATTGGAAAGAGATTACTCACTGAAATTTATGGACTTTACATGAAAATTAGCTAAATTCATAATATAGGTGATGATCTCATTGGTGATAAATTTAATTTGGATTGATCTTATAGTATGTCTAGATGAAGTTTTGATCGTTCATTAATAAACACTCATTATTATCACATTATAAAATTTATATTATTAAAAATGTTTAAAAATAGTTTATAATATTATTTTAAATAATTTTTCAAGATAAAGTTTAATAGGGAGTAATAGTTAATGGTTAAACTTCAACTCGTCCATATGCAAAAGCATGCAAAAACATTAAATAAAAAACGACGAAAGTATCAACCAAAGAATCATGCCAGAACCCGTACGTTCAAATTGATATCCATTCTGCCATGGCAAGGGAACAGTTAGGACGACTTGCAACAGTAAAAATCTTGACTACTGAACCAAATGCCAACCCTATTGCTGAACTTGGCATCTCAAACACTAATAGAAATGCAGCGAAGATCGTCTCGGCAATGCCATTTTTCGGTGGAGAGCGGGATGGAGCAGCTACCGGCAGCCCAGCACATGGATGCAAATAAATCTGGGTCTCCATTCCGACTCGAAAAAAGCCCCGTATTTTAAGAGCACAGCCGGCTACGTCGATGCACCCGTAGCAGAGCTCGACCAGTCTCGAGATACCCGACTCGAGCGAGTCTCCGAATCTGCGGCTGGCCGTCTCGTACGCTTCCGACTTCAGGCAAACTCCGTTCCGCTTTCGCTGATCCGACTCTATCAAATCTCGCGTTGGAAGGCCGATGCAAGAATTCAAACTCATCTCGGCCCGTCTCGTACCGGCGCCCGCCTGCGTTTTTTTTTTAAAAAGCCGATTCTTTGCTGATAACATGCGGCCAGCGAAATTCTGGCATACAAAAACCCATCAAATCATAAAAACAAATATCAAAATATTCAATTCATCCAACTCATACAAACAAATATAAAAACATCAAAAGATTCAAACATAAAATATAACAATTCATAGAACAAATACATATTAACACTCGTATTCATATATAAAAGATCAAACATTAATTAAATATAAACATCAAGCGTATTAAACATTTTATTCATATAAACATCGAGCATTAATTTGTAAAACATCGAACATTGACACAAATTAAAATCAAAAAACCAAATTACTGTTGAAACTTGGCGAAAAGTATTTTCTCTGACAAAGGTAACAAATATAAATTACAAATATATTCACAAATATAAATTACATACAAAATAAAAAAAGTGAATAAAGTATTAATAATTACCTCTTTAAAGTCACCTACAAAATAAAATCAAATTTAATGTTAGTAGACAATAAAATTATGGAAATGAAATTAATAACATAAAAAAAGGTGATATTATGTTGTGGGTTTGGAAAAAAAATGGTTGGAATGATGATAATGTGAGATATATATAGGGAAAATGAGATGCAGGAATCGCATGCCAATCCTGGTTTGAAAGTATTAAATTGAATTTCCCTCGATTTTGTAGGATAGCGGGAAATATGAAGTTGAAACCGTCTCAAAATCCGTCTCAATTTTTACGTACGCAATGCCAGTTACGGAAAAGGAGTGCATAAAAAGGAGGCGAGATTAGTCGAGTATTTAAATAAGGGTTAAATATTATCTTGTCTGAGGAGGCAGGAGATGGAGTCGGGTATTTAGGCAAAGGTTTAAATATTATACTAATACAAAAGGAGACGAGATGGAGTCGGGGTATTTAAATAATTTAAATAAATATGTAGGCGGGATGGAGTCGGGGTTAAATGGAGACATTATAGAGGCAGGCCCGTCTCCATCCCATCTCCGTTTATTGATATTTAATGGTTTTTCTGATTTAGATTCGATTGTTAGTGGAGATATTATATTTGAAAATAATATTAGTGGAGAGATATGATATTTTTAAATAATATTGAATTAGTGGATATGCCTTCATTCAATGTGATATGTTCGTTTAAAGGCATGCTCATGTAAATATGGAGTTGCAGCCTCGTCTATATTAACGATATTAAGTAGATTAGGTAATGAAGAGCAAAATCTTATAATGTACATCATAATTGCGGAGTAATGTAATCATAGTATATGTGATTATGATTGTGTTATAACATAATATACGTCAATATATAACATGTTATTAGTTATGATTAATTTAAAGGCATAACGATATACTTCATATAGAATAAATTAATGATTTTTTGTTAAATAAATACAAGAATGCAGTATGTGAATGAGGTTCTGATACTTTAAGAATGTGAAGTGCACTTTTAAATATATCACTTGTCTTGAAATCGTCTACATCACGAGTCTCCGTTTCTTGGCCGTCTCTATTCCCCTCTGGCTGAGTAAATTTTTATATTACCCGTCTCAAAATCAGGTCTATTCCGTCTCATCGGGTAATATTTTCAAACAACTTAGTCTCGGCAGAGCTCCATCTTGTCTCCCGGTCGGCAACACGAAAAATCGAGATGACAAATATAGCGGTTCAACATAGCAGACACGAAACATAACCAAAACCGCATGACATCTAAACATAACCAATAAACCAACAAACACAACAAATAATTCAATAATAACATACATAACCACCAATACTAAAATACATAACAAAATACATTCAATAATAAAGTACATAACCTGAAATCATTAGTCATACATAACTTGATCTAAACGATGTATCAATCCCAATCGCGCATATCATCTTGGGCGGCTCGTCTTGAAATTTGGGGATGTGGAAATCGGTGTGAGGCGTATGCAGGTCGCCGAGCGATGCTCACTTAGAGCGTGGGCGGGGTGGAGTGTGCATCCCACTTCCCGTATGGGCCAACAATCGATCGCCGTCGAGCTACCATGTAGATCGTGGCGTCTGTCAAATGCAGGTCGGCTGGAAGAGGCTGCCCTGCTTGCTAACTTTATGGCATGGCGGCCCGGCTAGCCATCGAGACTCCACATTTTCTACATGAGAGCTGGCAGCTCACTCGCTTGTCAGAACTTTACATTTCAGCTCACCGGCGAGGCTCACATTTCTACCCTCTTCTGCTTACTCTTTCTTTCGTTTGCCTCTCGCTTGAGAACACTGAGCTCTCGAACCCAGCTTACCGCGTGCGGAAGTGGTAGTCTTTGGCTAGATCGTCACCAGCCAGGCTTCGTATGGCAGGAGCTACCGCGGCGCCACTGTGATCGCCTGCGCGGCGTCGTGGAGGTCATGATCACTTAGCGAGTGGAAACTTGCACGGATCTTTATCACCACGTAGGCCTCGTGGGCTGCTTTATGCATTAAATGTATATTTTGAAACACGTTCATAATAAAGGGCTCGATATTTATAAAGCTAAACAATTCGAACAAACAGAAACTATAACAAACTAAACAAAGCCCATAACAACTATATAAACTATAATAAGCAATAACAAACAATAACAAACTATAACAAAGCAAAACTATAACAACTATTTACAACGATTATACTTATTTATATAAGCTTTAGCTATAGCAGTATTCACAACTATATGACTATTCACAACTATATAAGCTATAACAACTATAATAAACTATATAAACTATAACAACTACTATAAAACTATATAAACTATAACACCTATATAAAGCTATATATTGATAGCAATATATATTTATTCTGGTATTACTTATTCTGGCCTTTATATAATCAGAAACACGTTCCATGACTATTCCTGAAACTATAATAAACTATAACAACTATTCACAACTATAACAACTATTCATGGCAACAACTATTTTGTAATGTCAATAAGCAATATTTATTATGACAATTTATTTATAAATAACTATTCTGACAACATTCACAACAACTAATCCATGAAACAAAAACATATAAAATGAACAAACTAATATATACTTACAAATGCATGTTCTAGAATTGGTCGTAAGCCGTGCAATGCCGCCAGGGTATCCTTTTCGCCTTGTTAAATGTATTGAGGATCTGCTGTGGTGAACCACTGATACGATCTTGCTTATAGAAAGCCTTGAAATAAAGAAAACTTTAATTAGGAATTGAAACCTGAATATTTGAATTAAATAAAACAAAATAAAAAGCAAGTATTTAACTCTTCATCCTCCCCGACGACGGTCGTCGGTAACTAGCTCGAAAGGATGTTGGAGCGTCAGCGCCCACAAGCTACGTCGATTACATTTCGCGCATGCCATGATCCGTGGTCGTCATGGCGTCGATGTAGAATCTGCTCCCAATCGGACGGCGGAGAATGCAAGGCGGAGGCTTCGGTACAGCTGCGTAATCAGCTTTCATTTAGCCGTCCGGTACCACCGAGAGAGTCTTTCCTGGCCATGGGCGTCGAAGTTTACTCGCTTATTACAGCGGTCTCGCTCGAATATCGGTTGAGCCTGTTCATCGTCCATTCTTTTATAAATTATCTCTCTGAAAAAAACAAATAAAACAAAATCAAATTAGACTACTATTTCTTAAAAATATTTTCAAAACGACTTCTAATTTTTGTAAAATACTTACTTGGAGCGATTTTCGGATAATAGGTCCTGTCTCGTCGATTTGTCACGAGGGGCCGGAGCTTGATGGGCCCAGCGTAAATGCATTAGGAAGAACCTCTTGGCGTCAGGCCGCCGCGTAGCCTAAAGTAAAAAGTAAAAACGTAAAAAGTTAGAAAACATAAATAAAAATATAAAGTATTTCCAATAAATTTGAAACTGATATTAAGAGACTTACGAATTATGGCGGATGCAACTCCAACTTACGGCCGTAGAGACCGTACGAGTGGGCGGTCGTCGCTACTTGCGGCGGGCGTCTGTTTGGCGGTCGGGTCGTCCGGTCGATCCGTCAGCGCCATCATCGTCTATCAGCGTCTGATCGTAGCGGGGCTCGTGCGTCGTCCCAGAGTAGTCACAGGAAATGTTAGGAAGAGACACAGTAAGGCCTTCGAACCAGCGTCGTCGATCTCGAGATGAACCCATTCTTAGGCCCCGTGTGTAACAAAGCGTGTCGTCTTGGGGGGAGGCGACTCTGCCTGCAGAGGGCGGGGGGAATCGTCCGGCTCATTTATCTGATCTAGGAAGTCACCGGCCTTTTGGAGGTGTGCTTCCCAATGCATTCTATCTGACCTAAAGCTTCCCGCCTTTATTATTACCGCGCGACAAATGTGATCAAATTAAAAACGTAGAAATATTTTATCAATAAAAGCGACAACAATTAGCTGATCAACTATCTGGCTATTGACTATCGGCATGTATAAACTATTGAACTTCTGTATATTCAACTATTCAACGGGCATATAAACTATTCAAATGACAAGCCCAATCAAGCATTGAGACTATATTCAATAATCAACTATATTAAACTATATTCAACTATTCATTATATTCAAATATATTCAAGCTACATTATATTCATTATATTAAACTAGAATTGACGATATTGACATAATATCTGTATTCGAATAACGACTAATCAACTATTCAACTATTGACTATATTATTTATTCAATTATATTCAACATAATATAAACTATTCCAAGCAAATAGCAATTCAAGCTATTCAAACTATTCAAGCGACAACAATTCAGCTATTCAAACTATTCAACAATTCAAGCGACAAATATTCAACTATTCAAGCGGCAACTATTGGTATTGAACTATTAAACTTCGAATATAAACTTCGAATATAACTAATCGAAAAAATTAAGCACTAAATATAACTCTTCGAATATACTTATTTACTTATTAATCTCTTCTGATTACCAATTTATCAATTATTCAACTATTTGAAATATTAGAAATAAATAGTCGTAATAATAACTAAAAATAATAAACAAATTCGAACATAATCAAATTAAACATAATCAAATAATAACAAAAATTAAACATAATCAAATATTACAAATAATAAACTAAAATTAAACATAATCAAATTACCTTAATCAATTGTAGAGGAGGGGTGGGGGGTTGTGACTTCGAGATTTTTGGGGAGGGGGTGGGGGCATGGGAGCTGACAGAGGCGATTTATGGCGGTGGTGGTGGGGAAGCGGCGGAACTATGAGATGAGGGGGGTGGGGCGATTTATGGGAGTAGTGGTGGGGGCAGCCGTTTTTTGTGGGGGAGGGAAATCGGGGAGGGGAGGCAAATCGGCCTTGATGGGGTGGGAGGGTGTCGAGATCGATGAGAATTTGGGGGTGAATTGAATTTAGTATTTTAGGAATGGAGGCAAGGGATAGAGAGCAGTGTAATTTTTATTTATAATTATTTGTCGATAGGCGGGGAAAGTCGGGCGTATTTAAATTTTGATTATTTTTATAAACATTGGAAGCTATGAATTAGAACATATTTTATTTTATTTTTAATTTTTTTAAAATTTTTAATATCCAGGCAATGCGCATGCAAAACATTTCCGTATAATAGGTTGAGTTTCGGGTGAAGTAGAACCCGACTCAAGTTGGAGTCGGGTTTTTCAAATCTCTTTTGCGGTTATTCTAGTGGTAATCCACCTTTTTATTCTTGAACAAGGAGGAGGATTGAGAAGGTGGGTTGAGGAGAGGCAACGGAGGTGTTTCAAGGAGGAAGGTTGTTTGAGGCGCCTAACCAACCGGAGCATGGCTGCGAAGTTTATATTTGTAAATTACAAAATCAGAGAAAGACTTATATTTATATCTTATACGGAGTAGTTGAATTACACTTATAAACCTAATACGAGTAGTAAACATATCGAATAAGGAAACTAAATTATTTTGTCTATTAATAAGTTACTTGTTCTCTAAAAACACAAAGGATCCTAATTATCCATTATAAATGACAAAACGTGGAAACCATAAAATGATGGTAACGGGACCAATTACCACCACTGTTGAAATCTTAGTTTTTATATTCTAACGGATTAACAATTCTGCTGGCTGTCGGGAATCGGCTGTCTTGATCTTGAGAATTAATAAATAGTAAGTAATTCGATATTCATTTGAGATATGCCGTGGGCGAGACATTATTAACTTGTTATCATCATCAATGGAATTCAAAGTTATTTAAGAGGATTCAATGATAGCTTATGAAGGTTACCCACAAGTTCTCCCAGTTCCATAGCAGTTTGGAGAATAAACTAGTTGTTTCACTATCTATAAGAAAGGAAATAATAAGGGTTCTAGTGCATTGTCCCAATTTATGCTAAATGCATAAGTTTTGGTCGGTTCAAGTAAAATGTTGAGACTCTTGGATGAGTAATATTTACATTATTAGCCATTATTAATACTGACAATGATTAAGACAATTTTCACTTATGATTACTGAACGACAGGGAGACGAAAATACATACATTAAGATATTAGCAATATTAAGATCTCAAAATAATATGATATTTAGCTTATTTTAAAAATAATACAAACTATATTACTTTCAATAATTTCTAAACTTATTACTACGATACGTTTACTAAATTTTTAAAGGGGGGAATCATTATTAATAACAGGACATGATTCTTTCATTGACGATTAATTAATTTGCCCAAGTCCAACTTCTCTTGTCATGAATAAATCTCTTAAAAGGCTAATGATATAACCAAAGAGTAATTTTAATAAGGATCAATATTTTCTTAAAGGCAATCATATCCCTATTTTGTTTGTAAAATTTCAATAAATACTATCAAACCTTTTGCTTGTATGTTTAATATTCAAATAACAAATTTATTTAATGTGAAACGAAATATAATCATTTAAATATAGTATCATATCACTTAATTTAATAAGGATAAGATTGTCCTTTAAATAAATATTATTCTGAATTGGTAAAATCTGCTTTGACCATATCACTAGGATTTTCTAAGTTTCGTATTATTTTATTATATAATTTTAACATATAGCTTTAAGACACTGAGAAACAGATATACTTCACCGTAGTGTAACCGACATAACTAGCTTAACGGACTGTTAGCTTAACGGCGCTTATATGAAAAATAAGCCTAGTATATATCAAGTTATCAGCAATATGAGCCCATTCAGCCCAATATTAAATGGACATGGCCCAAACCAGTGACACTAGCTGTTAACAAGTTGCATTTTCCATGTTAGCAAATGCTAGCGAACGTAACCATTAATATCAGCTTCATTAAACTTATTATTCAAGAAAAATGAAACCATATTTTATTTTAATGGTATCAAAACTATTGGTACGAAACGAATGTTTGTGGACAACAATTTGGGAAACTAGAAAAAGTTCAACAAATTTGAGTATGTATTGTTTATGTTAATAAAGGGGAGTTTGGAAAGTATGTAAGATTGTACATTAGGAATCAAATCAATGGATTCTTGAAATACTTGGAACTTTATATGATTAAAGAATGTAGATAAAAATAAATTTGTGGGTTAAAATATATAGGAGTATATGCAAATAAAAATAAATTTGTGGGTTAAATTTAATATATATGGAAATAAGGGGGTGAAATATTAAAAAAATGATATGTAGGAGTACGAGGTGAAAAAGGCGGGAGAGGGAGGGGTTTAATATGGAGAGAAATGGGACATCTATTTTGGGATAGGGGTGAATATCGAGAATGGGGAATGCCTCATTTCCAAATACTGAATAAGCCCAAAAATTGACCTCATACTTTAATCATTTTAATTAATTGATTACCCCTAGTACTCAAATTAGTTGGCATATTTAAAAGATGAATTTATTTATTTTTGATCACCTACCTTTATTCAATATTATTTTTTAATTAGTTATGTTTCAAAGTGATTGAAAGAGATGTCAAGATCAATATCGCAGACCTCTTGGGCGATTCCGATTCTTGTTGGATCATCTCTATTCTCACCCACAAAAAATAATTATCAAAGGAAACCAAATCTTTCTCAAAAACAAACCAAACCAAATCCAAAACAATCCTAAAAATACTAACACCACTACATTTAGTGAAATTTTCTTATTCATTAAATAAGACATTCCCCAAGAATTACAAACATGCATGAATTCTATTGTTATTCATGATTTTACTTATCAGGTTTAGTTTTAGGACTTTCACATGATTAATTCTACTCCAAGATTGGAAAAGACGAAGAAGCATGTTTTGACGAACAATTGCAAGATCTTTTGGTTCCCAGCCAACTTTGAATGTATTTTTAATTTG
Organism: Lithospermum erythrorhizon; assembly: GCA_019722365.1. Classification (NCBI taxonomy): domain Eukaryota; kingdom Viridiplantae; phylum Streptophyta; class Magnoliopsida; order Boraginales; family Boraginaceae; genus Lithospermum; species Lithospermum erythrorhizon. Next base: position 1,047,293 of record JADFUC010002295.1, read on the forward strand.
AATGATATTTCTATTAATATCTTTAATTCGATAGATTGTAATCTTTATTCTCGACATTTTGGTGGAGTTCTATGTACTCCAAACTAGGCCTACCCATTTGCCTTGGCTCATGATTTGGGAATCCCGAACCGACCGGTCGGTTCGATTGAGATTTATCCCAAACCGGTTCCTAAGCCTGTAAAGAGGTTCCGACAATTTGCCCGATCGTCTGCCCTGTTCGGGTTCTCGGTTATTTTCTTGCCCTATTTGTCTGCCGTTATTTTCTTGCCTTCTTGCCTATTATTTCCTAAGTATATATATATATATATATATATATATTTTTAATTTTTTTTTAATTAAAAAATTCAATCGTTCGAAGTTCGTTCCCCGAATCCCGATCGGTACTGAAAACCCGAACCGAACCGAAATTTTTTCGGTTTTTTATTACGAACCGAATCGTTCGGTCTCCACCTACCTCCAATTTCTACTATTTTGGCCTTTGCCGGCCTGCTCGTTCTGGATTAGATTTTGTTGGAAGCCCTACTCCAAACAACGTATAAAACAATTTTCTTTTAATTTTGTGAGTTATCTATATAAAAAAAAGAAACTATCCCATTTGATCTTTAATGTATTTGTATTTGATATAGTTATATATGGAGTACGTATATTCCTTAAAGATCTTTAAGCATCATTTTTTTTTATAAATAATATATTTTATTAATTGAAAGAGAATTGTTCATAGCCTAAAATGACTTTATTACATAATATCAAATTATAAGAGAAAATAGTAAAAGTTGAATAACAATTATCCTTCAAATTAATAAATGACCATAAATTGTTGATAAAAAAAAATTAAAGAAAAGATGATTTCCAGCATGTCTTATTCTTTCTTTAATAGTATGTACATAAACAACACTTTGAGTATAAATATTAGTTACATAATCAACATTTGGTGATCTTGAAAACACATGTTAGTACAACAATAATTAAAAAAATCAAGATAATGGATCAAAACAACATCAAATAAAGAAATATTTGAAATCAAAATTCTGCATTTGAATGTTAATAAAGATGAACAAACACTCAACTAGAGCAAACCACCATCGAGACCCCTGATCACGCCTTGAAATTACCTTCTTTTGGGAACTCGTAATCTTTCTTAACTTCGGCTTCTGATTGATCCATCGCCCAACCCATGAAGTCCGAAAGGGTCATTGAAGAGGGAACTTCTGATGCATTCCACTTCTCGACCTCTTCTCTTGCATTTGGGAACTGCTCTGAAACTGTTGAGTTTTGTTTTAGAGAAAACCTCTTTATTGCTGCAGTTGATGGATCCCTTGCTATTGCATCAGCTTGTATGACATCGTCTATTCTTGACAGAACAGTGAAGGCCATTGTCTCTATTGTTCTCGAGTAGCTTTCCAAGATAGCTTGTCCGACATCCTGAGACATTAAAGAAAACAAAATCAACATGATGATTGTCGCAATGTGAATACGTACTAATGCAAAAATGTTTCTCAAATGGATGGATGTGACTCATGAGGTGTGCTTACTCGGTTGAATTGGATCTTGCTTCCGTCCAATTGAGACTGAGGAAGTCCAGGGAAGCGTTGTTTAAGAATGAGCAAGATGGTCTCGGCTCTTTCTTCAAAAAGTTCTCTTTTCCAACTTGTGCACCAGAAGTTTTCAAGCGCCATCCCGGTAAGAAGGCATTCAAGCTCGAGTTAACAACGGTCAAAATTTGGTTTCGATAAAAATAAAGTTTGACCGGGCTGCACTGACGGCCAATTACACGGTGATCGAGGCTTCCATACAAAGCCGTATCCCGATGCCCCGAAGAAGGATCTATCACTTTTGTCAAGTTAAGCAAACTTTATGCGGAAATTGCCATGATGGAGAGTGATGTCCTTGTACACAAGCGCCCGAGGAGGAACGTTGGCAGATCAATAATAAGTGACCGAATGCCTCGTAGTCGGTTTGGAGGCTGATATGAAGATTGAATATTTCCACAATTTTGGAGTAGGTTATTTCAAAGTTGTAGTGGGTCATTTGCGAATAACTTTGATTACTTTCATCACCGAGCTACTTCCTAAGATCAAAATATTTTCAGACATAAAAACTCAATCTTTTGTGAATCAGAAGATAATGGAGAATAAACTAGTCCAAACTTATATTTTTCTTAACTAGAGTATACGGAGTAATAAACTAAACTTATATTTTCTCTAAGGAAATTTTATTTAAATCTTCCTTAGACTATATTTGTCATTATAAGAAAGAGTTTATAATATATAGATAAGGTCATAAGAATACTATAGATTGGACTACCTCCTGAGATGTTTTTGTTCTTTTGCCCTGTGGCTCTGTGCGTCTGAGAAACCAAGATTGTATGATCTCTTTTTAGGCTTTAACTTTAGTGAGATTGTCAGCTTTATTCACCCACGAGAACACCTTTTGCTCAGTTAATTCCAATTTCCATGGTAATGAGTTAAACATGGTTAAAGAGAAAAGCCACCATTTTAATTTTTCAGAACCTAAGAGATGAGCCACCAAGCAGTTTCCACCAGAACAATTTTATTTTGCTCAATGCAAACTATATTAAAATTAGTAACTGCTCAGTTACTAGAGATGCTTTCATTTGTTTTAGCTTAAAGTCTTTAGTTTTGTTGAGTTATGCATTTCACCTTTAATAATTAAGCAATTTGAGAGAAAAGCTAAAAGTATTTGAATTATGGTTTAGTTATTTGAGGTGCAAGGATAAAAATCAAGTCTCTAATAAGCATTTTCAATTATGGTTAGGTATTTTACTGAAAGCCTTGAACCTTCTGAGTTGAACAGACTATTACAGATTTCTATGGTTACTATTCTATTAGCATATGAGATATTGTGTTTGTTCCGACATTTACACCTCTCTGTCAGATGCATTGTTTGGCCATAACTGCCTTTGGAGTGTAATGGATTACTATTTGACATTGCTCATAGCATGGAGAAACAGAGGAAGAAGACTGTTTCCAGGCCAGAAACTTAGTTGAGGACATGGAACAAGCTCCGATGGAGGCATTGGCTAGACTTGCAGCTAGTTTCATCTAGTATGAGAATGGCTGCTGTCACCTATGATCCGCACAATCATCTACATTTCTAACATTTTATGCTTAACTGATGTACATCTCAAACTTGCTTCTGGGCTACGTAAATACACAAAGTTAAATGTATTGTTTCTGCCTGTTGCTGCAGGTGATTACTTCAAAAGACCAATTGTCAAATCAGTGGCAGACCAGTGGGTCAACATCGTTCAACTTCTGCACCCAACTGTATGCTGAATCCACACAGCTCATAATATTGATATGAAGAAAAGTAGTATGAATCAATTTATAGTATGAAATTACTATGTATTTGTCAGCACTTCATCATATATTCTAATCTGTTTCTTGCTATCCTAATTGCTTGTTAAATTTAAGGAGAGGGCAACCACTGCTCAGAGACTTGTTCTACTCTTATAAGTGTTAACGCTCTATTGCAAAACTAAAGAGAATCAACACCAATACTCCTTTGTCGATCACCCATTGTGGTAAATCTCTATTAACCCCCAACTACTATTTATTTTTTAAACAGACTTTTTTTAATATTATCTCTTGATAGTCGCCACTGCCAGTAACACATTATTCTATTAGCGATCTGCCAAAGCGGATCACAATATCCCATTTGGGTTTCTAATTTAATAATATTCAACGAAGAAAATTAATTAAATAGGGAAAGTCATTTATCATTAATTTTTTTATTGGTAAAAATGTAAATTATATTATTTTATTATATATTTTCTTCTTTCCACATTTTTAGATTAATGATATCATTTAACACACACAAAGTTTATTTTATCTTCATGAATATGTACTAATTTGTTTAATAAATTTAAGATACATACTAAATAGGCGACAAATAATTCTTTATAGATTTTCGTGGATTTTTTAATTTGGTAAACATCTTACATTATATTTTAATATTTATGATTTTATATTGAAATTTAAATATATATATAGAATAATGAAAATTAATGAATTGAATGGAATATTTGGAGAATAATGAAGTCTTGATATTATTACCCATGTCTGGAATTTATTTGGGCCACTAAAAGAGTTCTCCCTACTGTTATGTACTTTGAGTTTTAACTTAGACTTACTAAATTGCAAAGGAGATTTGATCCTGGCCCCACCTCTTTCCTCCCTCCCTCCTGTAAATCCAGTGCACTTCAAATTTTTCTAAATATTGTTCATGGATCTGGTTATTCTTTCAAATATCGTCATGTATCCTCATCCGTTTTAATACGCTCTTTTCGCACTTACCTCATCCTGATTTAGGATTTTCACATTATTTTTCTATACTTTACTTCACTGTCATTTCCATGTTTTTCAATGTTTAGTTGTTATGTATGCTCAATTCATATTCTTTATGTATTTTTATTTCAATTATTTTAATAATTAGGTTCCTTTATTTATTTATTTATTTTTGTCTTTTGAAATTCGATCTCACTCATTCAGATTCTATCTATTTTTAATCCTTTCATTTTATTTTTCCTGGATTTTTTGATGAATTGTTGGATTTACAACATCATGTTCTGAAGTGTTTTTATTTTTATTTAGGTTTCAAAATCTATTCGTATCTACATCTATTTTTATACCTTTTTCTATTTACTATTTCAATTCTTTTTAATAATTAATTTCAATATTATTTTTGTGCTCATAAATCCGTATCAATTATTATTTTGATCCAACCAAAAAAAGAGGCCAACCCAATAAATTAATACATGATCACTGCTCAAACCCCAACAATGAATGATTTAAACACCAATAAGCAGATGTTGTTTCAACAGCCCAATCCGACCAAACCAACACTTGTGTGACATAAGCCAACACCAACCCCACCAAAACTCCAAACAGTTGCATGCATGCTCTAACCACCAAACCCAGTTCCATTTTGTTTCTCTGCACAACCTAAACCCACCAAACCCCCCCCAACAGTTATGTGAACTCCATGCCTGCCCCTGCCCATGTAAATATCTATAAACCTCAGCAGATTCCAATAACCCTAAACCTCACCAAACTAAGATTCCGAAAATCATTTCACATTACAAAAATATAATTTTAGTTTACATTCTTATACTCTAGTTAGATTCAAATTCAAAATTTGAAAAGGTGAAATTAATTTTCTGAATTAACACCTCACATACATACAATTTTCATTTTGAAGAACTTATTTAAGGGGACTGCTGAGTACTTTGAGTTAATTATTGCGTTGGCTCGGTGTCGTCAGTCTATACACCCCTAGCGATCACTAGTAAGTTTTTCAACTCAAAGAAGGCATTCGGGCGGAGTTAACAACTAAAAACCTATTTGATAAAATAGCACCGGTGTACTTACTCACACCTAATGGTGATTTGTACGTATACAAAGCTGTCCCATGCCCCCTAGCGCCTTTACTTTGTCGAGGTGCTAAACTCTTATGCGAAATTGTCATATGAATTTATGTCCTCAGACAAAGTAAGGATCAAGAAGTTGATCTAGAGTTAATTGATAATATATTACGTTACTAAATATCGCTTAAAGTATTATTTTCAAAGCTTAGGTGTACTATGGAATAACTTTTGATTACTCTTCATATCATCGAGCCTAGTTTTCAATATCAAAAAGCTATTTTAGACATAAAAACCAATTTTTGAATTATATAGTTAGAATGGTTTTTAGCCTTTGGTTGGGAATGCTATTTCATCTGCATTATGTTTCTATATAGTATTCTTATAACCTTATCTATATGTTATGACTCTTTTCGCCATGGCTCAATGAATCTGGAAGAATTTAGTCAAAATTTCTTAGAAAAAATATAAGTTTAGTTTATTATCTATGTTTTAAAGGAAAAATATAAGCTAGCTATTTATTACCCGTATATTTTACATGTTACTTGTTTTTTGTAATCAAGAAGAAACCCTTTTACCTCAAGAAATTAAATACGAAGAGTAATCAAAGACTTCATACTGATATTCTATCTAAACCATTCATTTTCTGCAAGAGTTATTTCACTGGCAGACACTATCGACACATGTGCGCCCACAGCCACTTATCATCTTTACCCATCGCTCTCTCTGGGCGCTTGTGTACAAGATATATCATCTGAATGCGAACAATTTTACAGATAAAGTTTAGCACCTAACAAAGCTATGATCCTCTTCGGGGGCACGGGACACGGCTTTTGTATCGACCTCGATCACCCGTGTCACCCTGACCGTCGGTACACCGTGTTTATTTTGATCCCAAAGAATTTTTATCATGAAAGCACGCCGTCAATGCCTTTCTTACCAGACGGCGCTCAAAAACTTCATAGCCGGGAATGGACAATAAGTTGTATATGGACGATTTACACCGAGATAACCACCATAATAATTAACTCAAACAAATATAAATAAACAAGATAAACATAACAAAATATCAAAATGGAAAATTGCATGTAATGAAGGGCACTAGAAAATTACCGCACTTTTCTATTTTGAATTTGAATCTAACGAAGATCTAGTAATAAAACTAAAATATATTAACTAAAATGTGAAATGATTTTCAATCGACTAAAGTGGTTGTGCTGAATCATTGAGGTTTATGAACGGTACTACATGGGCAAGTGGGCAAGGGCAATGAGGTTTCAACCGTCAGTTCTGGGTCTGGGTCATGCAGAAACATTGAAACGGAACTGGTTCAGCGGGTCAATGTGGCCGGTAAACACTACAATAAAATCAGCTCGGCTCGTGGGTTTCGGCTGCTGGTAAACAAGCGACAAGCCATGCGCTGGCTTGACGCCGCTGGTAAAAACACATACAACCGCGGCGGCCGCCGAGAAAGACATCAGAATCGCTGCGCTGTGCTGCCGGATTCACGCTGCTGATTTTGTACTTTATTAATTTATTGGTTGAACTATATTTTGAGTGGCGGTTCGATCCAAAAAATAATAATTGAATTCGATTTATAAAACAAACAATATTGAGAAATTGTTAATTATTAAAAAGAATTGGAAATAAATAAATAGAAAAGAATTAAATATGGTCTGAATAGATTTTGAAAACACAAAATAAAAATAAAAAACATGGAGCATACGATGTTAATAAACAAAAACCAAAAAATAAAATAGAAAAAGGATTAAAAATAGATCCGATCTCGAATAGACAGATCCAATTTCAAAGACAAAATAAATAAATAACACGGGAGGTTAATTATTAAAATAATTGAAATAAAAAATACATGGAAGAATATGAATTAGGTCTACATACATAACTAAACATTGAGGAAAACATTTAAGTGACAATTCTAAATCAAAAAGTATGAGAAAAATAATGATCTAAAATCTAACTTCAAGTGAGTAATTTAAAAAAGCTGTGATAAATGACAAGATACACATGAACAATATTTGAAGATAACCAGATCCATGAACAATATTTGAAGAAAATTTGAAGATTACTGGATTTGGGAGGGAGGGAGTGAGAAATAGGGCGAAAGAATGGTGATCCAATATACACACAATTCATTTAGTAAGTCCCATATACCAAAACTCAAAGATAATAACATTGTGAGTACCAGTAAATTAGCCCAGCCAATTCAAATATTGGCTGCCCAATAATATCAAGAGTTTATTATTTCTTCAAATAATTCAATTCAATTTATTAATGATAGGATTCATTAATTTTCATTATTCTATATATATATTTAATTTCAATATAAAAATCATATACATCAATAAAATATATCATAAGATGTTACAAATTAAAAAATCCACAAGAAAAATCTACCAAATTATTTAATTTATTTAGTATATTAAAATTTGTCAAACAAATGATATACACTTTCGAAAGATAAAAATAAACTTTTATGTGTTAAATGATATGATTATCTAAATGTAATTTAAAAGTTAAGAAAATATATAATAAAATAATATAATTTACATTTTTTACCATTAATAAACAAAAAAATTAATGACCCGTAACTTTTCCCCTATTTAATTAATTTTCACTCATTGATATTATTAAATTCGGCTTAAATACGATGTGTGTTACATTAGCGATCAACTTGGATCAACTCATAAGAATAATAATGTGTTACTGTAGAGAGTGAGCGACTATCAAAGAGATAAGCTCAACAAAAAAAAAGTCATATCATTTATAAAAAAATAAATAGTAGTTGGGGGATTAATAAGGGTACCACAAATAAGGGTGATCAGCAAAGGAGCCATGAATTGTTGATTCTCTTTAGTTTTGCAATAGACATTAACTTACTTGTAGTAGCCACGTTTCCGGCAAGCGCTGAATGCCCTACTCCCTTCCACTTAACAACTTTGAACTATTCCACAACAAGAACAGTAGATGCAGTAATGCATGTCATACATTGGAAGCAAAAGCCACTTCTACCAGCACCATACACACTGTAAATTGAACTCCATACTACTTGCCTCTTCTTGCTCACAGTATTTAGCCGGGCAGGACCAAAGATCCTCATGGGCGCAGGTTGAACGAGCACACTAATTAGTCAGCTCACCAATACAATCAGGCGTCTTTGAAGAATCCCTGCCCAAAGAAAACACATTTAACTTGTGTATTTGCAATAGCCCAAACGGATTTTAGGCAGATATTACACTCGCTAAGCAAATATTACGAAATGTAGATAATTAAATGCTCACGGTTCATGGCGCTAAAAAAAAAAAAAAGACAGCCATTTCACACTAGATGAGAAACTTGCTTCGCGTTTATCATCTTCCTCCATCGGAAAACTTGTTCTATCGCCCCTCAACTGATTCACAGCCTGAAGCTGTGATGCTTCTTTCCTCTGTTTCTCCCCGCATCTGCAAAAACCACCAAGCAATATATAACATCAATGTCCATTACACTCAAACATTATAGCCAAACTCATCCCATCTGACAGAAGAGTGTAATGTCGGAACAAAACACAATATCTCATATGCTAATGTAGAATAGCCCAACCATAGAAATCTGTCAATAATAGATCTTTCTTCAACTCAGAAGGACTCAAGGCTTTCAGTAAAATACCTAACCATAATTGAAAATATGCAATACAAGACTTGATTTTTATCCTTGCACCTCCAAATAACTAACCATAATTGAATACTTTTAGCCACTACTCTCAAATACCATAAATTAACCAAAATTGAAATGCATAACTCAACAAAACTAAAACTTTAAGCTTTAACCACTACTCTCAAATTGAAATTCCAGATCCAGTACAAATACCAATTGAAATTCCAGATTCACACAAAAAATCAAATTGAAATTCCAGATTCAATACAAATCACAATTGAAATTACAGATTCACACAAAAAAATCAAATTGAAATTGTAATATAAAATCCCAATGGAAATCCTAAATCAAATTACAAATTCAAAGCCTAATTGAACATCAAATTGAAACAATTAAACCCAAAAAATATCAATTGAATACCTAATTTAAAACCAATTCCAAACTGCGAATGAACATAAATGCATCACCCCTTTGTTATTCTTGTAATCTTGTTGTCCGAGATGGTGATTTCGGTGGATTTGAGTTGGAATAGGCGGATATTGAGAGAGAGAGAGAGAGAGAGAGAGAGAGATGAAGTTTCTGAATAGAATAGAAGAAGGATAAATGGGAACAAATATACATCCAAATAGTGCTTTTGAGTACTGAAATTACTATTTTCTCCCTAAATATAATTTCTGTAACTATTGCATTTAACAATGAGGGGGCAAAATAGTCATTTCACCCCTCAAACAAATATTTTTGTGTATAATAGCGAGGACTGGGGTTGGACATGAATGACCATTTTGCCTCCCTATCAAGGGCAAAATTACCATTTTTGTGTGTATATATATTGTTGCATTGGACAAAGGTTCATATTTATTTCACAACAAACACTAACCAAGGTGAACCGAGTCATCCTTTCGATTTCAGCGTCTGCCTCTATCAAGCCATCCTCCACTTAAAATTCTCGACCTAACTATTATTTTCGAAATTCTAATACTCGAATCTAATCAACTTTTAGGTTTATTTCTATGTCTAGTCAAATAAGGATGCAGAGTAGCTGGGTTGAATGGAATAGCTCAAGGGTTCGATTTTCTGAGTGTACTACTCACACCCAAACAATATTAAAAAGAAATGTAAAAATGAAAAATGACCAATGAACGAAAAAAAAAATCACAAATAGATTAATTAGCACTCTATCCCCGAAGCCTTAACTATCAAAAATATTATCTAGAAAGATTAAATAATCGATTATTAATTTATGTAGCCATCAGAATATTGATAATTGAAAATGATCAAAAAACAAAGAAAATCTATGATCATGCTGGCCACACAAGCGATGCACTCTATTGTCACCATATATAGGAATGTTTCTGCCGGCTCCACCTGCTTTTTTTGGTTTTTTTATGCCGAATCGATTTTATCTGCTTTTCAAATACATCTAACCGCTTAATTCACTTTGAATCTGCTCATGGACGCCGTTTCATGCTTAATCGGTTCGGTCGGTTTTTCGGTTTTATTAACAATAGTAAAATATAAAAAGTTCATGATTTCAAATTAAAATAAAATATACATACCTCTAACCTAACGCATAAAGAATGTAATAAGATAATCGGTAGATAAATATTCCAAATGTATTGTTTACTAGCATATTACTAATAAACTGTGATTCAAACATATGCACAAAAATGTATATAGCTTCCAAAGAGATCAAGAATAAACAAGCCTCCAAACATTCACAATTAAAACGCATCGATTTCAAACACAAAGACGCATTAATAATACTAATAATTTTAAATTAAAATAGCTTCAAACCACGCCACTAAACAAATTGTGTGTTGTGGCTAGTGATGGGGAATTATTGTTTGCTTTTGTATCTGTATATCAGACAGGCTGCCAGGAGACATGGGACATATATTCAAGCAATTAGGCTAATACTTGTCATTTTAGATTTCGACCAGATTGAAATGGACTAGACTTCGAATTGTGACATTTGCATTTGGGCTTCTGATGTTAAAATTAGTAAGTATTTAAGTAGAAGCAATCTGCAAAGTTTTAAATTTAAATGAATTTTTTAAAAAATATCATAAATATAATTTATCCATCCGACTGTCCGAAAACCGAAACCCGTGATCCATCCTAAGCAGATCTGACCTGGCTCCGGAGCAATTTATAATGGGTCTGGCTCCATAATCCCAGACAAAGACGGGTCCGTCATGGGCGTTATCCAAATCAATCGGACTCCAGAATAACGGTGATATGTGGTTGAGGTTCAAGACAATGCCAAGGATCCTAGCCAATGAAAAGATTTATAATAAAGTTATTCAAGTCATTGCTGCCACTGGCCAATCGATTTTACGAAGATTTAATTCATTCCGAAGAAGCCACCAACTTCATGGGTAAAATTTATTACCATACTTTTTGGTATTGATTGTAAAACAAATTCAATTTGAATGAAATAACCCTTATTGAAGTTAAAACCATTAATTCACTTTTAATAACAAATATTCTAAGAGAATGATTTAAGCACCAATCTTAAACTGAAGCTTAAGTTTCTAAGTCAAAAGCCTGTATGACAATATGACAGTATTTATAATTCATATACATTCCACTTCAACTTACACTGTATGTGTCTGTGTACACAATATTAAGACAATATTTTGTATTAAATGAATTATTACAATTTGATTTTGACATATTTTTTACTTATTCTCTATATGCCATTATCCAAAGATGATAGGATTATCCATTTATGTACAACGTGGCAACTGATTTATGGTAGTTCATTATATCTCCAACAAATCCCAGCCCGCCACGTGTCATCCAAATTCCATAGAGAAAAAGATTTAATGCATGTCAACCATATATTATTTCCTTAGCTATCTTTGTTGGTCAGTTGCATCAATGGCATACGTTACAACTTTTGCTGCAGTGCAGCCTTGTACAATCAAAGGTCTAGCTGGAAGCTCTCTTACTGGTTCCAAACTCCATATCAAGCCATCTTGTGTGACATTCAAGTCCTCAAAACAGAGGTACAAAACTTAATATTTCTTGAATGATTGTTTTTTCCTTATGAATTGCACATGCATTATAATTCATGAATATTTTTGAAATGTGACAACTATTTTGGGACAGGTCGGGGTCTGTGGTAGCAAAGTATGGTGAGAAGAGTGTGTACTTTGATTTAGAGGATTTAGGTAACACTACTGGCCAATGGGACTTGTACGGATCTGATGCACCTTCACCATACAACCCCCTCCAGGTACACATCTTACGTCAAGCTTTTTAGCTTACAGTTTAATAATGATTCTTAGATATAACCAAATTATTACAGTATTTGTTATTATTACAGTATTTTTACTAGTAATGCATGTTTTGTTATTAATTATTATCATATGGGTACAAACCTCTATAAGAACAAGAGAATATATGTATGAAGTACAAAAACCGATATGGAAATCAAGAAAATGATTTTTGGAGTACTATTCTTAAGATTTAGGCTTAAACCCCATCTATTTTTACATGATAATATATAGTTCTAGTGATTTCATGTAGCATTAAATCAATCAATGTCCCTAATCTAATGCTTGGAGCATTCACATCAGTTTTTCAAAAATAAATTTCTCGAATCGAATCAACTCCCTATATTTTATGGTGAAAGGAGTATTTGTTACTATACAAGTGAAATCACTTTTAAATTGTTGACGTGTTTACAGAGCAAGTTCTTTGAGACATTTGCTGCTCCTTTCACAAAGAGAGGCTTATTGCTCAAATTCTGCATATTGGGAGGTGGCTCTTTGCTTGCATATCTAAGTGCAACAGCTTCAGGAGATGTTCTGCCCATCAAGAAGGGTCCCCAACTCCCCCCCAAGCCTGGACCCAGGGGAAAGATATAATTATTTCATCATTGTTATATATTTTCTGCTTTTGGATAAATCCTTGCACATGTAACTACATTTGATCAAGCTTCTCTAGCTCAATGATTAAGTTTACAAGTTTGATCCAAGCATATGGTTGAGTCGGGCAGCTTGTTTTCACTTTTTTCTATCTATCAACGAACTAGTAACATTTGAACGCTCAACCTTTACTCTTACAAATAAATATATAAATGGTTTTAACTGAAAACTCGAGTTGTATACCTTAATGCGACATACAATGGTACACTTATAACGGTTTTCTCAAACTCAAATGGTTGAGGATGACCTGAGTTGTTGTCCTAGACTCCTAGTTACAGTTCCACACGAACTGAATAACTGGAAGAGAAACCTGTACAAATTTGATAAGTTCGTATATATACATCCAAGGTCAAACTATCTTTAACCTTGATGACAAGTGCTAGCCAGTCTTTCTTTCTTGTTTTTCAAGCTTTTGCATTCCCCTGCACTTACTCCATCAATGGCGTGCTGTAGGACTTCTTGAAACGCCTAAGTTTTCTAGATAGGACATTCGTTTGTTGGTTACAATGAAAGGTGGTGGTTTCGACGCCTTGAAATTACCTTCTTTTGGGAACTCGTAATCTTTCTTAACTTCGGCTTCTGATTGATCCATCGCCCAACCCATGAAGTCCGAAAGGGTCATTGAAGAGGAACTTGATGCATTCCACTTCTCGACCTCTTCTTTTGCATTCGGGAACTGCCTGGAAACTGTTGGATTTTGTTTTAGAGAAACCCTTTATTGCTGCAGTTGATGGATCCTCGGTTATTGCATCAGCTTATGACATCGCTTCATTCTTGGACAGAACAGTAAAGGCCATTGTCTCTATTGTTCTTGAGTAGCTTCAAGATAGCTTGTCCGACATCCTTTTTTTCTGAGACATTAAAGAAAACAAAATCAACATGATAATTGTCCCTAATGAATACGTACTAATGCAAAATGTTTCTCAAATGGATGGATGCGGACTATGAGGTAAAAGCTTACTCGGTTGAATTGGATCTTGCTTCCGTCCAATTGAGACTGAGGAAGTCCAGGGAAGCGTTGTTTAAGAATGAGCAAGATGGTCTCGGCTCTTTCTTCAAAAAGTTCTCTTTTTCCAATACTCACTGCTGAACCCCATGATGACTTTGAATCTTTAGCACTCATCTTTCTCCTCCATATTACTATAGATGCTTCAATCTTATTCTTCAGATCAACAATCTTGTGCTCAGATGATAAATCTATGTTTGACAGGAAATAGTCCGGGTCAAAGAAATCATCCGTGATGCTCTTGTAGATAAAATCCCCCAAACTTGCCCGCCCATTCTACAATAATCACAGATGAAGTTATAACAGCTTAATCTATATCAGTAAAGTACATCGAAATACAATCTTTGTTTTTTTGTTATGAATCCTATTAGTACCTACAGAAACTCAACATAAGTTCATTCACTTTTTGTACCTTGGGAAGATTTTCAACGTAGTTTTCAGGAATTTCCATTTCTGCCAAAACCTGAGCATTGATAGCCATTGCTGCTTTGAGTACTTGATTGACAGAGTCCTTTTGAAATTGCAGCCATTTCCTAGTAACATCAGATAAGCCATCGGAGGGAACTTGAGGTGTAGGTATCCACCATTTATCATCATTCCTGTTATTCCCCCCTTCATGTGCTGCCTCATCCTTTGAAATGTAGGAAAATTCATTTACATCTTTAAAGTTGTCTAGACACTCCTGTAATTAGAACAATTTGACTAAGTATTTGACGATAGACATTAGACATAAAATAATTTAGCATAACAGCGAAAAGTAGCTCGGGCTGGACACAGGTGGAACAAGTTAAAAATAGCATAACCATATCTTACAATGAGCATTGCATCAAGTTTCCTAAGTGCAGGGATGTTCATATGCAGATCGGCACGTTGTCTTGTTATCATAACCTGAGAAGACAACAGAATCGAATGGTAACTCATCTTGAATATACAAAAAATAAAGATGAGAGATATGGAGGAAGCTCGAACGAATATTTACATCCATTGTTGATCCATCTGTAGATCTTTGTTTTGAAGGAACAAACTCGACAATGTGATCTGTGACAGATAATAGCCAATCAACTTCCTTCCTCCATCTTGCCTTCATTTCTGGGGCCATTGGTTCTAATCTTTTCTGCTCTGCAAATGCAGAAGCTGCAAGTTTTGGCATACAAATATTAGAACATGTAGGCATGCACTCGTCTTATTTGAATGACTTATTTTATCGATATAAATAGGTCATTCAAATAATAACTTACAAAAAAAAGTATAATATACGACACATGAAATAATTACCTCCTAGATTTGTGATTGCATTCGATAAGGCCAAAGCCGATGAAACACCCTTACCACCACCAGACATATCCTCACCAAGAAGCAACTTTGCAAACTTTTCCTTCATCATTTCCATATCTGTAGAAATGAACCCGTCAAAAGGTATCTCTTAATAAACACATAATAAAGAAGCATTTGAAAGAAACCAAAGATAGTTGTATCCAAGATTACGTCCTCTCATGTGTCATGGCGTCCTCTCAAATTACAATCAATGAGGACAGGGAACATAAAAAAGAAAAACTAATGTATCCTCAAGAAAACCGAAAAAGATCGTCTACTTCCTCTTGCAAAAGTCGAATAAAAATAATAACCTTCGTTCGAAGGCACGGAAGCAGCAGGTGTCCAAGGTACAGCCATTTCGTTCGAAGGCTCGAACCATGTAAGATATTAACAATTAGTATGTGACGAAAAGGAAATAAAACATAAACATGCAAAGAAAAATGGTGAGAATTATTAAAATTGTAATGGTAGGTAAAGGTGGAGAACAAGAAGAGGATGATCTTCTAAGTTTGCAATCAATGATGTTTGGGAATTCTGTTGATGAGGAAATAATAGTTTTGGAAATGGAAATTATTCAATGAGTTAAGGTGAATCATTCAATCATTGGTTAAAATGGGATTTGTTTTTCTTCTGTTTACTAGTTTTATGTTTTGGAGAAATTCTGACACTGAAGACCTTTTAAAGATTTTAATTGCTGGCATCCTATTTTTCTCTTTGTTTTTTTAACACTTTTTTTCAGTAAAAAGACTAAATTATCCTTAAAAAACTAACACCACCCCTTCCCTATCCCCGCGCCACCATCCCCTCTCCCCCCAATTGTCACCACCCCCTCCCCTCGTGATTTGTGGGACGGTGGCGGGAGTGATAACGATTTAGGGTTTTAGGGGAGGGGGGTCTATCAGCATGGGGAGATGAAAACGCTAAGGGAAGGAGGGAAGGGGAGAGGCAAGTGATAGAGGAGGAGGTAGAGGTGGGAGGCAGTGAGGGAGGAAGCGGCACGGTGGGGGAATAGAAAAGGAGGTGGTCAGATTGGTAGTGTGGTTGACGCTTGCGTGTGACGCAAAGAAAATAAGAAGCATTTAATTACGTTAAATTTTTTTAAGCAAGAATTTAAGATTACAAAGAAAACGACGTTAAAACAAAAAAAAAAAAAAAAAAAGATGTTGAAGTTAAAATAACTAAAAAGGCTATCAAAATTTTCTATGATTTGTTTGATTATGTTTCAGAACGTGAGGAGCAGTTTTGCGAGGTAAATAACGACACATCATAGAGAGATTCAAGAGAAAAAAAGGGAAGATATCTTATTTTTATTGGTTAATTTCTACATTCCAAGAGCAACTACTACATTATGCAACAATCAACAGCTTCAGTGTCAATTTTATCAACTTTATATTGTTTCGGTATCAAATGGCGTGTGCAGCGTCGTTTTGGCTATATTTTGATATGGCTTAGACATTCAGATCAAATGTTGGTAAACATTTATGAGGAAATGAGTATATTAAGATACATATAACAAAAAAGGTAAAATTGGACTAGATGGGCACAAGCCCTTGAACAAAAATTCATTTGGTTTCTCTACTAAGAGGATAACCTAGTCCAAATTAAAGTATCTAAGCAGATGCAGCGGCAGTTGTCTTCCTTGGAGCAGCTTGAGTACCTAATCATAAATGATAAATCAGTTCATGACTCAACTTTTATATTGCGGCTAGTTATGGTATGGAAGGCTCAACTTTTATATTGCAGCTTGAATGGAAGGGGGGCAAAGTTTAAAAAATCCCCCTTTCCGTCCTTGGAAGACAGAGGTAAAAAAAATGATTGAAAAGGAGGTAGACCGACTCGCCCACACCCACATCTCTAGCGTATGGTAAGAATGTAATATAGAAAGAATAAGTGCCCCTTGACCCTCACAAGTACTTCATAAAACTCCATCACACCTCTTCTCATTCTGATTGTATAACTACCATACTGACTCACATGAATCATGATAGTATGCATAGACACAACATATAATTAAAATATACCTTCTCTAAAGCCGGTTTTGAACCTTCGGGTTACATGGCGCATATACCTCATACGCCCGGTACCAGTAGTCTTTCGCCGAATAGCTTTGACACTCCAGTTATCTGAAATTCAAAATCATAAGTCTCAACTCACAATCACGTGAACAAGGTAAATCCAACGGGGAAGCATGAACAAGACATGTTGTGCAGCACCATGTTTATGGCCGATAAGTATGTCTAAGTTGAAAAATATACCAGCAAAATAGCATATCCATTGATAAAAAAAAAGTTATCAACATATTATATTATCCCTCCATAACAAAAAGATGGTCAATTTTTAATTTTGATGGTTGAATTTATTATATTTCGAACCCAATATTTTTACAAATGATTAAAAATACATCAAATGCTAACAATTTAATGCCATTTAGTATTATCATAATCATTTTGATTCAAATCAAAGCTAAGTGGATCAATTAAAGCTACAAACTTTAACATTTTACACAATTGAAAATCAAACTGGACAATTATTTTGGGATGCATAAACTAAAAATCCCTATATCCAAAAAAAAAAATATTAGGTTCTGAATTTTTTATGGTTGGACTTTTTAAATTCCAAACTCTTAAGTATTTAATATATGTTGTATACATATGATGAAAATACATCAAAAGCTAAAACTTTTAATGCAATTGAGGCACATTGCTCAATTAACTCCGCAAAAGGCAAGGACCTCGAGGGGTTTCAAACTTTTAATGCAATTTACTATCAACACAATACCTTTAATTCAATTCAATTCAAAAACTATGAACATCAACTAACACTTCAAACTTCGCCACTTTAACTAAACTGGACAATCATTTTCATTCAAATCAAAGCTAAGTAGGTCAACTAACACTACAAACTTTCTCAATTTACACAACCGAAAAATCAAACTGGACAATCATTTTGGGATGCATAAAGTAAATACATACAAAATGCACACAAGTTCTATTGATAAAAACGAATACCAACATACTATATCACTCTCTCCAACCCAAAAACATCGGCAAATTGATTATTGAATTTATTAAATTTTGATAGATTTTTTATATAATTGAATGTCATTTAGTATTATCAAAATCATTTTGATTCAAATCAAAGCTAAGTAGGTCAACTAACACTACGAACTTTATCAATTT
This sequence comes from Lithospermum erythrorhizon, assembly GCA_019722365.1. Classification (NCBI taxonomy): domain Eukaryota; kingdom Viridiplantae; phylum Streptophyta; class Magnoliopsida; order Boraginales; family Boraginaceae; genus Lithospermum; species Lithospermum erythrorhizon. Next base: position 1,065,764 of record JADFUC010002295.1, read on the forward strand.
ACACAATTGAAATCAAACTGGACAATCATTTTGGGACGCGTAATTAAATAAACACAAAATGCTCACAAGTTCTCTTGCGAGCAGCAGGGTAAGCACATGCGGAACATCGACTTTTCTGGAGGTGGAAGCTTCGCCTACCACATCGTACACACAATGTGTGTGTCTTGTTCCTTCTCTTACCAAAACTCCCTGTTCCTTTACCCTAATATATACACAAATATATATATATATATTAAATAAATTCAAATATATTATATATATTACTCCCTCCGTCCCTAAAAAATTGTCACATTTTTACATTTACTTTTTAATAGTTGAACTTTGACCCTAGATATTTTTATTTGTGTTTTATAATATTTTATGAAAAATATTTCAATAAAAAATACATTTCAAACTTTACATTGATATATTTTTCAACAAATATTATGTAACACAAACAAAAATATTTATAGTCAAAGCTCAACTATTAAAAAGTCAAAATGTTATAATGACGGAGGGAGAATATATATTAAGTAAATTCAAAATCGGATAAAATAATTAAGTAATTGAATAATGACGGAGGGATATATATAAATTCAAAATCAGATAAAATAAATGAATTATTGAATATTAAAAGTCAAAATTGAAATGAGAGTTGACTTTACCATGGATGTGAAGTTGACTAAAGTCAAAACCCTAGGTTGATGATTTCTTCTTCAGCTCAAATGGAGAAGGCGATAAGAAGCTCTAATTTATATTTATACAACTTCCTTAGTGGACTTTAGAATTGGCTTTGAAAAAGTTGGGCTGGTCTTTGAAAGCTGGTATTGGATACATATTTTATGAATGAGTAATTATTAATATTTAGGTATCAAACTATTTTTCCAATCCAGTCAAATTTGAATGTCACTTTGAGTGGGGAAGGGGTTATCCAGTCAATTTATACATAAAAAATATAAAAAGCTAAGAACGAGTATGGTCTTAACAGGATTTCGAGTGCATGTGCTTTATCGAGTCAGGTAATTATAAGGTTGTTTTGGACGCCAAGTAATTTTATACTGAATAAACTCGATAAACAGCGACGGCAATCCAGCTTGGATTTTGACCAGACGCGTAGAGGGTTTTGGTTGAGTTCTAAGATACTGCTCCATCCAAATTCTCATGAAATTTTTCCTTTTTTAGAATAAAATTAATTCTTATTTATGAGATGTGAAATCTTTCAATAAATTTGTCTTTAAAGTGTGGGAAATCTTTCAATAGATTTGGGATTGAGGGAGTATGTTATTTTTTGTAATATATACTGCTTAAGCCTTAATAAGAAATATTGACTGTAACTAGGACTTTCAATTCAAGTCGGTTCTGTCGGCTGGGAAAACAGAACCGAATCCATCCAACTCGTTAACCGGAACCGAACCTGTTTCTGCCTACGGCTCCTGCCGGTTTCTGCTATTTTCGTTCTCGGGGCCTCAAATTGGGCCTCGAAATTTGGATTTGGTTTTTGGGCCTCGCAATTTTTAACATTTATTTAATGACCGCTTTAAAACATACATTTCGATCCTATTATTAAGAATGATGCAATTTCTATTAAAATAAGAATGAAACAAATTTAAAATCCGAATAGTCCAAAGAAAAAATTAGAACACATCAATAGTCCGACATGTACTAGAACAAGTCCGAATAATCCGAATACAAAACAAGCAATGTGTTTCATAATAATCCGAATACAAAATGTTAACAAGTCCTAATAATCCGAATACAAAATGAACAAGTCCTAATAACTGAATACAAAAGAAGAACAAGTAATAATAGTCCTAATACAAAACAAAAACAAGTATTAGTCCGAATACAAAAGACAAGATCGAATAAGACAATAAACTCGAAAAGAACACCGATTTATGAGGTCGGCCATCTAAGGGCTAAACAATCTGTAATCAAGAATAAGCACAAATATGAACAATCATAAACTAATCAATAAATATATCAAAAATACAATAAAATAGTTCAAGAAAATACCTTAGTAACATGAACAACTGCTAAGCATTATTCATATGCTTTCCCCGGTATTTAAGTACAGCCTAATTCCTTGCTCACATACACAAATTAAACTTAGAAATATTTATACTTTTATATTACCCAACATTCATAAAACATAACAACATACCTTCTCATAGCTACTATAGAATCAGTTTTGATTTGAAGTCCAACAATCCGTTGTCAAACTCCAACCTACTTTTAAATGTTTCAACTTTTTCTCAAGCTCAACAAGTTTAAAACAATCACTAGCAATGAATAGTTCACTATGTAATAAAGCGAGGCTCTAAAGCCTAACAAATTGCTTGAAGCCTTCTACCTTCTACCATTCTGTGGAATGGCTTTTCATCCATCAGATAAACTATAAAGAAGCTCCTAAGGAATCAATATCAATCGCACGTGATTTTCAACTAACCATTATGAGAGGATCCATCACAATATTTACCACTCAAAATCCTTCATTGTCTTTGATTTGTTTGTTGCTTTGCTTAGCTCTCAAAAAACTCGAACAACTTTCGATATGCTTATGGAGATTACTACAAGCACTAACTTTGAATCAACAACATAATCACGACCACAACAATACACTTCGCTCTAACGGGGTCCCAAATTTTGTAAAAAGCGGATCCTGATTTCAAAACCAATCCTAACTTCACTGGCAGGGGTCATGAGGTTTTTCCTTTACGTGCATTCTAAGAACCTTGTAGTTGAATGTGATTGCAGGCAATGTGAGCTGGATCGAGATCGGTGCAGGCACAGAAAATACATTCAAAGATGCTCATCCAGATGCGGTTCATGCTCATCCATATCATTATAGTTCATATCCCGTGAAGTCCAGACATTATCAATTATAAATAGATATATACGCTTAAATGACTCAAAGTATTTATAATCAATAATCAAGCACTTACGTATACATAATACAAACAAAACAACAAATAATAATTTTACAATTAAGCAGACACAAGTCAAAAAAAGAGATCAAATCCGTAAGGCAACAAAGAGATACACAAGAGACAATCGATGACGATACTTGTATTTAAGCCACGTAATAAGCACAATAATAATTAGAGAACGAAAACAAGAAGAACACTCATACTGAATGATCAAAAACCATTAATTATTATCAGAAAGATGTTAATGACCTCAAGACTAAAAAAGTCAAAATGAAATTAATTAAAGACATATTAAAAATATAGTATTGAAATTAAGGAGAAAATCAACTTTGAGGATGTCGCCAAGTAGGGGGAATTGATGAAGGCCGCCGCTAAAAAAAATTAGTTTGTGGGTTTACTTTTATGCTTTTTGGGAGTTTATATATATATATATATATATATATATATTTTAATAATTCAATCGGGTTCGGTTCCCGAACCCATCGGTTATCGGAAAACCGAACCGAATTATATTCGTTATTATTTTTCAACTCAAATCGGTTCGGTTCTCCAATCTGGTTCTCCTCCAATTTTCGGTTATTTTGTTAGCACCCCTACGTTGAGTCAGAGTCAATTTATTAAAAAATTATTAGTTGTACAATTTTTTAGGAACTCCATGCTAATTATGTATTATGTCCTACTACAACTGTTTTAATCCATTAATCAATTCAAACTAATCTTTGATTTGTTGCCAATATGTACACTCCTATACTTCGTCTCAAAGTTTCAAAACGGGTGGCACAATAAATAGCACCCCACCAAAATATATCATCATAGCATGCACTCCATAAATAATCCTCATCATCTATATAAAATATATTTCATATATATATATATTACATTAATCATTTTCATATTCTGCAATATATATCTTCATATATATAATCCATCAACATTGATCATTCACTTCCTACTAACACACAAAAAACTAAGAAATAAAGTTTCTTGAACTCTTGTGAAAATGAACATGGATTGTGGGAGCAACTCGAAAAGTTCAGGAAACCATAGGGAGGGAAGAGCCATGAGTATAATGATACCGAATTGCGAAAAATGGAGACAGTAAAATTGAAGGAATCGTTATGGAGGAAGATGATGAAGAAGGTGAAAAAGAATAGTGTTAAGTATTCAAGTAAATCATCCAGGTATAGTTATGATCCAAGTGGTTATGCCCAGAATTTTGATGAAGGTAAAAAAGATGATGCTGATATCTCTCAATCATTCTCTGCTCGATATGCAAGAACTTTTAATAAAGATGATAATGATTCGGTATAACTTTGTAGGAGTTGAATAGTGTACTAAGAATAAGAAATACTCCGTATAATGGAAATGTTGTTAATAACTCGTTTCAATCATTTTACATTGGATCTTGAATTATAATAAAATTTATGGTGTATTTGTTTTTGTGTGGAATTGGAGTGAAATTAGAGTTTCCTCCAAATTCCATTTTAATTTTAATTTCATTTCGGTTCTATATAAAAACAGACATTAATTTTTATTCAGAGTTTCGCTTTTTGAAACTCATAAAAGGGGGATCAAAAGTAAAACCACATCTAATTTATTGTATAACAACACAAAGTCTCGTTTCGGGTGGTGGTGAACATGGATAGAGATGTACATATATGAGACTAATGAGGATTAAGTTGGAGAAATTTTAACTCAACTTGATTACTTGTCGAGCCAAAGGCTTTGCTCATTCGAGCTTTGAGTTAGTTCACTAGCTTAATACCTCGTATTAACCCCGAATTTGATCCATTCGAGTGTAAATAAAGCTTGATCTATCAAACAAAAAATAGATATTATTTGAGCTATGAAACAAAAGCATTTAAGTTGAAAAGTGAACTCGATTAAATCCGCCAAGTGTACTTCCGATAGTTACTAACACTTGGTATAACAAAATAGATATGCAAATTAAACACGACAATAAAGTAAATGAGACAAGAAGAAAGACCTGGGCCGCGCCGTATCAGCACCTATTGCCCTCAAAAAGAAATTAGCTCACATGATTCCACTAAACTTTGAAGAATTTCATGTTTTGACTTATACCTGACGCATTACATTCTACTCGCCTTAACTTTACTCAATATATTTCTAAGACTAGAATCCACCCATTCTATCCTTCCTCACAAGACTCTCCCAAAGATTCGACTTGGCTAAATTTAATATCAATGTATGTTCTACAAATATGTTATAAGAAAGACAATATAACATATTTATATTAGTTGGGTAGCTTGTGAGAGAACTACTAACACACGCTTGAACTCACACATCGGGCTGTCTCTTTAAGCCAAAGACACCACACCTCTGCCCTCGATGAACGAACGAAAGATTTCCACAACCCAAATCAGGTTAGACTCCCCTTTATATGCAACGTAGGGTTGGGATGATAGCACTAAACCCCTAGTTCTATCAAACGTGTTTTCCATTAATAAAACCATCTTCCAGAGATCTCCTCAATACTCTGCCAAATATAGAGACATATAGATCTTCAATAACAATCTACAAGATCCCTAGACTTAATTCAGCCCCCAAAGAATTGCTATCCAAGATCTCCTTAACGACGCATTCACCCATATCACATCACCTTACTTCATACGGCAAAGAAGACAACAGATTTTTCAGCTTTTAACACTTCTGATAAAAACATCTTCGAGAGTGCCTAACTCAAGTAAAGGCAAGCAAATTAATTGTTATACGCTTGTACTCTAAGAAAAACTTTATCCAACTTCACTCTTCAACATAAGTTTCAATAGAAAATTTATCATATATAAATTTAATATGAAATGAAGGCGTATTAATATAATTTATATAAATAATAATCAAGCCTAACGAAATGGCACATCGAATTATTGATCATAAAGGCAAGCTCGAGGCTTGGCTTCGATAGAGTCGGACTCAAGCCTCTGCTTATCCTAATAAAAAATTATATTATGAAATGATTTACAAAGATGAGTTTAATTATATAAATTTTATATTTATTTGATTAATAAATAATTAATTATCAAATTTCCAACTTCAAACGCTAAAACACTAAATGTTAAAAAAGTGCGAATCCATCACACTAACACCGGCGCCCCTTCCCTGCATTTTACTTCGAGGAGATAAATCATGTGACATTGCCTCAACCTGTTAAACGAGAGTTTCCTTTTAAACCACTCAAGTGACTTAATCTCTGAAGACTTTTGCCCTTTACCCTGTAAACCCCAGATGATTTTTTTATATTAATAGCTCCATTGCCCAGGATCTCGATCCTTAAATCTCAATTCTATGTCAGACACCAAATTTCGACACTGCTCAACAGAAGAGATTAAACCGACGCTGCCTCGTGACGGCCACAAATGGGTCAGCCTGCACAATTCGGGTGAACTACTTACACTCTGGTGAACGACCCCTCAACAAATGCAGAAGATCGCCGATACTCGAACCTCTGGCCGGATGCGGTGACACTCTCGCCGGGCAGTTCACGCCCCACGGACGCGCCTGCATGCCTTCTGCGTTTTTAGATTGAATGGTTTTATACATTTAAAAGTGCTAGGCGACAAGACATACTGGTCAAAGTCCATAGGTTTTCAAAGACCAAAAAGTAAACGGATAAATTGACCAAAAACAGAGTTCACCTCACTGTGAGCATTGCTCTTCATAATCCCAAGCAAAATCTGAAATCTGAAGAATTTTGTAATGGAAAGCTCATTTTTCTTTCAATCAAATGTTCACCAATCTCTTGTTTATTCCAATAAACTCTCTTCATCATGCTATTCAACACCTTTATTTTCAAGAAATGCTGAAAAACAGAGGAGCTTGAAAACATTGATGGTGTTTATGCATCAAGAAAGCTCAAATTACTCCAATTTATGCAGAAGCAAACAAATTGGTTTTATGGGTTTTGAGGGAGTTCATGTTTTGAAAATGAACTCAATGAAGGCATCTGTAACTAAAGGTGAGGTGACATTGGTTGTTGCTCTTTTTTTTTAATGGTATCCTCAACGGGTACTCTTTAGTGCAATGCGTATGTAAACTTCGAGCTGACAATAGTCTGCGAATCACACACACCAGCCAGTCAGGTAAATCAGACACAGGCTCGACTAAGAAAGTATTGCTAGAGTAATCGAACTCATCTCATGGTTACAAGTTCATCTACTCCACCAACTTGGCCAAGTTTATCTAGTCCATCAACTTGGCCAACCCTTACGGTGACATTTGTTGCTGCTTTTGTTTTTTTTATTAAAGATTGCATTTTTTATTCTATCATAGCTATATAATGTTAGTGATTATGAGGTTTTGACTGATTTTTTTTGACACATTTATGTGTTTTTTTAACATAATTGAAATGGTTGTTGGGTTCAGAGTTTCATTGCGATGTACTACTACCTATAATCGAAGATTGTTCAGTTCTTTTTTAATTATCAAATTTATGTTCTTATTTGATAAATCGAACTTTGATTTGAATCAAAATTATAATATTAATCGTAAATTAAATTGAAAATACTATATGTTAGATATGTTTGATACATTGGCTTATTCATTTCAACAGGCTATATTATGCAGACAAGTCAAATAAGTTTCCTTTCACTTCTCAATGGACTTGGAATCTTTGGAGCACTTGTATTTGGTGTTCTTTATGCATTGGCTCTGAAGGAAAAGGTCGAATTAGAAGCCACTTTAGAATCTGTATGGCATAACAAACCTTTAATTTTCGTAACAATACAAGGTCGATTAACGTTGTTTCAGTTAGATTTATAATTTCGAAAACAAAGTTCTGATGTAGGTTTCTCTTATTCAACTTTGCCAAATTTTATGTTTATTGCAGATGAGAATTAAAGTGAAGGGAAAGGATATTGACATTCTATCAATGGAGAAAAAGTTCGAGTTGGAGCTATTGAACGAAAAGGACATTCGTAGTGAGCAGCTTAAGGAAGCAAATGACGAAAAACAATCTCTTATCGACCAACTTACATCAGCAAATGGAATAATCTCAAAGATGGGGCAGGAGCTGCAACAGAAGAGAAGATCAACTGATGAGCTTAGAGCTCAGATCGATAGTCTTGAAATCAACCTAAAGAAGGCTGAGAATGACAAATTAGAATTGCAAGCTAAACTGAAGGAGAAGCTTGATTCATTAGAAGTTTTGCAAGGGAGCATAAATTCACTTGAGTCGGAGATCAATAGTAAAGAGAATAATATTGAAAGTCTTGATACTACTCTTGCCGAACAAGAGAGATTGTTTGCTAGTTTGACGTTAGCATATCAGCAGTCTCGGGATCAGGTGAGAGCGTTGGAGTCGGGGAAGGAAAAATTGAATGAAGAACTTCTAAAATACAAGATGGACATGGAGCTGAAGAATGCTGCAATTGTTAATCTGAACGCACAATTGACGTCTTTGCAAGCTGTGAGGGACGAAGTGGGTAGAGAGCTAGATTCAACTCGTAGTCAGTACGACAATTTGAAACTGTTGTCTGCAAAAAAGGAAGCATCAGATGCCAAACTGTTGGATGAACGACGAGAGAAACTCAACATGCTCGAGAAACAGCTTGAGATCACCATGTATGAATATAACCTAAGCAAAACCATTGTCGAGGAATTGACTCATGAAAGAGAGGATTTAGATAAATTAATAGGCAATGAAAGGTCAAAAGTGAAGATTTTGGAGGAAGAGCTCCAAAACAAGGACATGTATTTGAACAAATTAAAAGAGGAAGCTTCTGACATGGAAAAACAACTTCAAGAGTTAAGAGGTCTATGCTCTGAGCATGAAGTTGAACTGTCTAAGGTGAGGACTGAATTCAACGAAGAAAGCGAGTCACTTAAGACGAATCTTGTCGAGGCAAGACAAAGTGAAGATAACTTGATGAGCGAGCTTGCATCCGCCAGGAATATACTAAATGAAAAGGATGAGGAGTTGCAAATGAGATCCCATGAACTAGCTTCTCTTGCAGAAAACCGGGATAGTCTTCAAAAGCAACTGGCTGATGCCTATGATAAAGCAGAAACTGCACTCAGAGCACTAAAAGATGAAAAAGAGACTGCTGCTTCTCTAAATAGTGAGCTGGAGGAGTTGGAGTCCCAAGTTCTGAAAGACCAGGAAGTGCGGAAATCTCTTGAAGCAGATTTGGATGAAGCCACTCGATCCCTGGATGAGATGAATCAGAAGTTCATGTCATCGACAAGAAACTTAGAGCTTGCCAGTTCTCGCATTCTCAACCTTGAAGACGATAAGAACGTTCTCCAGAGAACTCTCGTAGAGCAAAGACAAATTTCTCAAGAAGCCAGAAAAAACTGGGAAGATGCTCACGATATCATGATGAGGCTTAAAAACGAACGCGAGAGTTTAGAAAAGAATGCGCAAACTCTAGAAGAAGAATTGGCATCAGCTAAGGGTGAAATGTTACTTCTAAGTCATCAAATAAATTCAACCAGAATTCCAGTAAATCACCAGCACCAGCAAAATGTCGAGTCCGACGATGGCAAAACTGTGGTTCCTGTGAAGAAGACTACAACCAGAAGAAGAAAAGTCTCCCCTCCAAGGGAGCATTCATAGCCAACCTCTTACGTTCTTCAATTAGTTTGATCAAAGGCATGAATTAGAGATACAACATGGTCACTTTGAGATTTATCGAGCTTATGTTATTCTTCTGCTAGAATTCATTAAAGCAATTTATTGTGCCATTTTGCAGATCTGTACCATGTATGATGATGGAATACCTTTTATTCCCTTAACATTACATGAATTCCTTTTATTTCTTGTAGATTTTTGCATGAACGTCTCTTTTCTTTTCTCAGTAGTAATTGCTTTTTTAAAACTTATGGATCGAAATTTGAACCATCGTTCCTTATCCTTACAAGTGAATGTCTAACTATTACATCATACGAAGTAGATCATGCTATCTAATGTTACTATGTTACACCGTATTAAGATCATACACATAATAATAAAAACATATAACAAACGTGTCACGATCTTAAAAATAAAACACATCTAATAATTTGTTCAACTATGTTAAATTTGGTGTGTTTTATCAACTCATATACTGTGGCTACTATTCAATATTCATTATTAGTCATCCAAATTTACAAACAAAATCAAGTAACACGTTGGTTGATAGATCTCCACCGTCCAATTTACGAACTAGACCAATCAACGGCGAAAACCTAACTACATAACATCACCCCCTCCCCCCAAATTGAATTAGGGGAAAAGAAAAGTTAACACTCAGATAAATACTACTTCATTTTTCAGTTATCGTTTTAGCCATTCACACGTAAATTAACAAATAAAAATTAATTAAAAAGTGTATAAAAATATAGAATGACAATGAATTACAACAATATCGATTGTTAACTTAAAGAGAAAAATTAATCGAAGGCCACGAGATATTACTCATAAGAGGTCCCGGATCCAGCCGATTTGTAAGGAGAAAAAAAAGAAAAATTAGTCAAAAAGTACATTTAAAATATAAAAAGTATTATTTATTACTCCATAATTTTTTTAGCTAAAACGATAACTAAAAAAAATGAGGGAGTATACAAAGTCAAAATTCATCACCTATAAAATCCTCATTTTATTGCTCCCTCTGTCCCAAAAAGATTGTCCAGTTTCAGATCAAATAAACTGAATCTTTTATCTTTAGGTTCAATTTAATAATTATCTGTTTGATTTAATTCCCAATTTTCTGCAGTAATAATGGTGAGCTTCTTCTTCTTCTGCTGCTATTATACTATTATTATCGCATTTCGTTACTTGCTAGATCTGGTTTAAATCAGCTTTAGTTCGTTTTTTTTAATTAGTTATCACACACTTTTTTAGTATAATTACCTAAATCGCGATTAAATTGTCGAGTTTGATTTTTAATTGTCAAAATTAACAAATTGTAGCATTAATTGACACTTATAACTTTGATTTGAATAAAAAGTATTATGTTACGGTTTAATTTAGTAAAATAGATTATATATATATATATACCAAATATTATACAACATGTATAGAAATATTTTGTGTTCAAAATTTTGAAAAATCAATAGTTAAAATTCAAAACCAGACAATATTTCTGAAATGGAGGCAAACAGGGAGTAATATTTGTTCAGAAACTATATATAAATATACAAATATATATATATATATATATATATTTATTTATATAGTTATTTACCGACTATATTTATATTTTTTTGATACTGACTATTGGGATTATTTTGATTTATGTGTCGGTGATCTATCGAATTGCTGTACTTTGTTGCGGTTCAGCCTCTTCGTCTGGAAATTAAGGTAGTGTGATGTTAATTTGTGTTTTGATTATGGATTGGTTGTTAATTTGTCGGGTCGTGTTTTAACATTATGGTATGAGAGTAATGCTGAGTGTTAATTACTGGATCAGAGGAAACTTGCGCAAAGATCAGAACGAGTGAAGTCTGTGGATCTGCATCCAACTGAACCATGGTAGATATCTTATTCTTAGTTAAAAGTCGATAATGCTATCTGTTATTGTCGTGTTTCGTACTTCATTTTTTTATTTGTTTAAATATTCGTATTATTATCTTAGTGAGTTGGATTTAGCTGAGAACAGCGACTATCAATTGGTGATTAGAGCTGTGTATTTTGTTTGTTTGATTGCGTTATGCGTATTTGTTTGCAGGATATTGACGAGTTTGTACTCTGGGACTGTCTGTATATGGAATTACCAGACTCAGGTATATCGGTTTATAGTTATTTACACAATCCTTGAAAAAGAAGTTAATCGCTATATTCCATGACTGCTTATATTCTACTGGCGCTATGCGTTGCTGCTTCTAACCTCGTACGTTAGGATTTATCAATTGTGATGTATTGGCCTTCTGTTGAATGTATTACTACCGAGAGTAGGACAGACGGATATAGAAAATGTTATGCATCTTATATAGGATTAGCATGTTCGTTGTCAATAGATGTCAGAAACCAACAAGGATTGGAGTTGTGTGGTGAATGGTTGTGTGGTGAATGTCGATTTGTCACCAACCTTACGACTTTTACTTGTTGGCCTTGATGCATTTTAGTTTGACAATGGTTTCTGGTTACCATAGTTAATTATCAAGAATAGTTGAAAGATGAAATATAATACTTTGTGTATTTCCCCATATAATATGATGAATACAGACATGGCTTTTTGCTAATGAATATTACCTTTTTACTACAGACAATGGTTAAATCGTTTGAGGTCACAGAGTTACCAGGTTCATGCCCTAATCTAATATAAGTTTACATTTGATTAAATTCTTGAGCATTTATTTTGAACTTACAAGCATTTTGATCTACAATTTGCACTACTCTAGTACGGTCTGCCAAGTTCATATCTAGGAAGCAGTGGGTTGTTGCTGGAGCAGATGACATGTTCATTCGTGTATATAATTATAACACAATGGACAAGGTCAAAGTATTTGAAGCGCACACAGATTACATTAGGTGTGTAGCTGTCCATCCCACTCTTCCATGTGTGCTGTCATCCTCAGATGACATGCTTATCAAGCTCTGGGACTGGGAAAAGGGTTGGATGTGCACTCAGATATTTGAAGGCCATTCTCACTATGTGATGCAAGTGACATTTAATCCAAAAGACACAAATACCTTCGCTAGTGCATCTCTAGATCGCACGATCAAGGTATCTCTTAAATTGATGTCATCTCTATAAAGTTTGCCAAAGTGTCTCTGATGAAGGAATGCACAAGGTTCTGAATATTTGATTTTGTAGATATGGAATCTTGGGTCTCCTGATCCTAATTTCACTTTGGATGCCCACTTGAAAGGGGTTAACTGTGTAGATTATTTCACTGGTGGTGATAAACCCTATTTGATTACTGGCTCTGATGATCACACTGCTAAGGTTTGCACGGATACCTCTTCCCATTTACTTGCCTAGGTGCATTTGCACACCTCTAATCAAGTAATCGTATTTGATATCTTGGAAACAGGTATGGGATTATCAAACCAAAAGTTGTGTTCAAACATTAGATGGTCATACACACAATGTATCTGCTGTTTGTTTTCATCCCGAACTTCCAATTATCATCACGGGATCTGAGGATGGAACTGTTCGCATATGGCATTCAACTACGTACAGGTAGCGGGATCCTATTTGATCGATTATGTAATTATCATCACTCATCTATTTGATCTATTATATAATGGACATCAGTCACCTATATTGTTCTTGCTCCCCCGCCCCCCTCTCATTTGAGACTCCAAATGGTGATATATAATTCCGCCTTAGTTTATTTATTTCAGTTAAGGTGTTAATTGTGCAAATCCCGTATCTGGAATCTCTTCAATTATTGCTGTGTTTGGCTAAGGATCTATCAATCTTCTTTTAAATTTTGAGTCTGTCTGAAAATCAGGCTCATCATTAACTAGTACCAAGTACCAACACCTGTTAGATCTCATATTGAATATCCAACAAGAGATGATAGTTACTCTGCCAGTTGTTTCAGTTCCTGACCAGTTCAATTTTTTTGCAGACTTGAAAACACATTGAATTATGGTCTTGAACGAGTCTGGGCCATTGGATACATGAGAAGTTCAAGACGGTAAGCTCACTTCTCATTTTTCACTTACCTCATGTTTTATAGACGTCAACATATATGTTTATTTAATTTAATAGAATGAAATTGGTATAGGTTGCAGTTGTTCGATATCTATAATAATAATTCTTTAACAGCAGCTTATTAGTTGGGGATGTCATCACGTCTTGACATATTCATCTCCATGAAAGTAATCATTTGTCCAGTTTGGTAAATCTTGTTGGTATAGAACAAGTGATGAATCTGTTATTCTGTAGGGTGGTCATCGGATATGATGAGGGTACTATCATGGTGAAGTTAGGTCGTGAAGTACCAATTGCCAGCATGGATAACAGTGGGAAAATTATTTGGGCAAAACACAATGAGATTCAAACTGTTAACCTTAAAAGTATAGGCTCAGATATTGAGGTACATTGCAGCATATTTCTTGCGATCTCTTGGCAGTTTGATCTGGAATTATTGAATCATCTGTGCATGTTTCATCTTAGGTTGCTGATGGAGAGAGATTACCTTTGGCAGTGAAAGAACTGGGAACTTGTGACCTCTACCCTCAGGTATGTTGAAGTTTTACTGGTTCCAATACTCATATTGATATACAACATTTCCACAAAGATAATTTTTCTTACTTCAATTCAAACTGCGGATTTTCTTACTCAAGGAGACTGTATCTTAATGAGTATACTTCAAATATATATATATATGTCTTGGAGACCTTTATTTACTACTAGAGGAAAAGTACAGTTTAATATAAGGAGAAAAACACGACAACTTTTGTGGAACTTATCATTCATTTAATACTTTTGAATAGGGATGACCTTTTAAATTTCGAACACAAATATACTTTTTATTTATGTTTGTGTAGTATTTGGGGAAAATGTATTGATTGATAGTTTTTAATGTACTATACTATTGACATGATAATTTCGAATCCAATCAAAGTTATGAGTAAATTACAGACTCCAAAGTTTGTTTGGTTTGACCACCAAAAAAGTAAATTTGACAATTTTTTAGGGATGGTGGCAGTAGTAATTTATTGGTTTAAACACTTGAATGATAATGGTTTAAATTTATTTTTTCCCCACTTGCCTATACTGTTAAAGGTTTAAATATTATAAAAGCTTTGTCCCAGTCATACTGTTAGAGCCATTTTGTTTTGATTCCTTGACTGTTTTGTTGTTGTTGCTGATTTGGTTTCTTTAAATACTTACAGAACTTAAAGCATAATCCAAATGGGAGGTTTGTTATTGTTTGTGGTGATGGTGAATACATCATATATACTGCTTTGGCTTGGAGAAACAGGTCCTTCGGGTTAGCATTGGAATTTGTTTGGTCATCTGAGGGAGAATATGCTGTTCGGGAAAGTACCTCAAAGATAAAGATCTTCAATAAAAATTTCCAGGTTTGGGTTTACGTTTAATACTTTAATTACTGTAATCCTATGTGAACAATATTTTTGCTACAAATTTTGTTGTGTGCTGTTAACTGTTATGTACTATGTTGACAGAGTGGATTTGTTGAACTCTGAAGTTTTATGATTTATAGCTTCGATTTTTTATTGTCACAACAGAACAAAAATATGCTTGATTATGTTCATTATTAGAATCAGCCATGGAAAGGCCTCTGCAAACCAATTCCTCTCTTCCCCTTGGTCTTTTTTAATTTTAGTTTCCTCCCTCCATGGGGATTAAGGAAATTGACATTTTTTTTATCTTCGTTTAACATCAATAACAAGAATATGTAATTATTTTAGAGATGTATACATTAGTTTAATAATTGACCAAACTACTTTATCAATGAAAAGGTAAAATCAGAGTTTCTATTGCAACAAGATGAATAATTAGGACTCAACTATGGCTTAGATATACTGATATGTTAGTTTATGTAGAAATATGTTTGGTGTGTTCTTGCACGCATGTTTGTTTGGTGGTGGGTGCATGATTACTGAAAGAACTCTTTCTGCTATAACTTATTGATGCATCTTCCAGGAGAAGAAAAGCATCCGCCCTACATTCTCTGCTGAGCACATATATGGAGGAACTTTGTTGGCGATTTGCTCAAATGATTTCATATGCTTTTATGATTGGGCTGAATGTAGGTTGATAAGAAGGATTGATGTGGTTGTCAAGGTAACATATGTTGTTCCGTTAATTGGAGTTCCCTTTGCTTCATCCTTCAAGTGATGACCAACTTATTATTTTCCTCTGATCTTCTATCAGAATCTCTACTGGGCTGAGAGTGGTGATATGGTGACAATTGCCAGTGATTCATCATTCTTCATTCTCAAATATAATGTAAGATCTTCACTATTGGTGTTTATGGCATACTTGTGAGAGGATTTTCTCTAATTAATAAAGCTTGCCAGCTTTTCCTAATTTCATTATCATGCTCATGTGCTCTTTTGAAATGATTACAGCGTGATGTAGTCTCTGCATATTTGGATAGTGGAAGATCCGTGGATGATCAAGGGGTCGAAGAAGCTTTTGAGCTACTTTATGATATAAGTGAAAGAGTGAGGACAGGTCTCTGGGTTGGTGATTGCTTTATCTATAACAATTCTTCATGGAGGCTAAATTACTGTGTGGGCGGTGAGGTAAAAGAATATCTTCTAGGCTGTTCCACAAAATTGTCAGAATTATTAGGTTTTACTATTCTGATGATATACTGTTTCAGGTAACAACTATGTTTCATCTAGATCGGCCAATGTACCTGTTGGGATATCTAGCAAACCAAAGTAGGGTATATCTCATAGACAAAGAGTTCAAGTGAGTATAATTTGTGGTATGGTAGCCAGCAGATTATCAGTGGTGTTTTTGTATTAATTTCCTTGCTTTTTTTCCATACCAGTGTAATTGGATATACACTGTTGCTGAGCTTAATTGAGTACAAGACTCTTGTAATGCGCGGGGACCTGGAAAGAGCAAATGAAGTGTTATCTTCGATCCCTACAGAGCACCTCAATAGGTATTATTATACCCCATCAATCTAGAAACCCTGCAGCATGCCTCTTTCTCCCTCTCCATTGAGCTGTTTAAAATTAGTCTGGTTTTCAGAGGGTTTATGTGATCATATTGTAACAATGAACTGATCAACAATCCTAGTGTCGCACATTTCTTGGAATCACGAGGAATGGTAGAGGAAGCACTGGAAGTTGCTACCGATCCTGATTACAGATTTGAGCTGTCCATACAACTCGGAAAACTTGATATTGCCAAGGTATGTCTTAGTTTCGGTGGTTTTGGTTCTTTGCTAGTCATATATATCCTTTGGTTTGTGTAATATATGAATACTTTTGTGTTTATCAGGAAATAGCACATGTGGCTCATAGCGAATCCAAATGGAAGCAATTGGGTGAACTGGCTATGTCCGCTGGAAATGTACGTCTTTATTTTAAGTTGATAGTTACTAGAGAAAAGTTTGTCTACAAGCTCTTGAAGATCTTGAATTTTTTGTATATTGCTACATGTTAAAAGAATGTTCCGAACTTATGTGTTTGTACTCTTCTCCTTCTGGAAAGTGATGATAGTATGATACTATATACCTATATATTTCTGGTATGGTCTCTCTGTTTAATATCAGTTACATGTGATGAACATATTTCTGTTACATCTGCAGTTAGAGATGGCAGAGGAATGTTTGAAGGAAGCTAATGATCTGAGTGGTTTATTGCTGCTCTACTCGTCTCTGGGCGATGCTGAAGGCATATCAGAACTTGCATCACGTGCAAAAGAGCATGGGAAAAACAATGTCGCATTCCTTTGCCTTTTTATGTTGGGTAGACTGGAGGAGTGCCTTCAGTTATTAGTTGACAGGTACTCGTGTTTCTGTTACTTCCGCAGACATGGTTGATTTGAGTTTTTTAGCTCATTCTCATCCATGCTTTCTTTTCAGTAACCGGATACCAGAGGCTGCTTTGATGGCAAGATCATATCTCCCTAGTAAGGTTTCAGAAATAGTGGCAATCTGGAGACAGGATGTACATAAGGTTTATATTATTACGTTTTTCTTTTACTTACCCCCCCTTCTTCACTGTTGGTTATTAAATCGTGATTGCTGAAAGATTCAAATAATATGGGCTGATCTAATATTTAAATTTTCTCACATGTTCTATAGCTTTCCCTTTAGACCAGTAAATTTCGTTCTCTGTTTACTTCTAAGCTGTATTGTTGTTTTTTCCATATTGAATTAAATGAAGAATTAATCCATTGAGATAGTAAAGTCTTTGGGATATAGTTCTTTGGCATCTGTAGCATAATGAAGTGGCATGTTCCTGCTGAAAATATTATATTCCTTTCCTTCTACAGCCACAAATCATGTCATCTTCTAGCATATAAGATTCAGCACACATTCTTCTGCATACTTGTGTCTTTTGTAACTTTCATTTAGTCCACTCACGTCTCTTTCCTAAGTTTTTTGGCTTTCAAAATCGTCCGAATTTTCTGTGTTCATTTTTTGTTAATATCAATCCCAGGTTAATCAGAAAGCTGCTGAGGCATTGGCTGATCCAGCAGAGTATCCGAATTTGTTTGAGGACTGGCAAGTAGCGCTTGCAGTGGAATCCAAATTTGCTGAGACAAGGTACGATGATCTCTGGTTTTGTATTAGTCTTTCTATAAGGTCATATTGTGTTCATGAATACTGTTTAGATGCATGAGCATGGTAGACTTGTAGTTCATTTAAGTAAAAACAAAGTAAAGCTTCGTCGTTTGTTTCTTATACTCCAGTAATCCTGCATAGTGTTTCTCTAGATGTTTTAGAATTTTTTCTTTCTTTAACTGTTAGTGATGTAGGGACTAGAGACTTAATTGTGTTTGAAAGTTTGTTATGGGTCTCTGGTATGGTTATGAGTATGCCTTGGACATTATATTAATATTATATTTATTGTCTCCTCCAGCTGCAGGTAATGCAAATAAAATGCGGAAAAAGTCAGCTATCAAGCCTAGTGAGGCTTTTGGAGCCTCTCTAATTGAAGAGACAGTAGAAGAAAGGGCTGTGGAAATTAAACCTGGATCACAATTATGCAGCACAGAATTTTCTGTAATTTTTGTCTCTGCAATTCTGTATATATTCCTAATAACTCATAGCTTCATTACTTAGATTTTTAGCTAGTGACAATTTTTTGAGATGTGTGTTAAAATTAATTCTTTTCCTTCATCCTTTGGGCAGTTAGGCAGGATGGAGATGAGTTACTGAAAGAGAGATGAGATATAAGAAAGAAGGTGTTGTGGTGGATGCTGAATCTACAGATGAATTGCAGTATGTTAATAACATAGCTGGGAAAAGGTAGATCTGACATTGAAAGGAAAACGTCAGCTAAGCCATTGTAGTTGAGGCAGGTGGGAAAATCATGGATTTTATTTACTGTGGTGATCAGGCCATCTTTTTAGAAACATGTTTTGCTTGCATTATGTGGCTCTCCATTCCGTTTAGTTTATGATATCTTGGTTTTATTGCTTCTGTGAATCCTCTCTTTTGGCATCGTTTTCAGCTTCTCTGTTTTGTCAACAGTACTCACACCAAATCAATGACCCTTCTCAATGTTTCCGGTCCTGGTGCTCTATCCTACTCATCTCTGTAAGTTCAATTGTTTTGTTTCGTATGTTTACTTATCAGACTTTTAGTAATGTCTTTGGCTTCATCACATAGAAATAGACTAACAAAACCTTCAATCTCTTGGTTTTATTTTCAGGTTATAGGCTTCTGTACGGGACTGCATATCGACGATTTGGTGAATTTTTCACTACTGGAGTGATAACTGATTTTGTAGTACAACAATTTTGTGATGGTCTTATAATAATTACACTTAGCCATTGCATTTAGCAATAGCTCGTTCTATTTTGAGATAAGTTTTTTTGTTATTTATATATGCCATTGATGAAAGTAGGATTATATAAATACGTTTCCCATGCTATACAAATCCTATGCAGCATTCAACTTCTCCTACACTTTGACCAAAAACCTCATTAAGTCAGATTTTGTTGTTCTTGGTAATGTACCATGTTTTAGTTTGCAGATATATGAGTTATGGTTTTCAAAAATTGTCAGAGTACGAGAATACCCAGAGTTCCGTAGTGTATTTATCAAATATTTATGGACATTGGGCAGTTAACTAACAAGCACAAAACAGCTGAATATTAGGCTACTTTCTATTCACAGTAGAACAATCTATAAGCCTCATAATTTGAACAACCTGACATTTCTGTGTTGAAGTTATGCTTAGTCTTGTTCAGAAAGCAGGCAGATTAATGTTCTTCAAGGGACAATTAGTTAATAGCTACTAATACTAAGTAATTTTGGTGAGAAGAATACAAAAGTTGCAGTACAAGAAAAACACTGGAAATATATATGCTGGTGGGGTTAAACAACAGCAAAACATTCAGCTTCTAATATAAACAACTCACCAAGCAGTCTAGCAGCAATTCCAACCCAAGAATAGTAGTAAACTTTGGAAGAAGAACATGTTGCTCAATACATTTTCAAATTCTCTTTAAGCTCTAGCCTTAAAGATAACACTTAGCAGCAATGTCACGTCTGCGAATACTGGGGTCAAGTAGGACTAAGTTTGAGTTTGATTTTCTCAATTTGTTGAATAATTCGCTTATTGTTCTTCCCTGTATCTTTGTTCACTTGTATGAATTCAGCCTGAAGAGAAATAGAGCTATACAAAAACAGCAGAATATTTTCTTTCTATCCATATACAACTTCGATTTTACACGTCTTCATGTAACTGCAATCTATTTTTAACATCATGCAGACGGCCTGCAATATATAGAGCATTTTCTCATAACTTGTCGGAGGCCACGATTGTATTTACAGAACTCCCAATAAGCCAACAATTTGTAGTAATCTCAGATTGATTCTTCTTCACAACTGTGTCGATCTAGCTATTGTGATTGTTAGAGTTACTAGTTGGTGGAGACGTCCCATCGCTCAAACCAATCTCAAATTTACAGAGGGGGCATGTCGCGTTTATCTTTAGCCATGTATCTATGCATTCCACATGGAAAAAATGTAAACAAGGGAGCTCCCTCATTTCCTCGTCGTCTTCAAACTCTGTTAGGCATACACAACAAGCCTGCACAAGGTTGATGACAATGTATGTATCTTAGCAACTTAGAGACAAAACTTCAATAATATGAATGTAATAGACTATATACAATCTTCCACCAATTTCAAATATAACTAACCCTTCGCTAATTATTTTTAAACCTTACAATAAATTAGAAGTTAACTTGCTAAATCTTTACTTAATGCTTCATTCTCATCTTAACCTTACAATAAATGAGTAGAAGTTAACTTACTAAATCTTTACTTAATGCTTCATTCTCATCTTTTTGTGATGCAAGAACATTTAATTCTTTTTGTTCATTGTTGATATGTTGAGCATCGTTGTTGCCCTTCAACTTGAACTTATATGTTGGTAAAGCATTGATGCATTCGGCACTAGCTCCTCTTGTTTGGTATTCCTCTTGGGACTCGATTGCAGAAAAAATACAAGGCAAGAAACAACAAATCGTTCCACATAATATAAGGGGCATTGCGTAACCAATATAGCTAAGAATGACAAAAATCAAACACAACCTGAAACACACAATTAAAGATGGAGTTAAGTACTTAAACATGAAATATTGTAATTGAAAAATGAAAGGTTAAATGGATATGAGACATTACTGATACATAATCGGAGCATCAACTGGAGAAGCATAGCCACCAAGAAGGCAAACATTTCCATAGACAAACCACACTGCAAAGAAAGCGTCCAGTGCCATGCTCATCCTACGTGAAGTGCTGGTAAGATTGCAAATCACAAATCAATTTCTTCATTTTTGGGCATCAATAATATTATCAGTATAAGCCATCCTAACTAATTTTCATTTATCTCCAACGAATGTATTAGGTACAAGCCATCCTAACTAATTTTCTACATTATAAATGTAACATTCTGGATTTTATCGAACTTGTTACTAAGATTAAATCATATGATATGTTGACTTGAAAAATGTTCGTAACGATATTTCATTTCAATTCTACCATACTCTAGAGAATCGCTCTGCCATTATTGATAGCCATTATTCGAGAAAATATACATCATATGTTTCTTAGCACAAGCAATTAAACTACAACAAAAGGTGCATACTTATCAGTTATCATTCAAAAAATTGAAAATTATAAAGATACCGTAAGCTAGAGCTTTCATTATGTTGAATACTCGATGAGGTAGAACCCGTTCTGTCTTGGTTTTCATCTTCTATAGTAGAAGAAACATTATTCAAAGCCCCATCGTCAAGTGGATGAGTACTTGAAGATTCATTAGGATTATGGAACAAATTTGCATTTCGTTCAATCGTCTTGCAGATATTGTAGTAATGCCAACAAAGAACAGGAACTGCTGCAAGACATCCTAATCCATAACCAACTACCCAAACAAACAGAGGAACTCCAACTTTTTCATGTCTCGAAATCAATAGTGCAATAACAAGTGCCATAATTTGACAAGCAATGATACACAATTCCACTAGAATCCATAGTCTTGAAACTATTGGACTCCTAAGGGGATGGTTCGGGTCGGCTCGACTCGCGGGTTCTACATGATTTTGGTTATTTGGGGGATCTAAGGCACCAGAATGTTGTAATTCTTGAGTTGTAATTCTTGAGTTGTACACAGTATCATCATTTCTTTGTATGTCGATAATGTGTACATTATTATGTGTCCCATTTTCTGACTGCATGACTTGAGGATTGATCTATCAAAAACTCTATATATTAGCCATGCAACCCTGAAATAGTCAATAAATTACTTTGCATGAGGACATATTTTTGAAACAAGTCTTTCACTAAAATAGCTTGATTTTATAAATAATAATTTCATATGTAAAATATCTATATTCAAATGCATAGGATCATATATATTGTAATCAAGATATATAACTAAAACCATAAAAATTTCATATTCCATAGTTTCCCTCGCTCTTTATCTTAAATCAAAATGATTTTTTTTGTTATATTTATCCAGCCAACACCTTAAGTATAGATCATTTGTCATGCAAATAACTAATTAAAGAAAAGTACTATATTTTTTTAAAGCCTTCACCTTATTTAAAGACATGTGACAAAACTCTATCGAATAATATAAGGAAAATGATATGTAGTTTTGTCACATGAAAAATGAAATGCCTAATGAGAAATTTATACATTTTTCATAAATAGTTCATGCAATATCATACCTGATTATAATACAAAATTCCACTAGATTCCCCCTGATTCGAAATACGTATCAAATTATAATGTAATAGCTCAATTGGTGTTATTTTTTTTTTCAACCTCAATATTAAGCCTCAACAATGCTCTCCCAATCTCACCTCTTTCTCATATATGTTTGAGAGATATGAGAGAGATCGAGAGAGGAAAAGAGGGTTTGTGATGAGGTTTCACTTTATAATTATGATCAATTTTTACGATTTCAATTGTGATCATTAGGAAAACGTAATAAGTTATAGGTGGTCGATATTTCCTTTTCATTCTTTCGTTTTCTTGAAAGATGCCATTTTATTTTTATTTCTGATCTATTTAATTTTAATGAAAAAGTTAAAATGGTTTTCTCAGCCATAACTGTTGGTCAAATAATTATTAAATCATTCATCCTTAAAATTATTTGTGTTATATGATTGATGGTATACGAGATCACATGTACTGGATTAATTTTGATATAATTTTTCATATAAATATATGTGTCGATTTGTTACAAATAGTTGATATCCTATTTATAATTAGAAAATTATATGTTAAATTATATATTTATTTATCTTATTGTCGTAATAAGGTTGACTTGTCATGCAATTTCTTGGATGATAAACTAATTAAAGGCAAGCTGAGGTTAGATTGAATTGTGGGAGTCCTTTATTTTTTATTGCCCTTTTACATTGGGGAACCTAACTTCATCAAGGACATATTTTGGAATCATCAATATATAACTTAACTTGATTATTAGAATCCAATAATATACTTCCAAATCGAGTTAATTGAATAATCTAATTAAAAAAATTTATATTAATAATTAAGAGGTTTAAATTCGAAACTCATTTCATCTTCAATTTATCGTGAAAACCAATATACATAGTTACATACTTGTGAATCCTTAACTACTGGGCCACTTCCTAACTACTAAAATTTAATGTATGTTCGACAAAGGGCCAGTAATGAAATATCTGTATTTGTGGATAAGTTTGCCACACATTACCAAGCTCGCTCCCACAAGGACCCAACTCAATAGTCAATAGAAGTTTAAATAGTTCTATCTTACCTAGACAATTCAAAATAATGTCCCACATCGTACTGGAGGTGGTGCTGGCCCTGGACTTATGCCTCCTCCCTTGTCCCTACTTGATAATTTTAGGAAGAAATAAGTATTGATAAAATAATAGTTGTTGTAATTATAATAGAGGTGGCCTATATTTATAGGTAATCATTAAATCTAAACCTAATAGAACTCGACTAACAATAAAACAAACAACTTGTCCAATAACAATAATTGACTAATATAAATAATAGCTTTTGAATCCTTCTCGACAATTTTGTCGACGTTGTCTCGATCTATATATCTCAATACTACTCTTTTAACATTTATTTTCACATAATTAACGGATTCAAGGGGTCTGGAATTTATGGGTTGCTAGGGACAGTGTCTTTAGATTATTATGGCTTTTTTTTTTCTTGTAAAAGTTATTATAAATATATATCTTTGAGTATCACTTGATTAAAAATGAAAAAGTATGCTTCAAAATCACAGCGAATCTTTTTTCTTTTGTCATAGTTTAACAGTTCCGTTAATTTGAAAAGAAAGTGTAATTATTTTCCCACTTACTATACATAGACCAAAGCATCATTCCCCTCATTTATGGAATTTCAGTTCAATTGATCATATTATGTGGGACGAAATCAATAATTAACTCTATATATTGATGAATCATTAGAATTATTCAAGGGGTCACAAATGTTACTAGCAATATATGTTCATGTTCAGGTTCAAGTCATTTTAATGACAACAACCGAATTTTAAATATACATCTATGGATAATACTAAAAAATTGCACACGTTTGAATTAATTAAATGACTTGCTAAGTGCTAACGCGATTGGGCAATGATGTCCCAAAAAGATCAAATTAGAGCATTCGAGTCATTCACTGGAAAAGTATGGTCACCTACATACAGGTGGGGTGCTACATGATAGAGTTCGTTTCATCGTTCAAATCAAGCAGGAATATATATATGCTCGGTTGGAAAGAAACAGCTATTTATCATTATAACAACTTAGCCCCTATAAGAGATTATGAATTTATTATTGTCACCAATAATTTTATAATCCGTATAAATTATTTTTGCACGTTCTTGTTGTCGTTGTATATTATGGAATTAAGGAATGGTTGTAGTCTCAAACGAATTTGGATGGTAACAATTTTTGTGATGTTGTGTGGTTACAGTACATAAAATATAGGAAACAATCAAAAACCATCTCACATATTAAGTTAACTAGTTATATGTGCACAGTCTTACCTGTGCAAATTATTTTATTATTTTTATAATAAAATTATAATGAAATTTTTTTAAAAAAAAAAAACCTAAAAGAAATAAGATGAAAAAGTTACCATGGAGAAAATAAAGATAGAGGACTGTGAAACAACTTTTATTTTCTTGGTGATAATTATAGATGATACGTAGTAGATAATATTTATACTAGTAGTTTATAAAATTTATCATGTTAGACGATTCACATATGGAAGAAGTTACTATGAAAATTAAAATAAAAAAATTATCAGGAAGGGTAAAATAGGAAATACATTAATTTGACTTCACTTTGTAACCGTCAATTCACCCCTTGCACATTATATATAGTATAGATATCATTGATTTAGGCGATGTATGCCATTTATTTCAAATACCACGACTTAATATATACAGTAATAATAATGCACACCTCCGAACCAAGACTTAGCTGTGGATTTATAAATCCAGAAACCTTCATATGAGAGAGGTCTTGGATAGATCCACAAAAGGATCTTATACTCTCTCTGGAAAAAAAATGCACACACCTCCGGATTGTCCTATTTAATTTTTCAATTTTATTGCCTTAATAATTGACACATATAACTACTATTCAAATCAAAATTATCATAATAAAATATATTAACAATGCTAGTATTTGATGTATTTTTTTAACAAATATTGTACAAAATAAATAAAAATAATTTAATCTAATAATTTAAAAATCAATCATCAAAATTTAAA
Source organism: Lithospermum erythrorhizon (assembly GCA_019722365.1). Lineage (NCBI taxonomy): Eukaryota > Viridiplantae > Streptophyta > Magnoliopsida > Boraginales > Boraginaceae > Lithospermum > Lithospermum erythrorhizon. The sequence goes on from JADFUC010002295.1 coordinate 1,091,528, forward strand.
ATGGGTAAGAATAAAAAAACGACCGAGGTAGTATCTACTCCGTATATACACTTGAGATTTGAGGAAGCAAAGGTTGACCCATATCACCACCGAGAATCAAATTTGAGAAACCATGTGCAATTTGCCGTTAGGATCGAGTTATCATTCTTTATGTAGTTCAGAACTCAGTCCTCTCATACCAAAATAATACTTCTATTAAATTAAATATTCTAAGTTATTGAGTTGGTAGAACTAGTGTATGTGTATTAACTCTCATAATAATATTTTGGCTGATACCGATGTTGTTCATCAGATACCATTTTTCTCTTTGCATGTGGATTAAAGAATATAATGTGTATTCCATTCATTATTTCTCCCTCCATTTTTAATTAATTGACATTTTGGGATTTCGTATCGAGGCTTTGACCAATATTTACTTTTTATTCAATAATCCAAAAAATATAAAATTGATATCATTGAATTCATTTTTAAAATTTTCATAATATTATTTATTATAATTTTCTGTCACGAATATAAAAAAAACAAATTAATGATTGAAGTTGTATACCGAAAAGTAAGAAATTCTATTAATTTAAAATGGAGGGAGTATATCTTTACACATCTTTTAATTTATCCTGTTTGATCACACATTATTGAATTTTATGTACTATTTTAATATTTTTATTAATTCACCTCGAGGACATGTATATATCACATAACAATTCACATATATAAAACTACTAGTAAAAGGCAAATGCATTTATGCGTGCGTGATTCATTATAATGATAAAGTAATTTAAAAATTATATTTCCTAAGATCACTTTTCCTAAAATGAAAATCCCAAATTTTATTTCTTTAGTTCAAATTTGTGGAGTGAAATAAAATTGAGTAATATGAGATGAATTTGAATCACCCTAAAACTTTATGTAAATTCTAAACAATACCAGTTTCCTTTAAAAAAAAATCATCTCCCGCCCCTTTACATGGTGATAATCGAACCATAATCTCTAAATATCTTCACTGCATCGTCATCCCCATCAAGCTAATTGGTGAAAAATTATAATAGAGAAACAAAATTATGTATTAAAAAATATCTTCACTACATCATCATCCTATGAAAACTATGAAGTCATAATAATTAACAATATCATTTATCTATTTTAAACTTCATTATCAAAAAATTCATTTGTCATACTCAAACAATCAAAACTTATGCATCTTTATATTTTTTTAATGAAAGTTAATATATAATGTATAATTATTTGTTGTTATATTTTAAAATGAATTGCTTAAAGAAATATGCTGATGCATTCAATCATGCTTCTTTCTTACTATAAATTCATTAATTTCACATAGAAATTAAAGATACTGAGATAATCATGACCATATAGAACATTTGTATATGTTCAATGCCTAGTATATTATTATACACAAAGATACTCCTAAATAAATTATTCTAAGTAAATAATCAATAAAATATTTCAACCATCAAATTTAAAGCTTATGAATACTACATACTAAATCCATATGTAAAAGATTATATGATTTTCTTTTTCAATAATAAAAATTATTTAAAACTCAACCAACAAAATTCAAAAACTATGAATACTACATACTACCTCCATTTCTAAAATGTTGTTTAATTTTCTTTTGCAATAGATAAAATAATTTAAAAGTCAACCACCAAGATTCAAAACTTATGAATGCTACATACTAAATCCATCTCTAAAATTATTTGAACTCAACCAACAAAACTCAAAATTTGTTAATACTACATAGTATATCCATCTCTGAGTAGTGGTTCAATTTTCTTTTTCAATAATCAAAATTATTTGAAACTCCACCATCAAAATCCTAAATTTACAAATACTACATACTACGTCCTCCTCTAAAAGATTGTTCAACTTTCTATTTCAATTGCCACAATTATTTAAGCTCAACCAACAAAATTTAAAACTTATGATTACTACAAACTTGCTATCCTACATACCTTCATCCCTAAGAGATTCTTCAATTTTCTCTTTTCAATATATAAAAAATAACAAACAATATGATCTTTATTGACATATACAACTATGATTTGAATCAAAATTTTCATGTTAATAGTAAATTAGGTTGGAAATACTATAGGTTGATATACTTTTCACTAAGTAATATACAAATTTTTATAAAATATTTGAGTTAAAAATTTTAAAGTCAAAACTCGTCAAATTATTACGTCATTGATACATAACTTAAGTAGCTCAATCCATCGGGAAAATATTGTCTATCTCTAGAATTATTTTTATTTATAAAATTATCAAACTTTGTAGTCCTAATTCATATAATAACTTTGACTTGAAAAAAAATATAATAATTTTATTATTACATTAAATATTAATATTTTAAATATTTTTATCAATATTATATAATATATAGAAAAATGCTTGAATTTAAAATTAGTGAAGGGTATTATTTAGATCCATATTGGATCAAAATCGACCTCGTGTCATTGCAACTTACATATAGGGAGAAGTGTATATACCAATTTCCAAAAGTTGCGTTCATAATGAAGAAAGATTAACATAAGACAACACGAACGAATAAAAATCTATTTAGTTTCAAAATTCAGACCAGACTAAATAAGGGGTTTCAATATGAATTTAAAGTCGCTTTACGCCAACCTTATTCCAATACTTCAAGTGAATTTCATGATTTCAAAACTATAACCATATTAATATGTAAAAAAGCAAAAAGTCAAAATCAAAGTCAAAATAAAAACATAACCTTTAACCATATCATAAAAGATTGTCCTTCCATCCCAAAAAAATTGATCAATTTGTTTTAATTTCATTAATGAGTTTAAATAGATATGTTCATTGTAATATTTTATTTATAAATATGACCCAATTTATAAATCTTTTCTTGAGTTTTTAGTATTTTATAAAACGTTTCTGAAAAGTTACTTAATTATTTTCACGATTGAAAAACTACCTTAAAAAGCTTCACGAAACATCAATATGACATATTAATGAAAACTTACACGTCAGCTCAAGCGGTCCTGCTAATTACGTGGTGATGATGTTTGACCAATAATTATCGTCTGAAATATTATATTTCTTGTTAGAATTTGCTTATACAAGGGTTAACAACATTCTTTGCAGGAAAAGGTAATTGCTAAGGAGTTTATTGTTTTACCATTATCGAAGTTGTTTTCAATACAATATTTTAATTTTCAAGAAACATAATCATATTAATCCAAGAAACATAGTTAAAATAGGAGTATGATGTGTTTATGGTGGACATTAGTTGAAGAGTTATGGTTATAGTAGGGGAAGGACTTGCTTTACATACGTAGAAAAAATATTGATTTTAATTTATCAAGTAAAATACAATTATAGCCTTCATTAATGATCACAACATGGTTATTTAGTAAGGGTATTTTAGTCCATTCAATCACGAAAAAGGGGAGAAACTTTTAAAGACAACTGGGTAGCATATATATATATATACATTCCTTTGTCTAATACATTATTATCTACTAAGATAATTATGACCATCTAAGTAAATTAATGACTCATATATCTTTGAGAAATCTAACTAAATAACCAATACTCCCTCCGTCTCAAAATAAATGATTGTTTAGATGAAAAATATTTTATTAAGGGATTGTGAAAAACTACATTGAGATTGTAAAAACTACATTCGAAATGTAAAAAACTACATTGAAATTGTAAAAAGGTACATTGAAATTGTAAACAATCAACTATTATGAAAAAATAAATTTTCTAGACAATCATCTATTTTGAAATGGAGGGAGTATAATTTTTCAACCATTTAAATATAAAAGTTATGAATACTACATACTAAATTTATCTCTAAAAGATAGTAAAATTTTCTTTTTCAATAATCAAAATTATTTAAATCTTAACCAACAAAATTTCAAACTTATGAATATTATATACTACCTCCATATCTAAAAGATTGTTCGATTTTCTTTTTCTAGTCAAAATTATTAAGATTATGAATACTACATACAAAATCCATCTCTAAAAGAGCGTTCAATTTTTTTCAATAGTCAAAATTTTTTAAAGCTCAACCAACAAAACTTAAAAATTATGAAAACATCATAGTACCTCCATCTCTAAAAGGTTAATTGATTTTCTTTTTTGAATAGTTAAAATTATTTAAAAGTCAACAATCAAAATTTAAAATTCTCCATGCTAAATTTCACATCATTTCTAATAAATGGTCAATTTTCTTTTCAATAAATTAAAATTATTTAAAAACTCAACCAACAAAACTAAAAATTATAGAAGACTAAAGAATTGTAGAAGACCCCCAACAGAGACAAAACTAAAGAATTATGAAATTTGCACACTCCATCTCTAAAATGTTCATGGTTTTCTTTTTCAATAGTTAAAAGATGTTTAAAAACTCAACCACCAATTTAAAATTTATAAATACTAAAATAACTAGCGTCATTCTCTAAAAGATCACTCAATTTTCTTTTTCAATAGTCAAAATTAAAAAATTATTATTAGAGAAAGATTTTCTAGATTAATTTTTTAATGATCAAATTAACAAATTTTTTCATCCTAATTTATATACATAACATTGATTTGAATAACAAATTATAATATTTTTAGCAAATTGTGTTAAATATATTAATACTTTAAATATTTTTTAATATTAATAATATTTTCATCTTATTTTAACCTAGAATTTCATACCTTTGATTCAAGTAAAATATTGTGTCAATTTTTATATCAAACTTAATAATTTTTATTAAGTAGAGTCCTATAATTTCATATCATATACAACCTTGTAATAAATTAGCTATAATAAAATAATTCTATTTACATAAGAACCTATATTAAAGGATTTGTATTTGTACTATTTTCTTAATTAAAATTTATCAAATACAATTATACCCTTCATTAAGGAAATTATTTTGGTGATCCGTTCAAAAAAGGAAGAAACATTTCATAGGACTCTACTTAATATTATTAAGTTTGTGCAAAATTCTATTTATTATTTTATTGAATAATCCCAAAGTATAAATTCTACATGTACAAGGGCCCTATATTATAGGATTTTATATTTTGTTCTGCTTTTATTTTAATTAAAATTTATCAAAATATAATTATACCCTTCATTAAGGGTATTTTAGTCCGTTCAAAAAAGGGAAGAAACTTTTAAGACAATTCGTACTTTTATATATATATATATATAGATTATGTGTTAATCAATATCATTGATATATAGGTAAATTTGTCAGACGGTATAATTTCATTCATGAAATCCCTTAAATCTTGATTATGTTCTCGATCAATATATAATAAGATCTTATAGACTAGTTTCCATCCAAATTAAGGGGTGAAATGAATAATTGGTGTGTGCTTATTAATAATGATTAAGATTATAAAAAATCATTAATTGATACAGAGTTGTAGATTTGTAGTGATTAAGCAAATCAAATGAAGAAAAAAAAAACTTGGGACAACAAGGTATTCCCTCCGTTTCTATTTAATTATTTTTGTTACCCAACTTTTTTATTTCAAAGTACTTGTATTTCTAATATAGAAAATTATAATTAACGTTTTCAATATATTTTTTATATTTATTAAATTATCAACCAACCAATGGTATAATTTCAATTAATTATCATTCTACATTTTCAATGTATTTTTTGATTACTTTTTTATTTTCTTAATTTATGTACAAATAAATAAACTAGGTCTAGGAAGATAACTAAAAGTAAGAAGATAAGTATTTATTAGTCTCTATCATGTTACGTTATGAGACAGACAGGTTATACGCACATCGCGTGTAATGTTGGACGGACAAGATTTAGATTTGTCTTATATTGAAGATCAAGAACCCTTGGATTTGTCACAAAATAGAAGAATTTAAAAATTATAAACATGCATATTTTTATAAGTGTTGTAAGTAGCATAATGTTCCCACCATTATAGTGTTTGTAAAGAAACAGACCGGCATGACCCTCTAACTGTCTTTCCTTTGTTCCTTATTAAATTATGTATTTTTTCAATAACATGTGTATATAAGTAAGCTGCATTCATCTTCAAGAAGCTCATCAAACATTTCTTTGAATTTAAAGAAGAAAAAAGGAAAGAAAACAAAATGATGAAAGAAAGTTTTGGGCTTGAAATCACAGAGCTAAGATTGGGGCTTCCAACTTCTGTAGAGAAAAATGTGAAGAAAAGGGTATTTTCGGAAGTTGAAGATGAGAAGAAGGGCTCCAATGTGAACAATGATGATGATTCTAAACAGAAAACTAAGAATCAAGTTGTGGGATGGCCTCCTGTGTGTTCATATAGGAGGAAAAATAGTTTTAATGGGCGTGAATCAAAAAAGATGTACATTAAGGTTAGTTTGGATGGTGCACCAATTCTTAGGAAAATTGATTTGAGCACTCACACATCTTATTCGGATCTCATCATGGCTCTTGAGAAGCTCTTTGGTTGCATTGGCATTGGTGAGTCAACAAGTCATGTTGTTTCTCATCTATACAATTTAAATTATTGTCTGGTTGGTATCAAACACTTCATTCATTCATGATGATATTTTTGTTTTTTGAGAAGAAATTTTGATCATATTTTGATAGTTAACATGTTTTCACCCACAAAATATACTCCGTACTTAAATAAACAAAAAATTGATTTATTAATCATGCACAACTAACAATGCAATTTATAGCTTAATTAAATATATAATAAATGAAAGGTATAGTACTAACAGTATCCATGTCATAATTTTTTATAGGTGGCGAAGCAATGGAAGATGCTGAGAATAATTCAGAGTACGTTCCAATCTATGAGGACAAAGATGGAGATTGGATGCTTCTTGGTGACGTGCCTTGGGAGTAAGTCTTTAACTATATATGTGTCTATGTGACAATATTATGAGACAAATTAAAAGTAGGCCATTCGAAATATTTTTCCTAACAATTGAGAAGGGTTCGTTATTTTTTATGGACTCAAATGGGTTCTTTGAGGAGTTAAAATTAGTGCATTCCAAATATTGAAGTATGTCCACCTAATTGCAACCTAGCTAATTGGTGATTATATATTTTGTTCAAACAGGATGTTCTCTGAAAGTTGCAAGAAGTTGAGGATCATGAAGAGATCAGATGCTAAAGGCATGGGGCTTCAAACTCAAGATCTTTTGAAGGGAATCACAAAAGAATCATCTATTTAGGATCGTTGATCATCCAAGTGAAGAATTTGACTAATGAATCGTCGTCCAAATGCCTCGACAATTTTATGATGTGTCTAGCTATTATAGTACTGATATATTCAAATATTTTCTCCATTTTCAATCTCCATTTATAACTTGTCAAGTGTAATGTAACAATATAAATGTATTAAACAAGCACTAAAGTCTATCATACTTTTAGTATTATTATGCAATACTCTTCAGAATCAATTATATATATGGGGTGTATGTGTTGTTATCTTGTTATGTGACTGAATGTATAAGTAATTAATTAGTATTGTGTAAACTGATTGAGATTATTTTGTTAGTTTTTATTTTTTAATCGATCCAGGGAGCTTTGGAGTTTGATGTATATGTTGGATCGATTTCATCTAAATGTACTGCAAGATCAGTAAAATTGAAAAGGGCTACCGGTGTCCGAAACGCCGGTCAATGGCGACAGTAACTATGACAATCTTAAGATAGTGAAATTGATCATTGCACTAATTTATTTCAAAAAAAAAAAAATTTATAAGGTTGGCCAAGTTGGTGGAATAGGTGAGCTTGTCATGAGTTTGATTTCTCCCTACCAATACTTTCTTGGTGATTTGCAGACTTTATGCGTCAACCCGAGGTGAGTAGGACTAAATCCACACCGAAACAGTGTTAAAAAGAAATAAAATGACTATTTTACCCATAAATGAAACTTCCTCAAATAAATAGGGAGGCAAAATAGTAATTTCATTCCCCTTTTCTTTTTACTGTTTTGAGTGTGACTTTAGCTCCAGTAACCCGAAATCTATCCGGTACATACTCTACGAATAACAACAACGGATCCCCGTTAGCAAAGGGAGGGAAAAAAACCTGGTTTGATTGTGTCGAGTCTCCGCAAGATATGTAGATACATTTAATCAGAAAACGGTCACACCCTTAAATCGAAACAAAACATGTAGATAATTGATTCACAAAATCATAACACCCTTAATTGGAGTGAGTTGTATTTTTATATAATGAATGATACATCATTCATGAATCCTAGTAGAATACAATAAGTATTATCTAACATGGTGGAATCCCCATTACAGTTATCTGAATCCAGACATGATCTCCATAGTCAAAACACAAGAGCTACCCATTTAATTGAAATGAAACTTGAACGTAAACATATTCAAAATAAAATAAGTCGCAACCATCTGTAATTAATATGAACATGTACATGCACTCAGAACCCAAAAACAGAACAGATTCAAGACTTCATATGAATTTAGACATGATTTCTTGATAATATTTCACTGTATACTTACATTTATCTCTAGAAGAACTATTTTTAAGTTTATTCTGAGTCTTGGTTCATGAAAACATGCCGATTATTAATTAATTCTCGTGTGTAGTGAATCCAATGAATGAACATAAGAATGGATATTTGAATTTAGTACTTCCCAAAACAAGTAGGCGTTATATTATGATTATGAGGAAATTATTAGGTTGGAAGACATTAAATTTAATTTGTTACGGTGCATGAACTTGGATTATTTTCCACATGGAGTAGAAACAGAGGTTTTCTGGTGAGTACATATTTGATACATATAGAACCTCAAACTGAGGGTTGAAACATTGAAGAGGCCAGGTTCATTGAGTGTCGAGTAGTCTGCGTAAAAAGCGGGGGTCACATCTTAAATCTTAAATGAGGCACTCTGATAAATAATTTTTCTTTGTATGTAAATAAATAATGTAATTTAAAATCGGTTTTATTCGATAATTGATAGAGCATTCGTTTCAAGAGCTTAACTTTTGAGAATTTTATTTATTCGATTCTACTTTTTTTCTTAAAACTTTAAAAGTAAATATAAATTCGTATTTTTACAGTTCTGTTAACATAACTAAAGGCTAATGATGACAAAGCGATAGATTATGAATTTATGGATAAAGCAAGCTTGAGATTATTTCTTGAAATAATGAGCAAGCTTGTAATCAGTGCTTCCTCTCTAATAAGAAACAAATGGTCGCTATTATTAGTATTTATATAAATTTAATATATCAGAAAAATTATATAATTCATATAAATCCCTTAAAAATTAGCTATGATATATTAATAACAGAGAATCACTGCATATTCTGATCCGATGGTCGTAATAAAAAATAATTTGCACAAAACTCAAAGGGCACGTCCGAACAAAATAACAAATATCCTTGAAAAGTAAATCAAAGATATATGCGATGGGCTCTCACGTCATTACAAAAGACCGATCGAGAACAAATCATGGCAATCATAAGTAAGAGGATTCGGCTAGGTATGATCAATCGGTATTGGGTGGGGCCCCCAATCTGACGTCAGGCACTTTTGCATAACCGGGCCTATTATTGACTATAAGAGGATTTATTCTTCTAAATTCCTATGTTTGGTGTGAAGATTGTTGTTGAATTACAACAGTAATAAAAGCTACTAGCGTCATTAGAAAGGAAGAAGGGAGGAAATAAGTTGGTAGAATAGGTGAAGCTTTTGTGATTCTGGTGCGTGGTTTAATTTTTTTTATAAATACTTTCTTGGTGAGTCTGTTCTGAGCACATTTGAGTGTGTTTTCACATGGTTCTTATTTCATTAGTACTTGGCTGCGATTACTGTTATATAAGGAATGAATGAATGTGATTTTTTTTCTTAATGAAAGTGCTGCAATCGAAAATATTCAAATTCAGAATAATATCTCGTGACTATTAAAATAACCTAATGATTAGATATAAATGTGAATTGACATGAATGAGCGTAGCATTTTAATTATATTCAATACTTGATTTTAATTTTGACTATATACTTCATGTTTAATAGAAACAACCCATTTAAAGGAGTTTGTATTTTAATTAGGTGAGCTTGTAATCTCAAGGTCATGAGTTTGCATTTTAGTTTAATGGATTGTTTTTTAATTAATAATAATATTTTCTTGCAATTTTCATGATCAAAACTTCACCTTCAAGATAAAAAATATAATGTCAATTAAAATGAATTGAAGTGATTACTAATTATTAATTACTACTCCATGTTTGGTATTAGCCCTAACGTCTAAACCAAATAATTTCTATTTTAATTAATTGGTGTTAAAATAATGAAATTAGGCTTGGATAATAAGAACCTGGTTTTAAGGCGAAGGTCCTATATGATTAGTTGGGTTGAGATAGGATCATTAATCTCCATATCAATCTCAACCCTCTTTTTTAATGTTTGAAAGGTTCAATTTGATTCGCATGTTCGTGTTGATTAGAAAATGTTAAATTCATAATATATTGGAGTATTATTTTATCATTGCATATATATTTAATTAGCCCCCTCCTACCAAACCTAACTCGGAATCATGATAACGAAGTTTAGTACAACCAGAATTTCTATGAAAATTCTAACGTCCATAGCCTAGCCTTGAATGTTGAGATGACATTTCAAGAAACTCATTGTGGATTTGTGGTCTCTCTAACGCAAATTGCACGCATAGATTTGTCAATCACATTATTCGTCCGCTCATAGAAAAAGATGGAAACTGTGATGAAAACTTGAGAGTGGTGTCGGATTAAATTAAGCAAAATTACCAATTTAGGTGAAGCATATCAAGATGAGGGCATTGATTATACATAACTGATTTTATTTTTCAAATCTCTTTTTGACATTCAAGATGATTATGAGGTGGCTATTCCAACTAGCTAGTGGCAAATGAGGTCAGGTGTTAAAGTTAATAGTCCCAAATTATCATGCCTTAAATTCAATTAAGTTGAAATGGAAGCTAATATTTATATATATGGTACAATCTCCTTCAACATCATAGTAAATATTCACATTAAGTGGAGGAACTAAAGAGGTGCAGAAAACAATCACCCTAAGAAGTTTTTGAATTTTTTTTTTTATATTATTAAAAAAATAGAATTCTACCAATTATTTATTCAAAAGTTTTGATGATCGTCCCTCCAAACTTTTTATATTTTCCGTCATTTGCCTAATACTAATTTTTACGTCACTTTATATAAAATTCCTAATTCCATATTTGCATTCTATCTTATTAACAATATTTCTTTTTGAACTAGCTATAAGCCTATAAGTGAGTAACATTCAATGATTCTAAGGGCTTTGATTTTTTATTATAAAAGTAAATAAGGAGTATATTATTATATTTTTTCAATATTATTGAAAAATTCATGGTAATATATAGTAATTTTACTAAATTACTATTATATTTTTCAATATTATTCTAAATTTACATTGAAGTATATAGTAACTGAAGGCTAAGTATTAGCATTATAGGGTAGAGTATTGCAGACAGTCGAAATTTATTAAATAAATTTAATATGTCGATTTATTTAATTGGTGAAATTGAGCCAAAGAAAATTAGTCCACACGAGCTATCACGTGGTAATTAGAGGTTGACTCAAGCCACAACCTAAAAAATCAAACACGTAATAGACAATAAAGGTTTCGAGGAATTAACCTGAGAAATTAAATTAAAAAGTCAGTGGGTTTTATAATTAATTAACACAAATTTTAAGCTGTCTTCAGAAAATAGCCCAATTAATATCAATCGAGCTAGGGATGAAAATCCCCAAATTTATTAAATCGATTTCGGCTATTTGGCTGAAATGGGATTCAGGAACTTCGAGGCAAAATAAAGACTCCTAGAAGAGCAGGTTTAAAATGAACATTCCAAAGAGTCGGAGCTAATATGAAAATAAATTTGGCGCAAAAAAGAATCCCAAGACTTAGCAGTTAAATGAAATAGAATCATGTCTTGGAGGAGGCAAAATAATTTCCATAAAATCAGCAGTACCAGAATTCCATGAGTTAAAGATCAAATCAGTGATTATGGATCAACCAATGAGAAGAAAGTCGAAGACTATAAATACCTATTATAACGAAATTTTATCTGGCTCTGACAAAAAGCTCACACGGCGAATTTAGCATAAACTGACTCGGAAGGTATTTCTTCATAGAAAAGCATAGAAGATTGTTGCTTATTATTCGAGGAGAAAATATCAAATCTTCGACCTATAAGCCTAAACGGTGCCTAAATTGAAGAAGAGCTAAAGTGAAGAACACAAAAAATTTTCAATTTCGAGACCAAAATAGGCACCTAGAATTGAGTCTGAGTTGAATTTACGCTATTCTCCGGTCTAAGTACAAATTCCATAGGATCGTACATCGATTACAGCACAAATTGAATTACAGCTTAGGATCATGCAAGCCGGTCCCGGGCGTAAGTCAGAAACATAAATCCGGTATGAAATAGGATCGAAATCAGACTCAAACAGTCTAGTCTAAAACTTCACGTCAAATCGAGTCGACATCTCAAGCGGTCAAAAAGTGCGCCAGGAAGCGATGGCCGATAGTCGGACCTCAATCGTTTGATAAACTTTCTTTGTCTATAGATAGGATTTCCGAATAAGTTTCATTAATTGGTGTCATGCTGTAGATAATAAAATATTTCTAGCGTTCTGACTATACTGTCGGTAACATATATAAAAAGTGTGACTAGAGTTGTGTTTATTTCACGTTTATTTCTTTTTTATTTATTAATTCTTAAATTCTGTTCTCTGCAAAATCCTAAAAAGTTAGGCAAACATATTATCTTTTTAATTAATAATTTCACTACCTCATAATTGATAACACATGAGTTATAATAGGAATTAACTACTATTAAATAATAATATATTTTATGTAGACCTATTGTTATTATTATTATAATAGGTGTTAGTTAAATAATCATATGCTTTGTGTAGAATTATTATTATTATTTATTATGTAGAACTATTGTTATTATTATTATAATAATATATATTAGTTAAATAATCATATGCTTGGTGTAGAATTATTATTGTTAGCAATATTATTAATAAAAATATTAATTAAAATATTCGAAGAACGTAAGTTTTGCATAATTTTGAATGATTTCGAATTAAGCATAAAAATATATCGAATATTTGAGAAATAAATTACGTATTATTAAACCCTTAGTCTCGCTTTAATAGTTTATTAAAAGATCTATATGTCCAAAATAAAGTACTACATAATAATTCTTGTGATGTGGTAGGGCATAGTTTTGAGCCTATACAAGTAGTAGTCGAGATAACGTCTCCCCCAGGACGGAAAAATCCAGCTAGAAGCCATTCGAAATCACTCTGTAAATGGTGGACCAATTTCAAGTTTCAACAACACTATCTTTTTTAGTTAGTAGAAGCTAAAATGGCCTCTAAAATTTACTGCCTTCTTGGATTCGGCATCACCTATTTTCAGTAGTTTGAAAGTGAAGGGTACCAGCATCCACTAAAATGTACATATTGGTTAACTTAATTCTTATACATCATCTAATACAACTATACAGTGTGCAAACTATTTATTTATTTATACCAATAAATCTTGAATTTCACACTCCATCCGTCTCTATTTATTTGATTGTTTAAAAAAATAATATTTTATTAAAATAATTATTGATTGTACAACTTTCAAGAAGAGAGAAAAATTATCAACCAATAGAAAAATAAATATTATGAGACAAAATAAATTTCAATGCAAAAAGTTACATTGATAAATGAAACATTCACTTATAATGAGAAGAGAAATATTTGTTAGATGATCACTTAAATAGATATTGAGGGAATATATAGTTGTTTTCTATCTGATTTACAATTCAGTGATAAAAATATAAATGACACAGGTGGGAGAGTTCCTAATCTCTCCCTTACCGAAAGTGTTACTCACTAAAACACATCTATAATTATTTTTATTAAAGATACGCTGTAATTTTTTCGGAGTAAAAACCTAGACGAACAATCAACAGTTTAGACAATTAATTGAGTTTGTGACGTAAAGTTAACTTCTGAGTGACGATTGTCCACATAGCAACTTGAAGACTGGCCAATGACATAAGAACACGTGTCCCTAGAAATATGTACAATCCGACAAAGCAACACGGTCACCTGCTTCAGTGGTACCGGTTTCTATATCTGGTCTATTGGCACATCTGGACTCTTAAAAAGTTGACTTTACCTCAAGAACCTCGACATGTTGACCCACCCTGCTTTTCATTATCATCGCACGGTATTAGGATTTTAAACGAGTTTGAACAGAATCAAACCTTATCGAGTAAAATTTTATTTTTTGGAGTTTATATTGAATTGAGTGAATCTAATCATTATAATCAATTGACAAATCAAACCTTGATCGAGTCAAGTTGCATGTTTAATTTAACTTGATGGCAACTCAATTTATATATTTTATTTTATTAGATTGAGTCTTTAACTGAATTTAAGCTCGATAAAAAGTTTATGGGGTACAATGGACGAGACGCTCAATTTCTTAACTTTGCACTACTAAAATTAGGAAAATATGGCCATCTTAGATTTTCGACGCATAGATAGTTTTAATTATAATTAAATATTTTCATACGAGATTACATTTATGTTGATAATTTAAATGTAGATTCTCATCAAAATGAAAGAAAACATAAAGACATAAACCATATCATGTGAGATTTTCCCACTTTTGCTTTATTTGTTCCCCTTCTCTTAATTGTTTTAGTTTACTTACATATACTTGTTGGGATTTGCCACCAAATACTATAAACTATTTAAAATTATGGTTCATTTTAAATCAAAGTTATAGAAACCTCGATCCAAATTAAAATTATACATATCAAATAAAACTAACAAAATTAGTTAATCTAAACCCATGCCTATTTAAAAAAATTTGGTCATGCATAACTCACCCTAGCCTTTTATACCATGATGTAGTTGGAATAAGTTTAAATGTTGTTAGTGAGCCAAAAAGTATAGGCAATGAACGATTCGAGCACGAACATCGAATTCTTCACGATAACGTTTCAAACGTGGATGCATGTTAGTGCAACAAATGTCTCAAAGTGACAGAATACAACTTTTCAAAAATTCTGAGATCGATCTATTGTCTCCTTCTTTAGATTGTAATCAAGTCCCCTGTGGGCACCTAGGCGACACATACAGTTAAATTCCACTACACCAAAAAATAGTAATGGAAAGAAACAGGGGGATGAATTCAGGGGGCAAGCAAGAGCTCAAACTTGAAAATGCAAAATAATCTCAACCTAACCACTTGTTATACTAGACTCGTGTATATACTGAAGACTTAAATTTTATATACATTTTTAAAAATAATTTAAATGATAGGTGGAGAATAATTTATTATGACTTTTTTTTAGGAAATTTAACCGTCTAAAATGTTCATTTAATTTATTTAGTTCAGGAAGGATGACAGATTTTTACAATGTATCGATATACTCGGTTAAAGTGAAGTGAGGCCAATAACTAAAATTTATTCGGTATATCAATAGATACTATTCTAGCTTGTATAATTATATTAGGCTATTGATAGATTTATTTATAGTTTAGTCTATATTATATAAATAGGCTACACATATTATTATAATGGACACATAATTATTTTGAGCTGACATGTCATATTCAATGAGACTCATTTACTTTCTTGTATGCAATGTTTTCTTCGCGTAAAGTGCTTGATGACTCACTTCATCTCTGCTACCAATACGCTCCTACTCGCGCGTCAAATAGTTCCCCATTACCCATTGATATACCCATGCCGGTCCGCCTCTCGCTTGCAATGCCCTTGAAATCCTCCCAAATTCTACACAAATGCCACTTTGCTCCTTTGTGCCGAATCCCGCTCCTACAGCGTCTATCTGAGAAGCCAATATGAAATTTTGCTTGATCGAATACCTTGTTTCATTGCCCTCTACCATCAGAGTGCCTCGCCCTGGGTGTTAAAAATATAATTCGTTCAATGTGGATTTTGGTCATAAAATTGATTCGATGGTTCTTTTTGATATATAGGCTTCATTGAGTAGGAAAACTCAACATGTTGGAATTATTTATTGGTGATACATTTAACTTCACAACAAACCACTTCTACACGTTAAACAGTGTTCTAAAGCGCTCTATCACAGTCTGGTCATCTGGCGGCTTGATGTTAAAATGCTCTACATGGTGATTTATATGAAGCGATGTACATGTCAATGAGACGGTTTTTGAGATCGCGTATCGATTATGTTTGCAAGTTACGCATGAAATCTACATACATGGCCTCAAGCAGGCTCCTCGGGCTTAGTATCTAGCGATTTCTTGACTATGTTTCTACTGATGGTTTCACGTATAGTAAATCGATCAACTTGTTTGCTCCCATAAATGAGGTACAGACACGGCATACATGTGTTGATGATATTATTCTTACTATCTCTTGATATAACTTACGTTCGCGTAATATATGTATTTCTTTGAATGTTGATTTTGCTGCATGAAAGATTTGGGCAAACTTCGATTATTTTTGAGTATTCTTGTCATTAAATCATGAGATGGTGCCTTTCTTTCTCAGTATCATCACCCATTGAAGCTATTATTTCTCGTCTTGGCATGTGTTAAATTGTAAAATCTTCTTACCCAGTACTAAGTCTAGAGGTGAGTGTCTCTACATCCTTGTGAGATCCGTCTTTGTTTCGCGGTTTGGGCTGCAGCCACTCAGCATTTACCGAGACCGGATATTTCTATGCGGTTAAAGCATATATGTTTCTTAAATTAAATGCCCACATAGCCGAATCATAGCCTTGCTTTGCTACAGTGGTTTGTTATACAGTACTCACGGATTATGGTTTATATTTATATAAATCTTAAATGTGTCTTTGATCTTTATCTTGATGTAGATTGGGCGGGATGTCGAATGAAAGTCCCATACGGTTTGTGTGTTTTTAGGTGATAATCTAATCTCTTGGTCTTCCAAGCGTCGGGCAGTATCTTTCGTTAAGTCTGAGGTTGAATATACATTGGTATTGCTAATTTGTCTCAAACATATTTGGTTATGGAATTCTTTGTGCCCCGTTGACCAAAGAAACAATTGTGTATTGGCATGATATTAGTGTCATCTATCTGCTCTAAAAGTCCAGGTTCAACATCAACTGGACCAAACGCATTAAAACTTGAGCATGCGTTTTGTCAGGAAAAGGGTGGCTCGTGAAGGTCGTATAGGGTGCTTCGTGTTCTAGATATGAAATTCTTTGGCATCTTCCATAAGGCCTTCCAACTCATCTTATTCTGAGCTTGCCCAGGATATTAAATGCAAAACCGTTAGTGTCCTCCCGGCTTCCGTGAGGTGTATTAGTATATATCAATGATGCGTATTTGCAGCATGTGTCATGTTGTGCTAATCATAGGATTTGTTATAGTTTAGTCTATATTGTATAAATAGCCTACATATATTATTGTAATGGACACAAAATTCATTATAATCTTACACAAAAGGTCCTCAAACATAAATAAGGGGAACAACCAAACGTTTTCTGTTACTTTCTCTTAAAATATACTAGCTTTGTATAAAACCAGTCAAATTCAAACATCAAACAGACAGCATTATTAATACCAGTCTAAGAATATTAACCCAAAAAACCAAGAAATCTCAAAAAAATATAATGTCTTTGAATATAATGAAGGAGTTGCCGGAATCCAGAAGCTCATGTGAGAATTTGAAAGAAACTGAGCTGACTTTGGGCTTACCTGGTGAAACAAGGCTACAAAAATCGGGAACTAAGCGTGGATTTTATGAAACTGTTGATTTGAAGCTTGGACAATTTGAAAATGATAAAGAAAGTGAAGATTCTATTGTTGAGGATGAAGAAAAGGCTCCACCAAAGTAAGTACTCCAACACCATCCTTTCTAATAGTGAAAATTTCATATATTATCTTTAAATTTATTCAAGACGTGAGGAGGATCTTAATATAAGGCAGGCGAGAGAACTGATATATTTAATAAGGAAATATAGAAAGTGGGGGCAAACAGATTAAATTTTGAAAAAATAAATACGTAGTAGTAAAATTTGGTTACATATCGTCCCTCCCGCTCCCTTAATTCCTCCACTGTCCATGTAACATGATTACATGAGTTCGAATAAGGTTTTTAAGCTTAAATGTTGAGTATATACATTTTGAATTATTGGTATAGGGCACAATTGGTGGGATGGCCACCGGTGAGAGCCAACAGGAAGAACATAACAATAAAGAACAAGTACGTGAAGGTGGCTGTAGATGGAGCTCCTTTCCTTAGAAAGGTTGATTTGGAAACATTTAATAGCTACCACCATCTTCTAAATGTTTTTCAGGACATGTTTACGTGCCTAACAATCCGTAAGTAATAAATTCATTTTCATGATACTTCCACTTGGGACATATTTATTAGTTCTTTGCATAGGTATATTTAATATTTCTCTCTTGTGATTATTACTTATATGAGTTTTATATATATGAGTGTGTATATATTTGCAGGAAATGTTATGAATGAAAAGAAGCTTGTGGATACTACAAATGGATCTGAATATGTGGCAACATACGAAGATAAAGATGGTGATTGGATGTTACTTGGAGATGTTCCATGGAAGTAAGTTTCCTTTCTCACTTTGTTTCAAATTACAGTAAAAACTCTATAAATTAATGATACTGACAAAATTTATTAATTTAAAAAGTTATTAATTTATCGATAAATTAATAATTTATCAATTTAAAAGAATTTTTTAATAACATGTACGTTAATGAACTTCTTAAATTTATTGAGATTGATCCAGAAACATAGAATCATCCAAAAATATGAAAGATAGTAGAAATACAAAGAAGATGTAAAAAAACACTATTAATTATTTTCATATTGGTTATAGTATTAATTGAGTATTAAGTTTAGTATTATTACCATAAGTATTTCGCGTTGTAGCATAAATATAGAGTTAGTGCGTCCATATTTCATAAGTTTAATTACATACGATATTTATATTCTTCTACCGTTAACATAAATTAAATATTTTCATTAAGTTGTAATAATTATTTTTAATTTTAAGAATTGACCAATTTATGATTTTCTTGGGACCTATATATAAAGGATTTCTCGAAAAAATAGCATATTATTATTTTATCGATTTTGTAATTTTTAAGCGCCCCGAAGTCGGAATTTGGACAAATTTATTATTTTAGAGAGTTTATTAATTTATCGAGTATTAGTTTAAAGAGTTTTTACTGTAATTAGTACTCATATTTAATGTTAATAAGATGCAAATCTCTAAATTATATATGGGTGATAAATTGATATATATATATATATTTACAGAATGTTCGTTGAATCATGCAAGAAGATGAGGTTGATGACAAGCTCAAAGGCAATTGGACTCGGTAAGCTTTAATTTTTCTCTATAACTTCATTTGCTTTTAAAAAAAAGTTATTCTGTAATTTTCTTTATTATTATTGTATTATTAAAGTTCTTTTTGGGAGTAATTCTTAAGTTTATAATGTTTGACTTTCATTTATACAGCACCCAGGACACCATCCAAGAGTCTGACGGCTAGCTGTTGAGGACGTGCTTGTTAATTTGCTTGATCAGATTAAATAATAGCTATATATATTCTTGCATAAATATAATATATTGACATGTAGAGAATGGTAGTATTACTAAAGAGTAGTTATTCTCATAGACTCATCATGGAGTTATTCTCATCATAGACTTATGGAGGCGGTAATCATTTTGTTAAGGATCCCATTATGGATTAAAAATTTTAAAAACGAAACATCCGAAATGTTTTTATTTTTGAATAAATAGAAACAAAATGTTTATGTAATTTCGAAATTAGGAGATAAATATTATAGATCTTATTGTTGTATATCATGGATTATTGTTTTTATTCATCGACGTATGAGATAATTACAATTGTCCATTAATTATGTAAAAAAAGAAAATGTCCCCATATATTTTAGTTTAGTGTTATAGAAGAAAAGTGTCGTGTTCTATTTTAATTATATAAAATGTCCCCCTATACTTTAGTTTAGTGTTAGGGCAAAATAGTCATTTTGTGCAGAAACCCGATAATATAGGACCCAAGGACCATGACTGAAAAGAACGGATAGTATAAGGACCAACTAGAAAGTTACGCGATAGTATAGGGAGCAAATAGATAATTAGCCTTAAATTTTGGATATTTTTTCAAATCATATTAATTATGAAAATATCTTATTTAAAAGTAAAAAAATTATTAAACCTTTATTTGAAACATTTTAAATTACGTCATTGATTTCAAAATATTTTCTTTTATTTTTTATTTAGTTAATGATATTGAATATTTATATTTGTTACAATATTCATGTTTAAACAAATATTAATATATATAACTTATCTTGACTTTCCAAAATTTTATTACATTGTTTTCTTAAAATGTTTCTAAAATATTTTCGAAACATTGCTTATTTTTAACATTCTGAAATTATATCTGAAAACAAAACTTTGAATCGTGAATCCCATATTATTAAGAGTTGTCAATTGTTTTTTTTTTTTGGGTAGATGTTGAGCATATGTTTACACAAGTTGTTTTTTACTTTTTCTAGAGATGGAAAATGAAAGTTTTATAGATTTAACTCAAATATTTTCTTGCATTTGAGATTTAAATTCAAACATAAAGTATGCTAATTGTTGAGATTAAAAGTGGAACGATCCCATCAATCTTTAATACGGATTAATTCCCTATTTTAGATGCAAGGCCTATGGGTAATATATAATGAAAGCCCATTAAAGACATAGTCTATTGAATCATTGTATTGCAATAATGAAGACATCCTATCTAATTCCTAAGTCAACAAACAATAATTTTTTCACTCTTCTCACTTCCATTTTCAGAACAAAATCATAGGTTGGAGGAAACGTTTTCAGATTTTATGGGACTCAAATCTACTTATGCGGCTGGTATTGTTTTGAACAATTTGGTATTCGGATTTGGTGGGTGTACTGGAGGGTTGGTTTGTTGTTGTAAGAATATCAAAAGAGCTGCCAATCAAAATTGAGAAGAACAATGGCTACAAGAGTTATTTTATATACATGTTTCGATGATTAATGAACAATGTGCTCCACCCAATTATTAACCTGACCATGTATCATTTCCATATGCTAGGAGGTACCTATTACTTGGGTTGAAGACAGTAATGACCTTTCTTCTAATTTAATTCATACCATGTGTTTAGAATTATATGTATATGTACTGAATTATCAATTTGCCCGATTTGGGTAGTGACTTCCTGATGAATTTACCGGTTGGATGAACAATGAAAGCGATGGATTTGTGATAGTGAGGTATGGAGGTGTTAGGATTTCAGTAGCCGTCGAGCATCGTGAACTGCGTAAAGGGTGGAATTCATTCATTAGAAGTGCACATATAGTATCAGGCACCGCAATTCTCGTAGCTCATAGTGTTGGGAGGACACTCTCAATACTCAAGTTTAAGAGGGGAAATGGTATGAAATCCATATGGGACTCGAATGCTAATCCATTTGATAGTGGATATAAAACTGTCATGTCTATTTTAATAATAAAATGAACACACAATGATATAATTAACAAAATAACTTGGGTAGCATAAACACTCAAACCATGCAGTTAATGGCAATGGTGGGATGATTGGCCTGTGACACATCAAGAAACAAACAAAGAAAACTATGTTACAAGGTGAAACATCAAGCAAATTACATAATAATTGAAATCGGATATGGTGCATAAATGGATGGAACAAGGTATGCAAGAGATAACTACAACGCAAATGATTAAGTGGATTAGTAAATGTATATGTAATGTTGGACAAATTACCTTCCAATAGACAAACAAATTATAAATTAGTAATCAATATTGATTAGAAAGAAATATTTGAAAAATGAAGTGGTTTGAATAATGCTACAAGTTGAAAAATAATTATGAATATTTAATTTTGCAGGGTTTTCTTATAGGAAGTCTGGGTGTTCTTCATTTAACATTTGACAGTATGTGTATTTTAAACAAAAGAAATCCATATGGTTAATGAAAGTCATGACTATATTACGAATTGATTTATCTTGTAGAATTATCGAGGAAAAAGTACAAGCTCTTCTTAGTTCGATAAAGTTAACCGTCATTTGCTGATCGTAGGCAAGATATCGAAGTTCGGATTGATGATTCTGACAAAAGTACTCGTCGTATTTAACCTACAAATTACTAATGCAACTTTCCTACCTTTCATCTAATTTCTAATAATTGCATTAGGGATTATGCAAGCAGTATTGACACCTTTATAGACAACTATGTAGCACGGATGAAATTATTCATTACATTTACATTTGCATCTACTACAATTAACAAAAAATAATAATAAGATAAAAATAGCACGATTACAATGTTCAATATCAACTTTATCCCGAACACCGAATCACATATATTACGTAATCTTCTTTGTCTACGTATTCAGTTCAGGTAAAATAACTAATATACTACATATCCAAATGAAACTTTCACACAAAAGACAATCTTTTCCTGAAAACAAAATCGACACCTCTTTTCAATCTACTCATTTCGGTAAAATAAGCGATATCTTACATACCCAAAATGAAACTGTGAGCAATCTTTCACACAAAAAACTCAAAATCTGAACACTTTAAACCTTTTCACATCTTCAACACCTTACACCCTTTATGAACACTAAACACTAAACAACAAGCCTCCAAAATCATACAAATTCAATCTTCGTTACATAGTATTAAACAAATCAACATGATTAAATAAAGCAAAACATTTTAAAGCAAAGAAATGCATATAGTTAATATCAAGATAGTAGGTGTTCTTATTATACGTCTAGTTGATACACGATGCGAAACGAATGAATAAAGTATTGTTTATATTGCCATTGGAGAAATGATATAAGAAGATTGGTTAATTTTCCTAAGAAAATGAGAATAACGATATTGAATTAGCAAGGATTTTGAGAATCCATTCCATATTCGAATCAACTACTCAAAGTAGCTCATTCTGCTACAACAAAGGCATTAAGGTATTGATCATTTAGTCCCCAAGCGTGTACGACAATTACCCTGAATGACCCCCAATTTCCTCACTGCTATCTTTCAAATATTAATCTCAATTACATTGATTTTAGAAAAGCTTGAGACAAGCAATTTCAACTATTTATAATTAACTCATTCGATTTCATATATAATTAAGTAATTATAGAAAAAATACAAACACAATAATAATCATATTGAATAACTAGAACGATCACAAAGCTTACGGATTAAAGGCCAATGATGATCCTCAAGCTTTTTACATCGAACAAAAAGCCAAAATACCAAAAAGCTAAACAATTGAAATACCCCCAACAAATTAATCGACTAAAAGCAGTTAAACATCCATACATAGATGTTGAAAATGTGTAACAACGCATGCAATTTGACACAAGATCTGTGAAATAAAGGAGATAAATGGAGTTTTAATTAAGAGACTCAATATTATAAGAAAACAACAATCAATAATCTAATTTACTAAAACCAGAAAGAAAAATATTTTTAACTAACAATCATCGTGGATATGTAAAAAGGAAAGAATTTCAAAAAATAGAAGTATAATAGTAGACTTTTAACACGTAAAAATTAACTACGTAGCGGATGAACAACCTTGAAAAAATAGTATAGCAAAATATTAAGCATGTGAACCATTCAGAAATATAAACACGAAGATAAAACAATGACTCTTTACATCAACTAAAATATTCAAAAGGCCAATATACTCTCTCCATTAAACAAAAGTTCTAGAAAGTTCATATAAAAAATTAAAAAGTCAAGCACTATAATTGAATAACAAAAGGTATTCCATATTAATTAAACAAGTCAATTAAATGCTAAAGCGAAAATGGATATTGACAGAAACACATACGGAGTACTAATTATTATAAGAAAATTTAGTGAAGGAAATATTAAAAAAATAGTAATGGTATTCTTACATGTAAATTGAAAGCTTCAAAATCAAGCGATAGAAAAAGAGCTGATCGAATACATAATAAAAAATACAATGAATTAGCTACACACACACAAACACAACGGCAGAACGCACAAAAAATGGGTTAAACAAAAAATTAGAAATTAATAACAATCAAGAAAAGATTTCATAATGTGTATATTTCTTGGAGTACTCTGTTGGACGTAGTCGAATCTGCATATATCATACACCTAAGCAAGTGAACAAGGCAAGTAGCCAACTACTTATCGCACCCAAGTAAAATTCCCAAACAAATAAACAAGAGGAAATAATGTAATTGGCAATTAATATTTCATTTATTTGTCCGTCGCTGCTGTCATGTGGTAAGAATCAACTTCAAATCTCGATTATATTTTTAGATTAGAATTAAAGTGAACAACTTATCATTGTATATCAATATAATAGAGTTGTATCAATATCACATTGTGTGTAATGCAGATTAAGTTCTCATGTGGATTTAGTTCCTGAAATAGTAAAATAATTCAAACAAACGTCATTGCGCTCTTGTATATGTTTTTTACTTCACCAATTCAAACTCGTTTAACTCTATAGTTAAAATCCGAATTTATTTAACCTCTTGTAAAGAAACTCTAGCTAGATACCGCTTGATCAAATGTCTTTGATAATTTTACGCTCTAATTTACATCTACATACATATGTATTTTGGATCAAGCGTAAACTAACACCGACTTGTCAAGTGAAAAATCATTAACAAAATATCTTACTATAAAAGAAAGAAATCAATTAGTCTAGGTCAACAAATTGGAACATATGGGTAGAATGGTTGAATTAGTGGAGTAAGTGAACATGTCGAAATATCATGAATTAATTTCTGGTATTTTCTCAATAGAGTATGATACACCATACTTTCCTTTAAGATATTTAAGTTGAATAACTCCAAGCCGAGGTCTACTGCATTAATACCATGTTGAACATAAGAAAGGCATGCTGAAGTAGTATTTGTTCTGAGCAGAAGGAGAGATGTTGGTCCGTTCGAAATATGGTGTTCACAATTCAACTCCTGTTGCGTCAGGTGGATATGTCCCACATCATACCTGAACAACTCATGGACAGACAAAATCAAAGGTGTTGTCATTGAATAGAAAAGCTGAAAAAGCTGAACAAAATGAAAGTAGTAAAGAAACAAGTATATCTGATTTGTAAATTCAAATATCGACTAACATCTTGAGAGGAATAAGAGCATGCTGAAAAACAATGGTCAATGGAAGAGTAGATAATAATCAAGGAATGAAGCCATATTGACATGACAGTAATTACAAGTAGGGCAAGCAATCTGATTATAGAAGCCTGCCCCAAGCTTTGAGATAAATCGGCCCGGCCTTACGTCCCAGCGATTCCGCCCGCGTTAATGAAGCATTAAATGGAGGTAGGACCTTCAAAAACATTAATAACTAAAAAAAATTGAAAGAGATGAATATCAAGCGTAAAACAAGATAAAAATGTGTGAGAACGATAGAGATGAGTATGATTTTAGTTTCATCGTTGAAAAAGGACACATGTGGGGCATGGCTCATTAATGTCACCCTCAAAACACGGAGTGTGATTTCACTTTCAGCATTGGTGGGCCATGGGTCATTTATTGAAGAAACAAATTCAACGGTTATTGAATCACCTGGACCAAATTTAATATCCAATGGCTATAATAAATGCAATCAAAGTTTTCATATCTAACGGCTAAGAATGTGTGTGAAATTTTGATCGGACGGCTGAAGTTCAACCTCAAGAAGACTCTTTTACCAGCTTGCCAATATGAACTTTAAGTGTCGAGAACTAAGTAAGGACTAGTTGGATCTAGATCCATTAGAACTTGAGGCAAAAGTAAAAAACGCTGGGACTTTAGGACCTATCTTCTAAACGATTTCACTCCAATTTCCATTCACTCTCCTAATTCCTAAAAACGTTAGGAACTAGGATTCGGTTTTTTGAACGAATCGAACCGGATCAAACCTAACATGATTCGATTCGACGGGAATATTTTCGAATATTGAATTTGATCCGAACTCGATTAAGATCGAATCTCGAGGATCCTTCGTCTTAAATTTTTATTTTACATTTTAAACCATAAGTTAGAGTCTTTCCATTAGAAGACTATTATACAGGAGCATGTTCCAGCCCAATAAAGAGTTGTGAAAGTGATGAAGCTGTGGTGGCAATTCCGTGCGGCGGAGGTTCGAGATCTTTGGTAGAAACGTCCTTATATTGAACAGTTAAGTAAAACTTATTATCTCCCGACCAGATGAGCCATATTTGAATTTATATGCCGCATTGCTCAAGAATAGGGGGTGTGACGGACGGATTTCGGATTTGGGGGGGGCGAGCAGTTCGAATTTTTGTGAAAAAATGCAAAAATCCCGGACCAGGTTATCAATCGGGCCAGGTTATCCCAATCCGGAGTTCGGACGGATTTCCGGGATTTCAAATAAAATTTAAACATAATCCATGATTACAATAATCCAAAATTTACAAATAACCATAAAACATTAACAAATTAAATCATAATCAAATATTAAAAATAATAAACAACTATTAAACAAATAATCAAAATTCAAAAATTAAAATTAAATTTATTTTTACCAAACTTTTGGAGGACTTTCGGAGGAGAGAAGGAAGGATTTGAAGGCGGAGGCCGGAGGTTCTTCTTGGAGATTGTGGTGTTTAGGGGCGTGAAATGTGAAGTAGGGAATCAGGGGAATTAGGGTTGGGTTTTTAGGCAGAGAATTAGAATTTTAAAAAAAAAATAGTTTTATTAAATAGCAGGATAGGATTATATCAGGTATTTTCAATAAATATCCGGATCGGTCGATTATTTATTTTTTACGTGTTAAGCGTCGAATCGATTAAGGACGGATTTATATCCGAAAAATCCAACAACGGACCGGCAGTTCGATTTTTCTGATATCCAATCGCAGTATGAGCACGTGAAACCAGAGTGTTAAAAATTTGTGCTGGAAGAGAGCATAGATTTTCCATCCGACATAGTCTTGGTCCCGTCACTGTCGTATCTTTAGGAATTAAGGCTCTGATTCCAATTTCAATCCCAATTCTAAATTCTCCTGAAAGTGCTCAACTCTCAAGTCTACCCCCTAGCACTCCTCCCATTATTATGTCACAATTATTATTTGTCCCTACTCATGCTCCACCAACCATAATTGTTTCCTCATATTTCTCCAAGATTAATGAGGAAAAAAATCACTAAAAAGTAATTCGGCTGATTGTTTTAGCTTGAGCTTTAAATTGAGCTTTTGATTATTAATTATTTATTATTAAAAAATATAAAATTTATATAGTGGTTATCTTTAAAATACTTGCTCATATTATTTTTAATTTTTTTAATAATATAAATAAATAGTAATTGAAAATTAAAGATTTATCTCGATATGTGAGAAAATCAATTAAAATAAATTGAAAGGAGTATGCATTTATTTGTCTGTTTCAAATAAGAGATGTATATCATTAATGTTGGATATATGAGGTCTTATATCGTTTATTTTGATCTGTTCAGCGTTAGACCTTTGGTTAGTTCATACTTGATATTGGGAGGTTATCCCGAATGTCTTGCTCCGAGGCGGTCATTAGCCACCCATCTGACACCCGTCAAAAGCGGGTAACACTTGCCATGACAGCGAAACGCGACCACGGATTGGCCAACAATTGCTGCTAACGCGGGGATCGAACCAGCCGTCTTGTGAGGCGCCATGAACGGCAGAGTAATAAGTTGATATATAGTGGACACTTTATTTATTTGAATGTATGAGCGGTTTATCTTCAAATTACTACAGTATATCTTCTAGTTCAAATGATTGTTTAAATGAAAAATATTATATTAAGGGATAATGAAAAGCATTATTGGGATTGTAAAACGATACATTAAAAATGTGAAAAGCTACATTGGATTCTAATTAGGTATATTAAAAATGCAAACAATCGACTATTGTGAAAAAATAAATTTTTTCTAAATGATCATGTATTTTGAGACAGAGGAAATATAAAAATACGAATAAGGGTTGTGTTTCTTTCGTTTCATGTATTAATTCTTAAGTATCATTTTTCTCTAAAAATCTAAAATTTAGACAAGTATCTTTTTAATTAATAATTCAGCGCTCTTAATTGATAGCCATGAGTTAATAAGAGATGCTAACAAATTAAATAATAATATATTTTTATGTTGACCTATTGTTATTATTATTATTATTATAATAGGTGGTTAAATAATTATATACTTTGTGTAAGTGTATTATTATTATTACTATTTATTATTATGTAGAACTATTATTATTATTGTATAATATGTGATTAAATAATCATATACTTGGTGTAGAATTATTATTATTATTATTATTATTATTATTATTATTATTCTTATTGTGTGTGTGTGTGTGTGTGTGTGTTATTTAATTCCCTAAAGATATGAATTTACATATTGAGATCCAAAAAATTCTGCTTTTAAATCATACTGATTAAGCCGACATAAAAGCAAATGATGGTGATATTATATTGATAGTCAGATTCGTCGATACTCATTTAGTTGAAAGGACATCGAATTATTAAAAGAAGTAATATTTAATAACTACATGTGCATTCCGATTTGGTATGGATGATATAATAACTAGCATTATATTCGTGAATATGATTACAAATGTCACATTCGTGGATATGATTACAAATGTCATATTCATGGATATTTTGCACAATTTGCAGCTGATAAATTAATATGTAGCATATCTTTATATGCTTTTAGTAGTATTATTGTTATTATTATTATTATTATTATTATCTCTTTGAATCATAATAGATGTTAATTACTAATTATTTTAGTTTCGGTTAACAAATAATGACAAGTCATATCACAGTATTAGGATTTTAATAAATTATTTCTTGGTACCAATATACAAAATTGAAAAACCTTTGAATATCACAGCTTGTTTGTATGTAATGCAAGTATCAAATTTTTCTTCGTTTTAACATCGTAAAGTAAAACATACAAGGTGGAATATCAGCATTTCATAATATTATCATTAGTCTTTTCTTTCGAATTAAACATAAAAAATATGTCGATTGTGTAATGGAGTATTATCGCTTGCGTTTTCTTTACTAATTATGTAAAATTAATGAAATCGTCATAACGGTCCATTCGAGATCATTATCTTGAATATCGCCCAGAAGTTAATCGTTGAATGTATGTTGTTATGTAATACACGAGTATGAAGAAACTAAGCTGATCCACCCAACTCATCTTTCTTGGATGTACTGAACATCAATAATGTGCGTTTCCTTTCCTAAAATGTATCTAACTTTTTTGTTTAGCAAAATAATTGCTATTTAGTATAAAATATAACTCTATGACTTAAAAGTAGAATTGTGAACAACTCGTGAATTCAATTATTCCGTAACATGTAAGTTTAACTTGTGAACCTTTAGATCACCCGTCATCGAAAATAATCAATACAATAGTATTTGGTTAAACCATATTGAAATACTACCTCCAATCCAAAATGACGGTCATTTTTGAAAAATTCTACCTTAATTTCAAAAAATGACAGTCATTTTGAATTGGAGGGAGTAAGACAATTTTAAACTTTAATAATTAAAAACTAAAATATTATAGGGTACAAATTAAAATGGTACAATAAGGGTAGATGAGATTGACAATGGTAGGTGTAGAGTACGTGATGAGGCACGAGCCACTGAACTGTCGGTGGGTCGAGCTCGGCTCGGTGGACGTCGAACCTTAGGTTCGATTTGGCTCGAAATAGCCGAATATTTATTTTTGTTATTCTGCTCGGGTTCGAGGCATTTTTTGAGGTTAATATTCGATTCAATTCGGTTCGAAATTTGTCGAACGGTTCGAACATGTTCGGTTCGAAAAACCTGCTTGACAAAAGTTACAATATTCAATATAATTAAAATGTTTAAGTAAAATCAAAAGTCAAATTCCCAATTCAATTAAACTCAAAAGTCAAAATCTACAGGTTTATAAACACGGTAAAACAAACGTCCAATATAATTATATAAACAAGTTATAATTAAATGGCGGGTTATTCTAAATTTGCAAATATGATTAAAATAAACAAAAAAAAATCTAAATTCGACACTTCCAACCTAACATAAATCACAAAGTTAGTACAATTTTACCAACTCACAAAAGATAAACACTAACATGCGTACTCAAATCGAAACCTAAATCGATGCTGAAACATGCGTACAAAAATCATGATCCAAATCGAATATGACGGTCAACCACTTATTGAAGCCATCGATACCAAACTATCAAACGTCAAAACTATTAGAAGGGGGGGAGGATGGGGAATAAGGAAAATAAGGTTAATGATTTGTTTGTTTTGAGGGAAATCATGGGGAATTTATTATTTTTTCTTGTTTGGAAACTCAAATACTTAATTTACCTAGGAAAATAAATTACATGATTCTCCTATTTTCTTTGTCTATTTTAACGTTTTGTCGTTCATGATGCTTCGTGCTTGAAATTATTTGTGTAAACAACCAATTTCAGTTGTCTTGTAGTTCGCGCCGATTACCTTCACTTTAGATTAATTTTTAAATATTTCTCACTTTCTCACTGAGTGCTTTTCCAATCCAGCTTGTCGCGTAAGGGTTGAGGGTTGCTATATCTTATGGGTACCCAGGTTTTCTTTAATGGATCAACATTAATGGGCCAGAAGCCGAGCAGTTAAATTTCCGGTTAAACGATAATGATTAACGTTCGACTCGACTTATCTGCATCTCCAATCAATATTTAAGCAGAATCTTTCAGTCCGAATTTTTAACGTTCATTTACGGCCATAAGTAGGCGGCTTTATGATAGAGTCAACAAAAAGCCATCATAGTAATTACTCCCACCAGTAATAAATAATTATTAATTAAGATTCTTATGAATATGGTAAAAAATCACAAAAGACAGTAATATAATACAAAAGTTATTAAACTTTTTTTTTATCATTTTGTGTATATACACACATGCCCTAAACAATTTCAGACGTGCCCTTTTTTAATAATTGAATAAAATAAAAAGATTTATATACCCTTTTGTTGACATTGTTAAATAAGTTCAAAGATTTAAGCATTTTGTAATTATTCCATTTATAGCTTTGAACATGAGGTGATAAAAAAACATCTAAAAAATAATAACTCGTAATATTATTATTGTAAGTACTCGAACCCTTATTACAAGCTATACTACCCTTTTTGAAACCAATTGAGTTGGTTCATTTTTTGTATAAAAAATTATTGAGGAGGGGGATTAAGAAAATGGGTTCTTTTGGGATGCTTGCTAGGAGGGCTGTGTTGACAGAAACTCCAGTTATGGTTCAGGTATATAGTAATTTCTTTGGGTGATGAATTTGTTTGTTTGTTTGTTTCTTGTTTGATTGTTAGATGTTTGAAAAAATGTTTCTTGAAATATGCAGATGCAACAGTTGATAGGGGGTGTTAAAGATTGTATATCTCTAGCTCAGGTTTGTGTACTTTCTTCAAGGTTTATGTGATATGGAGCAAAACTTGTTTGTATCAATTTTATGTATGTGGCCCTTTAATTTATATGGATAAATGAGCAATTATAAACTGTACCATTTCAAGAACTTTTGGGGAAAGGAGATTGTATAAGATAATTGTAGATATGTTTGGATTTGTTTAATATTGATTCTGTTGTTATCAAGATTAAAGCTTTTGCGAATCCGAGGTGATGTTTAGTTCAATATTACACTGATCTTTTTTGCATTTCAATAATGAACACCAATATGTTGTTTAAATATGTTTCCAAGAACACTGATCATTTTTTGCATTTCAATAATGTGGCTAACAATTTGGGGAAAAGGCAGTAGCAGTAACGTTTGAATTGGTGTTCCAATTATTTCGAATGTGCTGGCTGAAGTTTCTAAATCAAAATTGAGCTAATATAAACTGATGCAAGGGCATTGAACCAAATAGTACTTCATAGACTCTGTTTGATGCACTTATATATTTCCACTTGATCTGATGATGCTCACCTTCTTAGTAATAGTAGAGACATGAGTTCTGTTAAATTTTTATTTGTAATCAAGGTTTATAATTATAAAAGTGTGTTGTCGATACAAAAGCATGCTTTCTGGATTCTGGAGGTATTTCATTCATGTCATCATATTTATCCGCTTTTGAAAGCTCTGCCATTCTTCCGCGTTTCTTCCACTTTTGTGTTTTTAAGCTATTTCCTGTTTTGCTCCTTAGTGCTTAAATGAAAAAAAAACCAAAGACATTTTATTTTCAGTTTTATTGACATTACTTGCACTGTATGCTGCTATGTGAGCTCTAAAAGTAATCTGTAACGGTCTGGATCAAAAATGGAATTGAGCTTGATAATTATTCCCTATGATGTTACATGTAGGGGGTCGTGCATTGGCAACCACCAAAAAAAGCCCTTGACAAGGTGAAAGAACTTGTTTGGGAGCCATCCGTTAGTCGTTATGGTGCTGATGAAGGTCTTCCTGAACTCAGAGAGGCACTATTGAAAAAGGTGGGTCACTCGAAGTTGTGATACATTATTTTCAGATTCTCCTCATTGACTATGTTGCATGATTTGGTTATATTCGGGCCTCAAGGAGTAATCTGAATTGACGAGGCTTAATGTTCTGATACCCGTTTGCAGTTAAGCAATGAAAACAATTTGCAGAAGTCGTCAGTCATGGTCACAGCTGGAGCGAATCAGGTAATCAGATCAACAGCTACCTCTTGCAGTTCTTTCTTTCGAAGAGTGGGTCAGGTTCAGAGGCTTATTTTATCTAATCTAATAATATTGTAATAATTTATTGTTTTGAATCCGATCTCTTATTATCATTTTGTATTGTAGATACATAGGTTAATCACATCCGTATTACATGTTTGTCTTATTAGTTTCTTTTGTTGCAGGCATTTGTGAATACTGTCCTCACACTGTGTGATGCTGGGGATTCTGTTGTGATGTTTGCGCCATACTATTTCAATGCATACATGTCATTCCAAATGACTGGTGTTACAGACATTCTTGTCGGTCCTGGTGACCCAAAGACTCTCCACCCAGATGCAGGTCATTTAGAATTTCTTTTACTTCTGAAACGATGATTAATACCATAATATCAAATACAAAATATGTTTTGGAGCATCATAATACCAATATCCGTTGCTTACTATTGTTAAATTATAAATAAATGACTAATTTTGTTTGCTAAAACTTTGCAATGTTCTATGTGTTTTCAGACTGGCTAGAGAGGATACTACGGGAAACAAAACCAACCCCTAAACTAGTAACTGTTGTAAATCCTGGCAACCCATCTGGAACCTACATTCCCGAGCCACTTCTCAAGGTTTCTAAATCTGCCCTTTTATTGTTCTGGTGATATTGTATTACATTCTTGACGTCAAGATGTATGCAATCTGACTTTATTTATGATTTCTGTCTAGTAGAAAATATCAGATCTCTGTACAGAAGCTGGATGTTGGCTCGTGGTTGATAATACATATGAGTAAGTCTCAATCCTCATGCTGAATGATATATTCCTTTGCAAATAGAGTTGTTAACCCGTCTTCTGAATTTTCAAGATGTAATTATTTGTTATTTCCTCTCCTGGAAAGATGAAGAGTATCAGAAACCATGAATCATTGATTAGAGATTATTAACAGTATTGCAGACTTGTCTGAATAACTTGATTGATATTCCTATGTTCCACACTTTCTCTTGTATTGCTGCTAACAAGTGTGAAATAATACTAACAAATGTTTTTTAATGTACAATACCTGTGAAGCATTTCCATCAGAGTGACATATTCTTGTGCAGGTACTTCATGTATGATGGACGGAAACATACATGTATAGAGGGCAATCACATTGTGAATTTATTTTCCTTTTCTAAAGCTTATGGGATGATGGGATGGCGTGTTGGTTATGTAAGTTAATCTCCATAAACCTTCCAGGATTCTACGATGTTGGCTAGAAACTTCTAATATTTATGCCTTCCTCAGAAATTAAGGCCATTGTATATTCTTTATATACCAACTCTCCATTTTGTATAAGCGAACTCTATATTGTTAGATTTATAACTACATTTGTTGGATTTCTTAGTAGTCCTCTATGTTTGTAGGAAATTACATAATTTTATCCTTGCAGATTGCATACCCCTCAGAAGTTGAAGGCTTAGCAAGTCAGCTTCTCAAAGTTCAAGATAACATACCCATATGTGCATCTATAATCTCACAGAGACTAGCTCTTCACTCATTGGAAGTGGGGCCTGAGTGGGTGCTTGATCAAGTGAAAGATCTCGTCAAGAGCCGAGAACTTGTTAAAGAAGCACTGTCACCATTAGGGGAAGACGCAGTTAAAGGAGGAGAAGGGGCAATCTACTTGTGGGCTAAGCTTCCTGATAAATTTGGAGATGACTTTGAAGTGGTTCGCTGGCTAGCTCAAAAGCATAAAATAGCTTTAATCCCAGGAAGTGCATGCGGCTGCCCAGGCCATGTTCGGATTGCATTTGGTGGTTTGGTCGAGGATGATTGTCGTCGTGCTTCAGAGAGGCTGAGGAGAGGGTTGGAAGAACTTTTGAAAGATGGAATGGTCTAGTGATTTTTGGCAGGGCCGATACAATAGGACACAAACCATTTTATATTCAAAGATTGTGATGGATAAAAAAACTATCCTTCTCTTATTCATATAGCAACTTCCCATGATGTTGCATGGAAGTATGGTACCGAATGTGTAGAATAACTCTTATTGTGGCACAGTTGCTAGATTGACAATATAATCTGCTGTGTTGTTGAAGTAAGAACGGTTCTTAAATTATTTTGTGGCCACATTCATTTTTGTAACATATAGTACATGTTTCTTTGTTATCATCTAATCTTGAAAGTAATCCAAAAGGCGAAAACGTCAATTGAAAATAACTAGAGGAAATACTCTTAAATGGGAAGAAATCTTAATAAATCAAGAAAAATTCATTAATTAATAGCAACAAGTCTATATTAGGAAGAAAAGAAAGGAGCACTTCTATTTGTTAACTATGAGACTAATTCCTTTGTTGAGAATGTATCTGAATATGCACTAATAACCAAAGCTCTATCTTCTTTGGAAGTTGAAGGTCTTAATGGAGAAGGCAAAAATGAAAGCAAAAAGAACTACGAAGAGAAGAACAATGGCTGCACATACTCCAACAAAATCTTGCTTGAATCCAAAATAGTCCTCCAAGACTTGTTGAACTGTGTCGTTTGTATCACCCAGCTTTTCTTGCACATCTCCGAACTGCGACCCTAGCATGCCGTAAAGTGTCCATGCAACAGGACATGCATAATAATACCATCTCCACCAAATAGGTATCCTCTGTGATCAACAAACAAAATGCAAAAATATTAAGGTGCTTTGTGTTCAACTGCAGAAAAATAAGATTTAATGGTGGTATAGGAACGCGCCAAGCGGATAAACTTACAGGTCGTGGGATGAGAAATCCTGAGAAGACATTCCATATTCCATAAAACATGGAAGCAACAATGGCAGCAATGTGTTGGTTTGGTGTCACCGCCACAGTCATCATGCCATACAGAGTGAAATATGTCAAGGTGAAGAACATAAAAAAGGTGTACCATAGGAATTTTTCAGCAGTCCAGTGGAATTCAATCATTGCATAAACGATGATCCCATATGACACCGCCTGGGCAAATATATAAGGAATCTCAATGGCCACCTGCAAAAGGAGGAATACTTGTTTGGGAACTTTTATCTGTTTCTTATAACAAAAAGTTCTCTCTTGAGATACATACCTGGCCGAATGCATATGGCAAAGCTGAATACATCCCAGCCGCCTTTTCCCTGTAGAAAACTGTCCGTTCAACAGCCACTACAGGTTGCACCGATGAGGCATTTTGGACTCCTAGGAAAAGCACAGCAGCATACATGGAACCCATGGCATTGAACAAATCTTGTCTACTAGTCCTGTTACATATGACATTAAAGAAACATTCAGAGTGGCCTTCTCAAGAACTAAAGTCACTTTCATTGATCAGATTAGTTCAATTCTTACATTTTTTGACCAAGCTTCCAGAACATGGTTCCAAACACCAATGCAATGAATGTTGTGAACCAAAATCTAACTGCAGTGTAAGATGTGTTGCGCCAGTATGATCGGTGTTGTTTCCACAAGCAAGCAATGCACTGGGTTATAAATGGTTGTGAATACTGACTCTCAAAATAAAGATCTTGTGAGCCAGGGCGTGGTACACCTAATTCATCAATAAGTGCTTTGTTTCTCCTGAAATTAAATTTGGTGCAATGAAGAAGTATAATTAAGGAGAAAAATGATCTAGAAGCATGATATGAAGGTTCCCAGCTTAATTTATGTCAAATGAATAAAATGAAGAAACTAACCTGTATAGTTCTGAGTTTTTGTAAATGTCTGCAAAATCAACCCCCAACATCAATTCTTGAGCAGAAGAAGAAACTTCTAACATCCACGTTGCAGGGTTATAATCATCCGTGATTTTGCTTACTCCATCGATGCTCTGATTATAGAAAAATAAATACAAGAGGATATAAAACTATTGATATTATTTGTTTGGATGTTGTGAGATCATTCAGGCAATCAGTTATACAACTTACCTCAAAGTAATTGACCAGTTGGTTAGAATGACGACCTAATGGCCCGACATATATCTCTTGACCTCCACGTTTCATAAGAAAGAGCTGTGTTGCCTCGATTAGCTAAGAGTTCAATATCTCATGAACAATAAATTAATCACCATAGCTTGTTATCTCTCACAGAGATTTCTTACCTCATCAAATGCTTCAAAAATGTCGATGCTTGGTTGATGAATTGTGCATACAACTGTTCTTCCAGTATCTACAGTGTTCCTGACAGTTCTCATCACAATTGCAGCAGCTCTGGCATCTAATCCTGATGTTGGCTCATCCATGAAAATAATAGAAGGGTTAGCCACTAGCTCAACAGCAATCGTCAACCTCTTACGTTGTTCAGTTGAGAGACCATTGACCCCAGGCAAGCCTACTAGCGCTCCTCTTAATGGAGAAAGTTCCACAAGTTCCATGACTTCCTCAACAAACATCTGTGCATATTTAAAATTTATATAAGAAGTTAAGAACTTGCCAACTTAATCCTTACACTTCACATTAGTAACCCAAACACTTTCTTTGGGTGAATTTATAGAACTTGTGCAGGTTGCAGAATGATCAAGACCTTTGCTAATGTCAAAACATTGCAATTATATCTAACTAGGCAAAAAAGTTAAGAGGTAAAAGTTATTTGAACCTTTCTGCTTGCAGAATTTACTTCTGAAGGGAGTCGGAGCCAAGCCGAATACACAAGGGACTCATACACGGTGACATGGGGAGAGTGAATGTCATTCTGCTCGCAGTATCCTGAAATACGGGCAAAAGTTTCTTGCTTCTTGGGATATCCAGACAATTTGATTTCCCCTTCAATATATCCCCCGGTTTTTCTTCCAGCCAATACATCCATCAGAGTGGTTTTTCCTGCTCCACTAACACCCATCAAAGCTGTAAGGACACCAGGCCTGAATGCTCCACTTACATCTTTTAGGAGCACCAACCTATCCTCTTCAGCACCTTGACTTTTCATTTCCTGAAACGTTTTTGCAAGAAACTCATAAGTTTGCAGACTCTAAGATTGTATGGTGTGACTACCTCAATAAGGAAACTAGCTTCGGGTAAGTATCAGAAGATTATTGTTCATGTTTACCGCTGGCATTTCTACGGAGTATTTGACATTGTCAAAGGTGAGGGAATGAGGTTCAAATGGAAGAATCATCCCCTTCTTCTTGCTCTCCATCACCTCAGTGATGGTGTTGCTTCTTGTTGATAAAGATCCAGATGAAGCGCTTCTCCTTCTAAGTTGATCCCCCCCTGCAAAACAAAATTTATGTCAATAACATGAATTGAAACAAGAAGGAAAAGAACAATTCAAAAGATCTATCACCTTGAGATGCATCATTAGTAGTTCTTTCGATCATTTCAACATTGATTTTTCCGTTTTCATCTTCAGCTACAACAGCTTGAGACTTGCCAAATGCTGCACAGATTAACTGAGAATTAATACTATGAAATTAAGAAAGAGTAGAGAAAAATGAGAACATGTGGTCACTCACGATTGAGGTAAGTAAGAGCAAAAGTGAAGGAAATGTTGAACAGTATAGTGAATCCAATTAATGCCCCTGCTCCCAGCCAATACCAGTAGGTATCCGGAAATGATCCTCGTGATTTTAGTACTGTAACCCCCAGTGTCTCATTTGGAATTGGCCCAGGCTTTAGGAAAGATCATCATCAAAGAGCAAACAATTAGTAACAGTCCAGTGAGCTTTCTTCATGATAGAGACACTTGATGGTAAAAACCCAACAAAATTAGAAAAAAATCATTCATAATACACTTACTTTGTTCCAGCGGTGCCCTGTAAACTCATTCACGATTATTGCATTTTGTGCATACATCAATGGTGAAGTCCAATAACCCCACAACCACCAACTCTTTACATCCTCTACAATTTTCATTAGAGGAAGGAAGAAAGAGCAATCAACCATCTTAGTATGAGAATAGTTATCCAACTATTTGTACCTCTACAATATGTTATCAAGGGAAGTTGTACCTCTTGACAAAACAAAACCACCTAGTGCAACAAGTATAAGCAACGAGAATGATCCAAATGTGTTAGCAACAATCATGTCCCTGCCCATTCCCCCGATAAAACGGAACAACCCTGAGGCCATTTGTTGCTCAAGCAATAGTAACAAGTAGTGTTTCAAGAATCTGCAGCAAAAATTGAGAACCATCAGACACCCAATGTAATGAGGCAGACTCGAATTTGGAACTACTAATGATATCTTGAATGTATACCTGATAATGTTTGGATCTAAACCTATTTCATAGTATGTGAGAGCTATCCAGAGAGCCGCTTCAACAAAAGAGATGGGGATCTTCAAGATCCAAGTAGGAAGTGCATATGCCCAAGCAGGATAGAATAGAAGGTCCCTTTGCTTGTAGAAGACAGGAAGCTTAAAGATTGTTAAGGCCATCTCTGACATTCCATTAAACATCATAGTCATAACTGTGAAAAACAATGCTCCAACATATACTTGCCCATCATCCACGCTGTTCTGATGCATCTTGGTCCTCAGGAAGAGTGACATCGCAATTAATGCCAATGTTGTCAGCTAAAACCATTCAAAACAAAAAAGACCAATTGTTACTTATTATGAACTAAATACTAATAAAATGTGAAATAGGCTGAAGAAAAAGACCTGAATACTCACCTGAAATAGCTTGAAGTAATAAACGAACGCGTTTCTCTTCATTAACAAGAATTCTCTTGAAGTGCAGGCCTTTAGAAGCTCCTTTTTGTTCACACCATATCTCTCAGTTGATAAGGCAGCTGGATGACTTTTGCTTTTGTCAAATGGCATAGCAAGTTCATCCCCCAATGTGCGCCCAACATGGAATGACTGAAATGCCTCAGCAAATTCACTCACTGGGATGAAATTGTAGGGTTCATCCTTACGTGCCCAGTACTGCTTCTGGTCTTTCTTTGAAGTCACCTGCACCGGATTTAGGTATTAGTATATTACTATTAGAAACTGAATACAATGGTTTTCAGTTTGACAAAGCTTTTGATTATTAATTTTCATGGACTTACTTCTTGCAGGAAATCAGCTACACCTTTCCTCTCAGGGCATTTGAATCCCATGGATTCAAAAAATTCAAGGACATCCTCTCTAGGACCTTGATAGACAATTTGGCCATCAGATATGAGAACGATGTCATCAAAGAGGTTATATGTTTCAGGTGCTGGCTGCAGAAGTGAAATGAATGCAGTTCCTTTCAAAATATGGACATATTGCTTAAGAGAATTGACAATGGAATAAGTTGTAGAACTATCCAATCCAGTTGATATCTCATCCATGAAAAGGGCACTTGCTGGTCCAACAAGCAGCTCACCTATGAATTTCAAGAAATTTTTAATAAAAAAGAGTGTTTAGTTCAAAAGCCTCATCACATCTTCATCTCCATATAAGCTAAAAATCCGATTGGAAACGATGGAGGTTGCTCACCAGTTGTTACTCGCTTCTTCTGGCCTCCAGAAATTCCTCTAACCATGTCATCTCCTACCATTGTGTCTGCACATACTTCAAGACCTAATATCTTCAGAACATAGTCCGTGACAACACTTGCTTCTTGGCCTTGGGTTGCTGCTGCCTAGATATTGCAAAAGAGGTAACTTGAAGATCCACAACATCCATTTAATAAAAAATCCAGTTTCAAAACATTGGTTAGATAGGGACCTTAAAGTTCAAGTTGCATTACTTGCATGATATAAACACACCACAACATTAGTGGAAAAGAAAATCATTCAGTTCAAATGAAGGCAGAAGTAGGTTGGCATTATGATTTATGGCATATGTGTTATTCTATGCTGAAAGTTACAGAAAGATGTATTATTTGAGGACACATGCAGACGAAATCGGTCTCATTGCTAGTTTTGTTTGTTTTCTCATATTAACAATTTCTTGCTTAAGGCAACAACATTCCAATTGATCAATACTTTCCCTTCATCGAACAAATAGGAAGCAAATGTTTAATTCAATCACAATGACTGCTTATGAACATCAAGAAAAATATAATTATTCACTACAAATGAACAGTTACAGGGCAATAGTTTTTTTAATATTTTTTCCTCACCTTCATATAGATATCAATGTCAGGATCAGGCTTTATATTTGCCGACTTCTCTCTTCTTGACAACTCTGCCAGCATCTCTGCAATTTTATTTTGAATATATATTCCACACAAATCAGAATGTATCTTAAAAGAATTAAATTTCAATAGCATATTCAATCGGGTTGGGACTAACCATAACGAGTACCAACACCTTGGCACCGCCCAGCGAATTCCAATGTCTCTCTAACAGTCATCTCTCCCATGTGGAGATCATGCTGACTAATATAGGCGGCAGTCCTCTGAGGAACAAACTCTTCCAAATCATGTCCATTGTAGGTCACACTTCCAGATTTCTAGTGTAAAATTGTGAAAACAACAATTAGAGGAAAAGAAAAAAAAGCCTTACAACTACTTTCCACTCATATAAGTTGAAGAATGGGTTGGACATAACAGGTGAACCTGCCTTTACCTTTAACTCTTTATCGAGTCTACCAGCCAACGCCAACAACAATGTCGTTTTACCAGAAGCTGGTGGACCTAAAAGTAATGTCAATCTGCAAACCAAAATAATTGAGACAAATATGTGTTATTTCCCTAATATCCAGGAACCTAACAACTATGTATCTTGTAATTTTAATCAGTAACACATTTTTTACCTGCAAGGTTTGATGACTCCACTGACATCTCGAAGTATATTTATCTGCTTCTTTCTGCTAGATAGAATATGAAGAGAATTCAACAACCCCTAATGAGTAAGAAACACAAGTTAGATCTGCTTCTTATAGGACAAGAGTAAGCAACATAAATCAATGTGATTAAAGACAGTATATCAAATTCAATACCTCTCCAATATTCATAGTGAAGTTAGTAAAAGAGGGCAGAGCTCTACTACCCACATAAGCTTCTGCTTCAATACTCAGATGGTCATATCTCACTTCAATCGTAGGCAAATCTATACCGACTCTGAAAAACACAACGCATATATATAAGCACTTTCAAAATTCTCAATCCTTCATAATTAAACAAAAAAAAATTCAAGAATCTTGAACAAACTATCAATTCATTTACCTATCAAGCCTGTCCCTAAGCTTTAACAAGAACGCCTCGTTATCTTCTTCAGATTTGATTAACCTCTCAAGCAACAGTTTCCTCTCCTGATATCCAAGATCATCCACATCAACTTCTTGGGAAGTCCCTTGTGAACCAAACAGCAAACCTTTCCTCAGCCTATCAAAAGTTGGCAATTTCTCTAGTGCAGCCCATTTAAGAGCTTCTTCGTCATCTTCGTCTCTTCCTGAACGTGAAAACACATCCATGCCAGTGTTCCTCCACATTGAAGAACTATTCCCTCTCAAACTACCCCTCATGCTAGCTCTCATGCTAGCACTAGCTCTGT
Organism: Lithospermum erythrorhizon; assembly: GCA_019722365.1. Lineage (NCBI taxonomy): Eukaryota > Viridiplantae > Streptophyta > Magnoliopsida > Boraginales > Boraginaceae > Lithospermum > Lithospermum erythrorhizon. The sequence continues at coordinate 1,133,671 of JADFUC010002295.1, forward strand.
AAATATCTCCAGCATCCATTTTCAACACTCAATAAACCAAACCAACCAAGATCAAATCCAATTCTAATACAATATAACAAAATAAAACAATTAAGTTATTTTCTTTAAAATGCAAATTTGATTCAAATGTGAACTATAAATGGACAATCAAATTAATTTTTCTTCTTATCTAAAAAATATTGAAACTTTATGAAAAGGGGCCCCTTAAACACCACCGATACACCAATACTATGTCCAGGTTATCTATATTACATAAAAAATTTGCTGAAAAAGAACCAAATAATCACAAAACCAACTTGAACTGAAGTTTTTTGTTCATACACTAACATTGGAAACACAATGTATATAAACTATGAAGTTGCCAGTTGTATACACATAAGTTACAAATAGGCACATTTTGGTGGATAATTATTTATACAAAATATTGGCACTTTTGAAAGATACATTACATGAAATGAATTTAATATTGCATGTAACACTAAACATTCCAAACTAAGAGTCCATATGAAGCAGTCCAATGTTGACCTTCAAGACTATATCTTTGCCGTCTACGGTAATCGATATCTAAAATTTTCTTGGGATCATAAAAATAAGTCATGGTCTCATGACTAGCATAACCAAGCTACGATCGTCTACGCCGTTTTAGATACTACTCGGCCTCTGATATATACTCTTTTATGTCCTTATGTTTTGATATTGACTTGAGCGACGAAGTATTTTTTACCGAAAACTGCTCGTTTACAGGTCAACATATTCACCACACCAGACATTGTTGTACTCAAGAGTCCAGACATTCTCATCAAGAGCGGAAAACGTCACTTAATCATCATTTTGATTTGGGTATTTCTAATGAAAGCTGTCTGTGATCCTCAGTCCTCTCTGACTAGAATATCACTGAATAGTTAGATTTGGATATTCTAGTTTAATGTTGCGTCTTATCCGTCAATATTCTTGTTTAGGCAATAGCGAAGGCTTAAAAATGACAGCTTAATTTTTGAATAAATAAATGATAAATATCTATGTTATGGTAAAAATTTATTTTTCAAAATTTTAGAGGTGACTATTCCTAATTTAATCGAAGATAGTGAGATATATTATTGTTTTGATTTGGGTACATGTTACTCAATCAACGATGTTATGTAAAAATATTATATTATCATTACTTTTATTCAATATTTGTACTCAACTTAGCATTATAATGTAGGTATACTTCACCCAACCAACCATGTTGCAAAATGCTTACATGGCACACTTAAGAACTTTGAGGAGGCTGCGAATGTTGAGCTCTATGCGAATAAGAGAGAGGTCCCAAGCCACTCTTTCGAACTTCACTCTGGGCTGGTACAGCCATATCAGCATGCCCGGCCTTTGGGCCTGGCCGGAAAAGCCCCAAAATTTTCAGAATTGTATTACTATATACACGGAGTATTAGTTTATAACTTTATATGTCATATTAGTCATAAAAATGTAAAAATTATACCAAATAATTCTAAAAGTATGTGATATTAGTAATAAATTAAAAATGTTAAGAGTATATAAAGTATTTTCCAAAAGTTTTCAAAAATTTCAAAAGTTTCATATATTGATCACATTGGGCCGCCATTATTGTCTCTTTGTATATGAGTTTCCACTAGTAATGAGTTATTAGAAATTTTAAATTTAATATTTATAATTAAGAGCTCCATTTTCAATTTTAGCACTTGGCCCCGAAAATGTATGGATTGACCCCATGATATATGAGTTGAGCGAACCACTTAGTAAATCTAAAGGCTCGACTCAACTCGGTTAATGACTCGCCGAGGTTCGAGAGGGATCATTGGTTAAGGCTTCCTCCGAACATCGAATTTAACTTATTTGAGTACATATAGGTCTGTTTTATTAAATAAAAATTTAATAAAATTAAACAATAGTTGACCACATGAGAACAAGCTTTTAATTTTTATACATAAGTCATCATATATAGATGCAATATTACGGAGTATTAGTTTAATTTATAAATAAAACAACAATACATGAAGACTAACGAGTTGGTTCACCGAGTTGTCTCGACGAGCCGTTGATCCTAAGGGCAAGCTCAAGGTTTGGCTCTATTTCAATCAAGTCGAGCTCAAGGAACTTGTATATATGATTCAATTTGGAGGGCCTTGAGGTGTTTGCAAATGCACTCATTTTTAGAGATCAAATTTCTATGACGTATGATTGGGTAGTTTAATATTTTCTTGGGGTAAATCCCTTATGCTACTAAATCAATGAATATTGAATTGTCTCAAGTGTATAGAGGGAGATACTAAATGACATTGAGCAGGACATTTTAATAAGCTCCTATTCTCGACCTCATTTAGTAGAATAAGAATTGGTTTGATTTAATATACCTCGTATTCATAATAGAGTCCAACATAAAGGTGGTTGAACTGGTCTTAAAAATTAACACATGCAGAATGTTAGCATTAGATCATCTGTACTAACAATTGAATTACTTTAAATGGGCATGTGATGACAGGTCAACCTTGTACTAGTACTTATATTAACAGTGAGCATAAGTCACATGAAAAGGTACAACCTGAATGTTACTAACCTAATTCATTTCTCTAAGTTTGTATGTACTGTACTGTAGTTTTGTCTTGTATCATCATTACTACAACATTCAAGTTCAGTTGCAATAGAAGGCATGAGCCAATCTGTACTTTGAGTTTTTGCAACCAAACAAATGGCTGTTTTTGTTGCATGAGTGTATGCATACCAAAGTAAAGCAACATGGTATTCTGTTTTTTTCCTCCTAATACTTTGCTGTGCCTTTTTATTTTGTTGTCAATTTAGCCAATTCTTGAATGAAATTGATGAAGTACTAGGCCCTCTATCACTATGATCCATCATTGAGGGGTTGTTTTCTCAATTTTGTGTTCTTCTCTTTGTCCTTTCACTCCTATTGGTGAGAAAATAATTTCAAGAAAACATGCACATCTTATCATTTCTTCCATGTGGATCCTACATGGACATTACTATTTCTGTGGTATCTCAATTGTTTCTTCATTCAATCTTATCATTTCAGACCAATAGACCATTATGTTTGTCGTATGGTAAACAATCAAAAACTTTTGACGAAGTGAATTATGTTAGTTACTGTACTATGTTTGTTTTGTTTGATCGAAAATAAATGAATGTACAATCATATTCTACTGTATATTAGATAGTTACTGTACACCTCCGGCTACCGCCATTCTTCTCCTGATGGCCGGAACTTTACTCTGTATATGGAACAAGATAAGCAGCCGATCCTGCCATTTTCGAGGTCTAGTGCGAAAATTGGAACACTTAATACATCATGTGTACTGACAATGTCTTGGTCAAGAGTTGGACCTGAAGATAAGAATAACGTTCACCAATTAACACAAAGGAAGGACAAGTTGTTAAGGGGCTACATATTCAAAGAGGTAAAAATTGTGATGTTTGATGAAGTTGGACTAACGTCAGCGAATTGATATATACACACCTAAAGAGTCTCAAATCTTTTCTTTTAAAAATGATGATACAAGTCTAACGTGGGCGTTGAAAATTAATTTTCAATGGTTCTAAAAATTGGTTTTTGAGGACTCTGATAAGTGGAGTCTTAAGTTTGCGTTCAAAATTATAATTTTTGCAATTAAAATTAGGTACAAGTCATCAATTCAATACATTTCCACTTATAAAAACATACCATTATGGATATGTGAAGGAATTATGGGTCAGCTTGGGAAATAAATTACAAATGATGTAATGTTTTGAGCAAATCTTAGCCCTACCATGTAAATTTAGTACCATTCGATGGGCACAGACTACTTGCAACTCTTTCGTCCGTATGTAGTACCTGGTCCAACATAAGACTACTACTACCACATAACTCACTATTATTTTCCAAGATCTCATTGACAGTTTTTGTGCATGTCTGTACTCTGTAGACATTATTGAGGCAATCAGGCAAGCACTATATTATTACTCCATCCTGATTAACTGACCATTTGATAAATCAAACAATAACTCGTCCATATAATTTTGAATTTAAATAATGATACTCCACCATAAATTATACTAGTATTAAATATCGTACTTACTCCAATCACATATATGCCAAAATTTTGAACATTAATCTTTTTGTTAAAATAAAACTCATTTAGAGTAAAAAATTAAAATTTTAATTAATTAGTCATAACCTCCATATTATATTGAAATGGAGGCAGTAATATTTCACTCACTATAAATTATAAAAAAAAAATATTACTTTTTTCATTTCAATTTTTTTTTTCATTTATTTATTTCAATTTATTTTTATCATGTAGAAAAACAAGAATCTGTGAGTCCAACAGCCTATATATATGCATGCTGTTGGAGTTAGTATAACCAAGCTGAAGTGTACATTTCCATATGACAAAATTGCAACTTGCATTGGGTCTTGGTGAAGTTCCTATCCAGCATGATTCTAGCACAATCATTTATTATTCATAATCCATGCACTACAAAACAATATCAGTTTTTATTTAATTTGTTTGTGACTACCAATCATATCCGGGCAATTATTTAAAGTGGGGATTATTATGTCTTATGAAGATAATTTTTTAAACAAAGACATGACATATATCTATGGATATAATAAATTAAAATTTATGGTTAATTATTTCAACCGAGAACTCATTTCAACCATTGAATGTGCTTCACTGACATCATACTGCTGTATTTAGCAATTGGGATAATATATAAGTTTGGGAAATGAGTATAAATAACCTCTAGTGTATTGTGATTTATTATGATGATTGCTCTTTTTGTTCTTCTTAATATTATAAAAACGAACATAACAATAATGGCCGCTACTGAATGTTTATTTGCTAACAAGTTTATAGGCTTTTTATATTTGCTTCTCACTCACTGACTCACATGTTATCTTCACCATCACCAGAACTGCATTATCGCCGTCAAGTATGGTGGGACTGGCGAGTTCTTGAACAGTTAGAGACAATACATGTACACATGTATGCCTGGAATAGAATATAATTACTGGAGGAAAACTCTAACAGTTGTCAGTCTTAATTTATTACTCCACGCCTATCTTCTTCAATTATGTTAGGCATAGTGATGAGATTTGGATTCATCACCCAATTCTATTATTAAGTTTATAAATGTTACTCAATAGTGCAGTTGTCTTGAGGTAATTTTCGTTGTTTTGGTCCTTGATTGCTGAGGGATTAAAATTGCATGCTTTCGGGTTTCAAAGAATGATTGCCCACAGTAGTCCCGAATGAAGTGATACGACCTCAATATAGTTGTATGGTTTCCGACCAGCAGAGTTCAGATTCATACAGCCGTCTATTATGAAGGACTATATGTATAACAAATTAGTTCAGTATCTTATCTTCAACAAATCCATTTACAGCACTAAATTTATGAATGATGATCATAAGAAATAGTTGCGTTAAAAGTAGTCAAAGTAATTGAGGTCGGTTGCGGTTTGTCTGCCTTAGTGATGTAGTGTGCAAATGATCACTTGTAGTGTGTGTAAACATGGTAAAATAATCCTCGTCTAACACACTGCGTTAACGTTAACGGAGAAAATTCAGATGATACTGATTGAAATTATGAACACTAATATTTTGGAAAATATCAATTAAGCAAAATTAAAATTATTGAGGTTGAGTCAATTAGTTTCTTCTTATTTGAATTCATTTTTGAATTAAAATGTTTCCCCAACATATTTACTGAAATTATAATTTTTATTGAAACAGACTAAGTATTTTTAATCGTTAACATTTAACGGAGGATTCATTTGGGGACTTCATTTGCACCTGATATAGTCTGAGGACCAAAATTTATATTACATCGACCTACGAGAAAAAAATGTGAATAGTCAAATAAGTTAGACAATTCTGACACAATTTCATTTAATTTTCAGTAAAGAGTTTTCATGTGATCTGTCTTGGTTAAGTCTTGGCTTTACAATCTTGAACTTCTGGAGACAATTATGACTTCAAATTAGTATGATTTAATGTTTTATTCTTGAGGACTATAGCTCTGCTTGTATTGTCTGATCAAAGTCTGACGATAAAGTTATTAACCATGGGATAAATATGATGTTTAATAATTACCTCCGATCATCCTTATGCTTGCAAACTTATATAAACTGACAACTAATTTCCATCAACAATACAAATTTTGAGAATTGATAAGCTTTATGGCTAAATTTTGAGAATTGATAACAATTAAATTGCTGATATCTTTAAAATAGATAATATAGACAATAATGATTATTTAAAATCATTGGATGTTTAATATAAATGGAACAATGATATATACAATTGCCGCCATCCAATTACAGCAACTCTACAGATTCTATGTTTTTCGGAGGTTACTATGTTAATTGGTTTTCATGGCTTAACTTCTATATCATACTAGGAAGGAATCTCTAATAAATTTATTTCACTCATTGTTTTCCTTTTCCTTTTCTAGTGGAAATGTTTAATATTATAATTTGTTTAATTCTGTATTGTTTTGTTTTTGGATATCATGTCAAAGAGGTAGAAAAGTAATCTTAATAAATGTGATTCAGTTGTACACTGCTCTCTAATAGTAAAGTGCTTAAATAGTGGTAGTCTCTGAAGTTCGGTGTGGGATAACAACTAGAAAAAAGTTAATGAAATAGAACCATGCGCCGATTAAGTCGGGGACTAAACTTTCATTTAATCATTAATACCAGATAAACTTTAGCACAGATGAACCTATTTCTGTGAAAGAGAGGCGATACCAGCATTAATTACTTAAATGCTCATTGGTTCTTTCTACCATAGTCATGAAGCAAAATCAACAAATTATAATTAATAAATATATTGATTAACTCTCCTTATTCCCAAGTCAGATTAATTGTTGTATAAATTTTCATTTGAGTTTATTTCAATTTTCTCCACCAAACTCCTTCGTGGCCCAGGAAGAAGGGACGTGGTGCGTATGTTATTCTGTGGGTTATAATATAATTATAAAAGATAATATAAAAATTGATAGGCTTTGTTACTAGCATTGATTTCGTTGTTATTATTAGTGCATATTAGTTGGCTAAGTTTTTCGTTTGAGCTGCAGAGTATTTTCTGTGAGGCATGATTGAGATTGTGATTATTGGAATATCTCAAGAGAGAAGGATTTGTAGGCTTAATCAGTCAGAACTTTTGAAGCGTGTTCGACCATTATTAACGTGTGGTATGGCTGATTGTATGATCACAGGGTTGAAGGAATTGCATTAGTAATCAGAGTTTAGAAAGAAGGCGGCGCAGAGATAATGTCGGGAGGGATTATTATCATAATGGAATAAAAAAAAGAGAAATTCCTATGGAGGCTTTTTCTCTATAAAAAGGGATCAAAGAAGACATAGTAAGGAAATCATCCACTAAAGCCCATCTGACATTTTACTGACAGGAGGAAATTTAGGTCAAGCTATGAATTGAGCTATGTTATGAAAGCTTTATGTGGTGTAATTCTCTGTGCTCATTTGTAATGCTGTGACATCACCCAAAATACTAGTTGCGACAATGGAATTACGGTTTCTCGTGGGAGATAGAGTGAGGAGGTCTGCCGTCAGGAGGGGCACGATATATCAATCACTAGGAGAGGTGATTAAGTAGAAGTCGGGGGGCACGAGTTTCTAGTATAATGAGGGATCTCATGATCGAGGAGTGTTGATATATAGTGATCCCAGGGGAGACAGGGGGGCCTTTGGGAAACTTAGATTAAATTAAGTAGGATAGGCGTCCTACGGAAGAATAAGAAGTCGCTATTTGTAAATTTTGGTATACTAAGCGATCGTTCAGGGCATTTTTCCCCAAACTTAGGTGAAGAGTTTCCGCTTGAGCTGAGTAACGAAACCTCTTGTGTTATTTACTTTATTATTATTGGCATGTTTTACTATAGCAATCATTATTTAAGTATCACTAAGCATTGGAATAACCTTCTTCTATGTATTTGATCAATCCGTGCGTGTTGTTGATTGTTGTAGAGAACAACTTTGTTATAAAATCTCGAGAGGATCATGCGGTATAGCATTTCATGAGAGATTGATTACTTTGTGCCTTGTATTTGTCAATTGTTGTGGCAAGAGCTGTCGACTCTTGATCCGCAACGGTATTAATAACTAACGATTGTCTTTGAAGGTCCAGGTTACATCACTTTTCAATTATAATGATAAGGTAACATAAAATTATAGTAGAAAAAATAAATTAGATAATACTTTTATATATATTTTAAAGTATCAATTTCTGGTAAAGGAATTATCTACCTAAATGCTTACGTCTCTTCATTGTATTAGCACAGCAAGATTGTATCTCATGTATTATTATGGCGTGTGCCTTTTATGAGTTATAGTGAAGCCATTACTCAAGCTACATGATGTACGATATTATAAAGCGAAAACATGAAATGATGCTAAATAAAGGAGGTAGATGATTTTTAGTCCCCAAAACTAATAGTAGTAAATCACAAAATATTCTACATATTTTAACTTTTATTATCTAAAATTAATTTCATGCTTAAATCGCCAAATTTTCCATCTATTCTTTTATTCCCAAATTAAACATAATCCATTCTCAGAATCAGTTCTTATTTTCGGTTCTTTGTTGTTTCTATTTTGTCTTTGTTGATCGGCAGTGTACTATTCTATTTTTTGTATCCTATAGGTTGTCACTGTCTGGTTTCAAATTAATAGTTTGTCTCGGCCAAAGAATATTAAAAGCGAAACTGATGTGTCGTTCGGTATCTTACCCTTGATTTTGTACCTAAATTAAGAACTATTATGCATAGTTCAAAAGTAATAATCATGTCATTATTCATTTCATCGCGGAATTAATTATGAACTTTCGCTCAAAGATAAATGTGGAGTTTGGGTTTTCATAATATTTGCATTTGTCAAAGTATTCATTCTTCTCGATTATGTCTTGAATGTGAATTGTATAGCTTTGTCTATTATGTATGGTCTTTTGAATGTATTATTTACACTCTTGATGATTTAGTAGTTCTCCATATTATTTTTAGTTTGTTTATCCTTGTTATATTTAACCGTAATATTCAATATATGGGTAAAAACAAAACATGTAAACTAATGTAACGTATATTAAAATTTAACAATATAGAGCATGTGAATATCTACTTTATATAAATGTTATTTGAAATATAAAGTTAAAATAAAAGGTTTGCTTAAAATTATACATATATAACATAATATAATATAGAAAACTTTATATTTCTTCTAATAGATATTATATGTATTATTTAATTTAATAAAATGAACAAACCTAGGTTTAGAAGGTAGGACACATTAATAGTTTATAAAAGTATATAGATGAAATATGTATAAAATATAATTAAATTATTATAGTAAGTAAATCAAATAATAATAATTTTAAAAATAGCATGAAGTTTTGAAAAAAATAAAATAAAATCAGTATAAATCAATTAACTTTTATTAAATGAAAATTATTATTTCATATACCCAGTAACAAATATATAGAATAATTTATACTATTGTCTTTAAAAATTAAAACATCGTATCTCAGTCGTAAAAATAAACTTGTAGGTTTACTTCGATAGAGTAATCACGTAGTAGTTCTTAGCGTAGTGTATAGGAAACATTACCGGGTCCGGTTGATTCGGTTTGGCGGGACCGCGGACCGCGGCTTTCCCTTCAGATCTTGGTCGAACTGGACGGACCGATAAAACTTCGGTTTTTGGGACGAGACGGACCGACTAGAACTGGGTGATAGGTCGCCGGTTCCAGGCCGAATTAGATGCCGTGCCGGTTCAGTCCCAAAAAAACTACTTACGATTTAGAGTTACGAGGAATCAATCAAATTAACTAATCAATGACTAGGTAGCAATGACAATCAACGGATCGGAACAAATAATATCTAATGAAGCGGCAGTAGCAATCAACAAAATGCCTTCAATGTTTGACATTTGTCAAGCCTGAGACTAAAGCCTCATCTTGAAACTTTTATTCAGGAAAGAATTAGCCATGAGGTAATGAGGCAGGCCTGAGCAAAAGAAGGCTGAGCTGGAAGGCATTTAAAGGCAGGCAGTGACATTTAGGAGCGAGCGGTGAGCAACGAGAACATGCGATAAGGCATTCAAGAGTGGCTGTTTACAGATTGTCCTCACAAAATGATGTGCGGAGGGTCATCAGTTGTTCGCTAGGTGCACAACAAAAATTATTAATTGAAACGATTACACTATTTGAAGAAATGAATACATGAAAACATAATGAAGAATACTGTTAACTTATAATGTTTATTGCCGTGCTTCTTAAAGTCCAACACTTTCTTTGACTGATCACTCACACAATGGCGTCAAGCTGTTTCAAATGTTTCAAACTCTTTTGGATCAATTCTTTTCAAAGTTGATTACGGCTTGATTGTGATTGAACAAATAATCCTTTGCCATTTACTAAGGGTAGGATATTTTGCTTCATTCTTGCATTTCAATGGACCTCTTTTAAGATAATAGTCAGGAAATAAAGTAATATTATTAATTTTAATCTAACTTGATTTGAAATTCTTCAAAACTTTAACTTCGATCTGAACAAACAATCATATTCTTGAGTAGTTTGGGATGGTCCTTGGACATAGGGCCACACATCTTCATGGGGGAGAATAATTTGTTTTCTTGATTCTCTTTTCTTTTGCATCATCATACATTGGATACAGGAATGGATAAGCCCTTGTAATGAATATCTTTATATAGCATATAGTAACAGAATTTAACCTCTAAATTATTATGTGGAGCATTAACCACGATGCTTTAGTATGGCGATAGTATAAAGATCTGGCATATAGCGTGTCATAATAACAGGTAAGCATATGATGTGACAGTATAGACAGTAAACCTGAGGTAGTAAGCAATAAGCATATGCAGATATCATAGGCAACAATAGCGGCCGGGCGGCCTGAGAGAGATAACAATAAACATAGGCCTCGGTAGGTCATCACTATAGGCAACAATAAAGAGGCGAGCACAAGAGAGAGGGAACAAGCAATAAAAGCATAGGCCTCGGGTAGGAGGTCATCTGACATATTCCTTTGACGGCCGAGAGACCTTGATGGCATATGCCTCAGGAGAGTCAAATAATAATGACACAGAGATATAGCAAATAACTCAAATAAAGCAGGCATACTCAAAATGGAAATCATCATAGGCAACGACTAACTGACAAGCCAGGCAGGCCAATAATAAGAAATTATAATGTATAATGTGAATATATAGACTCGAGATATGCAAAAATACAAATAGCAGTTAAACATATAATGATTTTATAATTTTATATCATGTGCACGGATAAATGCTGGTAAATTTAACTTGCATTCACTAAACCATGTTTATGTTCTTGATTTTTCTTCTTCTGATTATTCTAACTGATTTGGGCTTTGACATTCCTTATCAGTAACTTTTCCTCCACTTCGGCAGAAAGATTGGTCAGGAAGTCCCTTTGGTCATCTGATCATATCAAACAATAACCAAAGTGCATATGATATATTACTCCCACTCATGCGGTTGAGGGTAGTAGTGTGTAAGGCTACATTCTCTTTCGCGTATCTAGGCCACGCGTTTCTATACAAAATCATGAGTTGAGCATAAATGATCGATTGGAATTCCACAGTTTTGGTATCGAAAGAACCATAAGGTACCGCCTCAGTTGCAACTCACAAATGATATTCTTAAATGGTTTGCATCTAGCCTCGGAGTTCAACGAAATGTCTTTACCATTCTAACATATCAATCACAGACTAAAATTATATCAGGTGCGTCTTGAACTAAGCAAGTTCAAGATGTCGCATATAACGCCCATTACATGAAATAGTTTGACCGTAGAGGCGAGTTCATTTATTAGTAAAATCGGTTCAACTATTGCAGTTATCATTAACTTGCATTATCCATAGAAATTGATACTACTTTTATTCGTTGTCATATTACTTATAACTACAAGATGAGGTGGTGAAATTACATTTAGTAAATCTTTTATAAATCTTTTATTAAGTTGCCATTGCATCAATATAATGACAAGTAACAGTCATACTAACTTGGCTTTTTGTTTCCCCCCAATCACCACAAATCGTTAAATTTAAACTAATCTATCCACATAAGACATAGCACTTGAAACTACTTGAGTTTACGCATCATAGAAAGTTTCACGATATGACGGTATGCTGGTAATCTAATATACCGGAATATCTCTCTCTCAAAAACATTAAATATAACACCTTCCGTCATAGAAAATGGACTTTAAATTTTAAAATCATATGGCGTAGAGCTACTAACTGCATGATTATATTTCAGAAGTAAGCTAAACTAAGGTACTAGTATCGAGTAACACTCAAAAGTACTCTGTGTGATTTATTTTATCACCCTACATCTATGCTCAATTTCCCTTTCAAATAATTTTGTAAATGTTTCTTAACAACGAAGTGATATGATACTTTGAATCTCTGCGTACATAAACCCTTTGCCCATTTACATTTCTTTTTAGGCTGGCCGGGCATTCTAATGACTTCTATTTCGTGTGGACAATAATTTCTTTTTATGCGGAAGCCTTACCGCCTTGAATTCTGTCTACGGGTCATCAAACGCCCGATGGCACTTTGGTACTATAGCGAGAGAGTTGACCAGTAGTTTCGCTGACTGTCAAAATCCGCGCTCCCGATTTCAATTCCTCAATGGTCATTATCATCATAACCAATCCATTGATGAGAATCGATGAAGGTATGATAAGACATAATTAAAAACAATTAATTAACAATCATTTTACGGGTCGTCCAGACCCTCTGAGATATACTGCGTCAAATAAAGAGAAAAAAGGACCGATGCAATTATTACTTTTAGAGATGGAAGTTTGCGTTTATGGTATGTTTGCAAGCTTTATTTAATGCCTACACTATATATAAAGGATTCTAATGCAAACAGTGTAGTGGGAAAAACAAAATTTTTGCATTGTGTATTGTGAAACATCGAGCTTTGAGAGTATTATTTATTATTTGAATGTAATGAGTGTTCCTATAAAATTCTTTAGTATTTTTCACAATTGTTATTAACAACTTGGTTGCAAGTCTTATATATTGATAAATCAAAGTAGTTGACATCTAGGATAGTAGTGTAGTAGAGGATAGGTGTCTTGTAGTCAGGGGCTTTGAACCTCAAATCAAATTAGAGTAGAATAAAGTGGTAAAAAGAATGGGGAGCATTCGTGTAAGTCACTGTTTGTAATTCTCAGTCATAGTGGAGTCCTTAGCGGGTAGGTTGCCCCAGGACGTAGGTCTTTGCATTGGCACCGAGGCGGGTTCTCCCAGTTGTTGTGTTTTTATTTTGAGTATTTTACTTTTCAAAATTAGATTTAAGTGCATTTGGCAATTGTCTTTAACAACTAGTCATGCGTGTAGTAAGATTACGTTATTTCATTGATGTATGTTGAGAGGAAATATATGATTGTATTTCTTATACCCCTCATGCATAAGGTATTTTGTTATACGTCCAAAATGAAAGCTAATTTAATGTGGTCATTTGACTCTTTACAGTTTATTGATAACAAAATTCTTTCATTGGACTAATGGTTTATTGACTAGATTAACTCGAGTCGGCTTAAAGGCCTGAATTGAGTCCATCTACACAAACACCAAACCTTCTATGTGTTCTTACGTGTTCATAGAGGTAGCTTGTAAGGAAATTCTACATTATTCAGGATTCTTTAGTTTTGAGAGGATTGGTTTTAAAATGGTTAAACTATTTAATACCAAAAATAATTGCAGAATCTTTTTTAATTATAAACATTCTTAATTGATCAACGTTTGAGTTACTTTAGAAATCAGAGTTAAAATGACTTTTGTGCCATTAGTACTCGGTGAATTAAAGTCGAATTTGAGGGCTCGAACAGAATAAGTAGAACTCTAAAATCCATTCGTTTCTTTCTCCGAGGCTCCAGCAGGAAAAACTAACATCTGATGCATCACGTAATCTTATGGGATGACTTTACAGGGGCTTTATTACTCGAGGATCGCATAGGGACCGATTACGATCCGTCTGTGGAGATAGTCTTATGAGATGACTTGAGGAGGCATTCGGGTCTTGTATAAAGTGGCCATGTTTCGCGATGCTGGCCGATAATATATTTTGAACCCAGATTAGGTAACTCTTGTTTCCTTGGGGTGTAAGCCGATAGGATTTTTAGATCTATACATTCAAGCGTATCGGAGGACTTGTGATTACCATTACACCCACGATATTGGCTGATTTTAAGCTAATATTTGTCATCTATAAAAAGCCAATTCTAAGGAATTTCAAACACGCTTTGCGACCTCATTGAAAATGAAATTCTAATTTGAACAGAAGGCCAACTTTTGTTCTTCTTTGCATCTTGATTTAGAGACATATAGGCTCAATTTGCTTATCTCTTATCGGAATGTTCAGTTATCTTATAAAGTACAAACTTTTCTTGTGGAAAAGACGCAGAACAAGTTCACAGTGGGTGAGTCTTCTTGGAAGTGAACTTTCGATTGGCATGGATTGATTAGCGAGGTTGTTAGCCAATCGCCACAGTGGGTAGCTAGAAGGTTGTTTAAAGGTTGGGTAGATCTTGAGCCTTCGGGGGTTGCTAGGGGTTTCTTATGCTTCGTCTGACCCCCAGCATGCGTTATTAGTTGTGGACTAGCCTCACAGACCACCATGAGTCTTTCAGAGTGCGTTTGTCTGCATTTGAAACTTCCGATTGGGTCGCCCCGTCCAAGTGATACCCGAATTGGCTTAGTTGGAGTTCTTATGAGATGAGAACTTCCGAGAAAGAAGATACATCTTGATGGTATAGGTAATTACCAATCAAATCATATCAATATATCAGCACATTTTGCGATTAGAGATTATTACAACCTCCTTCAAATACTCCACTTTGTCCTCGTTGAGCCACTTGCAGTCCATGTGGTCAGAAGAGGTGGCTCTGACCTCGAGGTGGTTCCGCCCTCGACTTAGCATTTAGCATAGCATAGTTAAGTTCCGGGATGAAGCCATACGATACCATTTGTAGCATTGACCGATGCATGGGCAGAGGCATTAATTCTAAAGTGATTTACATGAGGCGTGGCTAGATGTTGATTAAGTGGCCCAGAAGATTGTTTATAATTGGGTTGATTTGATTATACGCCACGAGGGGGTTTACTCGGGATATAATATATACAAGGTTACATTTCCAAATCCCGAGGCAGGAAAGCCAAGGGTCGGCGCTGGTCATTGATGGACTGGACTAAGCGAGATTTATGTTGATCGTTGTAGAGATTGCATGGGGTTCCGATTAATCGATTATCTCGTAGTGATCTGAGTTTACTTAGCGAGATTTTGAGGGGTTTTGAGGCGTTGGAGATCGAGGAGTTGATTTGAGTGTCTTCGTCCCAGAAACCAGATGTTGATCAGAGGGCCGATCAGGGCTTTTAAGAGGGATATGGTTGAGCGATTATATAAAGGCATGTAAGAATTTCGGTTGTTGGAATGAAGTGGGAGAGAGAGGAAGGTTTATGGCTCCCGAGTTAGTTGAAGATTCGATTAAGGAGAGGAATCAAGTTGATACAACAGCCTTTGAAAAGCTGACCCATGTGGAGCGGAAGAAATATGAGTGAACTTGTGTTTGAGACGACGATGGGTATTTTTTAGGGTATCTCCATGGAAATGGGTAATGCGGTTTGGAAGGAAAGGGAAGTTGAGTCCCCGTTACATCGGACCGTTTGAGATTTTGGCGAGAGTGGGATCCGTAGCTTATCGTTTGGCGTTGCCTCCGGGTTTGGATGATTCTAACATCGGGGTGGCCCCAAAGTGGTCCACATGTTAGGGTAGGCCGGGGAGGTATTACGTTGGGGGTGGGGTTTTTATTTATGTTTTTATTAAAATAAATGCTTTTTAATTTTTAAGAATTATTTTATGTTTTCACTAAAATATCGCTACAGGAGTTAGTGTTTAAACCCGTTTTAGCGTTGGGACAAAATTGGTGAGTCTCCCAGTGGGTGATGGAATTGAGCGACAAAACACAGTGATGAAATGTTAGATAGAGGTAAAGTTGAGTGATAGTTAGTATATATATATATATATATGAAAGAGTCAGTTTCATTTATACAATTGTCGTGTACCTGCAAACCTGGCCGTGTCGACGGCCGCGTCGAAATATCAGAAGTGTCGAAACCACTCATTAAATTTTATGGCCTCGAAATTTGGAAAATTCATGTTCTATGAATCGTGATCCATACGCTAGTGGGGAGACAACTCATACGATCGGTAAAAGTATCAGCTAAGAAAATGTTTGCAAACATCAAACTTTTAGCCGTTTTTAGTTGTTGATTCCTTTATGATGGACCATTTCAAACTTTCAGAACTGGAATTCCGGGTTTTGTCGTGCGGAATATGAAAATTAGTAATGGATATTTAAAGTTTTATCTTTATACATAATTCAATGTCTTATGGCCAATTTCATCTAAACCCTTAATTTAACTTCCTCCGTTTTTATGCTTGTAGTTTTAAGTAAAAAAAAAATTTTTTTTTATGATTTAGATAACATTTTTTATATTTTGATATAACTACTTTTCTCTTGAAATAAATGGCAAATAGATATTGTTTTGATTGATTGTGTTTCACGTTTCAAATTTTGACTACTTCTTTTTAAGAGAATTTTTTATATCTATTGAAAGCAATTCAAACATCAATGCTATAGAAGTATATGCAAGGGCCCCACTCTAAAACATATTTGATCTACCCCATTCTAGGACTCTCTGCGCCCAATTTCTTCCCACTATGACCATATATGCAACTATGAACAGGTTTGGTGGCCTTACATGCTTTCGTTCAAGGCCACTGCTATTTCTTTCTCTCCAAATTTCATATACACTTATTTTATAAACACACTCTGACCAATTTGAAAATGGTTGCATGACTGTGTTGCACAGCACTTAACTTGAATATCCTCACCATACACCAAGGACTCTATATTCATTAATACATGAGACTTTTTCTCCCACTGATATGACGTTCAAAGAAAGAATGGTATTATCTTTTTTTTTTTTTATAAAATGTTCAATTTATTTGGTGATCAAACAATCATACAGTGGGTCTAGCTTTGACATAGGACCTCAGAGCAAAACTATCATGTGGTTGAGCCCGCATACCCACAGCGACTTTGTCGTTGGCAAAGATTTTTTGAGACTAGGATCTCAGATGGTTCTGCAGGCTTAGCATTACCATATCACTTCCATTACTTTATCTTGAATATCCATTTCTAAGATGAAAAAGCCAAACACTAAGATACAGATCACAGGTACAATGCCTCACTTTTGGACATCACTTAAGCAATGACTGTGACAGCTCTTTAGATAAATCGGGTATTCTCGACTTCTTTTTCGCAACATTAATACAACATAAAATCCCTTCATATACCATATGTTATAGAAGCTAATAGACACTCCATTTCCACTTTCAAACTTTTGACCACAATGGTATTGTTATCATTTTATAAAGCCCGGTGTCGATTGCTCTTTGGAGAGGTACTCAAGACTCCTCCCACAGTGATCAAGCTGACACATTTGATCACTAAAAGATTCACTGTGACTACAAATATCCACAATGTTTGTCTTTAATACAAAGCTTGATTCCATAGCTTAAGGTTTTTATACTTGATCCTTCTTCTCCTTAGAAAAGAGAAGTGGACTTAACGGCACTAGACAGGCACCTACAGGCCCTCCGCTACAAAGAAACTCGCATTCCATGATCTTTTTTTTTTGGTGTTGTCAGGATGACCTCACAAAGGCGGGTGTATTCCCCATCCATCAATCTGCTTCCTAATATCAATTGGAAGTGCATCTACAATTGTCATAAATTAAAAGATGGCAAGATATCTGGAGTATTTTTCTAATGATATATCATTTAGTGCCGTTCGCTTGACTCATTATGACACCTTGCTCCCAAATTGGATTTCAAGGCAGGCTCCTTTTAACCATTAAACTTTTCCATAGATCTTGGCGTTGCTTTACAATCAATATATCATCGTGAAATACGCATTCGTGATTTCAAAATCTTTACCGTTTGGATGATAAGTAACCTAAGTTGACCTTGTGGTATAATCTGGGTAAAACATCATGATGAGTACTAAACACGTAAGGGGCAATGGGTGCCACTGCTAGGAGTCCTTAGACTCTTGAAAAACTCACTTTCAAATTAAAAGCACAAAAACCAAGCGGGGGGCCTGACGATCCAGTCAATGGCTACGAAATTCAATGTTTTAGACAGCCGAGCTTTCCCGACCAAGCGAGAATCAAATGCCTTATTAATATCCACCTTTATCTTGCATCTAGGCTACTTTGAATGTTTGTTTGTGGTAACGAATAACTCTTGCATCATCAAAATTTTACTGGAATCCTTTTTGATAAAGATTTATATAGCAGCTACCACTACTACTTTATTAAAGGACATGCTTTAATCTAACAAAAATAGATGTCATGCACTTGACATGATATTTGTTGAACTCCTTAATGCTTTGGTATAAACCACATTAAGTTTTATATTTGAGTTCTTTAGGCATGTGACAGTAGCAAAAATATTTTCACACCCTCAAACATCATGCTTAGGAAATCACATTCAAGAATGCTTGAAGACTTCGACTTAGAAACTATTCGGACCGGGGAGCCTTTGTTAACATTTCCTTGGAGCCTCTCGTTCATTTGTTTGTGACCGGCACCTTGTCGTCCCCATCTTCTGAACCAGATAACTTTCTTGATGATATGATTGACTCCTCCTCTTATACGTGTTGTACTATGATGTTAATGGTCCTACAGAAACACAGCCTCCTTTTTGTTTTTTCATAATGGTAGCATGATCCCATTTATATCCTTTATAGGCAGAATTTGATTCTTACACTTCTAAAACTTTGGTGAGAAAAAGGAAACATGCATCCCTCTCGACCGGGTAATTCTTGCTTTATCTTTGTAAAAGCTCACTTTTCGGCTAAGGCTGAGCAAATTTCTCCTCAGTACACTCATACAGCCATCAGTAGGGACTAAGATCCCATTATAAGCTTTAACCCAGGCCCGTCTCAGATTTCCACTTTGGCTTTCGGCCACTCTAGAAGATATTACTAATTCCTCTTTGTTGCCTTTATAATCCTCTTCTTCACATTCTTTGACTTAATTGCAACATATAATCATTCTCCTTGATTCTCTCCTCTTAAACTTTAACTGCAAATCATTATAAGTTTAAATTGCTTAGTCCAAAAGCAAAGGACTTGAAAGGTCTAGGATCTGCCAAGAGCGCGATGTAAGGCCATATCCAAAGGATAGAATGCATGATTGAGGCTGAGAATGCTCTTAATCCTGGCACAGAGCTTCCTGTTACATAGCACTCTGTATTAAGCCTCTTTGACATGCTTTTTTCTTTCTAATTCCCCTCACTAGAGTAAACTCATTTCCTTGCAGATATTCCATTATCAACCTTAATAAATGTGATCATCCAATGGATACTGTTTTAAGCAATCACGCCTCCCTTTTTGTTTTCCTTGATACTCCCAATAGCATTGAAGTCCCTCAGAATAAATAAACAATTATTCTTATCTAGAAGAGCACAAAGTTTCTTTCTATGCGTCCACAGGTCATTTTGCCCCATAAATGGCTTGAACTTTACATTTCTCCACAATGCCACTTCCACACAAAAAGAATATGATGTAGTTATCCATGTTACATGTATCCACGCACCTTAATCTTTTTTCAACATATCAAATTCTCTTTCAATTTTATTTATTATTTATGAATACAATCTGATCAGGAGAAAATAGAATTCTTAATACTATCAAACTTGTTTAAGCGAACTTTATTACTACATCACTTTTTATTAATATTATTCTGACACTTTTTTACTTTCTAATTGTTTAGTAGGACGGAGTTAATAGACCCTAACATTCCATATGCTTATATCCATGATTGGAGTTATGAAATTACCGCCCCTTATCCTTTTGGCTTATCACACCACAATTTATAAGCTTTGGACAATAGATTTAACTAACTAGCACCCTATAGTACTCCAAATACGGGCGATGTGTTTTAGATTAACTATGGCTTGTCATTTTAACCCCCGATCACACCCATATTTCTCAATTAAGGTTCTCCTCCTCTGCGGAGAGCTACTGAGCCATGTAATGACATCCCCCGGCCTTAAGCAGCCACGATGGACTCCTACTCCCGCATTAGAAGGTTCGAGTGAATGGTCTCGTTTGTGAGTTGAAGTATCCCACCCATGGCTCCCACCCGTCCTTTTGACTTCATTGCGCTTTTCCCCGCATTCTACAAATTAGGATACTCTTTTGGCCTCCACCTGCCTTTACCCTTCCTTCTAATTAGTGGGACAAAATCCCTGCGTCAATTTTCCTTACTTGGGCGCTTTGCACTTGGCTGACCATAATTGGGTTATCCACTACATTTACTAGTAAGTGACTGAAACGGGAGGAAATGAAGCGCATCTAGGAGGAACCCACTAATATTCAATTTGTTGCCTAAACTCCAACTTCTCTTCATTCAAGAGAACGAGCTTCAGTACAGAGCTTGCGGCGGACACCTAAATATAGGCCTTGGATAAAGCAATTTATAAAATCCCCGCGTTCTTAGGATCATGAGCTTTGGGGACATTATAACTCAGTTTTGCTTAGCATCTCGGATTCCAAAATTGGGCTCAAATTCAGGAAAACGTCCCCCAAATTAACGATTTCACCTTTCTGTCAATTTTGCCTCCAGTCCAATTTTAAGGACGAGGTGCGAGCAAGCGTCATGGCCGCCGTTCATCGTCATGTGACTTCTAAGTCGAGAGTCAAGGAATTAGAAACAAGAACATCCCCGAATTCAAGCGAAACACCCAGTTGAAATCAAAAGCCTTCAATTTATATGCAGGTACGAACAACTTTTATAGATAGGGTTTAAAGATCATGCTTGTAGCCGAATCGCCGATTCCATCGTTAACCCCTGTGCTGCTCAATGAGCGCACCGCCCACGGTTTTGCAACCTCCGGAGGAGCAAAGGTCAATTCAACCTTTTCTTTAGGGGTGATTCCTCTTCCTTGGCGTTGATCCATGAATTCTCCTCTTTTCCCCCCAATTTCCACGATTTTCCCAAGAAATGCCTTCGGAAAGGCCGCGATATCGGTCTTGCTATAAAGAACGCCATGAATTACATTAGTGGAGAGGCGGTTTGTTGCTTTTAGTGTTGCCTAAAATAAAGGTTCGAGGTTCATTTTTCATATATAATACCCTCATGAGAGTATAATACTTTGTTAAAAATACTTTAACATTGACTATTTTCTTTTTCTTAATCTTATATGTAAATTGCTAAAATAACAACTAAAAAAAAATGGAAGGGAGTATTGATAAGAAATTGAGCATTAAGATATTTGATAATATGAAATAAGCTGAAACATTTAATTTCAATAGAAGTTCAATGGAGGGGAGAAAAGAAATAATCATCATCGGTATTAGTCAGAGCTAAAGCTCGAAGTCTTAGTCAACTCAGAGATTTAATCGGTTAACAACCACTTAATATATTTCAGCTATAAAACTAAGCGACTAAAGACGGAGGATCATCGTGCAAGTGAATAAATGTAATGAATCTAAAGACAGCAGAGCATCAAATAATGTATTGGTTGGAGATATTGACTTAGAGGTGGGTTGATTCTAATTTATAAAGGGGTAATTGGGTAGATTTTTCCTTTAAAAAAAAAATGAACAACTGGAATTATACTTCATCCCAAATGCAAAATAGATGATTGTTTAGATGAAAAATCTTCGTAAGGGATTGTAAAAAGCTATATTGAAATATAAAAAACTACATTAGATTATAAAAGATATATTAATTGTAAGCAGAATTCTTGTTGAAAAAAATAAATTCTTTCAGAATGATATTTATTATAAAAGCGGAGGGAGTAGTTTAATTTGATGAACTAGCTAAAGGCTATAGCATAGCATGTGTTCAGCCATGCAAAATCATAATAAATAAATCGCAATTCAATTTAACTCCATTTAAAAGCATAAATACTCATGGTTAGTACGTGGCCTAAAAAATACAGTGAAGATTATGATTACTAAGCTTTTGTTCATTAATAGTTCATTAATAATTAAATACAAATTATATCATTTTTTGATAGATTTTCTTTTTCTTTGAAAGTACTGCTTTTAAGTATATATAATATTTTATCAATAAAAAAATTAGTAAATATAAATTATATAAGCATATTTTTAACTTTGTGTCGCACAACTTATTTGAATGTTGATACACATTTTAATTAAATTGAATAAAATAATTCTGGTACAACTTTTTTTTGAATTTTTTAAACACATGCAATGCCCAGAATGATACGTTTGTGTGTCACCAGATTTACTACATTGAAACTCCTTTATAGATAATGAATGATAATGAGGCAGGTATCGTTATTAGGCAATGCTTAGTTCTCCCAAAATATATGCCCAATGTGTAAATATCACTATACTCATGTTTTCTTTCATTCTCACCACATATTAGTGACTAATTTAAGTGGCTCATGAACTTCTTCGTCCCATACAAACAAACATTATTAAAATTTTATATTTTTTCTCAAATGTGTTTCTTTTATATATTTTTTGGGTGAATCCACATACATTACATACACTCATTGAATGCAATTGTGGAAAATCGATGCATTATATAATCACATCAAGTACTACATAGTTTATTCTCGTAGCTCTTTGATTTTCTTAACCTGGCCTTGTTGCTCTGTTTAAAATGTTTAAAATCTTCAACAAGTTATGATTGCTATATTCTATTACAAGAAAAATATAATAACCGGTAAAACTTCACGCATATATATACCAAGATATATATATATACCTCATCAATTCAATTGACCATTTGATGCATAATAGACAGCCAATTTATATATACACAATCATGAATCATGATAGTAACTAATTAATTATATTAATTATAAGGGCAATATGATGAAATTCTATAAATGTAGAGTAAGCATAAGGGAAAACTTTACTATAAATAATGGAGCAACATAAAAAAGTAGTAGTATAGGCTACGGTTATGCTAGATCAAAACTTTGATTCCAAAACAACACATTACAAAGACAAATCTAATCACGAATAGGAAAAGCAACTATACTACAACCATATCACACAATTGTCCAAACACTAGCATAAAGTTAAACAACAATTTACCTTCTGAAATGACACGATTGTCCCTGTGTGCCAAATTAAAAGTCTTTCAATGTCGGCTAGATCAAACACTGTTAATATCAATCTTAACAAGCAAGCTTTTGAGTTTTGAATCAAATTATTAAAGTTTGAGCTTGCTTGCATTGGCTAAAATTTTATGATATTATAAGCAAATAACTAATAAATAAATATATACCTTATAATCGAGCGATCAATAGGTGTTAGTGAGATATAAGTATGAAAAAATGAATATATATTATAATGTATGTTACTTTTTTAACTGTCAATTATGTAGAATGTCAAACATTAAAATTTAAAACATGACAACCTTTTTGAAATACTTGAAACAATAAATTAATAATTTAATACTCCCCACATGCACCCACAACGATTATAGAGTATAATGTTAACCAAACATAACATAATAATTATCAATTTAGTTATAAATGAAGGATCAGTTGCGTTTGATAAATTCATGTTAGTTCATATTATTCTTGAGTGGATAAAAAATGCATTCTTTATTATGGTCCTACTAACATAAATGTTAAATTTGGGCGGACACCACTTTTGGGAGCATGTCACGGCATTCTTAATAAAAGTTACAGTCTTTATTCAGAGATTATATTAAGTTAACGATGACCTTTTTATGTTTCCAGTTACTTATGGAGCATTTGGTTATTTTAAGTTCTTAGGGCCAAACTCTAAAAGTATATATATATATATTATATATATAATTCATGTTATTATATTATAAAGTTTAAGCGTTTGTGAGTATATCGTATCTTAAGGATACTCGGTGACATATTTCGGTGTGTCTGCATTGATATTTCAATGTGGTATTTTTATTATCTTAAAAGAGGCAAGTCTATTAAAATTAACTAATATGGTTTTCTTTATACCAACTTGGGTAATTTGTCTACAATGCATGTGGCTAAAGTTTATTAGCAAAAGTAACCCATAATGATATTTTCATATAAGCCGTTTCCATTAATGGAATTACGTCTTTATAACATTTATGACTACGTCTTGTCCAGCAATGATATAAGCTATTGAAGTTAACTTTGTAACCAGTTCATCATATGGACTAAATCGACAACTAACTCTCAAACATAATCAAAGAGTTATAATTGACTATTCTTTTTAAACACAAAAAAAGTGAGTCAAGGACGACGGACCTAGGTAGCAAGGGGCAAAGCACCCCCACCCCTTTGAAATTTGAAAATTTTCCGATCAAAAAGGATTTTTGAAAATTTCGGCTTCATAAATTTTAGTCAAATTTGTCCCTCAGTTATTATTTTTTGAACCGATCATACCCCGTCGGCCCTCCCCCACACTTCAAAATCTGGATATAGTTGTCTACACATTGGTTTGGCGACAAACCCAAGTAGTAACAATATTTCGAGTCTCTCCAGCTAGGTTGCCATAGCCCACAGGATGGTGAAAGGGCAAGGACAAATTGGTCACAAACAATTAAACTACACCACCAGGGTGGGAAGCTAAGATATTGTCTCGTACCGAAAGAGGAAGGTGAGCCAAGTGAGGAAATTATTAAATAGTGATGTAGATGTTTTTCTACAAGAGGACAAGACCAATGCACATGGAGGGAACTCAACAGAGAACAAGTACTACACTCTCACCCTATCATGGAACCTCCTTGTTTCTTGAGGTTGAGATTCTATTTTCTTAGTCGTGTTAGTAATTTTTGTAAAGGACAAGATGGTCCTTTCATATATCCTTGTTTTTTCCCTTGTCTAATTATGGTATTAATATAAGGAGTATATTTCTCCAATTTCTTAAATTGTCCCATTATACAGTTAACTAAACCAAAAAACAAACACAAAAACAAAAACAAAAACAAATCGATCAATTGTTAATAAGTTTTTCTATAATGAAATTATGTTATACTTCGTATAAACTATATAATCGATCAATTGGTTTTTTTATAATGAAATTATGTTAAATTGGAAATGTAAAAAGCTATATTAGAATTGTATAAAAATATATTGAAATTGTAAATAATCAACTATTATGAAAAAATAATTTTTTTCTAGATAATCATTTATTTTGAAATGGAGAAAATATTATTTTTTAGTATAGCATATTGTATATGTGCATTGATAAGATGGTATGTACTACTCCTTTTGTTTAGCAAATAAAAGCTTTAAGCATAACATTTGAATGGTACTGTAACATGTTCAACACTTTCAAAAGATTCCCGTCTAAATGATTTAAGAAGCCTTGATTATTGATAATAAATTTATCACCATGGATAGACTATATTTTTCTAGGTTGATAATGTATCCTCATACAACCATTGCATGATCCATATAAAACTATTCCGTAATATTTAAGTTTTTCTAATATGTGGATTAGTTTTTCAATATATATTCCTTCATTTTTATAAAGATTGTCTAGTTTTGATTTTTTTTTTTCAAAAAATTTAAGAGAGAATATATTTAACATGAAATATTAGTTAAATTTGACATGTTTCTTTAAAATATATACTTAACATCGCTAACAAAGATAAATTAGCTTTTAAAAATAAAAAAAATATGAAAGGCATAATCTTCATGGAAAGGAAAGAATATAATATATACCTCACTCTTCATATACATATAGTGACATTCTTCCTATGATGAAACATTAATATTATGCATGTTTTAGGCCAGTTAATTGGCAAATTGTCCTTATATATTGGGGACGGTTGCTTAATTAGTCCCAAAGTTTCAAAAATTGTGAATCTCGCAATTTTGAAACCATTCAAACCAATTCACAACTTCATCCCACTATCTAGAACCATTTCACTAATTAACTTTTTTAAAAACTATTATTTTGACATAAGTACCCTTACTGATGTTTTAGCATAAAATATAATGGGTATAATGAAGAAATAGCGCCATGATCGAATAAAAAAGTCAAATAATTAATACTCGTATGTGAATTATTGATAGATTATATTATATATAAACATAAATGATTTAATCGGTAAGTTAATATATATACTTCTTATATAAGTGAACACATTCATATATTTATGAATCATGATAGTATTTGTCGTGGAAAGTTGGGTTCGTTAAGCTTTTTTATTTTTTAATGATTCATTAATGATCAAAAATATACATTATATTATTTTATAATATTATTTTACTATATTTTAAGTAATATGTATCATCTTCTAAAAAAAATTCATTAATGTCAATTATATATGATCTTATTTTTACCTTTTAGATAATTTATTCAACGAATTTTGATCACATACATACTAATTATATACATAAAATAAGTTGATTGCATATTTTATTTTCTAAATTGTACCATTTTAAAATAATAGTATATTTAAAAAATGTGTACCTTTTTATACTTTAAAATTGAATATATATGATAATTATTCAATATTGATGAATCATATTATTAATAATTCATAATCGTTATCGTATTTGTCACCTTTATAAATGAGTTGACGATCTTTGTAATTGAATAAATCGTATAAACTACGTGACCAACAAAATTAGAAAGAAACAATAAGGAATATTTATATATATCAAGGGAAAGACCGTCACCATCCTAACAATCCACTATAAATATTGGACTCTTGGTACCCACATATATACATCTCACATTCCATTCCATATTTTATATTAAGCTATAGATAGATAACACTAATA
This sequence comes from Lithospermum erythrorhizon, assembly GCA_019722365.1. Lineage (NCBI taxonomy): Eukaryota > Viridiplantae > Streptophyta > Magnoliopsida > Boraginales > Boraginaceae > Lithospermum > Lithospermum erythrorhizon. The sequence continues at coordinate 1,160,572 of JADFUC010002295.1, forward strand.
ATCATTTCCCACCCCCCTCTTGCTCATATCTATAAATCCATTCGTCATTTCAATTGATCATATATCAAAAGATCTTTCATTTTCTCCATCAATTACTTATATTCCTCTTAGTATTGAATTATCACAAGAAAAAACTATGCCTGCAAGACTCGAAGACACCTTCCGAGCCCACCCACAAAAATGCTTAGACCTAAATTCAATGCAAGAATTGCCTGAAACTCATGCATGGACTCCGTCGGACAATTACCCTTCCGTCGGAACAGGGTCGTCACCCATTCCGGTAGTCGATTTAAATGACGAAAATGCCCTTGAACTAATAGGCCATGCATGCAAAACATGGGGGGTCTTCCAAGTTGTGAATCACAACATCAAAAAGAGCTTATTAGATGAAATTGAGGCAGCAGCAAACGGCTTGTTTTCTCTCCCCATGCAACAGAAGCTCAAGGCTGCAAGGTCACCGGACGGCGTGTCCGGCTACGGCATGGCTCGAATTTCTTCCTTCTTCCCCAAAAGAATGTGGTCCGAAGGGTTCACCATTCTCGGGTCTCCACTTGAACATGCTCGTCAACTTTGGCCTAGAGATTACAAAATATTCTGGTATGTTTCATGTCAATGCACCTATTAATTAATCGCTCATGATTATCCTCTACTTTCTTTCCGTATTATATTCTATGTGATTGATAATGCATATGATGTATATATAATATATTTATTTGTAATTGAATCATGCTAACGTAGTATAACTAGCACACATGATGTCCACAAAATATGATGTATATTTCATGTAACACATAGAACGAACAAGGGATAGCGGATCCAAAACCTTAATTAATTCAATTTTTTTGGTTATATATCATGTTTTTGTTCTTGTGTATTATTAGAAACCTAAGCATATTTTGGTCAAACATAGGCATGGTGAATATATGAGATATGACAAAATCTATTTGCGACCACCGGAGGAAGTTATTATTAGTCACATTTCTTTATTTAATTTCTTCATGTCTGATTTTGCAGAAAGGTGGTCGGTTATTGACCCGTTGTATTTTTGTGATGTAGGCGCGTTAGAGCATGGTTTATTTTTTCTTTGATGCTCAAAAACCATTTTTCGGAAAACTTGACCAGATAATTGATGATTGTTTGTTGTTTGCTAGTGGTTAGCTTCTTGGGGGTGGAACATTTAGTCAGAGTGAAGGGGCGGATTCTTATTAAAGTCGTTTATATGATTTTACATTCAAGTCGTTTTCATTGCAAAAAATCATACTCTAATTATTTTTCAATTATCAAAATTAATAGACTTCATAATTTTCAATAATGTGCATACCATTGATTTCGATCATGTTAATAATAAAATATAATAAAATAAAATATTAACATTTGATATATTTTCAATAAATCTTATATATACAATAATATGTATACCAATATATACTTGATTTTATACAAGATGTATACAGTATACCAATACTTGATTTAAAAACGGGACCTAGATCAATAGATCGATATTAGCCTATAAATGGTGGATGAAGTGGTGCCTACAAAGAAAAATATGGAGAGACAAATACCCATAAAAGGATATCCACTAAATGTTGTTTTCTTTGTTTTTTACTGTCCATGGAAACAGTATCTAATACATGTGGAAACCCATTCAACAACTCTGATTTGTTTTTGCTATTTTTGAAATTTCAGTGATGTGATTAAAGAATATGAAAAGGAAATGAATAATCTAGCTGGAAGGCTGATGTGGCTAATGCTTGGCTCACTTGGCATAACTAAACATGATGTTAAATGGGTCGGGTCAGAAGGTAACAATTTTGAAGGTGGATGCTCCGCAATTCAATTGAACTCGTACCCGGTTTGTCCGGATCCGGATCGGGCAATGGGTCTTGCTGCCCATACGGATTCAACCATACTCACAATCCTCCATCAAAACAACACAAGCGGACTACAAGTGCTTCATGAGGGATTCGGGTGGATTATGGTCCACCCACTTCCGGGAGCACTGGTTGTCAATGTTGGCGATCTCATGCATATACTATCAAATGGCTTGTATCCGAGTGTTCTTCACAGGGCTATTGTAAACCGGACCCAACATCGACTTTCTATAGCCTATTTATATGGACCACCATCAAGTGTTAAAGTAGCACCTTTATCAAAATTGATTGATCATTCTCATCCTCCCCTCTATAGGCCAATCACTTGGAGTGAATATCTTCGCACCAAAGCTAAATATTTTAATAAAGCCCTCTCAACTATTAGGGTTTGGATGCCAATAGGGAATGAATTTATTGATGCCAATGATCATCCCAATTGTGTACAAGTTAGCTAGCTATAAGAAAATAAATCAGTAGAATTTATATTATCAAAAGGCAAGTCAATATTTTTCTTTTTTCAAATAATATTTCCAAGAAGAACAATTGTAATTATACAAAGGAATATCTCGAGTAAGTAATAAAAGCGGCTCATTTTAATTAGAAATTTTGTGTTACTTTCTCCTCCTTAGAAAAATCAAAGGTCATTCTAAAATGACGGATTCTTTGCAAATTTTACTCCCTCCCATTTTTTACTCGACATTTTAACGTAATTTTTTTGTTTGAATATGCTGGTTATTTCGGAATTTCAACGCAATGCTTTCATTAATATTTTTTTAAAGCCTCCTACTTAATGTATTCAAAAGTTACATGTATTAATTGTTGTTTTAATTATTGACTAGGGATATATAGGTAAAATGTATTTTATTCTTAATTGCTTCTTAATTGATGTGAAAAATGATAGGATGTAAAGTAAAAAAAATGGGAGGGAGTATAATATTACTATGGTCATTGCAATTTGCTCGAGACATTAGACTTTACACATTAATTTCTTTAAATTAAGGTCACATGTTTCGTATTTTTCCCCATAAACATATGGCTTCTCACGAGTTATTGTTTAAATCATCATGGAAATCTGATTGTATATAATTCATAATGGAGTTTCTACAAGTATTTACCATTGTACAATAAGTGCAAACCTCTATAATAATAGATCGAATAAACCAAATCATAATTTTTACCCAATAAAATTCATTCCAAAATTGGGATTAACAGGAGATGGTGGAGGTGTATTAATTAGACAAAAAGTTTTGAAATGACAACATTAGAAAGAGTTTAATGAATTAAGATTACAGACAATAACAAGCCGGATACGTACAATTAAAATCAGAATCATATCGATTCATTCATTGATATCCAAACAAACAGTCACCATTGAAATATTTTGTCTTCCAATATAAGGAAATAACAATGGACAATAAACTACCATTTAAATATATACGGAGTAGCTAGGTACTAAGCGACATGCATTGCTAGCCAACATTAAATCATATTGCTCGAGATATGAAGGAAAGATCTCCCTCCAAAGAATAAGACAGCAAACAAGATAAAAATATTTGAACAAACAATAGTTACAAATTTAATGGAAATAATCATTGAGAATGAAGACGATGACTACCTACATATTCTAGCTGAATTTGTGATAGAGACAAGATGTAAAACAATCTACAAAAATACATGTTGCACAATCGATAATACAATTGAGCAAGTTCCCCACCCAAAAAAGGATGTTTCATACAAGAGATCAAATTGACTCTTTCAATAAAACAAGGAAGCTAATAAATGCCATGTATAATAGACCGCTTCCTTGTACGTATGAAATTCTGCTTATTAAGCTAACCAATCGAGTCGAGCCAAACCTTTTTACTTCAATATTGTTCCATATATCGGATGATGGAAAGTCCAAATTTATTTCATAACAAGAACATATATAAGTGTCGCACAAACTAAATATAATTCGTTGGTGAGTATTATATGGGACATGTATTTACTTTCTATTCTAACATTGTGATCAGACGATCTTATGCGACGCTTCTTTTCATTTACGCGCCAAGTAAAACTGAAAATTTTAATTTGATAGATAATAAAACGAATATTTTAATGTTAACATTTTTTACGATGGGTCAAATTGTCATTATACTTTGCCCAATTTGATGGGAATATTACTAATTTACTATTCGAGTAGTTACACCTTCATACTCCTGATCATCATCTACATTAGTATTTCAAGCAAGAGTTTCATGACGATTCCTATTTCCTACTCCGTACAGTATACGAGGAATCTCGACCAACGGTCCAACTTCTGCCAAATTTCTGAGTAAAAGGAAAGGTAAATGTGAAAACATTTTGACATATATATGCAGCAAATGATTTGGGAAGCAATATTTAATGCAATGCAAGATACTCCGTATTTCTGATGAGGCCCCCTTGCAGGCAAGGATTCCTACCTAAGCATAGGATCTACAAACGAGTCAAAATAGCATAATTGTTGTGTCATCTGTCCACTATTACTCAATTTCATTTGAATAGTAGTTTATATATGTACTAATAACATGTACCAAAAAAATACTCTAAATAGCATTTCATCAACATATATTGTCCCATACCATATGGTAAAAGAATAGACCCCCAATTGTTTTATTAACATAGCAGCTTCCTTTTTCTGCCTTTAAAAGACATCTATTTTTACTTTTTTATCGTTGAATCTGATCAGAATATTTTGTTATTAAGCTTTCATAATAGGTTTATAAAAAATATATCAATAAAAAATACGTTTCAAATTATTTCCATTGATAGTATATTCTTTATCAAATATTATACAATACAAATAAAAATATTTACAATAAAGCTTAATTATTAAAAGTTAAAATTCAAAAGTAGACAATCTTTTAGAAACGGAGGAAGTATCAGCACAACAATACAAGATATTTCTCGGATTTGAAACGTTTTGAAGTGATTGTTCGTCTTCTCAAATAATCAGTTATTTTTTCCCATAGAGGCCTTTTAGTTTGCCAAGACTTGGTCATTCTAGGATGTTGTCCCCTTTTAGTTCAAGTGTTTCGTTGTTAAAAGTTACGACACTTCAACAATTATTCATACATAAAATTTAATTAAAGTGAATCGACCTACACAAAACATACACTCCCTCCATCTCAAATTAATTTTTACCCATAATTCAGTACTCAGTAAAAAATTTACTGACTTGTAGTTAGGTAAAGGAAACATTTGGTAGGTACATTAATATGCAGCTTTGAGTTCTTGCTTGAAAGATTTGACTACTCAATTGGCCTGCTGGTAGTCTAGGTGGACGGTGGTATATATATGTACATTCTCTGCTTCATGAAGGTTGAATACTGTGTAACTGTTAGTGTGATGTACAAATAATATAATTTCAGGATCGATATTCTATTATCATTATTGTTACTTGCTTGTTAGTATAAACTACTCCTATTAAACTCCCTCCACTTTAAATTGAATAATGAAAAACGTCATCAATTGAATTGAATTGAATTGAAGGGAGTATGGTACTAGTTTATGATTATATGTTCCACTGCATGCAAGGACCTTCGAAGACTTGGAAGGATTGAAATAGGAAGGTCTTGAACGAGGGTACTCTATATAAAACATCAACGTTATTGGCTACTACGGAGTATTATTATTCACCCCATAGAGAAAACCATCTTTGTAGACGATAAGATCAATTATTAGTCATGAACAATTTGATCATTGTAAGAATTTGGACCATGATTTCCTTCTCAGTTATTATAACATTCATGCATCAACTATATTAAACGAAACAAAAACCAATACTTAAGATAAGATTAAACTCAAGAATTTCCTACTTCGGGTAACAGTTACGAATAAAACAACACAAGTGGTTTGACAGTAACTCCCACTTGGGAGACATTAGGAATTGTTGACAACAAATTCATCCAGATAAATATTGCCCCTCCATTTCTAACTTGCTATCTTTTAAAACTTTCTTTTTGCACTAGTGCAAGAAATCTCAAATCACTTGTCAAATGTCTCATCTGGAAAAAAAAAAACTTCCAATTTAACCCCTCTTCAACCCGAAATTGTGTTTAAGCACCTAAACCGGAGTTGATATTTTTCAACCGAAGTTAAAATTTAATTTGCATATTTTATGGTCACTAGTAAGGAGAGACGCATGTATTTACCTAATACGCAATCGCTTTCAAATATATGATATATATTTTATGTTTAATTCGAAAGAAAATATTTTTTTAACATGACACATTAATCATATTTAATAATGCTTGCACTTCGATCAAGCTTCATCAACTAAAGGGGAATACGTTATCTATAATGATAATATTTAAGAAAATAATTTGTATTCCCACTTATATGTTTCTTCTTTACTCTTTATGATTTTGTACCACATAAAGCTTTAAAGATACCTAAGAAAATTTGTTATTGCATTGCTCATTTTCAAATAGCTTCGGATATTCAAGTGGTAAGCCTAATTTTGTACACGGAGCCGGCGAAAAATAATTTATTAGGAAATCCTAATACTGTGATATTTAATTTTTATCATTATTCGTTAACTAAACTAAAAAAATTATTTAGTAAATTTCAACATCATTATGATTCAAAATGGATAATAATAATAATAATAATAATAATAATAATAATAATAATAATAATAATAATAATAATAATAATAATAATAATAATATAAAGATATGGTACACATTAATTTGTCAGTTGCAAATTGTGTCAAGTATCCACGAATGTGACATTCGTAATCATATCACGAATGCGACATCTGTGAATCACGACGGCAAGAAAAGATATATATCAACTATACTCAATTTGAGACGTCTACATGTAGATACAAATGTTATTTTAACAATTTGACGCTCCTTCGACTAAATATATTTGATTTAATTGATCATCAATATAGTATCATCGTAATTCGTTTGTTTTTGTGTCGGTTAAATTGGTATCATTTTTAAAAGTATAATTTAAATTTTTGTGGATCTCAATAATATATAAAATTCATATCTTTAGGGAATTAAATAACAATAATAATAATATTAATAATAATAATTTACACTCAAGCATATGATTATTTAACTAATAATACATATTATAATAAATACAACAATAGTTCTATATAATACTAAATAATACTCCTCCATTCCAAAAAGATTGTCCCATTTCACTATTTCGGGGTCAAATTTTTATAAATTTTAACAATGAATTCTCATTAGCCGAAGAAGAAATAATATAGACACGCTGGGATCTTGTTAGATTCGCTTTCAATATATATTTTTGAAATATCAACTTTATAATTTTCACGTGTGTATAATTAGAGATATTACGCTTTAAGCCGTGGTCTTCGAGACCTGAAAGTCAAAATGGGACAATCTTTTGGGATGGAAGGAGTAATAATAATAATACACACACACAATAATAATAATAATAATAATAATAATAATAATAATAATTCTACACAAAGCATATGATTATTTAACTAATACCTATTATAATAATAATAACAATAGGGTCAACTTAAACATATTATTATTTAATAGTAGTTAATCATTACTAGAACTCATGAGTTAATTAAGAGGTGAAATTATTCTAAAGATAATATTTTGCCTAACTTTTAGATTTTTAAAGAGAAGGGTACTCTAGTAATTAATAGTGTGAACGGAAGAAACACAACTCTTATTTACAATTTTATATATGTTAGCGACATCGATTATCATTTAGATAAAATGTAACGCATACACCAAAATAACACGAACTTTTATAATATCGATCACTCAAAAGAAATTCATTAAATTGGAGATCAAGAAGATTTGAAATATAAAGAGGAAAATAACCTCTAGTTTTTCAACATTTGACTAACTCCTCATTAACAATCTATATCTATATTCCATATCTATATACCTTATGTAAACGAGCAAATAAAAGTAAGATATTTTTAGTTTTTGTTAAGACAATATTGCCCCCTGCTAAAGAACTAATTGCAAGAAATACTAATGCATAAATAAGACTTAAATAATTAAAAGATTAATTGATTTCATAATTTTTAATTCATGCTAATAATAACTCATTAAATTTTTTTAATTCAAAAGTTTAACCCCCCCTTAGAGTTACAAAACTCTCACTATTTCATTTATTGAGAGTTACAAGCCATAAGTTATTATTTCATTTATTTCTTCCACCTCTTGGAAGTTACAAGTAACTCTTACTTACTCAATAATTTTTTACCATTAAAATTACATAATGCATTCTAAAGTCATGAAGTTTTGTGAGTTGCACCATCTTACTTTTTTAAACATGCAACATATAAAAATAAGTTTCTATATTATATTTCTTCTTTTACTCCTTACATCTTTGTGCATATACAATATATATAAATAAATCTCGAGATTAAGAAGAATATAAAGTAATCAAAGTTTTGTATAAGTAAAAGAAAAGGTACCCCCTATTCATTATTAAAGCATAATTTTTTAATTGATTATTTTTCCAAATTTATATTATTTTTACTATTATACGTATAACTTGATATTGCCGTTTATTTGATTGTAATAATCTTATCTAATGATATCGTTGATATTTGTGCCTATGATATAGAACTGAAATTGAAACAAAAAATTGACATTCATTCATAAGGATACAAAAACTCGGTATTGACGGTAAGAGGTCTTGTTTGAGTTTAACAACGAAGGCAGACACAACTACATCATATTTCGAAGGAGAATATAAAAATTCCTCAATTAATTAATTATATATTTCTTACTTGTGTTTCTTCTCTAATAATACTTACTCAACCCTATTAATAATAATATTACACACACACACACACAATACATACAACTGCTATTAATTAACTAATGTATATTTTTATGTGCTTTTAATCCATAATCCATTCATATATAGACATATTGTTATTTCAACTACATAATGCAACTAATGATATTATTAAGAAGTCTTGAATAATGGTCGTTTCCGAAATAATTAATTTGAATATATTTTGTTACATTACATTGAAAAATATAAAGAAATTTATAAATTAACTATAGAATCACGATAAATGAACTTTTGAATATATAGTCTAGAATGGTTAGAGTGATAATGCGATTGTTTCTAGATAATCAACAAGGATATACAAATTATTTTTCTCCAACATTCAAACAAAAATTTAATAAATATATATATATATATACATTTACAATTATAACATATAAAATAATGAACTTCAAAAATCTTTAATCCTATAAAAACTTTATATACTTATTGTTATTGCTATGAGAAGTTAAAGTAGTAAATTTAAAAATTTGTGTATGAATATTTTCCCTTAATAAACATACTTTATTTCGAATGCAATAAGAAAAGCAATATCCAAAAAATATGATAATGAACTACATAAATTATTATTTTGATAAGTATATTATATGACTCCATATAATTTGTGTATGAATATTTTCCCTTAATAAAAATACTTTATTTCGAATGCAATAAGAAAATCAATATTCAAAAAATATGATAATGAACTACATAAATTATTATTTTGATAAGTATATTATATGACGCCATATATTATAAACAAACAGTGTGCTTCATATTAGCTATAATTGGTTAAAACTCTTAATCGGGTATTTTCTTGGTTGTTAAAACATACCTATTTATTTTTATCCGTACACAAACAAATAAATAATTGAGTAATATTCATATATTATCTTAAGGTATAGATTAGCCAAAGACACATTTATATTGACTTGTAATATTTGATGTAACATCAACAACATATATTAGAAATCAAGTAATATAATATGTACAATCACTGGGCAAGTGCATGCTTAAACTATCAAACACAAAGTGCGTATTTCAGCTTACTTTAACACTAACCACATCATCAAATTTGTAAGAATAAAATTAGATAAATGTATCACCTCAAATAAACTGAGTAATCTTATTTTATAGGAGTACACAATTTATTTCAAGAATGACAATACGTCTTAAGAAAAGACGTAATAATAATTCTCAAGAATGGTGGAAGTCGCCAATATGAAGTACGGCCAAACTAAAATATAGAAAAGTGACTTAGAAATGCAAAAAAGGAGTATCCAACAATAAGATGAAGCCATAACACAAACACAAAATCCTCAAGTACAATGATAAAAGATCATAACAGATACTGCCATTAAAAATAGCAAAGATTTCCGATAAAAAGCACGAATACATTTACACCCATGTATTTTTAATTGTTTATTTTGTAAAAAATTTGAATTCCAAATATTTTTCCTTATTATAATTTAAAATGTTAATACTTTTTCTCACAATATAACATTGTTAATTATACACATAAATGTATCGTGGATCATATTGCTACTATATATATAGGAAATCTATTATAATCATATTAACCAAAAATTAGAACTTCAAATTTATGAACCAAACAAAGAAAATATTTTTCAAACTATTAGAAACAAATTTAATTAACCAAGAAAATAATTAACGAAAAATAATAACCACGGCGCTTAATACCTATCGCCTTTGAAGTCATGCCTTAAGCGCTTACAAGCAGAAGAGTGATCAACAGGTCAAGAGGGATCATTCTACCAAAGAGATGATCAATTCTGAGTGTCAATTCATCCGGAGCACCGATTTAACACTCTCAGCTGGTCCCACAAGAAATAAACAAAAACAAAAAAAAATGGATCCCCCAACTTGCCACGTGTCCTCAGAAATAATGCATGACACGCCAAGGCCACAGGGGTCAGTTTGTTTTTTTTTCCCTCATTTTTAACTGGTTTTTGCATTAACGACACAAAAAATTACAATCAATTATTTTTATTTTTCGAGCCTCCATAAATAGAGCCTAGGGTTCAGGTCATTTGGACACACAAAAAAAATCGGCCTTTACACCCTTATTATTCTTTAATCAATTTTCTCTTCTGATTTTCTAAAGAAACTTCACGATCCTTAAAAAACTATGCTTTATTGTGTGTTTTATTGTATGTTTTCAATAATTTTATGTTTATTACATGCATTCTGTTCCTAAAGGATGAAATAATATTTGCAAAGCGTTATTTTTAAAAATTTTAATATTATTTCATTGCATTAAAATATGGATTTTTGAAATTAAAAAAAAATATATACTTATTTAAAAGTTACTTTTTTAAAAATATATATGAAATAAAAATATTAAAAAATTATTTAAAAAATATTTTAATGAATTAAAATATTAAAATTATTAAAAACATATTTTTAAAATTATAATATTATTTATTTGTATTGTTTAAATTTACTAATTACATATATGAAATGTAAAACAAAGAGAAATGGTGCATGTGGGTATATTTATTTGTTGATTTTTTTAAGCGGAGAGAAAGAATTTTTGACACCCGAACGACACCGCCGTGTCACAGAAAGCATTATGCCAAGTAAGTTCATGTGCTGCGGCGGTAAGTCACAATTCCGCTAAGCCGCTGACAATTTAATGGAGTAGGCAAAAAGTACTCCAAAATCCACATGCCGACAAGGTGACCATGGCTGCATGGCTACTCCAATTTGAAATCATGCTTGAATCAAAATAGTTCTCTCAAAGCACTTTGGTTGAACTGTTTCATTTGAATCCTCCATCTTATCTTGACATGTCCGCCGAAAGTTTCAGTCGTAGTAAATACCACCGCCACCAGATAGGTATCCTCTGTTTAACAAAGAGAAAGGAGGGGGGATTTTTAAGCTATCTTGCATTCAACTCCAGAGAATCAAGCTATAATATAATGATGGTATAATAGTTCGTCGAGCGAATGAACTCCAGAGAAGCAACAATGGCAGCAATGTGTTGGTTTGGAGTCAGTGCCACGGACATCATACCGTAGAAAGTGAAATACATCAACGTGAAGTACGTAAAAAAGATGAACCATAGGAATCCTTGGTAATAGTCCAGTCGAATGAGAACATTGCATGTAAACAATGACACCATATACCACTGCCTGGACGAATACATAAGGAAGTTCAATTACTGCCTGCAAATGGAGGAATATTAGTTTAGGAACTTCGTTTGGACATGTTTTATGTAACATATAATTTTCTCTTGAGATACAAACCTGTCCAAATGCATATGGGAAAGCTGAGCACATCCCAGCCCCTCTTTCTCTGTAGAAAACTGGTCGTTCGACAGCCACTACAGGTTGCACCGATGAGGCATTTAGGATACCAAGGAAAAGTACAGCAATGAACATCGAACCCATAGCATTGAGCAAATCTTGCATATTCGACCTGAAACATGATATTTTAGAAGAATTTAGAGTGTCATTTTCAAGAATCGTCATCATTTACTTCTATCTGATTACTACTTACGTTGTATGACCCATGTACAAATAATGATAAAGTCTATTATGAATGATCATACATAAAGTCTATTATGAATGATCATACTGGCGTACAAATAATGATCATACTGGCGTACAAATAATGATCATACTGGCGTATAAAGTCATTTTGAGACCCACCAAAATCTAACTGCAGCATAAGATGTGTTACGCCAGTATGATCGGTGTTGTTTCCACAAGCAAGCAATGCACTGGGTTATGAATGATTGTGAATAGTGCTTCTCAAAATAAATATCTTGTGAGCCCGAGCGTGGCACACCTAGTTCACTATTCAATGGTTTGTTTCTCCTGAAATTTAGTGCATTGTACAAATAGAGTAAGGGACTACTTTAGAATTGAATTGTATCATGAGCATTTAATTAATCACCATGGCTTGTTATCTCTCACATAAACTTCTTACCTCATCAAATGCTTCAAAAATGTCGATGCTTGGTTGATGGATTGTACATACAACTGTTCTTCCAGTATCTACAGTGTTCCTGACAGTTCTCATCACAATTGCACCTGCTCTGGCATCTAATCCTGATGTTGGCTCATCCATGAAAATAATAGAAGGGTTAGCCACTAGCTCAACGGCTTGCATTGTTTGGTTGAGAGACCATTCACTCCAGGCAATCCGACTAATGCTCCTCTTAATGGAGTAAGTTCCATGACCTCATCAACAAACAACTGACACACATAAAATCTAACATTAGAACTAAAGCTCCTGTTAAGAAATTTACCAAAGACAAACTCTACAATCATGAATATCTATGTCAGACGGAGATATAATGTTAAGTTATAACAACCATGCTGGTTGCATAATCGACTTCTGAAGGCAGTTGAAGCCAAGCAGAATAGACAAGGGACTCATACACAGTAACGTGGGGAGAGTGAATGTCATTCTGCTCATAGTATCCTGAAATACGAGCAAAAGTTTCTTGCTTCTTTGGATATCCAGATATTTTGATGTCTCCTTCAGTGTACCCACCGGTTTTTCTTCCAGCCAACACATCCATCAGAGTGGTTTTTCCAGCTCCACTAACACCCATCAAAGCTGTAGGAAGAAAGAGAATCAGCCATGTTAGATATAAGTATTGTTATTTGCTTATTTAGGATAAAAAGAGTTATACTTCTTGACAAAATGATGCCACTCAGTGCAACAAGTATAAGCATAGTAAGTGAGAACTATTTCATAGGATAAAAAGAGTTATACTTCTAACAATATCTTGATTGTGTACCTGATAATGTTTGGGTCTAGACCTATTTCATAGTAAGTGAGAACTATCCAGACAACTGCTTCAACTAATGAAATAGGGATCTTTAAGATCCACGTAGGAAGTGCATATGCCCAAGAAGGATAGAACAGAAGGTTCCTTTGCTTGAAGAAGACAGGAAGCTTAAAGATTGTTAAGGCCATCTCTGACATTCCATTAAACATCATAATGATGACTGTGAAAAAAATAGCCCGACATATAGTTGCCCATCATTCACACTATTATGATGCATCTTGGTCCTTAGGAAGAGTGACATATCAATTAGTGCTAAAATTATGAGCTGAAACCATTCAAGAAAAAACATCATTAGTTATTATGTACCAACGAAAAGATACCAAACTATTCAAAAGATAATTTCTAATACGAACCTGAAATAGCTTGAAGTAATACACATTAAAATGAGTTTTCATCAATAATTCCCTTTGAAGTGCAGGCCTCTTAGAAGCCTTTTGTTCACACCATTTTCAATTGTTAAGGCTGCTGGATGACTTTTACTTTTGTCAAATGGCGTAGCAAGTTCATCCCCTAGTCTTCGCCCAACATGGAATGATTGAAAAGCCTCTGCAAATTCACTCACTGGGATGAAATGATAGGGTTCATCCCTTTGCGCCCAATATTGATTCTGGTCTTTCTTTGAAGTTACCTGCACCCGATTCAGAGATTGCGATTAGAAAAATAATATTGTATATTTCATCATGAAAATACTTAAGATTATTATCTGACGAACTTACTTCTTGTAGAAAGTCAGCCACACCTTTCCTCTCAGGGCATTCGAATCCCATCGATTCAAAAAACTCGAGGACATGCTCTCTAGGGCCCTGATAGACAATTTGACAATCAGATATGAGAACAATATCGTCAAAGAGGTTATATGTTTCGCGTCGGGCTATGCATGTGAAATGAATGCAGTCTCTCTCAAAATATGAACATATTGCCGAAGAGAATTAACAATAGAAAATGTTGTAGAACTGTCCAGTCCAGTGATATTTCATTAATGAAGAGGGCAGTTGCTGGTCCAACATACCTCCTCCTGTGAATTTGAAGGCTAATTATAACCACTTGTGATTAATTGAAAAGCTCTTATCAAGTCTTCATCTCCATATAAGCTAAAAACTTGTTGAAATCGATGGAGGTTGTTGTACCTGTTGTAACCTGTTTCTTCTGACCTCCAGAAATTCCTCTAAGCATCTGATCTCCTACCATGGTGTCTGCGCATACTTCCAGGCCTAATATCTTCAGAATATAATCTGTAACAACACTTGCTTCTTGGTCTGGTGTTGCTGCTGCCTAGATAATACAAGAGAGGTAACAAGATTTACAAATCACGATATCCATTTAATTAAAAGTTTTAGTTTCAAAACACTAGTTGGATATGAACATTAGAGTTTTAAGTTGCATAATATATAAACATATCATAACAATGATAAAAAGAAAATTATTCACTTCAAATGAAGGCAGAAGTAGAGGAGTATATGTGTTAGTTATTCTATGTAAAAACATACAGAAGAATGCAGGGAAGACCCAATGCTTTTAATGCAAACCAAACCTCTTTTAGCTTTACACTTCACATGAAGACGACAGTCAACAGCTTATAGCTCAAAATAGATATATCTTATTCGCATTTCTTGTTATGTTTGTTCTGTGTTTCTATTGACTATTTATTGGCTTAAGACAACAACATAATGATAGATCAATTTTCCATCCATTCAACAAATAACACAGAAAACTTCTGATTCAATCACAATGACTACTATGAACATGGAGGAATGTATATAAATTATTCAGTGAACAGCTACAGTGTAATAGTTCATTTTGTAGTTCCTCACCTTCATAAAGATATCAATGTCAGGATCAGGTTTTAGATTTGCTGCCTTCTCTCTTCTAGCCAAGTCTGCTAACATCTCTGCAATTAAATTTTTAAGCCATTCCACAAAGTTCAGACTTTATCTACAAGCATAAGATTTCAATAGCACATTCAATCAAGTTCTGAACTAACCATAACGGGTACCAACACCTTGGCACCGACCAGAGATTTCCAACGTCTCTCTTACAGTCATCTCTCCTATGTGGGAGGTCATGTGGACTAATGTAGTATTTAGTCCTCTGAGGAACAAACTCTCCCAAAGTATGCCTATTGAAGTCACGTTCCCAGTTGATTAAGATTTCTTACCAGCCAACGCCAACAACAATGTCGTTTTACCTTGTGAATCTGGGGACCTAAAAGTAATGTCAATCTGCAAACCAAGTGAAATATCCACGAATTGATAAAAAATATATATATAAAATTTCACCAAATTTCAAGGACATAACACCTCATTATCTTGTTATTTGGATTAAAAAAAGAAGAAGTCCATGTTACCTGCAAGGTTTGATGATACCACTGACATCTCTAAGTATATTTATACTCTTTCTTTCTACTGATAGAATTATGGAGAGAGTTGAACAACCCCTGTTGATTAAGAAACACTAATTAAATATGCTTATTATAGGAAAAGAACTAGCAACATAAATCAGTATGATTAAAAAGAGTATATCAAATCCATACCTCTACAATATTCTTATAGTAAGTTAGTAAAAGAGGGCAGAGCTCTACTACCCACATAAGCTTCTTGCTTCAATACTCAGATGATCATATCTCACTTCAATTGTAGGCTAATTTATACCATCTCTGAAAAACACAACGCCATGGCAAACACTCCAGAAATTAAGCAAAATTCAAGAATCTTGAAACAAACTATCAATTCATTTACTCCAGTCAAGCCTGTGTCTAAGCTTTTAACAAAAACGCCTCGTTATCTTCTTCAGATTTGGTGATCAACCTCTCAAGCAACAGTTTCCTCTCCTGATATCCAAGATCATCCACATCAACTCTTTGGGAAGTCCCTGGTGTGAAACCCCAAAAACAGCAAGCCTTTCCTCAAACCTAAAAAGGCAATTTCTCAAGTGCAGCTCCATTTAAGATGTTCTTCATCATCGTTGTCTCTTCCTGAACGTGAAAACACGTCGATGCCAGTGTTCCTCCACATTGAAGAACTATTCCCTATCATACTACTCCCCTCATGCTAACATTACACTAGCACTAGCTCCATTATCCATTTTCAACGCTCAAGAAACCAACCAAGATCACAAATTTAAATCCAGTACACTAAAAATGGTGTCGAAAAACATTGATGAACTTTTCTTCAATGCATGAGCATTGGAAATGAAGCTTTCTAGTGTATATATATAAACTATGAGCTGGTCAGTTTTATATTCAGAGGCAAACATTATAAGTTGCTTAGTGTACTAAATATTATTCTCCTTATTACATGGTCTTTGGGTATTAAACGAGGAATGGGTATTAGTGCTGTTAATGGATCTGAGCACTTTGCACTGTTATCTGGCTGGCCATTTCAATCGAGCGCATATTCGAAATAATTTTTTTAATCGAATGATATCAGCAATTTTTTTTTTACTGATGCATTTATCGAAGAATCTGCACTCCCCTGGATATTACTCGATAAAAAATGTAGAGTATTATATATTACAAAATAAAAATAATACTAATTTCGACTTCAAATACAAAAAAAGACAAACAAAAATTCTTAAAATATTATATATTGTATAAAAGCAAATATTACTTCCTTAAATACAAAAAAAATGCTCAAATTTGCTAAATGGGACTCTATAACTCGATACCCACTCAGCACCGGCTCTGATACCCGTCAGTGTTAATCGAGCAACACCTTAGCAATTTTTTTACTCGTTACTCGAAAGTACCGGGTAATTATGATGCTCGGTAAAGATAAAATCGTATCTAACCCGGTACCCACTGCATTCTACTCATTAACAGCACTACATATGATGTTCTAAAAGTTGGTTAATGTTTTGTTCTACCGCAATTAGTAAGCTTTGATTGTCTAATAAAATTTCGTTGATGTGTATCCTACTACTATGTGTAAAAAAATTTTGTGATTACGTATAAAAGCTTATTAAAATACAATTTTTCTATGGTGTATCCTAAGAATACATAATAATGGTGGTAATGCATATTTTAACCTTATCTTTTTTTAAGAAATGAATAAAAAATTCATAAAGATATTGGTTCATTATTATGGTGAAAATTCTCTCTCCATTAAAATATTTTATTTCGTTGTTGTTAATATTTTTTGTCTCCATTGATTACACCCATTGTTTCCCTCTATTAAAATATTGAGGAAAAATCATATATACTCCCAATATTTATCCAAAAAAGCACATATACCCTTCTAATATGACAATATACAAATTTACCTTTATGGTTTAGATAATCTAAAATTTTTACCCCTTTCAATTATTGGGCTTTGATGGAGTTAATTGAGTTAACGGTTGACTTATGTTTGTTCTATTTTTTCTATTTTCCCATATTTTATAATCAATCCAAATTATTAGAATACTTATTCATAAACCCTAAAATACAAATGAGATCGATTTAATACAAACATCACTAGTTGATTAGAGTCTTCCAACTATTGTCATTGTTTCACACCAGAGGATTTTTAGAGGTCATATTTGACAATCTTGAGCCAATACAAGGTTAATTCCTTTTTGCTAAATTCACAACTTTTCTTTAGTTTTTAATTTCATTGTCATAGTTATTAATATTACTATTATATTTATTCTTTGATTTATTTTTTTATATTTAATATTACTATTATATTCATTCATTTATTAAATTTTTATGTAATGAACTGTCTTAAGATAAAGAAACTATAATTAATCTATAATTATAATGACTTTCAATTAATATGAAATCTATGACTAATTCTCTCACTTTCACGGTACATGTTCTACTCGTTATGGACATACTGGAATATGAGGTTCAAATCAAGTTCCTTTTCGGTTGCGGCATCAACCAAAAAATATTTTTTTGCAAAATTCTCTATTTTAAGTTATTATTTGTGGTACCAAACAATTGTTATGAACTAGTTCTTTATTTGAATGTTGGCTATAATTTTCTACATGCGAATTTGTAACGTACTCTGTAAACCTTCAAAATAAAATTTAAAGACGCATGATATCCCCCATAAACATTAAAATATCAGATCACATCTCTGATTTAAAGTTTAATAAAATTTAACGCACATGTCCAAAATTTACCCGGGGTGCTACTCCTTGGCCAAGCAACCCGCTTTCTAAGTGTTAACTGAAATGCAACTTGAGTAATTTTTACTCATACCCGCCGGTATATTACTCCGGGAGCAAAAAGAAAACAGTGGCCACATAATAAAAATAGTAATACTGATTTCTTAAGTAAATTTTGGGCTTCAAATGCAAAACTTCTTAATATATTATAAGTAAAAATAAAATACTACTTTCTTAAAATATTATATATTGTGAAGGGAAAAATAAATTACTACTTAAAAAATACAAAAAAAAATGTTCAAATTTAAGTTAAACGGCACTGTATAACCAGCACCCCGCCGCTACGCTAAAAAATCCGCCCGATATCAAATGTATGTTTGTTTAAACTCGAGTAATTTTTTTACTGCTACCTCGAAAGTATTCCAATTACCCTGCCCTTAATCCAGAAAAACCTCACCGGTAACCCGGTAACCGTCAGAATTTCAAGCAAACAGATCGAGAACAATTTTTATGTTCCGCTGAAACCGAATAAATAATGTAATATCATAAATAAGTAGAGTGCTCTTAATCCAGAAATCTCAAATTAAATAAGTATTAACTTTTCTCTTTAATCCTTAATGTGTATATGATTTATATATTAGATCTCACAAAAAATTGAAATTTTATTTTTAAATCATACTGACTTTAACTAAATGTAAGGAAATAATTCATGATCCTATATCATGATCAATTAGTCAATATATTTCATTTCCACAATTTGACAAGAGTTTTAAGCCATGGCCCTGCTTGCTTTAAATAACTTAAATTCCACATTTATTCAATCTGGCCTAACAAGACCGGGTAGTAGATCATTTCTCGGGTTTCGAACTTGTAGTCACACAACTAGAAATATTAATACAGTAAATTGAACCATAATTTGGCAGGACATTACTAATTAACAAACATTATGAATTAAGAAATATTCCAACAAAATAATTTCATGAAATAAGTATATTATTTTAACCGCTATAATTTCATAAGAAATAAATATTATATTTAACTAGAATAACTAATTACAATCTTTTAATAACAAAACACGGTATACTTACTTGTTTAATGACTTGTTGATTGATCCCAAACGAACAACAATCAGATAGCATTGAGAAGAAAAACGACTATTACCTCTAAATTTGAGAAATATTAACAATAATTTAAGAAATATTAACAACAAAATAATTTCATAAGAAATAACTATCATATTTAACAATAGTTTGAGAAATAACTATCATAATTTCATAGTACCTGATGAAATTCAGCTATTTTATAATCATGACAACAATTAGCTACTCTTATAATCATGAAATCGCTTTGTTTTTCTAACAATCCTGGCACCAATTTGGTTGTTTTATAACAATAATAATTTCATAAGAAATAACTATCATATTTAACAATAATTTGAGAAATAACTATCATAATTTCATAAGAAATAAATATCATATTTACACAATAATAACTATCATAATTTCAATAATTTCATAATATTTAAGACATAATCTCAATTCATAATTGACAAAGAAGTATCTCAATTATTTGCTAAGAACCACTAAATAAATTAGCTTATTTTTGAACAATCATTACCTTAATTCGCTTGTTACACAACTATCACATTTAATTAGCTTTTTTGTAAGAACTATTACCTCTCAATTTGCTAGTTTGATAAGATTTAGAAGAATTTGAACATTAACATAAAAAATGGTACTTACTTGTTTGGTGATTGATGCAAACGAAAAAAATTAATGCCAATAGAGCACTTGGTTTTAGGAAATGTTGATGGAGGGAATCATTTTATATTGGTAAGATTCAATCTCTCTCAAATTTTGAATCACTTCGTTTACATATATTGTATACTAATTTGTCAAATTTTAATTCTAGCTACACATGATCAACATTGATCATCCTATCCTTCCAATAGCATTGTATTGGAAAACTGGACGAGATGCTTCAGCTCAAGGTTTAGAAATTCAATATAGAGCTAGAATCAACTTATTCAACGCATTAATACAAAAAAGGCGCATTTCTAACCACGCCGCTACCGTAGATATCAAGTCGCACGGAGCAACGCTGCTTTAGCCATTTTCATCATTCTATGTAATTAATTATTTAATTATTTTTAAGAAATTAATTATTTAATTTTTTTCTTATGTAATTAACTATTTAATTTATTTTTAATTAATTATTATTTAATTATTTCATGTAATTAATTTATTTAATTCATTCTTATGTAAATTATTTAATTCATTCTTATATTAATTATTTAATTCTTATGTAGCTTATTTTTTGTTTTGTTTATAATTAAACAAACATTAAAGGAACTAGCTTGTTGTCTTATAAACATGTGAGCACTGCTAGTTTTCTTATTATAAACACGATGCAAATCCTCGCTTGTTCTCTTATAAACATGAAAAAGACTTTCTTGTAGTCTTACAAGAGAATTCGCTTAACTTCTTATAAGCATTAGTTAAATTCGATTATTGTCTTACAAGCATGACAATAATTCGCTTGTTTCCTTATAAACAATGGGCGTGTTCGCTTGTATCGAAAAGGGTAAAATAATAATTTTTCCCCTTTACTTTTACTATTTTGGTGTGTGTATAGTGGTGCCCATCTTAAGCCCACCGCCTTTTAAGGGGGCCAACTGCGTATTACTTCATATATATATGACGCATTGACAAGTACCCTTTATAAGATCTGAAGCTCTCCTTGATCGAAAAAGAAAAAGCACCTCGGATGAAAGACTTGTACTATCTTACCTTTCAAACTGAGAAACGTGATCACAATGGTGCTCCTATCCAGTATTTGCTCAAATACTTCAAGATCCAAAGCTTGGAACAAGTAGTGCTTCACCTGATGATCTCATCCTAATAAGGCTGCATGTTGCATGAATAATCTTCATGACGCGCATGGCCTTCAGTACTTGATCTTAACACTTAATGTGGCTGCGCTTACTTGGCAATGCAGGATCATTTGATCCAAACCGGTTAAAAGTCTCTTTATATTTTTGACTTTAGTTTATCTTTGTTTTTTTAATTTTAAACATATCCCCCTGAATTTATATTTGATTTTTTGGTCGCATTAAATTTTTGTAGCGAACCCCTCGGAACGGGACGAAGTGGCAACGCTCAAATTCCAAGCGAGCGCATAGGAAGGTCTCGTGGTGTTACCGGCCATAATTACGACGGGTCAATCGTTTCAGGGCTATAACCACCGATTGGTAATCCACTTTTCATTGTTAATGAATTCAACTAATTCTTTGCAACTCTCCTTTTTAATTTAGTCTAGCAGTAAATTTTAATTCATGGTCTATTGTTGGGCAGGTTTTGGATTCCGATGTAGGTTATGGACCTTCCACTGTGTTATATTGCACTTAGTAATGGTTTGAAATCATTTAATGCCCTCAACCACAACCACAAGATTAAGGGGAAACCCAAAACATGGAGATTAACTTCACCACATAATCCAAACTAGTCAAACTATAACAAAGGAACGAATTATGCACCCTGTTTTATCAATAAAACAACAAAATGCAATGTAAAGTAACCACTAGGTAAACACTATTTTCACAGCAACTTCTTCCACGCATCCCCCAAAGTAGCTACCAATTGTGCACAGGATCCAAATCTGGGTTTTCTTCCGTGGATGCTTCAAAATAGCTATGCCTTGCATCACTGTATCAGATCCCGTAAAAATTAAAATAGGGGATCAAATAACTAAAAAAATGAATAAATTGTTGTCACATCAGCTTTTTTAAAATAGGATATATCCACATAAAATTATTCACTCACTCTATTCACCCTCTAAATTTATATCATCCCTATTTTGCAGTTATTTTTTTTCTCTCCTCATTTTTGTTCCTTTTTCAATTATATACAAAAAATTAATATTTTTAATCAAATACAAATATAAATTAAAAAGATGTTGCATTCAACATCCATATTTAATATATTATTTTATTTTTTTTAAATATAATTTTATCCTAAATTTCTATTGACATTTTTGAAATATTCAATATTTAATTTTGGGTGAATAATAGGGAAGTTGTTAAAGAACATACATAAAAAGCTTAACCCCAAAAAAAAAAAAAGTGGTGGCCGGAAGTGAATTTTAAAAATTATGTGGGACTCCGATGGAATCTTCTTACATAATATACAAGATATATGTTGAGATGGGAAGCGAAGAATAAAATTATGCATTTTTATTCAACACTAAGTTTCACATGTCAAAATTCTCACAAAGACAATGACAGAAGAGAGTAAACATGTTCAAACATGGCATATATATGACAACAGGAATATCAACATAATCTATTCCCTCCTTTTGAGTAAATTCTTTAGCAATCAAATGATTCGAACCAAACAACACATCCATATCATCAATTCAATTATTCTCAACCTCATTGGAAATAACAGGTACATGCTCCACCTCATTTGGAGCATCGTAACTACTAAAGTGACCACAAGTATGCAAAATCCCTAATTTCTTATCACTTAGAATAGATTTATCATCCACATAAGTGTAACTCCATAACCTTGTAAACATTTTTGTTGAATTAACACAATTTAATTTTTGTTTCCAGCCACGCTAAAAAATTGGGGATTTTCCGTTAAACGGAACCATACCATATTGATTTGCACAAGACATCATATAACAAATATATGAATATAACAAAATAAATATAGCACAAATATCACAAAGATTTGAATTTTAAGCAATTAAACATAAAAAATCAGCCAACACAATTCAACACAAAAATAGCACAAATCTCACAAAGAAATTTAAATCAGCACACAACCGGAACCCAGATCCGGATTTCAACAACAAAGAAACAATAAAACTGAAATCGAAAAGGGATTAAGCCTCTTTACCATTGCGAAACTTTACAAAAAAGTTTCGACCTTACAGATAATGTTTTTCCTCGAGATTTTTAAGCCCCGAATCCGAAAAGTCTGCGTAAAATATTATAGCAAATCTTCGGGCGCCGTTTCACGTGAATCGCCAGCCTCCGTCACCTTCTCTGACGAACAGATTTGGCGACCTCCTTGGACAGCAGGTATGAAATCCGACGAGCTTCACAGCTACGGCAACTTGCGACTCCAATCTGCAACTCCGGGTAACAGATCTGGCGGAAGCAGCCTCAAACCAAGTGGCTCCGCGATTCTCCAATCGTGATTTGTAAACTGCCACCACAGCTCAAGCGGCTATGGAGGAGATTTGTCAAGGCTCTTCTCCGGTCAGATTCCGGCAGAGATTCGAATTTTCCGGCGAGTACGAAACCTAGTCGACAACAAACAAACCCAAGCTCTTGATACCACTGTTGAGTATCTCTATCAGTTGCTGGGTTTGGCTTCACACTCGCTCTACACGCCGATTTCCTTATCAAACTCAAGGCCGCCAATTCCGAATCCAAGGGGCGACCTCATGTACGGTGCTTAAGCATATTTCGTGCTTAAGGAGCTTAAATTCTTCTTAATTAATGTTGTACTGAAAATTTTCAGATACCTCAAACAATAATCCTGAAGTTTAAATTCTACCCAACTAACGACGCAAGCCAAGCACAGGTTCAAGGACAAGAAATTAATTTTTAAGACATACATTCTTTAGTAGAGATTATAGATATACTCTTTCAATCATATACACTACTTTGCCTGCCGGCCCAACGATTACGTTATCAATGAACGTCCGATATCAATACTAAAGGTTTATATTAATCAATTTTATCCTTATTTAAATAGTTTAAGCACCTTAAGCATAATAAAAACTTAAACACTGGAACAAGATCAAAATCCAACCCTTTACCTTCCACAAACCCGACTAAGACCTCACACTAAGATGGAAATATGACTAATCGCCATGGGCCACAAAAACTCCACACAAAGCTAGGAAGGTTCTCTCAAAAACTCTTAAAGGCACTAAGCTAAGAGTAAAACTCATAAAGAGGCACAAAACCAAAAGGTTCAAACTAACATACTACCAACCTATCACACCATATAGGATTAGGTTAAGCACTAGTGAATCGATCAAGAAATGAATCTGACACTGACATCGTGACCAACATATCCAACAAAGCTTCTTAAAATCTTTTTTTTAGTAGAATATTTGAACACCATCTTTCATCATCATAAGGTATTCTTACTCAATATTTAAAATTTATGTATACTATGTCTCTGAATGATACTTCAAGAAAAGGCTCATCCCATAATCTCAAAATAGTACTCTTATATTCAAGAAAAGGTTTATCTCATAAACAATATTGTCAAGTTATAATTGAGACAAATATTTGATTGCAACAGTATGTATATCCATAGACAACGTCTGTATGCAAATAATTCATTACAACTAAGTATATGCCTAGAATGACTCAAAGCAACTGGAAGGGTAGATAGACAGATGTTTCGACTAATCCTTGGAGGATTTGTTGATGAGGGATTTGTGGATGTGAGGTATAACACCACCTCCAGCGATGGTTCCTTTGATGAGGGTGTCGAGTTCCTCATCTCCCCGGATGGCAAGCTGCAGATGCCTTGGTGTTATACGCTTCACCTTCAGATCCTTACTGGCATTCCCTGCCAACTCCAACACTTCTGCGGTAAGATACTCCAAAATGGCAGCTGTGTAAACAGCAGCGGTTGCTCCAACTCTCCCGTGAGCAGAAGCTCTCTCTTTGAGTTGGCGATGAACACGTCCCACAGGAAACTGCATTTATTTAAACATCCAACTTCAGATATGAGGTGTACTACTAAAATATACAGCAAAAACAATCACAGTTTTCAAGTAATCAATGATACTGCTGATACATTAAGAGCAGAAGCATTGAATGGAATTTGAAATACAATCTGAACTTGATTTGCAACAACTACACAATCACATCCATATATTTACACATTATATAAAAGAAAAATGTATGTATCATATCATCAAACTTCAATTAAGTAAAAAAGAATATAAAAACAGGGTGCTACACAACACAATTCAACAGAAAAAGCACAAAGTATGGATAAATAATACAACAAGCACAGAAATAACTTTGAGATAATTCGGCTGCAAAGTATATAGAGTACACACTCGAAACAACTTGAAGCAAATAAAATTCGGTTACTTTTCAGCATTATTTTCTCATTAAAATAAATGATACTACCTCCAATCCTCCATCCTAATAGATTGTCGAGCTAGATTTTCCATGGTAAAAAAGATAGAAACTATTGATTCAAAATTATCATGTTAAGAGTAACAAATGTTAAAAATACAATCTTTGTATTACACGAACATATACAAAACCATACAAATTTAAGCAACCACACATCAAAATTCACAACTGAACAATAATTCTGAAATTAAAAATACTATCTTTTCACATATTTCTCCAAATATTACACAAACATATACAAAACCATTATGGTACAAAATTTAAACAACCCCCCATCAAAAATAAAAACCAATCAATCTTTATTATATCAAAATTCAAACCTGGACAATCTTTTTGAGATAAAAAAATACAATCTTTCTACATAATTTCACCAAAAACTACACAAAACACTATATTACAAAATTTAATCAACTACCCATCAAAAATAAAAACCAAACAATCTTTTTTATATCAAAACTCAAAACTGGACAATCTTTTTGAGATTAAAAAAAAATACAATCTTTCTACATACTCTACCCCAAAAATTACACTAACACATACAAAAACACTATAGTACAAAATTTAAACAACTACCCATAAAAAATAAAAACCAATCAATCTTTATTACATCAAAATCCAAAACCACACAATCTTAAACTACACAATCTTTTTTATATCAAAATCCAAAACTACACAATATTTATTATATCAAAATTCAAAACTACACAATATTTTTTATATCAAAATTCAAAACTACACAATATTTTTTATATCAAAATTCAAAACTGGACAATCTTTTTGGGACATATTATATATATACCTGAAGACCAGCTCTAGAAGAACGAGAAACAGGCTTCTTCTTGTCCTTATCTTTGGAAGTGGACTTGCCCATTATGAGTCCTTTTGCTCCTTTTCCAGACATTTTTCCTAAATTTTTATTCGATTATTAACAAATTTTGGAGATTAAAGCTAAGAGACTATTATTATTATTATGATCAAATCTGATGAATGTTGTTAGAGTGAGGAGAAAACGTAGAAAGAATGAGTTGATGATGGAATTTGTTGATTTGGTGGCTTTTTACTTAAGTGTCCTTGGTTTTTCCCTATATTTAGGGATTGGGCCCGGGTTGTCTGACGGGTTGTCCGAGGATCCGTCCATTACCACGGCTCGAGTTTGGCTCAAGTTCAACCTAAGACATTAAGTAGTGGGTCGTGGAGCGTGCTACCGGTCGACCCAGCTGAGTAACGCCGCCGCTCTCTCCTAATTTTTCTAAACTTAATTTTATTAAGATTTAAAATTCATGCGGTTTCGCCCCTTTAAATTTTATATTGCTTCATAAAAGATGACATCAAATAATTCGCCCCTTATATAAAAAGCTTCTGGCTCATACTGACGTTAATTTTAGCGTTCGATCAAGGTTTGTCGAGTCGTTCTACGTTCTGATTTCGATAGGACACATAGATGTTCAGATTGGGGAGTTTGGGGATTTTGTGTCCGTTTTGCAGAGTATCGTAATGAACTTTTGCCAACATAACCAGAAGTTCATTCGTTTTGGGTAGAAACTTGTATATTTGTAATCCTTGGCCGATCAATGTACGCTCTGCTGGACGAACTTCCATTTATCTTCAAATGTGGTCGTGGGAGATCATGCAAACCATTTGAGATCAAGTATTATATTCAAATAGTTGTTGTGTAATATAAGGAGTATATAAAGTTTAGTATTCCGTTTCATTGTACAAACGTCTTGGAACTTCTATAGTAATTGATGATGATAAGGTAGATGTCACATCAATAATAAGTTTACACGTATGATATACTGGTGGTGTGGTTTTAATGAACGTAAAACAATTGATATTCAGTATCATTTTGAAAATCTTCAAAAGCTAAAACTAAAAGTCTAATTGTCGAGATAAAACAGAGTTGCCACTTTCGGTGGTATATATGAACTTATGAAGGTGTGTCATTTGGCATGTCAACTCTACAGAAACATGGCTGCCCAAATAGATGGCCCTAAAATGGTGGTTATGCAGGAATAAAAGTAGATCTAAATAGAGTTGGGAATATGAAATACACCACGGCAAACTGCACTATTGGGATAAGTAGTGTGGCTCTATCATATATAGATTGGCCCATGGCTCATAACTTGTGTGCATGCATCTTAAATGAACTATATTTTCCATTCATTTTCAAAGCCTAGAGGAATAGAGGTAACGTTTAAACGCACAAATTAGATCTACGTTACAAGCTAAGTGAATACTCGACATATTTTCCAAAAATTTAGGATTTACTAATCCATCGATATTATAATTTTGATTCAATTCAGGAATATGCTTTCATTCTCATAGTTAACACCGAACACGGAAAATTAGATGGATGGAAGGAATAATTATCGCATATTACTCCCTCCTAATAAAAACAATCAATGCTGACTTGAATTAAACTTGACCATCAATTATTAATTTTAAAAATATAAAATGTATATAATTTGATTGCCTTTTTAAATACTTATAATATTAATTTTAAATTTTTTTAATAATATAATTTAAAGATTAATCAAAATTAAAATTTATCTTCATATATTAAAATTCACTGCTTTTAATCGAAAGCGAAAGATAAAGACACTGTAATTTATTTAGATATTATCTTTAAATGATGGCCAAAGTAATGAATGAAACCTGAAAACCATGATTCAATGGATGTGTCTAATAGCCATCAAGAGAAGAAGTCATATCATTAATAATTGTGTGAAAGCATAAACCCCCCCTGCCTAACGCTTTTAAGCCACAAATGATGTTGATGCTTTTCCTACTTTCTCTTGATTTTTTTTGGATTGAATTGCCACATTTTATAAATCACCAACAATACATAATCGTTTTTGGATTTAAACCCAAGACATTAAATAAAACTGTACAAAACAAGAAACAAATGGAACCCCTAAAACGGTAGTTAGTCTCTGCTCAAGATCCGTGAACTATCAACATATATGATAGTTCGCCTGGCTGCCCCTGAAGTTCTTCCTCTACCATAAACCTACTGTGTCGTAACCTCGACCAAACCTCATCCTCGTCTCTCTCTCTCTTCGCCTCTCCGTCCTTCCATCGCCAGGATCGATAGTCACGACCACTCAGCAAGGTTGCATGATATACCGCTTAAAAACTCTTCATTTTCCTCTAAGATTTCCTTATTTCCAAGATTATCGGTTTTCCCTCATCATTTAAAATCAACACGATTCTTATCAATCATGTCCCCATTTCTCCTGATAATCTTTGGTCCAATTCATCAGGAACTTTTCACATTCCGACCGATAAGTAATGAAAGATAAATGATTTTCACATTCCTCTTCAACAGAATAGTGAGAGACAACATGAAAATGTCGATCAAAGTGTTTGGTGTCCACAAGAAATTCACTAAAGTGAAACTAATATACTTCGAATTTCAAGCACTGAGCTCAAATTGCCTCGCTTTCTACTACAATAGCCCGTGGGGGCCGCCCTTTCCTGATAGTATGATTATATATGTCGTTCAAAACAACACTTCTAAAGTATCTGGAGAACGAAACTCTAACAGTAGATAGCTTCCTTACAGTAATGTGTAATAATATCTTGAGTACAATAATACTACATGTTTCTCTCATCTTTCTAATGATGAAGAAACATCCATGCTTGTCAATTGTCATTGGGCAATTATATTATCTCTGAAAGATACTAGTCCTCGTTGACAATGCAATGAAAGCTTTCGCCCCAACTGCATCTATATATGCCTACTACCATTTGGTGCATTATGTTATTTAGAGTTCATACCTTATCTTCAATTAAAAAAAATGTAAACTACTAGTCTATCTACAGTCTACTACACTGTTCATTTTTAATTATACTAGTTTTTAATTATATTGCATGCATGGCATACTTAATGTTTTAAGTTATGCCAAAATAATGAGCCAATTTTTATCTTCACTTCTTTTTTCAACTTTATCCTTGCTTCAATGTAATATTACAAATTTGTACGACACACAAGATAATAATATAGACTCTGGATTAGGAGTTTCAACATGATACTTAATTAAGGTGCTTAATTTTTTATATGTGTGTATATCATAATGCTTATTCAAATCCCGACCGGTTGAAAAACGTTTATCATAATTGTATCCGAATTAATGGTATTCGAGTCGGGTGCATTATGTATATATGGACATATAGTTAATATGTAGTAATCCAAGCATTGCCTGAATGCTCATTAATATTCATATGTATGAATTTCAATGTAAAAATTAAGCATTAATATTATTAAAATGTAAAATTACCTATATTACAGTATCCAAAAAAGTTGCATCAAAATTATTTCCTATTCAATTTAATTAAATGCGTACTCAAAATTCACAAACAAGCGCATGCATTACTTAAAAGCTTAAAAATATGCTAAGTATAATTGACATTAATGATTTTTTATATTTTAAGAAAATTCAGACATATTACCTAAATGCATCAAAAGAAATAAAATGTATCCGATAGTGAGCTGCTGAACCATGATTGAATACTTTATCCAAACTCATCAGTCAACTCATAAGTCTCTATGATACGATAGTTATTAACAATTAATCCTACTCTGTTCAATGTACTCTTTAATTGTAAATCTAATTTGTTAGGTAGTCAATTACAAATCAATCTCCACATTCCTTATGTACTTGGATGGAAAGGTTAGTAGTTTTACTTCAATCAATTTTTTCTCACATTTGATAAGAATTCTTTCCCATTTTTTTTGTTCTTGTGGACATTAAGATATCTTCAATTCGTACAGCAAGCATCATCTCCTAGTTGTCCCATTTAATCCTCCAAATAAACATCATTCTCAAATAAATGAAATGTTCCTTATTTAGAACAGCGGCAACATTGTTGTTACGTAGCTTGACTTTAAGGAAAATTCAAATGAAATTTGTTAATTTGGATCACCGATGAACATTTGGGGCATCCACTTGCAACGACCTCGTGTATGAAGTTGTTCTAATTAGAGGTCAAAACAAACTCATTGTTGATTTATCGTTTAACTACTAGCTCGATAAAAATACTATATCAAGCAAGCTAACTCAATAGATTAATGAGTTGAGCACGAGCTCAGGAAGCATTTTGATTTGATAAACTAATCAAATTGTTCGGTTTATTTAGTTCATAATTTGAACCGATCACCCAACCCGAGTTCCATTGATTTGCACAAGCTTGGCTTGTTAAAACCCCGACTCCTTTATGTAACGTTCTTGCAAAACGAAAGATAAATTACAATTTCTACTATTCGTTAATGATCCATAATTACATGACATAGCTCAAGTAAACAGAACATTGTTATTATCATATAGGAAACTCTAAAATTGAACATTCCATAATTAGTGTACTATATATAGCTATTTAATTTGTGCTTGTAAATGTTGTTACCAAGGAATTGGGGGCGCCTCAATTTTTCGAGCAAATTATAGAAAAAAATATGCAAGGAGATTAAAAGAAGGCAAAAATAGAGGAGCCAATGCCCCTAACTTTGTCTTGGTGTTATTAAGACAAAGTACTATGCAGAGCCTTAGATTGGGCACCCTATGTTTTGTCACATATATCAAACATACCCAAAAATGAAGCAATTTGTGGAGCAATATGAGGACCAGCCATCTGCCAAAACTTGACAACTTCCAGTGTGCCTCAAAGTCTGATCCTATAACCATTTATTTCAAACCATTTATAACCATAAGGACAAAAGTGAAAATTTACATATTTTATTACTAAGTTATTGATATGTAGATAATAGTTAATGTATAATATAATATAAACTTTATAAAATTAGGAGGAATCGATTATCCTTTATCTCCTTTAAACTCTCTAATTGAATAAAATATTTTTTAAGTTCTCATGTCAACTTTTTTAAAAAATGAATATATTGTCATCGACACGGATTAGTACAGTGAGGGATATATATATTGTATGAGCGATGAATTTCTAGATTAGGCAAATTATAACACATCAAAGGTTGATATCTTTTGAATTTCAAAATCATTGAATTTTAAGACAGTTTGTATTCTGTTTATTGGGGCCTCAGAATAAGATATAACAAATTACCCCCGTTAATTTCTAATAGTGTAGCATAATAATTTTTAGGTAATCAATATTTGTATAAATTGATTTCTATAATTATGATTTAGCAAATAATAAAGAAAAATTATATATGTATTAAATGTTGTGATGTTGTAAAGATGACGCTGGAAAAGACAATAAAGCGCCAAGAAAACATGCTGTCGGCTTTGTAACGTCGCTATCGGCATCTGCTTCTGGGCAGAAATTCTTTTTGTCTAGGGTAGTAACGTCGCAACAAGGGCCGCCGTACGCAGGCTTCAGCCCGACGTGTTGGCGGTCGCCGTCAGGGGTATTTCAAACATCGCTAATCGCATCAGCTGGCGGCTGCTCTTCGATAATCCATTCAGTGATATGCTGACGATTACAACATGCTGGGCGAGACAGCATGCTCATCACTTTGTGAATTTCATTTTTGCTTCAAACATATTACAGTTTTTAATCTTAAAATTTTAGTTTCACATTCACTCAATATATTCCATAATGTATCAGATAGTGATGATTCAAGACTAGAATGGTTTAGTTTTGTTATTCAGACTCTTTGGCACAGTTACTTGTTAAATATAGTGTTATTTCCTTCAATCTAAATACAATATTTCACAAGTAACTACTATTACAAAAGTTCTATTACAAAGTGGATAACAAGAAACTAAATTAAATATTACAAGTCTTGAATCACAAATCAATGCTTTCCTAAATATAATACTTTATCTATTCACAAAGTTTGTATTAGTAGATAAGACAAGGCTAAAGTTGTTTTAAATAAAGAGAAGATTAACTTGTATGAGTATGTTTGAGA
This sequence comes from Lithospermum erythrorhizon, assembly GCA_019722365.1. NCBI lineage: Eukaryota > Viridiplantae > Streptophyta > Magnoliopsida > Boraginales > Boraginaceae > Lithospermum > Lithospermum erythrorhizon. Next base: position 1,193,238 of record JADFUC010002295.1, read on the forward strand.
GTAAAAACGAAATTGAGAGTTTCTGAATTTTCTAAGTGATTTGGTCAACTATCAAACTCTCATCTTATAAAGACAAATCTTCTTATCACAGAGGTAACGTGATGGTCAGCGACGATATACACCCACATATTTGTGTCGCGTTGTCATCATCGAAATGCTACTTTTGTAAATCTGGTAACAAGCATTCATCGCTCTAAGAGGTATAAGCACCCTTTTCAAAAACAATTAAAACGTTTCAAAATCGGTGCATGAAACGCCCAAACCGCCAGAGTAGCCGCCCCTCGGCAGCATATTACTATGGCCGGGCCCTAAACACACCAAACGGTGCCGCATCGTGGCGCGCCGCCGCCGCCATTTTCATATCGCATATTAGACAAAGAATTTCATTGAAAGCATCAAGACGGGTTTTGCAATGGCCATCGCTGAAATATAGCATGACGTTTTTGCTTTCATTTTTGCCTCCTCATATCATCAATGTGCTTTTACACAACTTATCTAACAATCCCCCACAAGTTGTGTAATAGAATATTCCTCATGATGTGCAAAATATAAGCATGGGATGTAAAGACATTGGACCCATACATAGCGTAAACATTTTAAATCTTCAAATGGGGTGAATCAAGATCTTAGAGAGTCGGGCATTCGACTTAAACAAGAGAAGGTCTTCATCAAACACCTTGCATGCATCAAGAAGGCCCTACAGACACCCACAAATTAGTAAACATTTATATCTGTAGAACTCTACTAATCTAAGTTGCCCACTTCTATGTTTACAAAGGTTGAAATAACTCTGTCCTCAGCTTACTTTGGACGCATTTATTGGTAATGCTGATTTAACCATTAGTTTCCTCTAACTAGATACTTCATTAAGATCATAAATCATCCTCACACTACAGCCGGGTGAATCGACGAAAGCTCAAACTTAATGGCAAAGCGTTCACAGCATAACTGCGATTCTGTTATTACCCATTGAATTCTAGACGTAGACCAATTTCCTAGACAAGAACACTACTTCATCAAATATACATTATAAACATATACAAAAAATATTTGAGTACGAATTGAAAGGTTAGAATTCAAATTTTAATAATCGTTTTTTAAAGTAAAGGATCGTAATAATAAAAGCATGATTTAATGCTCCCGAGAGTACCCGGGCCAGCCTCCACAAGCAAATAAGCACGACTAATGCGCCTGCAAACGGACGGACCGAGCACCTGTGGCCACTCCACAGGCAGAGCATCACCTAATTAATGCTGCAAGGCAAGAACGGGACGGACAGTAACTCAGAGCATCAGCCACATCAGCAAGGGAGTCACAACCAATGGCGCATAGTTTTCAGCATTCTTAGCACTAGAGTATTGTTAATTTTCAGCGTAGTATTCTCAGTTATTATCACATTCTTTCTCAATTATTGTTGAAGGTTAAAAGAAATTTTCTTCATAAGACGTGACTCCCACTTCCTGAAGGCGGTCACGTAATGGTGGTCAATTTAAGCCGTTGGTTTTCTGAATGGTCATAGCATCTCCATCGCGAGGCCGGGCGGTCACGAATGCCAGGTCACGACGGTCAGTTTTCCTCGAGTGGGAGCCGCATCTCCATCGCAGCAAGTTCACGGCGGCGTGTTACGACGATAGCGTTAATTTTAATTTGAGGCGGTTTTGACTCTAAAGTTACTTATTTTGACTCGTTGTGGTGTAAGTTTCTATATATGTAGGATATTTTCTAGATATTTTGTATTTCCGCAAAATTAACATACTAAATAACTTTAGTAATATTATCGAATCATCATCAATAATATCAAGGAGGCTATATCCGTATCACTAAGTTATAAAGTATTAATTAACTGAGCTGCTCTAGCTCGAGAAAAGTAATTGTAACAATCTTCGGTTTGGTTTTTTAGGATTTCTGCACAAAGAACAGACGCATCTTTCATCAAGTAAACTTATAAATTGTGTAGTTATTTTCTTTTCATAATTTACTGCTTAACGCTGATTGCTTAGGTTCGGTATTAGTTTGTATCTCTAATCACAACAATACTGAAATAGCTCTGTGTCTTTCATTGAAACTGAGATTCAATGTCGAAGAACGCGAGTGATGGACATGTCAGAGAAGCTCGACAGATAGATTCCTATCGAAGATGAATAATGGAGGATTATTCCGATGGTAAAAAAAGTTCTCTAATGCTCCATTAAAGGATAGTTCGGTAAGAGGATTTAGGAAGAACGAGCAGTTGTACGTATTGTGTCTTAGCGCGACCGACCATGTTTGTCCAGAAATGTAGTTGCTAATATTGCTATGAGTGATTTACAACAACCACGGCGGAGCTGATTTAATCGCATGAGTAGCCATCGCCTAACAACAAGGACACGAAGCAATTTAAAATGGCTTGTTTCTTGTTCGAGGATGTCAAAATACCCCATAACTAGGCACATTAATGACTTCAATAGTTTAATAAACCAATTATCTATCAAGCTGGGGTGAATTTACGACGTGAAAGCATAAGCATCGATATTACACAGCCTCGTACAAATAGCTTGGGTTCCAACAGGGTCGCAGTTAGAACTCCGCAGTAATGATAAATGGAGTTGGGCGCAAATGTTGGTGTCACGTTTATCTAAGAAGCAGAAACCGACATGGAGAAATGTTCCAGACGAATGTGTAAAAGAGGGTAAGTGAACCGGGACAGAGGTAATAGCAAGAATAAATGGAGGTCAAAGACGAGAGTGCGAGTAAAATAAATTGAGGACTTTACTTGAGCAGCCGGGTCAGTGGCAAAGACAGTGCCATACGAGGAAGCAATGCAAAGCTTCTCGAGGCCTGGGACAACAACATACATCAATGCTGGTTGATTTACCATGCAGTACGCCACTTGTCAATGGATTGTTATGTTAATCGATTCTCGCGCACGCTTCCTGCTCACACCTACTGGATATAGGCCCACCATATAAATTAGCTCATGCAGATCTGTTCATCTCTACTGAGCATTTGAACCTATTTAAACATGGTACGTGGGAGATGTGAACTGTCGCCAAACGGTTCTATCCGAAAAATGACAACGCGAGACACGCACTCAGCGAAAAGCTCGATGAGACACACCGGATTTAAGACGTACATCGAACAACGCCGCGACGGGTAACCTGAAAGAGCACGCTGGAGCAACGACGCTGCCTGGTCGAAGATGGGCAATTTCAGACCTTTACCGAGGTGTTCTCAAACGTAATAGCCGCCGTTGAGATTATGGTAAGCACGGGTCAGCGGCACCGTCTGGTCATGGCATGAGCGGTAGTGTGCGGATGAAATTAAGGTCTCAAACAATTTTATACCCGAATCAAGTCCGCTGATCATCATATCTCGTGAGAGTCAGCAAGGCTGAAAGCAAACGGGCGTCGGTCTTGTTAAATCGAAGTCAAGCCTAAACCGATAAAGGAGTTAGTTAATAATCGTTGGACTACGAGTCCGTATTAATCTTGTTTTAATGACGATTTCTAACATTGATTTACTATCTAACATATGTGCTAATTTAATTCATAGGTATGTTAGAAAGGCCATTGTCGGATCTATTTAAATGACATTGATATCAAACAAGCACAAGGCATCACATTTAACGGCGAAATGCTACAGAGTTTCATGTGATTTTGCAATTTCAAAATATGAGTAATACGCGAATAAAGGTTAATCAACCATACAAAGCTTCAGCCATCATACACAAGAAGGAAGACGTTCAATCTTTACCGCTCATGAAAGCAAGAAAGCTCATTTATTAATCAAGATCTAAGAGATTTAGTTTCTGGTCATGTTCAAAGATTAGTAAAAGTTATGGCTCGAATCTTACTTTTACTTTCTTTCCTTGATCTCGACAAGCTTTATTTGGGAGATATTTTTCAAATCATTTTTACTAAAAGATCTTTAATCGTTTACGGTTTTTTAAAGAACGCTTGTCAAAAGAAAATATTTTGAAAATCTTAATGTGTGTATAAAACTGGGGTTCAATTCATTTTATTGTGCTGGCTCAAAATATTTCCAACGCTTTTTGAATCGCCTAAACTGAGCTATAACTGCCGGAAACGTGATTTTAAGTTTCAGAATCAAGCTTCATCAACCAATCGACTTGTAGTCCCCACAGTCTCGAAGATCCGGGGCATTTTTATGCTTTTTCTCAAGTAGACCCATCGAGACCTAGGCTCTCGACGAGGTCTCACGGGTGTGTAAAAACTAGCCGAAGTGAACTGCTTTAACTCCATTTTCACCCTTAAATTAAATCTTCCAAACTATTCCCCAACTTTTCCCAAACAATTTAAATGTTTTTATATCATTTCTCATCTTTAAGACACCAAATATCTCAACAGCCACGAGCTTTTATTCAGGATTTATCAAAGAGAGTTTAGCTCAGCTCAGCAAACTTTGAAACGAGAAACGGAAACCAGCAGGTATCTATGTATGTTTCATTTAAACGCTCAAACGGGGAGTTCAAGTCAAAGTTTCACTCAACAAGGAGCTGAACAAGCTTCAATGTATTATCTACTCAATGTAAGGAGTTATAAATTGTGCCAAAATTGTAATCCTATCAGAGTCTATTTACATTTAGATTGAAAACAAACAATCTCTATTCTATAAAAAGATGTCCCATTAAGTTAGATTTGTTTTTCATACTGTAGGCTGAGGTCCCGGTGTGTCATGAGGCTTACTCAAGCCAGGAACTCCAGCAGACGCTGGCGCCGCTGGTGCTGGGCCGCCAATGCGAGGCTTACAGCAGGCGAGCCAGATCTCCGACTCGACGCTGAACTCAAAGCGTCTTGAAAGCGCGACAACTTGCAGTTATTTAGCCAAGAAGTCGCGATTTGGCTTGGGCTTCACCAACATTTGAAGAAAGCCACCTTAGTGGATTCTAAATGTTCTGCAGGGTTCTTCAAGCCCTGTATTTTATTTAATGAATCCTGAAAACACCGGTTCAGCTCGTGAGATCATCTTTCCCTATACTTTACTTTATCGCGACATATTATATATATGCTAGAATTGCTGATCTCGATTATATGCTAGTTTATACGCTATTGAATATATCGCATATAATCAATTATTGTGTTAAATTGAACGTCAAGTTTAATCGAGCTAAAATAGAATATCCCATGCTGATTCCTAATTCAATATTCATGATTAGATAGTTTCGATTTGATCAATGAACTTAATTGTTATATTCCTAATCGATCAAATCATAATTAAATCACATCGTTATCATCTTAAACTCACCTAGTATATCTATGTATCAACTTTTGCATGTTAATGGGATTGCTGTGATCGATCAATAGCCACGAATGGACTTAATTGTATTAATGACAGAACGAGCTTAATGTTAATATTGGATCAAAATGAAGTTTTGGATGTTTTATTGCACATAGCGACTGTTGGGATCGCTTTATTATTGTTTCATATTTTATCTGAAGATTCATTTGAGGGCAAAGACACATTTTAATCTATTCCGCGATTTGTTTTATGTCTGTTGGGAAGTCGTATAAATTACCAAACTGAATTAAAGTTTCAGATAAGTCGAAAAGCAAGGTCATCTAATTCTTAGTCCTATTCACCCCTCTCTAAGGACGTCATATAGGCTAACACACAATGCTGAACCGCACATGCTATGTTCTGCTGAGAGTTCTATTATTATGTAACCTTCATACGCATGACCCGTAAGTGCTCAAGGAGCCATAATGAAATACAACTGGAAAGCCAGCGGAGTCTTTGATCCAGTTATGGTTTGTAACGACCGCCCGAAAGCTATGTTTCGAGATCGAGAATGGGTGATATACCGGCAGCTGATTTCAAACAATACTGTGGTTGAATGGGATCGAACGCAGTAAGACCATTATTTCGGAACACCCCAACAGTAACGAGAGTAAATGGTGGCGATGAACAAATGCTAATGAACGCGGCTCGAGTATGAGGTTACATTCGGATTACCTCACGCCTGGGTCATTTAATTTTTACCGCAAATTCTTCGACAGATCCCCGCCTCATAGAAGCCAAATTTCAAGAAGTTTGGAGTTCGGCGTAAACTTATCTTTCCCCGGTAGCATTTGGTCAAGTTTAGCTTATGCGTTCATGATGCAAATGCTGTAAGTAAGCTTACGCAGTAAATTCATATTGTTATTTTATTGGTTACGACGAGCGAGACGTGGGATATCTGCCTATGATTTCAAGAACGGAAGATCATAATGAAAGGACGCGATCTTAATGAAGGCGTGTTATATAAAGATGTACGTAAGGTGCTGGAGTAAGAAAGAAGCTGTGGAGAAAAAAGCTCACAAATGCGAATTGTAATAGACTCGTTTCTTCCAATGGCATAACTCTAGATCACGCCTCATTCCGTAAAAATAAACCCCAAGATATTTTCGCTAACATGTCACCTTTCGATGAGGTCGGGCATGATGTTATCAAAGTCAGACCAGGAAAACACTTCGACATGCAGACAAACACTGGGGTCCTGTAAGATCGTGGAAAGTGAGCAAGTTATCAACTCAGCGATTCTCCATATCCGCTAACTTCTTTATTGTTAACCGACGGGCGAGTCTATTAGTTGGGCGATTTAAGCAAGACAACGCGACGTAATGCCATTGGGCTGGAGCAGGCAATGAAAAGAGATGGAGTCATTGATGACAAATATGACATTAGAGTCAAGTTAAACCGGCCGAATAAATGTAAAGAATAGCAGAACAAATGGTCTATCGAATCAAGAAATAATGTATATGGTAAACAGTGCCTGATTGGTCAAGCATCGAATATTTCAATTGTGAATCAAATTAGTGACAATCGTAACTGCTCTGGCTCTAGAGTGTGATAATCCGCAGACCAATGTATGGATGTAAAAACTATATTTTTACACGGCGGACTGGGATTTGGGTTAAAGAGTGAAGCCAAATCCCCTGTTTTGAGGTTAAAGGAAAGAATATTTTGTCTCGCAAACTCGAAGAGCTTCAGAGTGGCTTCGAAATGCCTTTCCAAGGCAATGAACATAACCTTTATTAATTTTACGAAGAAGTTCAAGCTGGCAGAGTGCAGACTATCATTGTTACATGAAAGAGTTTGAAAACATTATGGTATTCGTGGACGGTGCCGATAATTGAAACATTTTACAAGATAATATTGCTGGAAGAAAAGAGGACGCGTTGAATTTGCAATGAAAAAACCCCAGCGAGGCTAAAGCAAATTACGGAGATTTGTAATAATTGTAGATCGATTCTTCTAAGATCATTACTGTGAAAGCACACCGCAAGGTTAATGTCACCGTTCACCAGCCGGACGAAACCGTAAAGACTCGATACCGCCATTTTCAATTATTCCATGTAACAATCAATTCGGTAACTTGGCGGACGATTTAGCATATACGGATAAGCCTGTGCTTCGGTAGGCGAGAGGTATCTTACGCATGCACGCGTGCACTATACCCGATATTACACACGTAGCTTGTTAAGAGATATATGTCTAACCCAGGAGAACATTAGAAGACGTGAAGTGGATTTTAAGATACCGAATAAGAAGCTGAAAAGCGCTTTCAGGTTTCCAAAAACTGACATGAAAGTTGATAGGATATGTAATGATGTTCATGGGAGCAAGTTTGGAAGGTGAGAAAATCTACTAGCCGACGTGTTCACGCTGAGAGGTATCACATACCGGAGATCTAAGTCAGAACCTATAAGAAAGATTGGGCTGTTGCGGTTCGAGTATGCCATATGGTCAAGCTACGTAAGGAGACGAGCATGTTGCAAATTTTACGAAAGAGTCGAATCTTGAAGTAGCACGGTAGTAATACATTATACCGCGATAGTCGGTTACTATTTATCTGTTGTTTAAAAATCCCGGGGATTTCCATGCTAGAACCAAGAATATGTGGATCGAGGTACCATTTTATAATGGTCCGAGACAGAGAACGGAGTTCAAGCTTCGAGAAGATTCCGTGGGATCAAAATCCAAATTGATATGTTGTTGGGCGGTCGAGAAATCAAGTCAGGACTAACTCGCTTAACCTTCGGGGACAAACCGGGCGGGTCACGCAGAATAGTATTTTGTTACAAGCGATCCGAAAATATCTTCAAGGGTGAGATTGTCAAGTGCTGAAGAAATTTTCTTCATAAATATCAGCTAATGAATGGGTCACCACGGAGGTCACGGCTATTGGTTTTTTCGAGTGGGTTACCACTCATCTCAGTATAAATGATGGCGTGTTACTTACGATAGCTGTAAGAATGTAGAATTTGAGGCGGTTTTGCACTCTAAAGTTACCTATATTTCACTGTTGTGCTAGAAGCTTTATATATATATGAGTATGCTTATACGTTTCAGATCACAAAATTAACATACTAAACAACTGAGAGTAATATTATTGAATCATCATCAATAATATTTGTAGTATTTTAGATATCGGTATCACCAAGCTTATAAAAGATACCTGACTGAAGGTTTTACTGATAAGTGTGAATCAGAACAATCTCCGGGTTTGGTTTTGGTGATTTCAGCAAGAGCAAATGTGACGACCTTCACATCGGTAGAAACGTATAAATTTGTGCGTGCTGTTTATTTTCACAATTTACTGGCCGCTAACATTGATCGCTTAAGTTTGAGGATTAGCTTAGGGCCTCTAATCACAAAAATTATTAGGTCAAGGATCTAATAACGGATCAAATAAAAGTCTCAATTGGGAGAACATCGAACGGCCTGGTTAGAGCTTTCCAGCCGCCTCAGATATCTTGCCGATTTCATCAGAAGTGCTGCAGGTTTTTTAAAATAAAAGAGAAAAAAAAAATTAAAAAAAGTCTCAATTGGGAAGCCTGATATAAGTCATTAAAAATGGAACTATCGAACTTTTTTTTATTTCTCATGATTATAAATCATCAATTGATTATAACAAGTCAAATTCATCATTATAATAATGATCATAGGAATGCAGATATCACCTGCACATGATGAAAACTTATTGTTCATGTTGACGCTAAAATTGTGAATTGTTTAGTGGGTCAGTTAATATCATATCACCTTTCCTTAAATTTTTTTAAATGCAATATATAATTATTACTTTTATTGTAAAGGTTTATTTTTTATATTTGTTTTAATGTTTTCCTATTGGTCTGTCCAAAATATAAAAATTCTAATGGTTTCAAGATTTTCTTAATAATAAAAAAAAGAAGAGATAAACAATATAGTGAACACATAAATGTGGACAAGCAGGTAAATTTTTTGGTGAAATTGTTATTTAGGTGAACCGAAACCATTATATATTTTATCAATTTTAACTTTTCAAATTCATATTATAACTTTTAGTGAAATTACGTTGCACTCTGATGACAAGTGGACACAAAAATACACAAAACCTTAATTATTTTTATTGTTTTACAGAATTCTACATAAGTACTTACGCCTTCTAATTAAAACTGTATGTGCTACCACCATTTAACTTGATTACATATTATTGAAAATACCTATGTTGCACATTGGCTCATTACGGCTTAATCATCAATAATTTTGATTAATACGTGAAACTCTCAAATATATATTTAGACTAATAATCTTATCCCTCAACAATGATGAGGTCGTGGTTTTAGTCCTTGGTGAATGGAGGAATTAGGAAGAGGCAAAGGCCGCTCCTCTTAAAATTTCGATAATTTTCCTACAGAAGCTTTCATTTATATAACATTAGCCTATCTTTGATCTTTTATATAAAAATTTCTCGATCTCCAATTCACCGATCCGACCAATGAAATAAAGTTAATTTGGAGTATTATTATATATGAGAATTCCTATTTTTATAACATGATTTTTACTTCATTATCTATCTTTGGAAGTCTATTCATAAAAACGCATGACGAAATAAGGGGAATTATATTACCTTGTGAGTCATGATCTTGTCGATATTATAACAAATTAACAATGGTCGGCTATCCATCCACATATATAATTACATACTATGGACAAAAATAATAAAATAGCATTTATATCTACATATCCATCTAACTAGTACAAGCAAGAAAACAACGGCATTACAAAAAGCTTTACCTCTCTATATAAACCACCCCTGGAAACAGATCAGAGAAGCTATATTTGAAACTAATTAAACCATGGAAAGCTACTTGTATTCCTTTTTATGTTTAAGTGTTTGGTATGTCATTCTCGTGTATGCATTCAAGCTCACTTTTGTTCATCTTTGGTTAAACCCAAGAAGAATTGAAAAGCATTTCGCCAAACAAGGAATTAAAGGTCCTAAATATAATTTCTTCCTTGGCAAATGACATTAAGGAGTATTTGTTATTAGCTTGGCGATGATGCCTTCAGCCTGCCTTCTCTCTCCCACGACATCCTTCCTAGAGTTCTCTCCTTCTATCATCACTGGAAGACAATTTATGGTATATTCCCATCCCCCTACTTTATGAATGATTTTAGGATAGAATCTGAGTCGTCATATCAATTCTATCTTATTCAACATGATCATTATGGTTTGAGCTAATAAATGAAGTTGGTTTGCTTTGAAAAGGCTTACTTATTGTGAAAGGGGTTCATCATTAAATATAGCTTTTCAGCAGCATATCCTCTTCTTTGAGTTCTGTATTATGAATTTTGCAGGTTCTTCTACTTTTCTTGTATGGTTTGGACCTACACCTCGCCTCACCATCGTTGACCCTGATTTGATCAAAGACATCTTCATTTACAAATCGGAGTTATTCGAAAAGAATGAGTCTCCCCCGCTGGTTAGGAAGCTTGAAGGAGAGGGGTTGTTAAGTCTACAAGGTGAAAAATGGGCACACCATAGAAAGATCATGACACCTCTCTTCTACATGGAAAATATCATAATCAAGTTTTACTGACGATCTACTATTAACATGTATCTGCAAAAACTTGCTCATATCAATGTGGTACATGACTTCTTGTTCTTCTAACGCTCAAAGGAATTGAAAAAGGGTTTGATCGTTATGGGTGATTGAATCCAAGAAAACGCCAGCCTAAATTTTAAAAATTTTAATTTTATTCACTACTTTTTCAAAATTATATTGAACACTAATATAAAATACAATATTTTTTTAAAAAGATGTTGTCACTAATCCTAAAGCTTTTATATTTTCCCAAAGATGACGTTAACTGCAATCTTCTTTATATATAAAAATTTTATTCATTATTGACAGTGATATGTTTTCTTGTACTTGTATTTTTTTATTTTTTATTTTGTTAATGGTCTTGTACTTGTATATGATAGACTTAAAGTGTCTAATACCTCATACCCCACTGGTTCATGTGCACAAACATGAATTATTGATTAACCTATGTACATTTGTTTTTTTCTTCTGTAGTTGATGATACCTTTGATGGAGAAGAGCATAAAGGAAATGATGGAGAAATGGTCTTCAGATATTATGTCAAATAAATGAAAGAAGGAGTTCTGAAATCTTTTTGAAAGATTAACAGAAGATATTATAACACGGACTGTGTTTGGGAGTGGCTATGGAGATGGAAAGGGCATATCTGAGTTGCACTCACAACAAATGGTTTATGCTATAGAAGCTTATCAAAAAGTCTTCATTCCGGGTTTCAGGTATAACATGAAATTAATCATTGAATATCTATAAGGTATAATAATAAGCACAAACCCAAAGTGCTCAGGGATTATGAAGTGCATGAAAGCTGACAAGACATCATTGAAAAACAAAAATCAAATAAAGAGTACGATATTGAATACTTAGTCGTTAATCAATACTTCATTCGTTTAAAATAAACGATTATTTAGAATATTTAAAATTATTTTTACATGATTACTAAAAGTTATAATAGATTCAGAAGCTGCATTAGAAATATAAAAATCTATATTGAATCGTAAAAAGGAGCTAAGCATTTATGACATGTTCTTTTTTTTAATAACACGTTACTAAATCAATCTTAACTATCAATATCATTTCTTATTCAAATCGCCATCTAGTATTTCTTTTTGATGGGTAGCACGATTTTCCTTTTAGTAATAGATTACTAAAAATATTTAGTATCATGTTTCAAACTCAGAAAAATATATATTAAAATTATAAATAATTAACTATTATAAAAAGTAAAAATTTTCTAGAAGATCATGTCTTTTGAAATGAAGGGAATATAAGACTTGTTCTATAAATAAGTCTCATTTTAATAATATTGGACAAGTTTAATTACTAATCAAACCAGACGTGAGGCACTCAACAAACAAATTAAGTCATGTACAGTCAACATGGTGTAGATTTAGCAATTAGATAGTTAAACACAACCTATTAAATTATTATAATTGGTCGATTTGGTTCTAGTATATTTCAATCGAGAAAAGAGCGAGAAATGCTAACTAAGACTGCTAAATTCTTTCATAACACCCAAGGAAGTAAATTATTGTCAGACTGTATGCCTCTAATCACTGGCGATATTCCACGATTCATCTCCTCCGTCGAATCGCTGTAACCTCGATTTATCATTTGATGGGTTTTTTATTTTTATAATTGGTCGCTTAGTACTCATCATACTTATTACATAGCTGTCATTCTTGTTTAACCACACCTTAACTAAAGAATCTCGAATTATTAATCAATCTTCTTCCAGGTTTTTGCCTACTGAGAAGAACAGAATTTCTTGGAAACTGGACAAACAAATCAAAAAACAATTAATGAATCTAATCAAAGAAAGGGAGAATTATTATTCAACAAATGGTCCTTGTGTGTCAGAAGAATGTCCTAAAGATTTATTGGAAGTCATGATAAAAGCTAGCAGAAGCAATTGTCCAAATAGGACATGTATTTTGGGACAAACAAAGCAAAAAGGATATTATTGTTGTTGTAGTTCCTCCTCAAAAATCACCGCACACGACACTATCGAAGAATGCAAGACAATATTCTTTGCTGGGAAACATACGACGTCGAATTTGGTGACGTGGACCACCGTTTTGCTAGCCATGCATCCGCAATGGCAGGAGGTGGCACGTGAGGAGGTCTTGAGGATTTGTGGAGCACATGATCCTCCAACTCAACACCACATTGCTAACCTCAAAACGGTAACCATTTTATCATCCAATTATTTTCTAATATCAATTCATTCGTTCAAGTATAAAATTCTCTAAAAAATAAATATTGTACAATTTAATCTTTATCAATTTACACAAAAAATCACATTTAATTTTTATTTTGACTCGAATGACAAGTTTCAGATATATTTTTTTTAAAATACGATAATCAAATTGGAGAATTTGGATAACTATCACCTTTTTTAAAGGTATTTTAATTTGTAGCACTCTTTAAACGGTAGGTGGGGCTCTAATTTTATGAGGGGAGGGGGCGGAGGCCGCGATTGGGAGGAGGGGAGAGGAAGTAGGAGTCGCGGGGAGTGAGGAGGCGTGAGGCACAATGCGAGGGAGGGCGAGGCAGCCGTGAGGTAAAAGGAGGCGGGACAGAGGGCACCGGGGGTGGTAGGCAGCCAGTGGGGAGGGTGGTTGGTGATTGAAAGGTGGTAATATATGGCTAGACGGTTGCTTATGAATGAGACAATTTAAGATTTTCGGCATTTAAAATTGGGTAATAGAAAATTGGGCACTTAAAAAGTATAAGGCAATTAAAAACGTTTAAAAAGGGTGTTAGTTATCCAAAGTCCTCGATCAAATTGGTCATTTTGAAAACATGCGGCAGATCGAACGGTGAACGTTGTAAAAACATGTATGACCGAACTCAGAATTAACCCATTATATAAAACTAAAGCTATATGTGTACGCCTGTTCTGCGGCAAATATTTTATTATTTTATAATAATATTATAATGAAAAAATAAATAAATTTAAAAAAACTAAAAGAAATAAGATGAAAAATTACCATGAAAAAAAATAAAGATATGACCGCTAAAACTTTTTATCTCTCGCATGATAATTACAGAAGACATTTAGTAGATAATATTTATAGTAGTAGTTTATAGAGAATTTATTTTGTTAGACGGTTACATCATGAAGAAGTTATTATGAAAATTAAAATAAAATAAATTTATGAGAAGGGTAAAATAGGAAATACATTAATTTGGCTTCACTCAGAATACCAATCCACCCTCAGACATTATATATAGTATAGATTCATGTTTTCACCCCTTAACATTATATATAGTATAAATTCATGTTTCAAGATTTGTTATTAAATCAAAAAATCTATTTATTTTGAGATATAGAATTAGAACTGAAATTAAATTAAATAAGAAAAACTCAATAATACATATGCTCATTGTGTTGAACTTTCACCTGATTCCATTTCTACTTATTAAGTAGGCCAAAGGTTCTATTTGTTTTGAGATACAAAATTAGAACTGAAATTAAATAAAATAAGAAAAACTCAATAATTCATATGCTCATTGTATTGAATTTGATTCCATTTCATTTTATATATATACTACCATGCCACAAATTAACAAACATATACACATGCCATTTCATTTGGTGAATGGTGACAAAACCACCATCAAAATGCACATTTGGCTTCTAATAAAATAATATTTCGTACTTAAATAAATCAATTTTGATAATATTAACAGTGACGTAAATAGCGTTCAAAAGTATTATTGTAAGAAAAAAATGAGTGCTATTTCTCATTAAATTTGTAATAATACATTTTCTATTTAGAATTGAATATTGATATATCAAGGTAACCATTCCAACTTCAAGTTTTATATACTTAGAATTGTATATTGATATTTTGTTAAATTATGCAGCTAGATATGATTACAAACGAGTCATTAAGATTGTATCCTCCTGCTGTAGCAACCATCAGAAGAGCCAAAGTTGATGCCCATCTAGGAGACCTAACTATCCCTAGTGGGACAGAGTTGCTTATTCCAATCCTAGCTATTCATCATGACACAACATTATGGGGCCAAGATGCAATTGAATTCAACCCTTCTAGATTTTCCAAAGGTGCAACTAATAAACATCCAATGACTTTTTTGCCCTTTGGTTTAGGGGCTCGTCGGTGTATTGGTCAAAACATAGCTATTCTTCAAGCTAAATTGGCAATTACAATGATCTTGCAACGTTTCTCATTTCATCTTTCGCCTAATTACAAGCATGCCCCTACAGTTCTCATGCTTTTGCATCCACAATATGGTGCTCCTATCATCTTTCAGAAATTGTAGCTAGAGATTTGTTATTAAAAGGTTAATTATTATTATTATTAGAGTTAAGTAGAGAAATTTGTTTGGAAGGTTGAGTAGATGGTTTCTTTTTTATGAAATTGGCTGAGTTAATTAGAAAATTTGATTAAACAGAACTAGTTCGATCAAATTATTCTATTTAATCAGGCGAATTGTAAAAATTAAAGTAAACTTGATCTATGTATGTATATTTAATTAGCTCCATTATTATTATAAATATTGTTAGTTTCAATTCTATTTTCAATATGAAAAAGATAAAATGTTTTGGGTTATACATTGTTTGTTAATAATGAAAATGTTATAACGAACACGTGTTTGTTATAACGAATATGGTACGAGACTTGGAATTAAGTAAAAGACTTGAAAAAAAATAACACCAGGATTTTTACGTGGTATCCCAAACAAACGTTTGTTTGGACTAATTCATGGGCAGAGCCACCAAAAAAATTAATGCTACTAAGAGTCATATAAAACCTCAACCTATTTGGTGCAAAGAACTACTAAGAAACCTAAGGCCATTTTATAAGACCAACTATTGAAACTAAACTTCTAAAGTTTCGATGTGGGATTTAGCCTAATTAAATTCAAGACATTTCTAACAAATCTCCACCTTGACTTGAATTCTTTCCAGATGACAGAAAATCAGAAAACTTCCCCAAAAGTGCACCAGATATACCCGAAGTACCAGATGTGCTCAGATAGCAACCGATGTACCGTATGCTCCAGATGTACAAGATGAAATTACGTACCGTAGCACCGTGACGCTATAATTAAATGTAACATACGTGTCCGGGGATGCAATCTGTACAGATAGACAATGCCTCAGATCCCCACCCCTCACATACTCGTCACGGGAAAGTACCAAAAGCCTAAATGTGTCATATACACTTATTATGCCATATGCACCAAATGTGTCAAGTGTACCTATGACAGATGTGTCCAAACGACACCCAGAAGAGATAGACAATGCCCATCATCTCTACCTCATGTCAGGCCTTGCCACCTGGGCAAGTTGATTAAACCAAATGAGCAAGTCTAAACACCGTTGAACCTTGCTCATGCGGAACTCTCTCCACAAATTGGCCGATATCCCGAAGCCAATCACATCACCACTACATGGAAGACCAAAAAAATGGGAACAAGTGAATACCAAAGCATGCCTCGCTTCTATCTAATTTTGAGCTTTAACACATCAAATGCATCACCCCTCCCACGCTTCCAAGTAACAAATGACCTACGAGTCGAGCCGTGGCAACTCAACAACAATTGCCCAACTCCATCCTCATAGTCGCACTCATTAAGGCACCGTAACTCTAAAGACATCCCTATTACCTCCGTGATGTTCCATGAAACCCTTGAAGCCACCGGGCTAATACCTGTCATTCAAAAGTGAACGAGAAGTGCCCTCCTCCCGACTTACTACCGACTTTAATTCGCCCAATTCGCTTTCTCAACATCACACAAAGTCGACTAGAAAATACAAACCCATACTTATCCAATACAAAGTTCTACGCACACCACTCGTAAAAGTACATCCGAATCTATAAATAGACAACAACCCTCCACCTCTTCTTCTCGGTTGAAACTTTCTATCTTGTCCAAAACGACTGAGATAACAGATTCCTCGTCAAGTGAAACACATGTCTAACCTCGGCTCACTGCATGCCTCCACCATCATGTGTCCTACTCCTACCCGAGTCAATCCCTACCATCTTCAGACCTAAAAAACACCAGCCACGAAACACAATGCCACCTTCCAATTCCACTCATGTCAAAGACCACTTCTTCCTAGAATATTACCGTTGGAAATCAATGAAAATTGATTTTTATTATGTCCGTTGCGACAATTGTGTATCAATTCATTTACCAGTCAGTTAAATGTGATTATCGGAATTTAGCGCTTCCTCCTTAGTAATTGTATATTACTGGCAAGGGTTCTCACGATAATTTAAGGGTTGTGAGTGATTGTTAGATCTCGACTCATTAATCGTTATAATAATAGTAATGGTCAATTATTGCTTATTATACAACTTACTATCTCGAGCCTAGAAGGTCACACACATACGTTGATATTCAAATTATATTTCACGCATGAAATTAAATTTGTATATTGAGAAATGTATCTCTCAATATTTATATATTTGATAAATATATATTGATGAACATCAATTGGTTAAACTTGCAAGTTTAATCATTTAAGCAATCGAAATTGATGAATAACTTGATAAGTTATTCGATAGTGATTCGTTAGTATTTTAATTGACTTGTCAAGTTAATTAAAATGGAACAACTCACTAGTGACTCATTATTTGATTAGGAGCCATAACGGTCTAATTAAGTTAACGAGTTAAACTGATTTCTTAACGAGTTGCTTAACGGGTGGAATTAGGCATTTGGTATTTAAAGAAAGAGACAAGGGTTTTTCATTTCATGATGAAAATCAAATCCTGCCTCCCTCTTGGAAAAGCCGCCCCCTCCCTAGTGTTTGGAAGAGAATTTCTCTTCCATTTTGTTCCTCACAACTCTAGCAAGTTCAAGTTTTCGGATTCGATTCCCTCCTGGTGTGTACAATCTGTAGGACATCGCTTTTGGTGTTGAACAAGCAATTGGAGAGGTTTTCAAGGGGAATTCACGTTTGTTGGCTTCGAGGAGTTTCATTTCGCTCGTTTAATGTAAGAACTCTTTTATTCATATTGCAATTATGTGTTTTAGATTAATATACATTATTTTGAGGTTCGGGATGTATGAATTTGGTGTTTTATCACAAGTAAAATTCATACTAGATTTTAACACACACACGGTACTGCTTAGAGATCCGTGAGACCACATATCTGCCGGATGTGACTCTCAAAGAATCAAAGCCATGTCCTTTCAAATGCATACTACCATCGGTAATGGAGACGGTACTCAAACTTGGGACAATCATACATTTCAATGTCCCACCTCACGTGACAGACCTATCGCTTTCCTCTAACCCCGATCCGCCCGGAGAACCTTTCACCGGTCTATCACCACCAAATAAGTTAGTAACTAAGGCATTAAAAGGTCCGAATTATATACCACTACTACAACTAATACACAAATCCCTTTAGCGGAGGGCAGACTCTACTCTTCCGTAGAGATTGTTGAATCTTACCATTTGTCATAGACTCTCTAAAGTTCTCATATGACATAGGTAAAGAGGCTAACAATATCAAGGCAACATCCTCATCCTCAATCTTAATATCTATATTACGCAAATCAAGTAATATACTATTAAGATGATCTAGGTGGTTCTTTAGAGATGTACCCTTCCCCGCATTCTCACCAAACGTATCGCCGCTTTCCAAAGCAATTTGTTGGTCAAGCTCTTCGTCATATAAAGACTCTCAAGCTTGAGCCACAGCCCGGCAAAAGTATCCTCCTCCGAAACCTCTGTGATAACCTCATCATCCAAAGCGAGAATCAACGTCGAGTGTGCCTTCTCCTCTAGACTATCTATGTTATCCAATAACGGTAAGCCGTGGATTTTCAATAGAGGAGTCAAGAGTCCTCTCGCTTCACTAGCCATTGCCTTGATTTGCTACAAGTTGAAGCTATTCTTCCGAGTGAACTTCTTAATCTTCAAACTTTTACCACCCATCTTGTCGATGATAACCTGTACTCTGATACCAGTTTGTTATAACGAACACGTGTTTGTTATAACGACACGGCACGACTACTTAATTAAATAAAAGACTTGGAAAAAAATAGCACTGCACTTTTACGTGGTATCACAAACTGAGGTAATGTTACAAACCGACGGGAAGTGAGGTAATGTTACAAAGAAGCCTTATAAAGTTCCTCAACCTATTTTACGCAAAAACTAACAAGAACCTGCCCTTTTATGCTAATTAACCATCGAAAACTAAACTTAAAGTTTTGATGTAACTTCAAGATAACTATATTCAAGACATTTCTAATAGAAAAATTGTTAGTCTAAATAGCTAATGTCTAAGTATTTGGTGCGTTCTTATTGTGAATAATACAGTATAGTTTTAAGTAGTGATAGTGCTTAAGAGGGAATGAAGGAGGTTTTGATCCCTTAATTATGAAAAATTTCAATATATTCGTATATAATTATAAGCTATCTATTCAAAATTTAATAGTTTCACCCATATTAATAATTTCAGTCTTATAAAAAGTGGTACAAATATTGTAAGTGATAACAGAAAGTGATAAATCATATCGTAATATTTGAACCTCTTTCAAAAATTAATATGTAATAATATAACTCTAGAACTAAACTAAAACTAAATAGAAAATCACATCCAAATCAACCCCTAATGTTATCAACAATTTCTGCAACCAACGAATACACAACGTGGAACATTTCCCACCCTCAATTACACAACCCACATACACCAAACACGTAGGACAAATTATAACCTTCATATAAACACATTTCATTCAAAGTTTCTAACAACTAACCACATTATATTAAAGGCGCCAAAAATCAATAACTATTTCAAACAACCTCTTCTTATAAATCTTATGCAAATTCTTGTCTCCCCAACAAATTATCTCCCAATGGCAAAACAGTCAAACTCTCTAATTTGGTTCCGTAAAGGTCTCCGAATTCACGATAATCCTGCTCTTCAATACGCATCTAAAGGGTCTAATTGTCTTTTCCCTCTCTTTGTTATCGACCCGCATTATATGGAGCCTGACCCGACTTCTTTTTCGCCCGGGTCTAAACGAGCCGGGCTGAACCGGATCAGGTTCTTGTTGGAGAGCTTAGTGGACCTTGATTTGAGTCTTAAGATGATTGGGTCACGTTTGCTTCTACTTAAAGGTGACCCAGCCCAAGTTGTCATAAACTGCTTGAAAGAGGTTAGTCAAATTATCTAGATTATTTATTGATTTTGTAAAGTGAAGTTTGTATACTATGAGTCTATGACATATTCTAGCAAAGATTATGTTACATGTGGTTTTAGACTTCTATCTTATAATGGCATTGATACTATCGAGTAATCCTAGACGTTTGTTAAGAATTCATGAATTCCACTTTAAAACGAATTAAATTGGTTAACGGGAGTATCCATAACCTTATTAATACGTGACCACCGGTTAGTATACATGTGACTTTAATAATTTAGGTTCCATTCTAAAACGAATTGATTATGACCGTATCAATTCACCTCGTAGGTCTTAGTATGAGACATGATCTCTCGATAATAGTGCATATAATTAATTGATCATTAATGCTTGTAGACATTAGATTGAGTGTCTTATTTAATATTTTCCCCATATAGCATGACGGTTTCACACTTCATTTATCTCAATGTTTTGATTTGGCAGTGGAACATTAAGAAGCTATATTTTGAGCATGACACAGAGCCTTACTATCAAGCATTGGATAGTAAAGTCAAGGTACTGCACTTTTTGAAGAAAGGAAATTTTAATTTTAATTAATGTTGGCTAGTAGTATGTTGTAGCATGACATATCACATATAATCTTTACATGTTTAAGTTTGTCAATATTCAATAAAACTATGATATCTATATTTATATCAATATCATAATAAAACACAAGGCATGTTATTACCTTGAAGCCAATTTTCATTTGTAAAATTCTATCCCTAACGATTGACATTTTTTCAAAGAAATAACTCATAATGTTCATGAAAGAACCCAGTCAAAGGGTAGATATATATTTTAAACATTCAAATTGTAATTGTCGGCGTGGAGATGAACTTTTACATGCTCCCGTATAATTTGTTTCATCCTAATGCAAACTGCTTCTTATCCAAATAGCATGCAGTTTTTTGTGAAGACGTTGACATTGCTTCTACAATATACTAATCTTAATAATGTTTATCCTAATGAGTTGCCATGCTTTCTAGAATATTGAGGAATACTTCCTATTATTTGCCTGCAAATTAGGTACGCATTCACATGCTTGACTGCATTATCATATATATATATATATTCAAGTAAATATTATGAAGGTCGATGGCTCAATACAGAAGATCCGATCCAAAGCCTTCCACAAAGAGTGCCTTTGGCTCAAATCTTATCGACAACATATTCTACTTTCTTTATAGCACTTACTAAATAATACTCAATATATGTATTCGTAATTTACAATATTATATAATCGTTCTCTTCATCGCTAATTTACAAAATTTAAAAAAAGTAAATATTATGAGGAACCCAGTCATGTATATGAAATATATATATATATACTTATTTGATTTCTTTGTTCTTTGAATTGTTGATCCTTATTTCTATATTATTTTAGTTCTAGCCATTTAATTTCATCTTACTATAATTTAAACCACTTAATTCTATATTTTTTTTAAAATTAGCCACTTAACAACGTTATTCTAATGTAACCATTTATGAAGAACTAGTCGCTTTACGCTCACCATGCGAACAATTTTATCTTTTTTATATAAAAAATTCATAGTTGAAGTTATGTATTGAAATTAGGCATTATTGTATATAAGAACATAATATAAAAATATGGTTGTATATGATCTAAAAATGATTAAAGAAAAATAATTGAATGACTATAAAAATATGGTTGTATAGGATTAACCACCTGTGGAGTTTATTCTGCAGAGCTTTGCAGCTGCAAATGGCGTAGAGATTTTCTCTCCTGTCAGTCATACGCTATTTGATCCTGCAGATATTATTAATAAGGTAATAACCGCGTAAACAACAATTTATAATTTTATAACCGCATAATTTCAAGAAAATGTCATTGTCAAGTGCCAACATATATATGGCCTATTTTTTGTTTAACGTTGCTTTCCAACGCTAACTCGTGATGTTTGTTCGGTCCATTCGCATTCGAAGAATGGAGGAAAACCACCTTTGACTTACCAGTCCTTTATCAAACTTGCTGGACAGCCCCCTTGGAGTTCATCCCCTGTTTCAATGTCCATCTCTGGACTTCCTCCTGTTGGTGATGTTGGGAATTGCATCATCTCGGAAGTCCCTTCCATTAGTGAGCTCGGGTATGATGCAATCGAAGAGGTATAGACTGTGCAACAAAAACCTTGAGGAGACTTGCTTCCATGCAAACGTTCCTCTAAGTATTATTTACTGGCAGGTTGACGGGACCCCATTCCGTGGTGGTGAATCAGAAGCACTGAGAAGGTTGAGAGATTCAATGGCTAATAAGGTATTTCGTTTAAAAGAAGTTTATAATACAAGGTCTTTTATGTTGTTGTGTTTTCCAATAGCATTACAAAACTTGTGGGATATGACTTTCTGCTCGCTCCGTTAGATTGCAGTAAATATGATGTAAACTTTAGTCATGTACTCATGTTTATCCAAGATTACGATTATGACGATGTGTTATAGTAGTCTGAGATTATTTGTTTGGGCAGGAATGGGTGGCAAACTTCGAGAAACCCAAGGGAGATCCATCGGCTTTCCTGAAACCTGCAACCACTGTCCTTTCTCCTTACTTGAAAGTAAGTTACATATACAACTCAAACGAATCATTCATTTTAGTTTGACATGTATAATCATTTTTCTCCTCGATTCCATTGGAAGTTTGGATGTCTATCTTCTAGGTATTTCTATCAGTGCCTTCAGGAAGTTCAAAAGACTGTACAGAAACACACATCGCCACCAGTTTCTCTTCTTGGACAGGTGAGTTTCTCAGCATCCTAACAATTATAATAATTTTTATCTACTAACCATATTTCCATCTTCAATAGTTGCTATGGCGAGATTTCTTTTACACAGTTGCTTTTGGGACCCCAAATTTTGATAGGATGAAGGGAAATGAGATTTGCAAGCAGGTAATCTTTTGGGACCCAAAAATATATTAATATCTTCCCATGCTTGCCCGGACCTCATTATTGCGACTAAATACAAGACTACAAGTGGTACTTCTTTCTCTGTTTCCATGCGATAACATGATAGTATACAACCAAAATCAGTAGCGATTGAATAGAGTTCAGAAATGTTGTTTATTTCTGGTAGACACTCCTTTTTTACTTATTTTCTTGTTCTTGTCTTTCTTAAGTCTTATTATTATTGGTGTAGATTCCATGGAAGGACGATGATGTGATGCTTGAAGCTTGGAGGGATGCCAGGACAGGGTTCCCTTGGATTGATGCCATAATGGTTCAGGTTAGATCTTGAGAATAATTTCTTTAGATGATTTGATGTTGAATATAAACACAGCGGCGGTTCATCCATGATCCAATGTTTATCCGTTAATTTCCCTCTTAGAAGTTAACGATTATTCTGATTCATTTCTATATGTTTCAGCTTCGAAAATGGGGGTGGATTCACCATCTTGCACGTCATTCTGTTGCATGCTTTCTGACCCGTGGAGATTTGGTAAATCGATTGTTATTCTGCATTCTTGTGTCATTGTTCATGCAGCTGTTGCCTTAGCTCTCTCTTTATCCTGGTCGATCAACAGTTCATACATTGGGAGAAAGGAAGAGATGTCTTTGAAAGGCTTCTCATTGATTCTGATTGGGCAATTAACAATGGGAACTGGATGTGGCTCTCCTGCTCTTCATTTTTCTATCAGGTTGTATGCAGCATGCACACACTTTCATTCTGTTATTACACTATGCCATTCTGAGAGTATTTATTAGATGGACTCTAACCGAAATCAGGATTTCCATATTACTCGAGGCTTTTTACTTGAGACCTCTTTTTGGTTATGTGGGAATCCATGACAGTACAACCTCTAGTTCAGCAAATGTTGATGTCAACCTTTTTATTCGGATGTAATACTCATCTTTTTTAACCTTGTGCTAATATTAAATTTTGTTTTATTGGTGTTTAGTACAATCGTATTTACTCTCCAGTGTCATTTGGTAAGAAGTATGATCCTAATGGTAGCTATATCAAGCATTTCCTGCCAGTATTAAAAGGTGATTTCGGATATAAACTCCAATAACATACGTTTATTCTATTTTTCAACATGTCTGATTTAGTTTCTGTATTAAAAGACATGCCTAAGGAGTATATCTATGAGCCATGGACTGCTCCTTTAAGCATCCAACAGAAAGCAAGATGTATCATAGGAGTTGACTATCCGAAACCCAGTGAGTTCTCTCAACTATTATAATTTCTCTTGACCCCTGCATCATTGGAATGTTAGTTCTATTTTTCTTGTTCTGTTTCAGTCGTTTCTCATGATACTGCGAGCAAAGAATGCAAGAGAAGACTTGCTGAAGCATATGAATTGAACAAGAAATTAAATGGCGTTGTTACTGATGAGGACCTGCAAAACTTGAGGGAAAAACTCGAAGAAGACAAGCCTCGGGAGCCCAAAGTGAAAAGGCTGAAACAAACGCTAATTGGCTGAAGACATGATAACCTAGCTAGATTTGTAAATGCAATAGAATGTGCTGCATCATAGAGCAGGAATTGCACCAGCAACAAGGTTGTCTGAGATGTTGGCTTCGCATGTGTTCCGCCTCAGTTAGCTTCATGCAATACTATTAAATTGTTTTAGTAATAGTTAGTTGTTTTCATTATTAACTAGTGTATTATCATTCCCTCTATAATCGAAAACCTCAATTAAAATTAATCGGAGATGGTATTATCAATAAAATGTGAAGGCAAACATTCAATCATTAATGGAAAAAGAATATCACCAATTATGGTGGGAGATGAATAGTGGGGTTGAGATGAATACACTATATAATGGTATGAGGGAAAAGAGAGAACAGGTAAGACAAAAAAAAGGAGAATGTTATGCCAAATGTAATACCGGAGTAATTAATTTTATGTTTTTGCATTTTAAGAAAATACCTTTAATCCTTATCATACTTTTTTTATTGTTTGATATTCAAGCTAGAGATGTAGATCGTCTATCTATATATTGAATAATATTGCATAATATCATCACAACTCACAAGTCACAAGAATCAAATCAAATAGATTCTTAAAGGACCATCATAAACCATCACAATCTCAATCATAATATTAACAAAAAAAATCAAAGCTGATGCTTAGCTTCTGTTCTTCTGGAATACATTCATACCACCACCTGCATAACACAACACATAGAGGAATAACTTCTATCTTTCCAGTTTCACCTAAGTCTACAAATAAAAATATGATGCTGAGTACAAGCTAAGGCCTCGTCCGTTGATACAAAAATGAGTGAATATTTCTGTATAGTTTAATATTATGATTAAACTATCATGATCCGGTAATACTTGTTTGTGTGTTTAAGCCTATTTGTCCATTCAGATACCTCTAACTTTCCTTTTTACACTATTAATTACTAAATTATCCTTCATATATAAAAAGGACACTAATAATAAAATTAATATATATATATATTATGAAAATATACTAATTTCTTCTTTTTAAAAAATAAGCAAAAATATAGTTTTATAACACATCCAAATCTCTAAAATATAAAATATAATATAACTATATACTAATAGCATCCGCGAGTCTATTGTTCGTCTTCAACAGGACAATAGTATCATAATTCATACAAAATCAGTGAAACTCGAACATAGTCAAACAATTGTTCTTGAGCTCTCTCGACAAGTGTCCATATATTAATTATCATACTATCACTATTGTTGTTTCAAATAGGTCTCTATTAGTTTACTCATGCTAAATTTTTTTGTATGATAATTATTCAATTATGAATTGAAAAATAATTTTTTTCAATCCAAAAAATTACTATTAAAAAATATATATTTAAATTATTATGTGATATTTTGTATTACATTTAACTATATAATTCAACAATTGAAATTAAAAAAGTGTCAAGATACATATCTAATACTCCCTCAATCCCCAATAGATTGTGAAGGTTTAAATTTGGATGTTTGACAGATTAAATATTAAATTCAAATATTTTTATTTTTGTTGTATCATATTTGGTAAAAAATATCAAATAATAATATTTTCAATATACTTTAATATTGGTATTAAATTTTATTCAAATCCAAATTAGGTTTATCGATGAAGGGGTAAAAATTTATCAATTTTGAGCACTTGAACCAAGTATAACAATCATTTAGTATGGAGAAAGTAAGAGATTTGGATATTTTATTTCAATTTTTTTTATTATAACATGTTAGTTTTTATGCTTAAATAAAAATATCATTATTTATAAACTAGAGAGGCAATAATTAATTAGAGTTGACTTCAATATATGAAAGAAAATTAAAAAAAATAAATCTTCACTATTTAATATTGATTAGTAAATTAAATAAGAGTATATTGTCATAATAATACTTACATTAGTTTTCACTCTATATGAAATAAAATTCATCGATATTATGGTCTTAAAAATACATGCATGAATATATGTATATTATGTATGTAATTCACTTCATTGATGAACATTCGATGTATAAATCAATACTCTCCTTCTATTTGAATGACTTAGTGACCTTTTATATTAAAGTTGTTATTTATGTCAAAATTTTAAAAGTTTTCATATCAAATAACAGTAATCACATATACACTATATATTGTGGTTGAATTTTTTATTAAAAAATTCATTTCACGAGATTTACTTTTTAAAAGAGGTTCCCTTGATTTAGTGTAATTCATTTGGAATATTTTACATTCGAACAAAGACTTGTCGAATATGCGGCACTTTCTTTTAGGCATTTTAACGTCATTTAAAATTGAAGAGAATTTTATAATAAAATCTTGATATTATCGGTTTATACAAATATTATTAGGACAATCATCAATTAAAATATATTAAAAATGAATACATAAAATAAAATTAAATAGTAGAATTATGAATAATTTATCTGTGTCAATTGAGAAGTGATGTTTTCTAACAATAAATAAAATAACAAAAGATGCTTTTTTTATTAAAAGAAAAAATTGATGTTTTCTAACAATAAACAAAATAACTAAAGGGGCACTCTTTTATTAAATTTTGAAAATGAAGAGTAGTATGGTAACAAAACTTTTAAATCTATTATTAGAAAATTGTAAAGGACCATATAACTATGAACAAAATGAATTATAATATAAATTAAAAGTATAGTTTATAAATTTACTTTAATTATTTTATTTATTATCGATTTAAAAAATTAAAAGCGTAAATAATTACGTCTGTATGGCGATACGTTCTAGTCTGCAAATTTAAGAGTACGTTAGTTATGAAGAATAAATAGAGTATTCGATTATCTGTAAAATGAAAAAACGTAATAATTAAATATGACAATATCGGTAAAATAAGTTGATTTTAATATTTTTATTGAAAATATTGTGCACATACTCTTACACAAATGATAATATTATTGTGTCCCTTTTTTGAAGAAAAAAGATAAGGGATTAATGATCACATCACTGACAATTTATAGAAATGGAGCAGCGAATAAAGGGCGATCATAATGCAATATTGACAACCAATATAAAAAATAAAGCAACAAAAAGGGAGATGATGAGAAAGTATATAAATGTCATCATTCTTGAGTTGAAAGGCCTTCCACATTGAGCCCAGCACGTCTATTTTTCATGCAAATTTTCCAATTTGAATCATTGGTGTATATTGCATCTGCCCTTTATGTATGGGGCTTATAATATATCAATCACTATTATTTATTTATTTACATTATGGAACTTTCACCAACTTAAATGACTGAGATCTACATACTGTTAAAGAATTTTGTTTGTTAACTATTACGGAGTATATTTTTAAAAATAATTTATCTCTAGAAAATTAAAGATAGTGCCAACAGCATATTTTTGTCTATCTCTTGTTAAAATAAACGGAGAAAACTTTTCTATTTTCTAATTAACACTTGATTCCTAGTTCATTTGTTGTTTTCTTGTTAGTGGAGTTGACAAAACGAAAAGATTTCACTAATTTACTCCCCAAAAGGAGGGAAGAAAATGGTCTTAACCCTTAAAATGAGATTCCCTGGAGCAGATTTGCCTAATTATTGTACTAATTTTTTCAAGGTGTAAAGTCAACTAATTTATGATAGACTACGTGACTGCTAGCAGACTCAGATCTTTATCATGGCAATGATAATACGGAGTATTACTTAGCTACTTCAAAGGAAAAGTTTAAACCCCACCAAGATCTTCTGGATATAATTTAAAGAGACACGCTCAAGATTTAAGGTCCATTTTAAATCTTACTAAAATATATTCGATGCGTTATGCGTGATGCATTTATTACTAGATTAATTATTTTCTTATAATTTGTAAATATTTTTTTTTGCTTAGTTTAATTTTGAAGTTTCAATTTTGGTTAGTATGATTATAATAGATTTCCTATATATATATATATATATATATATATATATATAATATGATTTAAAAGATAGATTTATGTGTATAATTAACAATTTTATATTGAGGAAAAAAGTATTAACATTTTTAATTATAATAAGGAAAAATATTTGGAATTCAATTTTTTTACAAAATAAACAATTAAAAATACATGGGTGTAAATGTATTCATGCTTTTTATTGATCTTGTTATTTTTAATAATTGTAATCTTTGTTATAATCTTTTATCGTTGTTCTTGAGGATTTTTGTGTTTATGTTATACGTCTTATTGTTGGATACTCCTTTTTTTGCATTTTAAGTCTTTTCTATGTTTTAGTTTGGATTAAATACTTACGTATTGTGGCTTTTCGCGTTCTTGAGAATCATTATTGTCTTTCTTAGACATATTGTCATTCTTAGGAAGCGATTATATACTCCTATAAACAAGATTATTCAAGTTGTTGGTGATACATTTATCTAATTTTGTTCTTACAAATTTGATGATGTGGTTAGTGTTAGTAAATAGCCTTTTGTGTTTGATAGTTTAACATACCTTACTTATTGATTATTACATATTATATCACTTGATTTCTAATATATGTTGTTGATATTTTTATAAATATAACAAGTGAATATAAATGTGCCTTTAATTAACCTATAGCTTAAGACAATATATGGATATTAATTAACTCAATTATTTATTTGTTTGTGTATGGATAGAAATAAAATAAAATGATATCAGGCATATTATGAAATGTTATATATAGAGACTTATATTTGTAAAAATCAAGAAAATACCGATTAAGAGTTTTAACCAATTATAACTAATATGAAACACACTATTTTGTTATAATATATGAAGTCATATAACATACTTATCAAAATAATAATTTATGTAGTTCATTATCATATTTTTTGGATATCACTTTTCTTATTGCATTCGAAATAAAGTATGTTTATTAAGGGAAAATATTCATACATAAATTTTTAAATTTACTATTTTAACTTCTCATAGCAATAACAATAAGTATATAAAGTTTTTATAGGATTAAAGATTTTTGAAGTTCATTATTTTATATGTTATAATTGTAAATATTTATATATATTTATTAAAATTTTGTTTGAACGTTATAGAAAAATAATTTGTATATATCGTTGTTGATTATCTAGAAACAATCACATTATCTTTCTAACCATTATAGACTACATTCAAAAGTTTCTTTATCGTGATTACATAGTTAATTTATCAATTTCCTTATATTTTGAAGTAATTTTCTAACTAATTCATTTCATTTTGTTTTCAATGTAATGTAACAAAATATATTCAATTCTTTTCGAACAACCATTATTCAGCTGCGGCTTCTACACCCGTAGTACCGTACCGAATCAAAATCACTTTCTCGCTCCAGCTCACTTGAATCCCTCAGTAAAATTGATGCCTCATGGACTTGAAGGAGTATTCAGTCTGGTCTATCATGCATTAAGGATGCAATGGTTTGGACTATTGGTAATGGCCTCAGCATTAACATTTGGAAGGACAAATGGCTTCCAAATCATCACCAAACTAATCCCTCTTTCACAATTTACAACCCCATTACCAACCCACAAACTATCCGGTTTAGTATCTAATCTTCTCTTAAATAATACACATTGGAACACTTCCCTTTCTCTCATCTATGTTTCCTCCTCATATTGTTATTAAAATCCTAAAAATTACCCCAATAGGAAGGACGTGTGCAAAACTTAGCTAATTTTTTCATACAAAGATATTCTCTATACCATAATGATGATCCGAACCACACGTAAAGCCCCATCAACATACTCAACAATTCCAACTCAAACCTGGAAAGCTCTAAAGAAATCACCCTTTCCTGAAAAAATCAAAATCTTCCTTTGGAGACTCATTCTCAACAGACTCCCCCTTCTGACCTTCTTTTTGTAAAAACAAAACATCACATTAATCCTATATGTCCTCTTTGTGCCCTCGGAGAGGAAGGTAGTCATCATCTCTTTACTGATTGTGTATTTATTAAAAGTCTTTGGTAACTCTTAACTACAATATTTCTAACTCTTTCCCTATTCACTCTACTATTTCTCACTAGTTTTTAAAAAATTGGACTAAATAAAACATCTTTGAGCTTCTTTTATTTGGAAGTACGCTTTGGGTTACTTGGCTTACTAGGAATGAAGCAATTTTCAAGCACGAGAGACCTTTGGTCAGCTCTAGTCTTGGGCGTGCTCACAAACTTGCTCTGGAATGGCTCATCAACACAAATGGCCGTTCTTGTCGCTCCTTTAGATACAACAACTTGCCTCGAAACCAATCCAAGCTTCGACCCTCCCATTTTCTCTTTAATTCACCCTCCAAATTGATCACAAATCACTGTCTTAGAAATTACAAAAAGAGATACAAATATATTCCTTGGCATATCAAATAACAATAAACCAAAGTGGCTCATTAATCTCTTCTACAAAGGGAATTGGACGATCATAGAAGGAGACTATCTTTATGGCTCGATATGTAGCTAATCCTAATGTTGACACTCGAAACATCTTTTCACTTTCATCATTCGGAAAGCCATTTATTCTGTGAATCCCTATTTCGGCTACAAGAATTGAATTTTCCATAGCGATTTTTTATTCTTACTGATAGCTTATTTTCTCAAGTTTGGCATAGACACTATCAAGTTATCAAAAAGGCTGTAGAATGGAATGTCAATCTTGTGAAAAGGATCACCGAAGAAATTGCGAGGATTGTTTGGCTCCCTTTCTTGTTGGATGTTTTTGGAATTTGAAGGACATTGTCATTAGGGACTTTAATGTTGTTTCTTTTAGTTATGAATAATGTAATAATGCTCCAGACATTTATTTTTTTATTAATATATTGCATTATTTATATAAAAAAGGGTGTTTACTTTTGAATTAAAAAGATTTTAATGAGTTATTATTAGTATGAATTAAAATTTATGAAATCAATTAATCTTTTAATTATTTAAGTCTTATTATCATTAGTATTCTTGCAATTAGTTCTATTTGTAAGGGGCAATATTTTATTAACAAAAAATGAAAGAAATATTTTACTTTATTTATATTTTTATAAGGTATATAGATATAGATATAGATATAGATTATTTTAATGTGAAAATATCATTTAGCAAATAAAATAGTTACATTATTATAGTTTAAAATTAGGGTGCATGTGTTGAAGTTGTTTAAATAAAATGATAAAAGTTAAGAAGCTTATTATTTAATTAAAATACTTGAATATTTCTACTTCATTTAGGCACCAACAGAAATCTTAGTGTGATAGAATATTTTGGAAGTAGATTAGCACTGTACACAGAACACCATGGCATAAAATGGCGTGTCAAGCAATATGTTAAGTATCTTCCATTAAAAAATAATAGTGGGTTAAGTCTTTTTGTGCAACTTGATCTTTAAATACTTAAGGAAATTCAAGTCACATCACCTGTAAGTATAAAATATCACAATTTTTTAATCAATATACCATAAACTTGAGTTGTGTATGACAAAGTGACATGCCTTTTTCAATTTCATTTAAGGTCCAGAAAGGAATGATAATTTGCAGAGCATGAATTGCACTATGTAACCAAGCATGTTAACTTGAGTAAGATACTTGTGTTTAGTAGTAATATTATGGTAGAAGCCAAAATGAAGTTAAAATAATTATGATCGTGTGTTTGTCTTCATTGTTACCAAACTTACAATTATAAATATTGAGACTATAGAGTGGGAAACTTCAAGAAACACTAATTATGTAGTACGGAGTATATTACAATTATGCTTTGTGGAGCTTTTTATTTACTTTTGGCATTTAAGAAGCAAACAAACCAAAATAATTACTGTGTTATCCTCTAAGCATAATTAGTAGGTGTGACTGGCTTGCATTGTAACATAGGGTAAAAGATAACAGCCACTAAAAAAATGTTTCATTTTGATTAATCTTTGGCCTTATCTATATATTGTAACTAGTACTTTACCCCTAAAACATAATTGAAAACCAAATAATTGAAATTGTTCTCTGCCACCTTCACAAAAAATGAACATTATAATACCTTATGGTACATATTTGTAGACATTTGTTGTCACATATTCACATATATGCCATATCAAGAGTGGTGACTGAAGATTTTGCTCATTGTAGCCATTTATAAACAGTAGGACATTTATTTGAAATAATGGTAAAACCAATAAGCTAATTTTAAATGCACAACTCTCATGTATATACTTCTGCATTTCAAATGATGATCATTTGGACAGTTGAACTTCATTATGAAGTTAAAGGGTATCCATCTAATCATGAAAAAATGCATAAACAAATGATCGCAAGAATGATATTTACTTTTTACCAACATGGATTATTCTTGCTAGTTTCAGTTATATAGTTATAGCTTGTGGGGTTACTATTTATACTATATTAAATTGTCACTTCATACCACTGCCAGAAACCATAGATTCCCTTTTATGCTGCAATTAATCTAGAGGCCTCCAAGTTCCTACTACAATGTATTTTCCAGGGGAATTGATGGATGAATAATCTTCTCTTTATGTGTCTTCTGCATTGATTCTCTTCTCTCGGTTGCTGATAAAAAGATTGCCATCTTTTGTCCTAGTCTTTGCCTCTCTTTTTTCATGGATTCTTTTCTTTTACAAATATAATTTTTTGAGTTCCTAGGCAGTTTAGGCACATTGTGGAGCTGGTGCACACATTCTTTGTAGTGTTGCATATTCACATGTTTTATTCCTTGTTCTGAAACCTACTTTTATGTTGTCTTGTGAGTATAAATAGGATAGTGTCTATTTGATTTTCTTAATATCAGTTTAAGCATTTCTCTTTGTACTCTTTTGTTTAACAAAGGACAGTTCATTAGTTCTCTGTTGCTCACAAAATGAGTTATGGTTATACAAATCCCTCAATGGGTTCTGGTTAGTGATTCAATTCATTAATATGTTCTTACTTATATTTATTTGTCCATTTCTTCGCTCGACTTTCTAAGTGATGCAACTTATTATGTGGAAATATGTGATATTTCAGGGAGTAGAGGAGTAAGAAGGACTAATGAGTTTGGGAGAACATATGTGGTGAGGCCTAAGGGGAAACATCAGGCTACAATAGTATGGTTGCATGGCCTTGGTGATAGTGGTGCTAGGTAAAATATACTCTTTACTGTTTTGCTTTCTTGTGTAAAGAAATGTTTAGTGTAACACTCAAGCTTAAAAACAAAGAAAAGACGAAATTCGGAAAATCCACCTTGTTTTTTACATCAAAGTTGACTCCGAACATTATGAAATATCATTGAAATTTTAATTTCGACTTTGATAGTAAATATATACCAAAAGGGAAAAAATTGAAATGTCACAATCTAAATGACAAGTACTTTATAATTAGACATTCTTGTGTTGTGGTCTTCTGCTACTCTTCCTATATCTCAAGATTATTCCATAGACCATATATCAAAAGTTGATGAATTTGAGATAGTTAAATCATCAGCATGATGTTATAGAGATCACAAATGCAAAAGGTTATATATTCTAGTGCTTCTTTGGTACCTAGTTTAGTTCTACTATTAGCCAACATAAGACTTTTTTTGCAAAAGATCCTCACCATGCTTAGTAAGAATATGCAACACTTTTTACATATTATTCTTTTTAACTTTAATGCGCAAACCAAATAATATTATGTGCTAATCACACCCATATCAATAAAAAATATTGTTAAAAAGGAACATGTTTGTGATAACAATATGGAGAATTTACTAAGTGATCATTTGTGAAGTATGGAATTCTTAATTTTCTGCTTGATTGGCATGATGAGGTCTGTGCTAATGTTTGTTCCATTTCGTTTATATTCAGCTTGTCCCAACTTCTGGAAAGCCTTCCTCTTCCTAATGTAAGGCTCTATTCCATTAAACATATTATAGTTGCATATGTCAAACTGTGGATGTTATAAGCATCTCATAAATGCTTCATTTTGCAGATCAAATGGATATGTCCAACTGCTCCTACCCGCCCTGTCACTTTGCTTGGTGGATATTCTTGCGCCGCATGTAAGATAACCCCCAGAAGTCTTTATTTGATCATTGATATGTATATATTCGTTATATCTTTTTATACTTTGTGATCTATTACAGGGTTTGATATGGGAGAGCTTTCCGAAGATGGTCCGGATGATTTTGAAGGTTTAGAAGCGTCAGCAGCTCATATTGCTAATTTGTTGTCTGCTGAACCTTCAGATGGTTAGTCACTAATAGCTCACTCCAGCTTTTTCAATCTTCTTTTAGGAGTTCATGGGACTGATCATACATATATTACTATGAATGGAACAGTTAAGCTAGGTATTGGAGGCTTCAGTATGGGTGCTGCTACTGCCCTCTACTCTGCTACATGCTTTGCTCTGGGAAAATTTGGAAATGGGAGTCCCTACCCTATAAACTTGAGAGCAGTTGTTGGTTTAAGTGGATGGCTTCCATATTCAAGGTACCCCCCCCTCCTCCTCCTCGAGGCATGCTTTGAATCGTCTGCTGGTTACTAGTCACGAAACTACTTGAGTTAATTCTGTTTACTTAGCTGCTGATTGGTTTAACTTGGAAAATGCAGGCATGTAAGGAACAAGATTGAAGGATCACATGATGCTACAAGGCGTGCTTCATCCTTGCCCATTTTGCTCTGTCATGGAAATAGTAAGAATTTGAACTTACACATTTTTTCTCTGTATAGACCATATCCAATGCAATTTACACATGGCAGTATAATTGTTTAGGCGACGAAGTAATCCCATGTTACTATGGAGAAAGGTCCTCACAGATATTGAGCTTGGCTGGATTTCGATATGTTTCATCAAAAACCTTTGAAGGGTATCTCTCTCGTCTCATCTTTTGAAGTAGTATAGCTACTAGCATCTCTTCCCCCCTCCCCACCCCATCCTCTCTCTCCGGCTGCCCTGCCACGTCATTAAGACAACACATAAATATGTTATTGTCTGTTGATGGAGTTGTTTGCTGTTGCAGGCTTGGTCATTACACAATACCAAAGGAAATGGATGAGGTATGTAACTGGTTAACAAGCAGGCTAGGACTTGGAGGTGCCAGGGCATAATTTGTTAGGGGAAGTGTTCTCCATTCTCTTATAAAAGAGACTAAATCCAAGAAAGAATAATAGAGGGAGACATATACATAACTGTGGGGCTTGTACTAAACTAGTAGAAGGCAGTTGTTTATGTTCATGTATGTGGGGGTGAATCAGTTTTCCAGTTTTGAGCTATTTGTATCCTATAAAAATAAAATTTTGGTATATGTATGGGTGTGGGGATTTATTCTATTTAATTGCATTAATCTATGTCATCGTGCTACTATAAAAAATTAACTTGCTAAATAACTCTGGCTATCAATGAATACTCCTCACCGCAACGATCCATGAAGATCAATCTAGACTTTCTTCAACCTAGCCATTGTTATCCTGGAGATGCCTTTCCAAGAATCTACTGTCAAATCAGATCATGTACCATTTCATAGATATTTGTTACCAGAGTGAACAAGACATACAATTTGAATCAAACATGTATAGCTCAAATTGAGTATAAAATTTTCAAGACGGCTTTTATTGGGAGGTCCGAGGATCATGAAATGGGATAATAAAAACTTCACACGACCTACAAAATATTGCCCTAGAAATAAATCAGGACATTAGATGTTGTTAAATGGCAGTCAACAAATCAAAACAAGCTCATTCGATAACCTAAGCCACAACATTCCAAGCTTCAAACCTTCGGCATCTCAATCTCATTCTGCTTTTCCTGGCCTGGCTTGTACATCTTTCAGTTTTTCCTTCAATTCTCCGTTCTGAAAAACAGATATGCTAAAAAAACATTGTATTTAAAAGAAGCGGCAACTAAGAAAATCAGAGGTTTCAGTTACCTGGTGCATGTTAAGGACGATATCTGATCCCCCAATGAACTCCCCGTTGATGAATATTTGAGGGAATGTTGGCCAATGGCTGAAAGAGATTCATTAGAAAACCATAAGTGCTCCGTTGAACTTGGTTCTTTACTGAAGACTTGCAACAACTAAGTAAACCTAAACTATAAGAGCATTCAAGATACATGATACTACCATGTCTTCTCATTTGCAAAACAGATTAAACATAAAAGTTGTGAATTATCATAAAGGAGAGAGTTACCTGAAAGATTTTACAGCATTTTTCAGTTCGGGATCCTCTAATATATTTCTGGAACCAATTGGAACACCTGAAAACACAATCTTAAGAACTAGGTAGACGAATGGCAGGGTAACATAAATGTAGAATGATGTTCGTCAAATAAATGATGAAATGAGTCTACAAAGCATCTTAAGTGT
The DNA here is from genome assembly GCA_019722365.1 of Lithospermum erythrorhizon. Lineage (NCBI taxonomy): Eukaryota > Viridiplantae > Streptophyta > Magnoliopsida > Boraginales > Boraginaceae > Lithospermum > Lithospermum erythrorhizon. The sequence continues at coordinate 1,229,986 of JADFUC010002295.1, forward strand.
AATATATATGCTTTCAGTAGTTGAATTTGATCTAGCACATCAACATTGAATCAAGGTACTGACACGACTTCCATCATTTGTCAATTGTAACATTTACAAACTTTTGAAATTAAAAAATTATCATACTTCTAGTTGCCTACTGCATTGATCCTTAAAACTACTCAAGCAGAAAATACATTCACCAGGCCTCAAAATAATTTCTGATTTTAAAGTATTAAAAAGGAAACTGTTCTTAGAAATCTACTAACCTTCGCAACAAAAAAAGCACGTCAATAGTTCTGTGTAAAGAAGGATGAATACTTCTTATCACTAGAAAGTTGAAAACTAGTGATTACAAACTTACGGTATTCCTGCAAAACTCTCACTGCAAGAGAGCTGAATCCACATCGAGGTTGTTCCGGAACTCCTTTCATATAAAGCATTACCGGGTGTTCCTTAATATCCTGTGTACAATTCAACATAGCAAATGAACATCACAACGAAAGCGTAAAAGACAAAAGGAAAACAACAAATTAATTAGAATATAGTATCAAAGTTTCAGATCTACCTGTTCAACGATGTTCTGCAACGAGACATCAGAATTCTCAATTTTACTTGTTGGTTTGAAGTCATCATGGGTGTCTGGATCATTTGGAACAGTGGTCGAAAATCGCATTTTGCTCTGATACAAGGATCCAGAAGCCTACATTGGGCAAGACAACCACTAATCTCAAACCATCACAATTACTCAGAGTCTCCCCAATCATAGCAACATCCCAAGCATCTCAGAAACTTGTTTCAATCATTGCATTCCACACATGTTTAATCATTTCTTGTATTCTCTAACATAAGTTATCACAAAATTTCCAACACCTTTGGTTACTAATACTATTATCTTGTGGAAAAACAGGGGCAAATAGGGAAAGAAACAACCACTAATCTCAAACCATCACAGTTACTCAAGAGTCTCACTATTCCCCAATCAAGCCACACTCTTAAAAATCCCAAGCATCTCAGAAACTTGTTTTGATCATCACGTTCCACACATGTTTTATCATTTATTGTAAGGTAAAACAAAACGTAATTCGCCAACCTTAGGTACCAGTGTACCACAAAGATGCGTACTATCCGACCCCCCTTACCCTGCTTAGGCAAGACGCTCTTGAAAGGCATTGGGGCATGTTAGTAGGTAGCCCAAAGTTCCCAACACCTATGGCTACTGATACTATAACCTAGTTCAAAAATAGTGCAAATTGGGCAACAAGTTCAAATCTTTAGTCTTAAAAACGATTTTTAACCAACAAAAAAAAAAGTTGTTTCATACAATTTCACAAATACAAAAAGACCCAAATATTCAAAAATGCATAGAAAGCAAAACATTGATAACCACTGACAAAAAAACGCTACAAAAATCCTTACAATTGCAGCAGAACGAGAGGTTGAGATTCCACCAATGCCCTTAAGCAGCATATTAGATATAGCTCTAGCCATTCTTGAATATTTCACCTACACCCAACATTAAAAATAAAAATGAAAAATAATGAAAATGGTATGCTTGAACAGTACATTATAAAGATACAATCTTTGAAGCAACTAATCAAACAAAAATAGGGTAGCAATGGCATCTTATATAATCTCTTCGTCTCAAATTAATTGATCATCTACTCAAAAGTATTCTATTAACAATTGAAATAATAATATGAGGAGACCAAAAAACAATTTTTTCAACTCCGTTGCATTGATAAAGTAAAAGAACAAATATAATAAAAGGAGAAGTTTTTGCTACATGATCAATTAAATTGACGGTTGGAGACGGTTGGAGTATATCTTTAGCCATTCTTGAATATTTCACATACACCCAACAATGAAAAACATCAAAACAAATTGCAGGAAAAATAATGAAAATGGTATGCTTGAGCAGTACATATTACATAAAGACACAATCTTTGAAGCAATTAATCAAGAAAAAATATGGTAGCAATAGCAATCATATTATACTTAGCTGCAAAATTAATATTGTGATTTTGGGTATCTAATTAATTGTGATAAATTCATCTATAAAAAAATTTAGGGATTGAGGGGTACCTCAACTGTGAATTTTATGGAAGTAATGAACAAACCCAACCAACTTTCTGTAAAATTTCCCTTGGAGTCAAGGAGAGTTTTTTTTTTTTTTTTAAGGAACTCGCCTTCTTTGGTAGTAATTGGTGGCCAGCGGTAAGGCTCGATTAAAAAAGTGTTCTTAGGAAAATCGGCTACATGTCCCAACTTTGTTAAATCTTTCATCGATTTGTGCGGGATTGGATCGAGGAGAGTTGATTATATCTTGAAAGTTTCATTTTTTTTCAATATAATTTCATAATGATTAAAATAAGATACGTTTCAAAAATATTATATAAATATTTAAAAATCATGTAAAATCTTAAAAATTCAATATAAGTTGTATATACTAAAAAAATATTCCATAAATATAGATATTATAACAAATTTATATATTCAACCTTATTACTTGCATTAAAACTAAAAGAAAATATTTTGAAATCAATATTATATAATTTTAAATAAAATATTTTTAGTATTATTTGAAAAGATATCTGAAAGTTAGATCGAAACAGAGGTTAATTGACAATTGTAATTATCTGTAGCTTGAGAGAAAAATTTAGGGATTATTATATATTGAAGAAGCTTACATTTAGTTGAACATATATTATCAAAAGAACAATTTTGTATCTTAATATCGATATGATTAAGCTCGATATTTATCCCAACGAAGTTAAAAAATCATGTAATTTATTTGAAAGCAAAGTAATTTAATTCGCTTTGGTTTCGTTCTAAATTATTTATCGGCGCGATTGACGTGCCGGTAGAATATTGACATTTTTATAACAGTTGAAGTCCCAGTCATTCCGAAATCCGCTTCAAAAAATCTGAGATAAAAGTCATAGCTTTGATACATTTTAAATCGTTGATATGGCCCGACACAGTTGCAAGCAGAAACCAGAATCATACCTTTACACCTCACACAATGCACAATACCGTACCTTTTACCTCACACAATGCAATGCATCGTAAATATAGATGTTCCATTAGAAATGATAGTCATCACTCTTCTTTATGTTTTAACCAATATCTCAAGATACTTTTCTTATTGAAAAGTTTAGGAAGACAATCAATTAAACTTTGAACACCTAATTGTCAATCTATCCAAATAATAGTCATACGAAAGATAGAATTGACTTCAATCATCTCCAATACTAATGTCCAACAATTAGCTATATCATAACAAAATTTTAATTGAACATTAACATATAAATAAAACAGTAAAATCAACAAACAAAAATCCTAACAAAATTTGGAATAATAACAACAAAAATCCTACTAAATATAATAATAAAAAATATAGAAACTTTTCGTATGTTTTGTAGGAAAAATTCAAAAAAGTTAATTCATGATTATATGTTTCTGTGAAGATATCATTTTCTTTAGACCGAATATTTTTTTTCATGCAACATTTACAATTTTTTAAATAATTGTCGGAATTTTGTTGCAGTCGAGACTTAATTAACATAAAATTACATAATTTGGAATTCCAAACTTGTTGTACCAATGATTTCATGCGTAGCTACACTCTAACGTACATAAAATGGTACTTATTTCATCGTGTTAAATATATTCACATAAACGAATTTTTTCTTTTTTAATTGTTATTAGTATGTAACGTCTACGTAAAAACAAGTAACCATTAATTTGTTGGAAATATGAGATGTTATATACCCAAGTAAATATATCTTAAGTGCTGAATAATTAGATTATATGACCAGATTATCACAGTTAAATAATAATAAGTTGGTATATGTTAATTGTTGGACAATTAATATATTAGATATCGGAATTGACATTAGGGGTTATGATGGTTTCTCAGAATTAAGCTCGCCAATCTATATATTAATATGATGTTGGGTTAAACATCAATTATTATATATTACTATTGTCGTCATTTTTAAATTACATGTACTTGACAGCCAAAAGCTTGACATACGATTATAGCTTTCGGGATTTAAATGTAGCGTATAAGAAAATTGGGGCAGAGATTAATTGTTGGAAATCACCAGTAGGGACACCTGAGCAGTGGAGAAGTTGGGAGTTCTAGAATAGAAGATTTACAGAATATTAACTGAGAGGTGGAAGAGTTTAATGTGTCTCTTCAAATCTTTTATAAAGTAAAATTTTAGTGCGTATATAAAGAAATGTGATTTGTATGAAATCAGCACATGCCAAGTGCTTACATTTTTTTGAAGTTGAGGTGCTACATCTCCCTCTCCTGCCTCTTTTGAGTGGAGCTAGTAGGTAGAGAAAGCCGTTTCGGTTTTGGCTGGCCGTGTCTCTGGGTTTAATATTTTAAGGCACATACAGTAAGGCTTTCCAAGTAAATGGGTTGGATTAAATACGTTATTGGACAATTCTTATAGACGATCTCGTTGATTGTTTAGAGTCTCCTCAGATATATTCATTGCGTGATCATGAAGAAAAATATACCTTGTATATTATTATTTTATTATATTCGTAGAATCATGATTCTGACTTTTATAGTATTATTTTAATCCGTAAAATCCAACGGTGGTATGGGGCCGATTACTAATTGTAATTACATAATTAAATGCATGAAATCGGTTTATGTATTGTTAAATCCCCGGGTACATATATTTAAGAATTACAATTAGATAATTTTAATTTAGAATGTAGAGTATGTTGATTAAATAATTAAATCTGATTAATTACCGAAAATAATTAATGTAGTTACATCATAAATATTTTCTGGATTTTGTGAATTTTCGAAATTTTTGAAGCAAAAAATTTATGTTAGTTTTGATTTTGAATCGATAAAAACTTATCGTTTCAAAAGAGAATGTTCTGGAACAGTGCCTCTTGCACGTTTCTGTGCTGTGAAAAGAGGACATAGCTACTTTGGTTTCCTAATGGCTCTTGGGCTCCCGCTGCTTGCCCATAACAACCTGCAGTTGTTTGCTCAAATTAATATTTGACATAAATTAAAATTATTTTAAATTAATTTCCAAGTTGAAAATTAATTTAATTAATTTAATTTAACTACTTTTAATAGTTCTAATTAGAAGTTATTTTAATTAATATTTGATATTAAATTAAAATAAAGAGCTGATAATTGTAATTAATTTGATTAGATTTAATAATTGAATTAATTTAATTTAATTAGAAATTCGTATTATTTGAAAACTTGAGTTTCTTAATAACATATAATCTGAAATTAAATTTTATTAAAACTATAAATTAAATAAATAGTATTTTTAGAAATACTTATCATTTAATATTAATTGTTAAAATACTTAAAATGGTTTGAGTGGATGTCCTTATAGGTGGATTATATATTTCGCGTGAATCTATAAAAATAACATATATTTGTTTAGATTAATTATGTGCTTTTAAATATGGTTCTTATCTTTTTATTTATAGTATGCTTTATTTTTCGTTTATTGAGATAGTACCGTACGTGAAATAATATGATAACGGATAAAGAAGGAGATTAGTGATATGACTTTGATGTATTTTGGGGAATCTGACGTAGTTCTTTGCCTAAGATGAATAGTAGAGAGAGATGTTAATTTATTATTATTTAATGTAAATATAATTAATTGAAAATTGGAGACTTCTAGGAGTCGGTGATGATAGAGATAATTAGTAGGCTAGTAATTTAGAACTAACCTAGATTTTATAGGTCATATCATGAGTCTTTCGATAGTGTTATGTTTATACTTGTAATTTATGTTATATATAGCGCTTGTGTATATATCTTACTTAATTCTGAGGTAGTTAAAATATAACTAATCCGCGCCCATAAATTAAGTTGTATTGTCATGTCGACTCTAAATTTGGATTTGAGTCTCATTTATATGCAAACTACCGGGTTGGTAGGCGATATCTACTTAAGGCTCTTTCCAAGGTGGTGTTTACTCTGTTTAAAAGTGCCGAGGACTTGGGCTATAAACATTATTGGCTACATCGATAGACTTGATTATAGCATTTCAGTGCGTGAAACTTTGGTAGGTTAATGAGTCAACTATCTGATCTAAAGATGAACTTTTGTGATGTCGAGAGTCATGATAGTCATGATTGGTGATGATGGTGCTTCTACTATGTGATTGGGAATTGAAATGTATGTGTCTTTGCCGTTAGATTAGTCATGTAGGATCTTGGTATTATCTTAGTGCGTTTTAGTAGGATTATAAGCATAGCTTGATTAATTCTATTATATGATTTTTTAGAATTACTTATTATGTATAAATACTTCAAGGAAAATATATTATTTTTGCATATCTTACGTTTAAAGATTACGTAGTCCTATGAATAATAACTCTAAAATACTCCTTGTGACTATGGAGAAATCTGATATGCATGACAACTTCTTCGTTCGATGATACAAAATAAAATCATGGAATGGCCAGAGAAACAATCTGAGCCGGATGAGGTGAGTGATGCGACTACCCGCTCAGAGATCCTGTTGAATATTTATGTTGGAGCATTTCTAACAGCTACGACACAGATTGTTTGACACGGATGTGGGTCTCGTTGCAAAAAATGTAGGGGATCTACAAATAGAAGAAAGAGTAGTACCCGAGGCAGAATAGACTTGTGGGTAAACAATAAAGCAAAAGAGTGCGGCCATTCTTTGAGGATCGGTTTGTTAAATTTACCAACGAGAATGGTACTTAAACTGAAGCAATGTATCTGACATTACACAACTTTGGCTTGAGAAACATCGAGGCAGAGAAACAATGTCATGACTAGAAAAAGATGGCTATTACTTTTCGATTAATAAAAGTGAAGTTTGTTTTTCGTTACAGAAATAGATAGTTTAATAGTCTGACATCTCGTCAGAATGGTCTACATGTATTAGATACAAATATTGAGAAATCTGACATAATTAATAAGAGGAATAAGCCCAAATGACTTGAATCCTTCACTATGCATTGAGGTAGACTTGGTCACATAAGTGATAACGCATTAAATTATGCGATGAAATTTTGACATCATCGATTTTTTGAACCATATGATTAATGTGAATCATATTTACTATCTGAATAGACAAAATCACTGCTTTGGAGCAGTGAGAGGGCAACCGAGGTATTGGGTATCATACATAGTGATGTGTGGACCCCGATGAATACTGCTGCTCGGGGAGCTTACTCATGCTTAAATCGGCTTCGATGACTACGGTAGATATGGTTACGCCTAATGAAGCATAAGAATGAAGCTTTTGAAAAGTTTAAAAGAATTTAAGAAAAGTTGAGAACCAACTCAATAAAGCGATTAAAAGTTCTCGGTCGATAGAGGAGAGATACTTAAGCTATGTATTTGAATCATCTTAAAAGAGTGTGGTATTGTATCACAGTTCACTCTGTTGGAACACCTCAAACATGTGGTGTATTCGAAAGGAGAAATCGAACACTGGCCCCGATATGGTTCGATCCGTAATGAAGCACATCGAGCGCGGTCGGTTTTGGGGATCACAGCGTTCTACCGTCGCATGAGACTAAACAAATATCAAACTAAATCGACTATCGACCCAGCATGAAATGTGGTTTAGGAGTTTAAATCTCCGAGATAGGTCACATGAGAATTTGGGGTAGTAAGCCTATGTCAAGAAATTGAATAAGGACAAACTTGGACCCAAAATTGATAATGTCATTTCATTGGTTATCCAAAAGAAACCATAGGGTATTATTTCTACCTCAAGTATGAGAACAAGATTTTCATTGAAAGAGATGGCGTCTTCCGTGAAGGAATACTTAGCCAAGAGATACATAAGTGAGAATCTTGAAGTTGTTTGAATGGTAGAGGAAATCGGCGTTAAGAAGCGTGTTGATTCACCTCGAGAGGTAGACCCCTCTTATATATAGAGGAAGTTCAACTTGATCCACGGAAACCTTGATCGAAAGACAAGCTGAGACTGTATTACACTTTAGGAGGTCGGATAGAACTCGTCAGGAACCCGATAGATTTTATGGGGAAACTTTCTTAATTGAAAATGGCAGGCACTTGGCATATGAAGAGTATGAAAGAAAGCAGAGGAAGGCGATGAATGAGCTTATAGCCATGAAATCAATATATTGATATCTTAAAGAAATAATATTTGGCATTGATGGATACTACCGAAGGTGCTACACTGTCGGTGCAAATGGGTTTTTTAAATGCAAGCTGGATAAATATGAAATGTCCATGTTTATAAAAATTTGAACTTATAGGTAAAGGTTTGAAACAAATTCAAGGAATTGATTATGATGGCCCTTATAAAGTTGTAAAAGTTTAAATCCATTTGGATTATCTTAGTCATTCTTTGCCTATTATGATTATGAGATACGGCGGATGGATGTAAAGACTACGTTCATAGCGAGAATCTAGAGAGAGGAGATGCATGATTACAACCTCAGGTTACATCTCATAATGGACCTAAGAAGGAATCTGACTTCTGAAGATCCATTTATGAACACTTAAGCGTCGAAGTTGGAATCTTCGTTTGAATGAGTCGATCAAAGAGTTTGGTTCATTAGGAGCGAAGAAGATTGCTATGTAATACAAGAAAGGTTAGTAAAACAACATTGCATTTATAGTCACGTATGTAGATGACATGCAGTCATAGGGAAAATGACATGCTATCTTGAATATGTCAGTCATGGCTATGTAAGTGTTTCTATAAAAGGCTTAGAGAAGCTCGATACATTCTTGGAATTAATATCCATAGGGAATTGATCTAAAGGCTTATTGGATTAAGCCAAAACATATATTGATCAGTGTTGAAAAGATTTAAGATGGATGAATTCGAAGAAGAGCCTCCCCATGAGGCAGTGGCATTACTCTCAGCCGTTACGATTGTCACGAATGAAATTTGAAGAGAAAAGGATGAGTGGCGTTCCTTATCGTTAGCCATATTATCCATAAATTGTATGTCGAGGGTTATGCAGCGTCGGGCGTATCGTACTTTACGAGTGTAACAATGACCGTTATCGATCTGTGTCAGTGAAAATCACTAGACTGCGGTTAAGGCCATAATTAAGTACTTACGATGGACTAAAGATATGCTCCTAGTATAGAGTGGGGATAATGAGTTATTGATAGAGAGGGATTACGCGTGCTAGTTTCACAACCGATAGAGCCGATAGTCGATCTCAATCTGGTTATGTATTACACTGAATGGTGAATTAGTAAGCAAGCATTTATGTTGACCTTCGACAACGAAGAGTAGAATGCGTTGCGACTTCTGAAGTTCTTGAAAGAACTTTGTGGATGATAAATTAAATGAGTGAACTTGGGTAATGCTTGCATTGAGAATCCGATTAGTTATCTTTGTGATACTTATTTGGGCAATAGCTTCCCGAGCTAAGGAACGAATCCATTCTGAATCAACATGTACTCGGGGAAGTATGCTCTTATCTGGGAGATAACTCCGATAGAGATATTTAGAATATGTAAGGTTCAACCGATGATAATGTAGCGGATCCAGCATCAGGCATCCACGACCTCAAAGAAAGCGTGATAAGCAGCGTGTATAGTACCGGTCTTGGGGACATGCTTGAGTGGTCTTAGTTTTAATGGAAGCTAGTTTTTTCTTTTATATATGTCATAGATGATTGTAAAACCGATGCTTGAATTTTAAACTGAGTCGATAATATATCATTTGGTTTTCAAACTATGATCATATATATGTATGTATAATGTGTATGAATGTACCATTACTATGAGTAATGAAATATATTCCATTTTCAATATAAGTTTTCTAGAGAGGTCTTTGGAGTTAAGGACTGAAACGAAAACTTTTGTCTGCTCGAGCCTAGAAAACAATGATATTGTGGTCCCTAATCGGTGTTCACTATTGGAATAGAATACCATTGATTAGTATGTGTTGATTGTCTGATCACGTTTCTTGGATTAGAAGGGAGAATTTTACTCCAATCAATCACATAGGTATACACGATTGTGATAAGTTTCAATATTGATACTGGACATTGACCTCCATGAGAACTTAGAAGATTGTATATACGTGATAAGAAGTTTATATAGGCTTTATGTTAAATGGAGTGCTTAGACCTAAGTGACATGATTTAACTACGTAGGTAATGTCTTTGGCCTTGTCTAGCGTCTTGCGTAACGAGGAAGATTCTGACATACTTGAGTTACGTATACTATAAGTGTAGTTATAAAATCTTGTGCACAAGATGGAAAACGTAAAACGGATAAAACTATTTAGATTTCGGGCCTCTTGGAGGAGGCCGATGGAGATTTCTTCTTGACCTTAGTACCCATCTTGAGATGGCATCCTTGTATCACCAGAAAATTACAGTGCGAGGAGTTTGGTGAAGTAAAATCTTACCATAGTTTATTTGTTGGAAATCGCGTCTGAAGGATCGTGTCGGATGTAATCGATTAGTAAGTAATGGGGTTTCTGAAATGTCGTCAAAGCCCAGTGGGAGTGTTGAAAATATGAGATGTTCTATCTCGTAAATATATGTTCGTTGAACAATTATATTGTACAACCGATTATCACATTTAAATAATAATAAGTTCAGATATATATTAATTGTTGGACAATTAATATATTAGGTAACTCGATTGACATTAGGGTTATGATGAGCACAAGTCGCTCGTAATCTATGCTCTATTAATATGATGTTGATTTAAGCGTCAATTAGTATATTTCTATTGTCGTCGAGCACAGGTCACCTGAAACAACTAAAATGAAGCCCATAATCTGATTAAGCTTCCGCGTTTAAAATGTAGCGTATAAAGAAAGTGGGGCGAAAATTAAATTGTTGGAAATCACTCCGTAGGAAGCCTTGTAAACCGAGTGGAGAAGTTGGGAGTTCTAGAATCTTCTTTGTAGAAGATTTCTAGAATATTCTTAAGAAGGTGGAAGAGTTTCTACGTCTCTTAAAATGGCTAAAAAGTGAGATTTTGGTACCTATATAAAGATCATGATTTGTGTGTCCTTGTACGGTCTTGGAAACTTTTAAAGAGTTGAGAATTCTTTCTGTCCCTCTTTAGTCGACAATGGTGGAGAAACCACTTCGATTTTTTCCTGACCTCGTCTGCAGTCTAATAAAGCTCACGAAGGGTTGGATTCGTATGTTGGTGTGGACCATTATTAGAGACAATCTATGTTGATTGTTTAGGTCTCTTTCAGATATATTCGGCTATGATCGCGAAGAAAGATACCTTTGACTTGGCATATTATTGTTTATTATATTCATAGAATCCACAGTGGCGAACTTTTATAATTGTTATTTTTAATCCAGTAAATCCCGGCATAATTTACTGATAAATTTATAACTACGAATCGTGTGTACTAATAAAAATTCGGATACTATCTTGGCGAACTTGAAGAACGTTTGTGCCTTCTCTATATATGTTCTCCTATAATCTGTCAATATAGAATCTATCATGTATAAGAGTTTAAGTCTCCGATTGTTCACATCATACACAAAAGTCACGATAGAAATTCGAATACTCAAATTATATGAGTCTTCAGGTCTCGTAAGTGATGAATTCATATGATTTTGTATTATTTTTTAAAACAATGAGAGCATTGATAGAAATTCTTCCTGAATATTCAAGTCCTTAATTTTTTATGGTTGTCGATTATGGCCTTGATCTTTTTGAACTAGTCTTGAACTAGTTGGGATTATGAAATGCGATCGCTGGATACATAACTAGTCTTACGGACTAGTGATAATCAAATCTTTGGCATCTGTCATCTCTTTCGACCTCTCGGTACCCTTGAATTGGGCATGTAATTTTCATTTGTGCCTTAAAGTCATGAGCATCAGCAGAAACGTTTCTGATTTTTAGATGAGTGGCTTGAGATGACCCCGAGGCATCCACGAATGTGTCATCGCTATGACATTGCGGAAATCCGATGATGAAAATAGAGGTCGGTAGCGATATTCAAAGGGGGTATCCGCGTGGAGCCGGTGACAAAAACTGCATTTTCAATAGGAGTCGGAAAGAGATTATCAAGAGGCGTCCATTATTGTGGCCTTCTCCATTTTCATTATCAAGTTTAGATCCTCCGTAATGTTATTAGCAAGTGTTGAGAGCTAGTCTTTTGAATTTCCAGAAAATATATGTTAGTAAAATTATATATACCGTGAATCGTTGTCGAGAATGCATCGAAGGTGATTGATGAATCCCGATGATAAATAAATATAGACTAAAAGTAGTGGGTCCAACTCTAGAAATTGTTAAATGCGAATCATGTCCAAGAAAGCAAAGAGTCAATAAACATCAAAGAAGAGTGTTGGAAAGTAAGGTAGCGTTTCGCACTAACGTCACTTGAAGCAGAAAAGTTCTTAAGGCTATGACGGAAAAGCCAAGAATAGCGATTAGAAGCGAGTGGTCGAAGGCGAAAATGTTCACGCAGCTGGCACCACTAGAACTCATGGTTATGCGGCGGCATGGCGTATCACTGCGATTCATACCGTGATGTCTGCGAGGTTTTATCGCCGGCGGGAAGCGCGTCGAGGGAATGATAGATTTCTTGAAGCATGATTGCAGGCCAAGGGGTGTTAATAACGTTTGTGAGGAATCTTAAGCCCGATTGTGAGTATAAATACTAGAAAATAAATACTTTCTGAAAGCTAAGGCTCGTTTGGGCTCACTATTTTGTGTTTTCTACTTTTTTATTTTATAAATCCAGTAATAACAAAAAAACACGTTTGGGTAACACACTTTTGCTTTACATTTCAAAAATCGTAACAAAAAAAGCAAAAAAAAAGAAAAAAGTTGTTTCCTAATGTTTCCAACATTATAAAACGCGCTGGTCACTTATGAGATCCCTTTTCGACTCCCGTGCAAGGCATGAAGTAGATATTAACAAAAAGATTGTTATTCTTCTTGCTCAAACTATTCATACATCAGAACCATCATATTTTTCCCTCTTCAAATTCAATAGTTTTCTTCAATCTTCTTTAATTTTATTCTCCATTTTCTTCTTTTTAAACCCACAATCCCTGAAGATGACTATAGATCTGAGGATGAGGAAATAGACCCAAATTTACCGAGACTGATTTTGAGAGATTGATTTTAAGCAAGTTATTAGGGTGTGGGGAATCTTCGCCCATTATTAGCAATACCATAATTGTCGATAGCTTGGATCACTCGGGATGCTGTCTCGAGTCAAAGCGGAGTGATATAGCAGTATTAATTAGGATATGATGACAGAAGAAAATAATCTGAGAAATAAATAGGCCTTGGATTTTCTGCTAACTTTTCTATTTCGATGTGAAGAAAGGTAGATCCCACTGGCTAGCAGATCCACTAATAATAATGAAGATTGTTACAAGACTCGAAAGAGCATAACTGACATTATATTTAGATGTTTTCTCGGCGCTGAAAACGTCAGACCTTAATCTACATATATATCTTCTGTGAATGCCATGGTATTTTCATAACCTCACCAGAATAAGAATAAAATTTTATGTATTATAACAGAAGGTTGATTTACGTCATGAGTGAGGTGGTGGTGTTTACTACTTAAGGAAGCTCTATGACTTTTTATATATATATATATATGAAATCACCAGAGTCAACACAAGAGAATAAGGAAATCGTGGTAAGCATGTCAGCATAACGAGCCTTGCGGGCTGGCATCACCCGGCCGGGTCCCAAATTCTTCCGACTCAAAGCCCAGAGATCGGGACTTGGGTCGGGACCTCTCAGAATCCCCGACCTCCCAGAAGTCCACTGGTTCATCAGCTAAAATGGCTTATCTCAACAGGTGTGTTTTGAACTAACTAGACCCAATACTTCATGGAACACTTGGTCAATTGATTGAAACTAAGATCAAGATTCTGCAACACCCGGAGTTGACCAAATATTGAGCCTCATAAATCCTCAACCCTCATCCAGCATTATACACTTCCCTTCAATATATGAAACTCCATTATAATAAGCTTCCGTAGTTCCGTAAAATAGACTACGCGATTGCTTATTGAGAAAGTGTAAATCACCCAACTAAATCAATATATGGAGAATTTGGATACGATTATGATTTTTTAATGCATTCATATTAATATATTCCATGAATGGATTGAATTTAGTTTGGTGGAAGTAGTCGGCCTTCTTGTTACTACTCCTAGGATTTAACCGACGAAGGAGGTCTGAGAAGGATGGAGAGGGTGATTGTTAGAATAAAAATACAAATAGTGGAAGTAGTCGGCCTTCTTGTTACTACCATTGTAAGCATTTTATTTGAATGGTTGTTTACAAACCTTTTGTGTAGGTGAATGCATTTGATTTTGAAGATGATGGAAGTTTCTGAGTCCCTGAAGTAATGAGTTGCTACTCAAATTGATGATTATTTATGTTCTTAAAATAATGACATTACCAAACATACTTCTTGTTTTTTCGTTTATTGAAATTTGAGTGAAACTTATTATCTTTCATAGCATTGATATAAATATAATAAGAATAAGTAAAAAACTAAAATAATAAAAAATAAGAAAATAATAATATAAATATAACTTTGTGATATAAACAACTAAAAATAAGTAAAAACTAAAATAATAAAAATAAAGAAAATAATAATATAAATATAGCGTGATATAAATATAGCTAAGAATAAGTAAAAAAACTAAAATAATAAAAAATAAGAAAATAATAAATTTGTGCTGATATTGACGTTATATTTGTACATTGTAATATGTCACGTTATACATTACAGATGTATATATATTATTTATAGACGACAAATAATATACTTCAAGATAATATAACTTGATAAAAAGTCTTTACTAAAAAGAGAGACTTGTAGAGAACTAATATATATCCATTATTTTCATAACAATTTGTTATATTTGAAAACATGTTGGCTTCACAATAATAATCATATCCTCTATAAAGTATCATAACTAATTGTTTTAGTTGTTTTTAGTAGGAAGATCATCGTCTTCAGTTTGTTCAGCAAAACCAAATGAATCTTTGACTGCATCAGCTGCACCTTGAGCCATATTCTTTATATGTTCTCCAGTCTGTTGAAGAACCCCTCCACTCTTCTCTTCCCTGCTGGCCTCAAATATTCTTAATGCCTTATCTTTTGCAGCCTCACCAATCCAAGTGTCGATCGAGGATGTCAAGTAATAACAAGAAAATAATATTAGACCAAAGTATTCGATTTAGGTTACGTTCGTTCTTGATACTATCTTCCTCACAATTTTTCTATTTATGAGATGTTTTGACTTATTAGCGATAGTAACAAAACTCAAATTGATCATAATATTTTGTTATGAATAAGAACGACACACAAGTACATAATTGTATGATATCTATGAGTCTATGACCCATATTTAAATAAATACAAAGTTAACCAATGAATTGTAATTTCAAAAACAGATTGATTTGAATAAAAATCTCGATTAAATTGAAATGAAGTGAGTACTTTCTAGGTTCATCTCAATAATGCATGCAATCTCTTTCAAAATCCATCTCAATCAATAGATTCATGTACCTCAGTGCAACCAATGGTTTGAGCAGCCTCATAGCTTTGTTGGTGAGAAGCCATCGTTTGTTTTTTGATGAAGGACAACAAAATTCAAAATGTTAAATTAAGAGATTTTTTGTTTTGTGGAGATGATGAAGACTCGAGTGCCGGAATGATTTGAAGAATATGAAAATGGGCATGAATATTTATGGAAATTGAAACCGGATGCTGAGAGGACAAGTGTCTTGGTGTTTGACACGTGTATGTTAGCGTGCTGTGTCACAATCTAATCACTTAATTTGATTACTCAGCTTGGTTTTTTTTTATTATTGTTGGTTATTTTACAAGCTTACAATTTGCTCGGTATTATTTTCAGTTGATTGGTCACTCATGCTCTAGAATTGAAAAAACATTACATACTGTGGCTAGCATGGTTTACCGGCCTCTTGTTGTAATATATACGGAGTATATATTAATTTTGATAGTGCTAATAGGAATGGCTTGAATCTGTATGATTTCTTATGAATTTGTTTGAATCCGTAGGAATATGCAGTGAAAGTATGAATTCATATGAATCAGCAGTAGGAAAAGTATGAAGTTGTATGACAACTAATATTTCTATTTTGATAGTATTGTTGGAGGTATTAAATTTGTTATTAGATTTTGTTAATTGTATGATTTAATTGATTGATTTGATTTATCATATATATGGAAATGATTATGAACCACATAGGGTAATTATATTTAGCTTGTTCAATACGGAGTACTCATCAGTATTCCATATATTATAACAATTGAGTAGATGAATCTTATGAAAAAATCTCCAAGAATCTATAATAGAATAAAATTGCATGTAGGATTGGAAGTTTTGAGAGTGGTAATAATGACAATATGTGTATCTTCACACTGCACGTTAATGTCGCCTAGAATATTGAAGATCAAAAAGGATAGGGAATTATATACGCTACTTGAAAATGAGAGGGCAAAAAGCCGTTTTTGAAGCCAGATATAGCATATTGGAGTTGGGATGGAATCAGGTAAACCTTGACTCACTTTTATGCATCTACAAATCGATGCCAGGTCTCTCCCGTCCGACTCGACCCTAAGCCTCCATAATTTGAGAACATTTCGAGAAGCCAGATGCATGATTTAGTCTACAAATTTAAAGTCTTATCGGAGCTCGAGCGTCACTTAAAAACACCCGACTCAAACCACGTCTCCATAGCGACCCGACTACTGACCCGTCTCCAAGCTTCTCGGGCAGTCTACATAGAATGGAGCTCAAATACAGCTAGGCCAGTACCATGCTTGACGAGGAGGTTGTTGTTCTTCTTGGAAGATATCTTCCAATATTCAAGCGGAACATCATGCTGCATGAGTCAATGGAAGGCTGGGCTTCTAACGTCGATTTCATTCTGACAAACCCACTTTGCCTATGATCTCCAGCTGTGTGATGAATACGGAGATAGTATATTTAGATGTGCCTAGGATGCTAGGATAAGCGGGTAATCTTTAGAACCTCTGCTTTTGTGTTTGATTTTGAACCATTCCGTTCTTGGGATGCCTTGCGTCCACTTGCTAGTCATCCAGCAGCCAAGCGTTTGAAGAGGACGGTCAGCCGTGGCTTTCCGAGCAATGCAAACTGACTCCCAAAATCTCCTCACAAAAAGACACCATAGTAGTCAACATGATCAAATGTCTTGGTAGCATGAACCACCGACACGAACTTTTATTGTGTAAGTGCTGCTGTGCCTTACACTGATATCAAAATAGTACCCGTTGATGTAGTACCATTTATACCTTTTGATTTTTGATGCGGGACCTAATGAAAAATTACCGGTGTCCGTGTGTGTCGATATTATTTAAATACATACTTTTGAAACCATTCGGCGAAGTATTGGTAGCGTCCACGATTTCTTTGTAAATGCACAGCCGTATGGATTGACTCGTCAGCCAATCATGGTAGATCCTAAAACAAAAGCGTTATACGTTTAGTTAAGTATTACCATCGTAAGAATTGATTAATTGAAATGTTAAATATACCTTTCTTGAAGAGTTTCTTTATGCTTGGTGTGTTGCAAAACTTTTCTCTACATGCAAGCGATGTTGTATAGTTTACTTCCGTTAAGGTATTTATAGTACGAATATTTACGCCCATGAACACGCCAGGGATCGACCCACACAAATGCGCAAATATATCACACTCCATTGAAGTCGTTTCGCTTACAGTGCGAAATGGGATAATTGTGTCACTTTAAAACACATTTTTTTTGCGTTCTAAAGGATGTCCTATAGGCAAGAAAGGATTGTGGCAATCAGGCAATGATGTTTTTCGACGCTTCTCTTAGTGATAACAGTGTTCTCCAAATGATATGGGCAAACTAACCTCCCGTGTGTGCCTCCAGCAGGATAACATTCCATATGCATGAAATGCATGTCGCCCCAACGTCAAGCGACCCTCGTATTTGAAATTTTTGTTCGTTTTGATGCATGAATAATCTCGATACCGGTATTCTGGCAACTCTGTGGCTCGTCGATCAAAGGTGCGAGGAAAGCATGTTATCTGCTCCCTGGATTTTTATTTTGGTATGAGTGGGAATGAAACATATATGGTTCCTTACACGATCCGGTGGTAAGAATTATATACCACGGATGATCGGCTTTTGCCAAGGCGAATATTGGCCTTTGGCTTGCCGAGCGGACTAAAACCGTGAAACACTTAAAGCAGATCGCTAACATTTTCTCGGCTCTGTGAAAATTACGGATATGTTGCGTCGAGGTGCTTCCACAGCGGCGCCATCCACCGGGTGGTCGTCCATCAGAGCTGCATGCAGAAGTCGATGGTGCCATGTGTAGTATCTGGTACATTTTCTCGACATATGCTTAGATTGAAGGCGGGACTGAGTGGTAAGTAAAACAAAACATTTCGTGCGATGCGCTTACGTTGTCCCGTCGCTGGCAACAAGTATACACTCTTCCCATGCAGAGTCAAGCATTCGCGGTCTCTCTTTGTAAACAACATGCAATTGCTTGACCTGGCTTATGTATTTTACATTTCAGACAAACGGAGAGTCGGCAATCTTTTTTTGCCTCATAAAAATCATCGGTATGTTATAAATTGGGAGTGCCGGCCAGCTTGATTATGTAAATCCATGACATTCTTGTGACATTTGCGGCTGAGCTTTAGGCTAGCCCGGTGAGTAGTAATTGATAACCCCGTAGGTCGGTGCGGCCGTCATGTGAGCTTTGTTTTAGAGCTTTCCAGCAAATTAAGTAGTATGCTTTTGCTCCTACATTTTAGTTGCTTTTACAGCTTAGATGGTGGCGTCCCCCAATTCAAAGCGTAGTCTCACCGATACGTGAAAGTTCCTGGTATCTTGGCCGTATCGCCTCTGATTCTCGAGCCTACGTTGGTAGGCCAGATTACGTAACCACTTCGTCGCCAAGCAGCGTACTTAAATCGTAACCTTGACATTCGAGGAGAATAAATTTGAGGAACAAAATTCTCGCCATGATGGAGCCCATGCGGAATATCCTCGACAAACCAAGTGTGTCCGAATGTAGCTTCAGCCTACATTGTTATCGACACATTTTATTTTGACGCCTCACTTACCACGGACGTCTTTATCCTTATAATGTGGTGGCGAAGAATTATTTTAGAAACATCATAAATTTCAACACGGCCGCATATATTAAATGCATTCGAGCCTACGATATACAGCGATAGCGATTAATATACATCGAAGCGATCTTAGTATTATAACTAAGTTTATTTAAACATTGAAAAAATTAAATCAATGGCGTACATAACCACCCCAGCAGGGTAGGGTGAGTGATTGATAAATTATCACTAAAAGTGGGCAAAATCTTTAATTTTAAAATTGTGGAGGATAGTGTTTTTTGGTAGAGGGCCGGTGTTTTTTTTTGGTTGAGGGCGTTTTTGTGGAGGAGAGAGTGTTTTTGGTTGAGGGGTGTGTTATGTATCTCGCGTTACATTTATTATGTTATGTTTTTAAAGTTACAACAGGAACAATTGGAGGCCAGGATGGAGGCAATTCCGTCTCAAAAAGTGTCGGAGGTGGTGGCAGATTGTATAAATAATTTTTAATATAAGTAATAACTTATGGAGTCGATTAGGGAGTCGGTTGTTTTTAAAGTTATTGGAGGCAGGATGGGGCAGAACAAATAATGAGACGGGTTGGAGGCAGTTCGACTCGACCAGCCTCCCAGTAGTGTGAACTCTTGCTTTATAGTTTTTGAACAATTTTTTGATTTACGATTATTAATTGGAGAAATGATATTTTATGTAAATAATGTTGTATGAAGTGAATTAGTGGATATGTATTCCTTGATGTGATATGTTACGTTTCGGAGCATATCGCATGTAAAATGCTCAAGTTACAACCTGCAAATACATATTAGCGTGTGATGGGTGCGTTAGTGAAGAACTATCATCTTATAATATACATCATAGAAATGGTAAGTAAATGTAATCGTAGTATATGTAATTATGATTGTCTTATAACATAATATACGACAATATATGACAAATTATTATTTATGATTAATTTAAAACATATAATATACTATAACACAATATAAGAATGATTTTTTGATGAAATAAATACAAGTACCGTATGAGAATGGGGTTAGAATACTTTAAGAATATGAAAAACCATTTTTTCAAAAATCTGACGTAAACCGACTCAGACATTAGCCATATTTGACAAAATTGAGAGAAATGATTTGGGGGGGTGATAATATTTAGAGGAATGGAAGCGGAAGGAGGCGTGAAGAGGCGGATCATTTTTATTTTATAAGGTATTTTATATAAACTAAGCCGTAGCTAAAGTCAACTATAATAAAATATTGGAGACGGTATGGAGTGGGTCCCACTTATTTTATTTTTATGTTTTGATTTTTTAAATTTCACATTTGAATCTGTCCTTCATGGCTAAATATAAAGCCGATTTGAACGCTATTAAGGTAGTAAAAGAAACCCGATCTTAGCGGAATTCATTACCGTCGTTAAAATTTGGCGATGAGATTTTATAAATGTTGTGTTTGAAGTGCAGCGTATTACAGTAGTGATGCAAAAAAATGTAGTGTCTAACCAGTGCTGAAAATAGTGAAGATGATGACTCTTCGCTCCATCCTCCATCGTTTCCCTTTCCTTTTATTCATACATACCAAGCATACACGGTCACGCAAATGTAAACTACGTACTCTATCATTAATAAATTATACCATGCAATCAATTTGAAAGGTTGGCCCCAAAAAAGCTACAATATTTTACTATTCCTCAATTTATAACGACGTACTAATAACTACAAATTAATGGAAAATAAATCATATATGAAGTAGCATTAGCATGGAAGATATTCTTAATTGGTGAAAAGTTGTTTTCAAGCCTTACCATTTCATAATAAACACCAAAGGTCGTACCCCTACAAAGTCCAAATCAACTTAAATTATAAGAAGAAACATTTATATCTTCCTTCCAAATTAAATTCCACATGTTTCAACATTGTAGAAATAACAAAGAAACACAAACTCAACATCAACTATTGTAATATAATCATGGATCATCTAATAATAGACTTTATTATAACATCCTATGTTAATATATATCATGATAATAAGTATCTGTTTTTATTCATAATAATTAAACACATGTATTATAATATTAATAGACTGAAACAAGAGATTATCACCAAAAGTGTAATAAACAATCCGAGTATTGTAATACACTCAAGTCATCATGTGACATATAGGAAGTTAATTCCTGTTAAGAAGTTCTTCAATCATCTGCAATGCAATCCTCTCTTCTTCATCCATAGCCCCATGACCACCACTTCCACCACCACCACCTTCCTCTAGCAAAGTCTCTGGCGTCGCCACCTTCTGTGACGACGTTTCTTGCTCTACCTCAGCCACATGTTCATCATTTTTCTTGCTTAAATCAACTGTCATGACCCAACTTGAATCAGAACGAGACCCTGCACGTTTCTGCCAAACCCCAATATGAGAATTCTCTGTATCAAGCCTTAGGCATGTTAAAGAAGGAGATGGAGTTTTGCTAGATTTCCTAAGCTTTGCATTCAAAATTGCTGAGAGAGATGTTGAGGAAGATGATGAAGCAATGATACTATCATTTCCTGCTCCCCCATTATTATTATTGTTATTATTATTTGGAGATATTGGGAAATTTGTTTTTGCATTTCTTCCACTCATCAAAATGGCAGCTTCATCATATGCTCTGGCTGCTTCCTCTGCAGTTTCAAATGTTCCTAGCCATACCCTTCTTTTCCTAAAATAAATTACCAAATTCATAAAAGTTGGTTATTTTACATGCATGAAAGAATAATGTGAAAAATAGAAATGAACAATATAGACAAATATCTAGGGGGAGGGGATTGAGAAAGAATACAGTAAAGGGTGGCGGATTTCTGACACCCAAGATCCCCAATGACGTTGCCTGACACCTCTGAACTTCTTGGATTGTACCATTTCTTTTTGTCAGGTAGAAAAATCAAAGAGATAAATAAAAGTCTACTACATTCTTTTGGAGATAGGAGGGAATATATAAAGGGGGGGAGTGAAAAGTGAAGTGATGAGTTGATGAGCAAGAAAATAAATTAAAGAGTGGTATAGTATATTTTGATAGTAATGAATTATTGAAAGGGATTTGTTTGTTGGCGAGCTCACTGAATTTGCAGTAATAAACATAGTACTTAAGTCCAAGTCCCCTAGTGGTCACTCCATACAGCACGGATCAAATAAAATATCAAAAGGAGTTTATTTTACATAGTAAGAAATTAATTAAATATCCAAATTTAATCTTTTTATGAGTCTGGGATCGGTGATTGAGGCAGTATTTTAACACCCAAATAGTGAGACTACTTGGGAATAAAATAAAGAAAAAAAGAGTTGGCTGTGACGTGCAGTTAGGCTTCTTTATTTTTTCTTCTTCTTTTTTAAATCGTTTTTTTACAATAATTAAGTAAAATAAAAATAAAAAAAATATACCACTATTTTTTATTTTGGAGAGCTATAAATAGAGCCAGAGTTTGTCGTTTGGATCACAAAAGAAAAAAAATTTAAATTTATCACACTTAATTTTCATTAATTATATTAAAATATTATGAATCTTTTTGAAATTCAAAAAAAAAATATTTTGTGAAATAGAAGATAAAATGATATGGAAGAGAGAGTAGAATTTGACACTGAATAATCTCACTTGTTAGGATTTGTTCTTCAAAGTTGATGTTATTTGATGGTGCTAAGCCCGTGTGGCGGGGAGAGAGGTCAATTTACTTGGCGCATTGATACGGGATGGTATTACCAACCTAGGTACATGATGCGAGGGACAATTTACTTATAAATGTTCAATTAGATTTTTACTTGATTTGGGCACCTGCGTAAATAGTCTTAATTAAAAGGTGAACTCGCCCAGTTGGGTTATACACTAACAATTAAGTTGTATAGATACTGAGTATAAATCAAACTTGTGAAGAAGATGATAGATATAGCATTCATAGTGATCAGTAGCTTCTCTTTTGCATTTAAACATGATTATGCAGCTTTCTTATAAATGCGGCGGGGATCGAATAGAGTGTTAAAAAGGGATCATTTAAATACGAGGATCAATTAATATTAAATTTAACATTTGGTGGGCCCGGAATCAATACGATCGGACCCAAAAAATTAACACCCTTGAGAAGTGATGGGCCCATGGAATTAAAACAAAAAAAATTGAAGCCATGTGGCTGTGCCTGTCAGACTACTTTGGCTTGACCCAGTGAGGCCTACAGCGGCCAATGCGTGGTAGCCCCCGATTTGTCACTTTTTTTTATATTGATTTTAAAATATTTTTTGCACTATAATTAAGCAAAAAAAAAAATTATACCATTATTTTTTCATTTTTGAGCTCTATAAATAGGCTGGAGTTATCGTTTGGACACCGAAAAAAAATCAAGTTTTTTTTACGTATGTTTTCTTATTATGTATGCTGAGAGTTGAGTGATGAATAATATTAGTGTTATTTTAAAAAATTATAATATTATTTATTGTATTAAATATTATGGTTTGTTGAAATTCAAAAAAAATATTTTGACAAATTTAATAAATTTTCATGTCGATTGTTGTATTAATTATAAATTTAATAGTATATATATAAAGGAAATAAATAAAGAAATGAAAAATATGGTGGGGTATATGTTGGAGTGATGTTGAATGGAGAGAAAGTAATTTGGCTTGTCTTAAATGATCTGCTGATGTGGATGTTGGTAAAAGTGGATGTTATTTGAGGGTGTTAGGCCCAATGTGGCGAGAGAGAAATGTGAGTGGCCTGCTAACGGATAATGTGCTTGGTGCCCCCACCTACCATCAAAGGATTGTTTAAGGGAGTACTAGTTTTGTGAAGTTTTCAATAAATTGTTATATTTTTTGAATCGATAATTCATTTATTTACTTCCGTAAGGAGCGGGTTAGACTAAAGAGGCAACTAACTCATCCTTGCTAGTACAATTGGCTACCAAACTTGTATACAAAAAATATCATAGATGATGGCTTTATTTTTTTTTTAACGGGAGATCCTTGCGGGTAAATAATGGCTTTATCGATGTGAGTTTAGGTGGATTCTAGAATGGCTTAATTAGTTGAAGTCTATGTGAGATGTCCTTTTTAGTGTGAGAAGCAGATTTTAAATTTATATGATTTTATCATTTTAGATCAAGATAAAATAATATTCAAGAGTTCAAATTCAAATAAAACTAACCTAATTCTATAATCATGATAATGAGACTTTTTAATACTCTTTTTTATAGGAAAATTATGAGGTACGTATGTACTCCGTAGTATTCATTTTATTTCACTAAAAATATACAACGTATATGCGTTATAAGTTTATCACATTACTTTATCAATATATATTCCGATAAATCTTAATATCCCTTGCAAAAAATAATTGAAACTGCATACGACCTCCACTTCTTAATATCCCTTGCAAAAAATAATTGCTCATCTTGAAAGATCTTGCCATCTCATGCATTTTTATGAAACTTAACACTAATGAATTGATAAGAGTTATAATTCACTTCATCACCTCACTTGAATTGAGAATTCATTATATGGACCTTTCTTTGTTATTGATATTATCACTTTTGGTGGGTACGTAAGTTTTTATAGACACCAAATTGACCTAAATGCATGTGCGCCATTGCCATTCTCAGGGGAGAGGAGAATTGAAAAGAATACTTAAATGAACCCCATAAAAGTTTATATGGTAGCTGCAAAGTCCGAAGCAATAAAATTTGCTGTACAATGTGAACTGTGAAGGATTCTTCTTTCACAGAGCCCAAATTTAGAAATTGTGGTCCAGTTTATATTTAGTGGACAATAAATCGAGTTGCTATATATTCCGTCATTATTAGCCAAGCTCTTAAAATAATTATATTCCATGTAGGATGAGCATGAGCTATTTGTCGTATATTGCCATATTATTTCATATAATCGTTAATTGTTGTGCTCCGTATAGTACAGTATTTGTTGCTACTTGCTATGATATCTATCTAGTTCATTCTATCCTTATAATTTATTAAATGCCTTCTTATTCCCATTTTTTGTTTTTTGTTTCATCGAGAATGTTTTAATCTATTTTTTGGAATAAATATCGAACTTTTTGTTATGATTGGGAATGGCGCCCAATCCAAGGACAGGAAAAGCTTCAGATTTTTTCAATTACCTATATAAATTGTTATATATTTGATCTCACTAAATTTGGATTGTTAATGAGGAGGCTGTTGTGTCAGCATGTATCGTCAATCCCAGAAAATTAAAAGCTTTGAAGGAAAACAAGTACACAAAAATTAAAATCATCTAAGTCTTGCATCTTTGGGCTTAATCTTGATGGCCTCAATTCTTGACAAACAATCTAGATCACATGATATTTTTTCATTCTTGGTAATTTGGCGTGCGGTATGAAGCTAGGCATTTTAGAAAATCGAGAAAAGCAAAGAATGGCAGAAATTGAAGAATGAAGAATTGTAGAACGTGTCACGAGTTATTTTGATTTAAATAGATGTTGGATTTGTTTTGTAAAACTTCTTATTACAATTAGTTCTTTTAATTTTACGGATTGTAATAATTTAAATAATTATCTCAATGGCATTTTAGATAGCGCAAGACAAATGTATTGAATATTTTCAATTAATAAATGCATTACGAAGAAGATACATACTATTTAAAATAAAAATATATTTCTATTAAGACAAATTAAGTATATGGTCCAATGCAAAAAAAATCAAAGTATCAAACAAACCACCAGTCCAATACACGAAATTTAAGTGTTGGCCCAAAAGGCCCATCTTAATCATACCATTAGTGGAGTTGGGCTAACAATTGATGAATAGTATATATTATTGAGGTTGGATAATTATCCGATTGTTTTGAGTATTAAAAAAAAAATTATATCCCAATATGAGTCCGATGATAGTCGAGATGAAATATTGAATTGCTAGATAAATTATGTATTTAATTCAAAACTAATTGAATTTTGCTTTAGAATATGGAATTCAATTATACAAAAGAAGTAGAAGAGTACACATGTAAATGTTATGAATACCAATAATTCATTCCACTAAGAAAAACTTGTCATCTAATTATATGAACACTCGGTTAAGATTATGAACATACTCTTTTTAAGGTAAGAGTAACAAATGCTACATCAACAAGCTGATTGCTATATAGATCGATTAGCTTGTGGCTATGGGTAGATGAAGGATCCCAAATTAGTTAGCAATTTATACATCTTTGACACGTAGTCATAAAGATGGCCTTGAGGAACGTGAATCTTGATAGATTACATTGTATTTGTGAGTACTTTTCACTTACCAACTTGATTGATCAAGAATCCTCAGCCTCTCAACTCAAGAGGAGTATAGGCAGTCTTTCTGCGTTTGTTGGGGGCCATTCACAGGTGTGATGATTCTGCAGGCGACATTTGTGTGGCCGTCACGAAGGCGCGTCGATTCATCCTGTTGGGTGAGGAATTGCAGCAGGCGCTTTAAAATGGCGATATCGTTTTTTAAGAGAAATTCATAAAAGATGTTCACTTCCCTATAATTTCCATAAGACTAGTCTTCTATGGGGTCACCTCAAATTACAAACTACACTTTGCTAGCTCCAATAGTTTGTCCATCATTCCAACACTCAATTGTCCAATTCCCAATTCAATACTCCGTAAAAAGTTTGAACAAAAACTAGAGAACTCTAGATACTCACTCGGTCACTCTACTCCATTCATTTTCTATTTGCACATTTTCAAAAATCCTACTAATATTAAATTTCGATTTTAGTTGTCGTTTCGATTATTTCTTAGCATAGAAATTAAGAAAGAGTTGTCAAAAAATACATTAAAAATATAAAATGATGTCGGTGAAACGATATATGTTGATTGAATGTTAATTTAAAGAAAAATAATCGCAAAAAGTAAGATTGAAATATATAGAATATTTATTATGTTAAAGCAATAATTTATTTGGTTAAAGCAGCAATAAAAAAAAGCAAAAGAAATATTAGTTAATACTCAAGTCCATGACATGTCTACTTTATTTTTTTGGACTTATAACTTGTCAAAATTGATCAATTTTTAAATACTTCTTATATTTTAACAAGTATGTCAACTTTTAACGAGTAGGAAGTAAATCCAGTTAAAATATAAGTCATTTTCACTTTCAACTTGTTTAAATAGTAAGACTATCTTAATATCCACTGGTGCACCCCACCACCACTTGCACAGGCACTTGCTCTTGTATCATGTCTAGTATGCTGAGCTCTCAATGTCTTGTACTTGCCACAGCCATGGCAGTTTCAGCTGGAACATTAATTATTCTTGATCACCTTTGGCAAAAGTCTCCCTTAAGCACAAACTCTGCACTTCCAAGGAATCAAGATGCTCAACCAATTCATCAAACTCTACCCAAGTCATGTTTTTCTTCAGGTAATCAAACGTTTACTACTGAAAAATATGCATTTTTTCTAAAATTATTTAGTTTGTCGCCCTGAACTTCTCGTATTTTTCCTTATTTTTCTTGTATTCATTTCTACGACACTCGTACATAAAAATCTTGGTTCCACCTTTGAATTGAGAATCTTGACTATACGATCAGGTAGCAAAAAACGTGATACAAAGAAGAAGAAAGTTAAATTTGCTGATGATGTGAAGGATTCAAGTGGGAATGGAGAAGAATACAGAAAGGAGCACAACAAGGTTAGAATGATTCAGAAATCTGGATGTGGGAATGAGATTCTTGATTTCCCTGGAATGCAAGCAAACAGGAAGGCTCTGTATGATGGAATGCTCAAGGCTAGGTTCCAGAGGATGGAACTTTCATTCTGATTAGATATTGATTGTTGAGTATAAATCAAGAATTTAAAATTTGATGTATATTCATTTCCATTCACTTGGTATTTCAGGTTTGTTGTAACAAGTAGAGAATCTGGTCACTTGGATGTGTCCCAAAATTGTTGCCCTATAGTTTTAGATATGCAATCTGAATTCAAGCTGTGAAAATCTCCTCATTTACCTTTTTCTTTCTTTGGTTGCTCCAACTGCTTGTTTGCTTTCTATATGCAATCTGATTGTTGCTCTATGAAATCTCAGTCATTATAATTAATGGAACCTTTATTGATCATCTTATAAAAAAAACATGGAATTGAGATGTATAGCCAAGATTCAAGTTACATACACTGACTTAATTAGATTGTTGAACACACATTGTATTGAGAATTATTGTTTCACATTCATTAAGATATTTTGGATGTGAAGTAAATTAATAAGGTCTTGAGATTTATCCTTTTCTCAATTGATTTTAGAGTATAATCTAATAAATTTCTTGTATGGCATTAGAGTAATTCAATTGATAAAATTACATGTAAATATAGACATGTTGACGTGGTCCATGTGAACCGTTTATACATGCGGCATGTCATAGAGGAGTTTAGTCCCAAGATAGCAGGACAAAATTGATAAGATATACAACTATTCATTCTAATACTAATTAATTTTAAGTTGAAATCGATTATACACATTGTATGACACCGTGTGACGTGTCATTATTAATGAATGGCAATTATATAGGTGAAGGAGTCCGCCGGCTCTTGATCTTTTCAGGCCGTCCGAAAGGAAGAGGAATCTTAGGTTTCACAACCTAAGACGATAGGTAACATGCAAGCTAAGTGATTAAATCAGCAATGTTAACCTCAATCTGTCATATTCATCAACTTCTTCCGTTTATTAGTCTTCTATAATATTATTTTTATCTTTTGCCATCATGCAAGTTGCGACCCTACTGCAAAATTCTAGAATATACTAATATGTCCATATATATTACCTAGGCTCAAATTTACATCATGAATAATAATCTGCCTCATAAACAAATACTCATGAGTGAATTAAAGATTTATTTATAACGGATCGATGCATATAAGAATTATATAAAGTCTGGGGAAAAGAAGAATATCAAGTTTTTACGTGGTATTACAACTTGATGTGTTATAGATAATCCACTTGTGTAGAAATACATGTAGATTCCATTTATAATGGAGCAATTAAATCTTTGAGACAGCTTAGGCTCTCAAATATGTGAATCATTACCTTGAGACAATTAGATCATTTAGGGCGAATAGAATACATGAGCACTGCGAGCCCATTAGAATAATTACAAGAGTCGTATTTTTGGATGCATATGACAAGCTTCTGTATTTCTAATGGATGTCTCACTCTAGTATAAATATCTATCTTGGAATGATAGAGCAATACATTTGGTCGTCCTGAATCACTGAAATCTACTTATATCATTTGGTAGTGTTTAAACTTCAGAGCGAATAGTTGAGGAGTAATCTTAAGCCTGCTTAGCTTAATGATGGGGATAAAGAAATATCTAACCTGTAAGCTATTTATATAGCCAAGTATGAAACAGCTTCTTCCCGAACTTTAGATGTGGGAGTTTTATTTCAAAGATTGAGCCTGAACTTCCGACCACGATTCTTTACATTATTACTTCTATCCCAATTTGTCAATTTGAATTTAATGATTGTGTGTTTTAGATTTGACTCATCTTAAGTTCTTGTTGGAAAATTATTATGAATACGAGGATTTTAATGTTATTTCGAGCTTCCGAGACTTAAATCGGGACTTAGGTAGGGACATGGATCAAATCCCGATACCAAACGGTATGCGATTTAGAGAGGTTTTGGGACTTGAGTCCGGACTTGGCCAAGTCCCAATAGAAGCAGCGGTTTGTTTGTCGAGCCTATTCGGACATGAGTCGGGACTTGTTCGGGACATGGACCAAGTCCCGATAGGAGCAAGCATTTTGGACGAGGCTATGGGACTTGAGGAGTCGGGAGGCACCCAGAGGTCTAGATCTGAAGACTCAATGTGGGATTACGATCTTGGATTAGTTTTGTTTAGGCGGTTTGAATGCATAAATGTCACTCACTTGGTTTTGAGTACTCGAGTATATTAACAATAGAATAAGCCAGTGGGGTTGAATAGGCTTAGATGCTTATTATTACGTGCTTGAATAGTGTAGATGGAGTTTGTTCTTTTTGAGTTTCTCAGGCGGATCTATTTGAATCGAAGTGGTGGATTCAAAAGCTCTGCTAGCTTTTCACCGTTTTTGATAAGTAAATCAAAAATTGAAGAATATTATATTTAGTTAATAATAGAAATGAAGTATTGTAAAAGTCATATAAATTCATAAATAGGAAAAAGTTAAAATTTTTAAACAACAAAAAAGAGTCTTAAAAAGTTAAAGTTGTCATTTGAACCAACTTCTCTCTTTTTTATTTTCTACACTTAATTTAAATTCTTAATAAATTAGTACTTAGTGGTCGAGTATTGTGATATCTGTGAGTCTGTGGTATAGATTAAGGTTGATACATAAATCACGAGATCATAGTTTTCGTCGAGGGATTAGTTTTTATTTCAGTACGTAATTTGTTCATAAATTATAGGTAAGAAATTTGTTACTGTGGTACCACAGCGTTATTGAATCACGTTATTGGGGATCAACGTAAAAATATATATCTCTTTATTTTCAGTACTTTACTTAAATTCCTTGTCTTTAGAATTTCTGTTGTACATGCATGGCATTATCTGAATTATATATTTATTATAAAGATGGCAATTATTGATAATTGATTATTGCAAATCAATAATACTTAACAATATTTAATAAGTGAATTATTGTATATTAGTATATAAACATATATATATATATATATATATATATATTCCTATATGTTGTGAATGTATATGTGACATCATATACAATCTAATTTTTTTGTCATCTTAGTTAGGTACTTAGGTTCAACATGGCAATTGGCATGGCAGAATATCGATGGGCTGATCATACATTCAATTTTATGTAGGAACTTTGGCCTTTTTGTTTTGGACTAGGTCTTTAATTGGGTCAGGGTCTCAGGGACATGTTTAGCCTTGGGCTTAACCAATTATTAGTTGTTTTATTGAATGTTCATGTCCTAATTGAGGCCTCTTTCACTTTCCTAACCTCTTGCATAAATCATGGTAATAATATCTTCGACCAGAGATATTGTTGCACTACATATTATAATGTCGAAAGGTTAGTTGAAGGAATATAATATTACCACAAAGGCCAGAATTCATAAATACCAATATAATACTATCAAGTGTATCAACCAATATTGAAATATCTATACAGTATATTGTACAAACTCTGTTAGATGGAGTACCCAACTACCAATATGGCAATATCAATATAATTTCATAGTAGTTTTTTTAATTTCTGTCATTTAGACTTTTCGACTGTTAAATCTGTTGTCAATCTCCTAGACTAGAGGACCCAAGAAACTGAAAGACAGTAACAGAGACATTGAAACCAATCACAGTTTGAAAATTGGAACAGTGACACAACACACCAAGAAATTACAATATTCTCACAATTTTAAATATACATACTTGTCTTCGAATAGATCGTTTGTTAGTTTTAAAATATATTTTATATATCATATTTCGTTAATATAAATGCAATATATTTAATTTATTTTTAAAATTGATCGAGTAATTTAAAATTAAAAAATAAAAACATGAATCATTAGACTTTACTAATGGGTGTAACACAAATTGTAACCGAAAGATACGAACTCCTTTCTTACACCCCCTCCCCACACCAACTACCCAACCCCACTGCCCACTGACATCTGCAATTCAAAGATTCACAACTCTCTACTTTTCCTGTACCCTTTTTTCTGCACATGTTTTCCACCAAAAACTAATTCAAATTTTGCTCTTTCTTTTGTTTTTATATTACTATTTTTTTGTTTTCTGGGTATTGCTCTTTCACTACTCAGCTACACTTCTGAATCTGAAAAAGCAAACAAACTGAATTGTTCCTTCATTTGGAAGGCATAAACAAGTATGGAAAGATTCATTTTTTATTGTTTTCAACAAAATTCATTTTTTTTTACCATTTTGGTTTAGTCAAAGGAGTATTTATAATATTCTAATGCATTTTTTTATTGTGTTAGAAAAAGGGTGTTGACCAGCTCTATGATAAATGTTAAAGATTGAAGCTTTTTGAAGAATTAAATAGGAAGAGATAAACAAAAGGGGGCAAATATCAAATCTTGTTTTGGTGTGTGAAGCAATAGTCATGGTATTTTTCTCCATGTTTTGTTGTGCTAAAGGTTCCAATGGGTATGTCTCTCTATCTTCAGTTTTTTTGTTTTTTTTTATGTTGTTAAATACTTTATATGGAGCAACAACAATTTAGAGACCTAAGGATAAATTAATTGAGAATTATTTATGTGTTTTATCATTTGAAGAGCCTTTATGTTAAATATTTTTTTCTCATTTGGGAGAAAGACTAGGATTTTGTTTCAATAAGTAAAGCTAATTGAAGATGGTCGTATTGGTAAAGCTAATTGAAATAGAGGGATTTGCAGGAAAGGAAAGGAGAAACCAACATGGAGGACTTTTTCATTGAAGGAATTGCACTCAGCTACAAATAATTTTAACTATGACAACAAGCTTGGAGAAGGTGGATTTGGTAGTGTTTATTGGGGTCAGCTGTGGGATGGATCTCAGGTAGAAGTTACAAATTGTCGTCGTTTACAATGTCGATTAAGCTTGCTTCAATTTGATACACCACAACTGTTTTATTGTTATATTATGTTAACAATTGGATATGAAGAAATTCGGAAACAGCCTCCTTGTTATCACAGGGATAAAGTTGCATACTATCCGACTGCCCTTACCTCTCTTAGGCGCGAGCCTCTTAGGAGGCATCGGGGCATGTTGTATGTCGTATATAATCGGATAGAAAGCAAGGATCTTTGTGCTCAGAAACATGTAATGCAAATATATGTAGAGATGAATTGTTTGCTAAGAATGGAAAATAAGTCCATTCTTTGATCGTCTCAAGATTCATGATCTTAGAGTTATTGCTTTATGCTACTGTGGCAGGATGTTTTTTTTTTCCAAATATATCCTTATATGTGTGCTTTCATTTAAGGGAATTAAAGAAAACTATACCAATGAGAGTTGAGAGAAATGATTTCTCTCAAGTGAATTAAAAAATGAGAGGTTGTGATGTAAGCTTTTAAATTATCGGTTTTCTTACAATTTCACTTCTGTCAGCTGATTTGAATGAAGTTCTTGGGGGAGAATATGTAGTATTTGCAATGGCTAAATGGCGAGGAGGAAGATAAATCTATACTTCGGAAACCATAAACAATTTTGGTTTTCACTGTGATTCTTTTCTTTATGCCCATGTAGTTTGATTTTTCAGGTGTTCTATACTCCAGCATAATATACATGTTAGTATGGTGCCATCTACTGATTAAGAATATGTTGTTATATGATCTACTCATCCTTACTTCTCTGCAAGATATTGTTGTCCCGACCATTTTGTAGACCAACCAAGTGTGCGTACGTTTGTGTCTTAAGGACTTAGACTAACAAAGAGGGATACAATGTGTAGTTCTGCTCCATGATTGCATCTTAGCATTTGAAAAGACGGTGCAAGTAATGATATTTTCTGTTTTCAAGCCACAAATTCTTTTATTTTCTCACTAGAGTTTTGCAGATTGCAGTCAAGAGATTGAAGGTTTGGAGCGACAAAGCAGAGATGCAATTTGGTGTTGAGGTTGAGATCCTAGCTCGGGTTCGCCACAAGAATCTGTTAAGTTTGCGAGGGTACTGTGCTGAAGGCCAGGAACGACTTATTGTGTATGACTACATGCCTAATTTGAGCTTACTCTCACATCTTCATGGTCAGCATTCTGCTGAATGCCTCCTTGACTGGGATCGACGAATGAACATTGCAATTGGATCTGCAGAAGGGATAGTGTAAGAAATGAATATTGCTATCTTGATTTATTCATGTCAATCTGCCTCAAAACTAACCATTTCATGTTTCACCAGCTATCTGCACAACCAAGCAACCCCTCATGTTATACACAGGGACATCAAAGCAAGCAACGTGTTATTAGACTCGGATTTTCAAGCTCGAGTTGCTGATTTTGGATTTGCAAAGTTCATCCCTGATGGCGCTACTCATGTAACCACCAGAGTTAAGGGCACATTGGGTTACCTTGCTCCAGAATACGCAATGCTAGGGAAGGCATCGGAGGGCTGTGATGTTTACAGTTTTGGCATTCTTTTGCTTGAGCTTGTTAGTGGCAAGAGGCCTGTGGAGAAGATTAGCTCAACAGCCAAGCGTACCGTTGTACAATGGGCTCTGCCTCTTACATGTGATGGAAAGTTTAATGAAATCGCTGACCCAAGGCTCAATGGGAAGTTCGTGGAAGAAGAGTTGAAAAGAGTAGTCCTGGTAGCGTTAGTATGCGCACAAACTCGCCCTGAGAAGAGGCCAACGATAATGGAGGTTGTCGAGTTACTGAAAGGGAATTTGAAGGAGAAGCTTATAGCTATTGAAAATGATGAGATGTTCAGAACTTTATACGCTCCTGTTAATCAAAGTCAGTCTGGTGATCATGATAACTCAAGCCACATTTCAGAAGAAAATGAGATTGAGGAAGTACAACAGCACAAATGAGCATCATGTTATATCAGCAAATAGATTTTGGTAGTGTCTTTCAAACTTTGATGAGGTTTTTTTATTTCATATTTCGATTGGGAATGATGCTCTTTTTAGTCTGTGTTTCCTTCATTGTATGTCACTATTTGGTTTGGAGAAAATTGTAAATGAATTTGGATTATATTGTGTGGGATTGTCCTAATGCTTGTATATCATTGTTCGAACAAGCCTTTTGATTACATAAACTTTGTCCAATACAGCTAAGGAGATGATACAACAAAGTGATCGATTACGTACACTTGATGCAATATCAAAACAAAGATGATACGACAAAGTGAACAGATATTGCACAGTTGAAATTGCTATTTCAAATTGTACCGTGACAACGTCTCTATTGAAAGAGAAATCCCAAACATATGTACATAAACTACAAATAGTACAAACAAACTCAACTGCAGTTTAGCTGCACAATTGTCGAAAAAGATGGGCACATAATCCATAGTTATTGAACTACAAAAGCAAAAACGTTCATGCTCAGCTAAAAGTGTCCTCCCGATCTCCCTCTGCAATGTCGCCTTCTTCCATGTTACTGAACTCGAGGAAATGAGTTGGCCTATGGTCCTCATGATAGTATTCTCGTGGAGTCCCAAGCTTCACGCCATACTTCATGTTGGTGGTATGCTTCACTCCCATGAAGTTGAAGTTCCAAGGACCGTTGTCGGGGACCTAATGAAGATGAAAACAAGTTAAGGAAATGATCGAAACAAGAACATCGACACAACAGAAAGAAATGAATTGAAATATGACTATAACCAGAGAATGTGCTTGTTGCATACCATGTAGAAACCTAGGAAACGGTCACTTAATAGCATCTGGACTTTCTCATAATGGGTAGGTAAGTAGCCATGCGGATTGCTTCCAGTGTCTTTGTTGGCACGCCCCCATTCGTAACCTGAAGGAGTTAGCTTGTATGCAGTTAACGAACAAGATCCAGGAGTAAAGCTGCAAGTCAGAATGATGCACTTCTCCCCATCCCATTGCTTGCTGTTCTCCAGAATCCGAGCATGGTTTGTTAAGTCCTACAACAATAAATTCTTATTCTGAGTCCTACAACTTTCCGAAAGACGAAAAACTGGATTCACAAAAGATTTGATATCATGAAAAATAGGAAAAGTAGAAACCTGTGGGGACAACTGCGGGAGTTCATTGGGCTGGGTGTGCATCCATCCCAGAGGCTCTAAATCAGTAAGGAAATCATGCTCAGGAAGAGATGATGGCAGATGCACCTGTTGATGTGTTCCCCACTGTGGTGGCACAGCTATACAGCGAATTTCCTTGACCTGAGGGTTATCTGGAGGGCTTACACCATACAAGTACCCAGCAATTTGAGTTCTCAAATCCGCAACACAGATGAACTTCTTCAAAATATTCTTAGGCATGATGTAGGTATAGCCAGTTTCCTGCATATCAATACACTAAAGCATAAGCCTGGAACTCAGAATTTAACTCGGCTTTAAAAGCTGTGCAGAAAATTTTATCTTATAAACAATATGATATTTAAGGATATTGAAGTTACCTTGATGTCCTCTGAATTTACATAAATATGATTCACCCGAAGATAAAGATTTGTCGCAGAAATGGCTCTCACACGCCAATCAGTTTTAGAACCAAAAGCAGCTTGCTCATATGGACTAGTAGTAGTGACAATCAACTCATCACCATGGACGTTTGTCGTTTTGGTAGTAATAGCTGTAAGTTGACTTGCCTCCTTTGCCTAAAAGATCAAACATAAAAGGTTAGAGACCTAAAAAAACACCAAACCCAAGCTTCAGAAGCAAAACAAGATCGGTAACCATGGTGAAATGAACAAAACTTCACCTGCTTCTCAATCTCAGCAATTTGCTGTCGCTGCTGTGATGGTGGGGTGATCTCTGCTCCAAGGATGATATCACGTATCTCAGATTGCGTTAGAGCAGATGTATTCACATTGTTTTTCTTAGCGTAATCAGACAGTATAAGATCTCTCAAAGCTACCTCAACCTGCAGGAGTCGTCTATTAGTTGGAAGTCCTTGTAATGAACTATTGACAAACACATGACTGTGTGAAACTGTTACAAAAAACTCACCTTCATCCACTGGTCATCACTGAGTGAGGGCCAAATATGGTGGGGCTCAGTAACAACTGTCTTGTCAGGTTTCAATAGCATCTTAGCTTTTTCATTGTTCACGTGAAGTGCACGCAGAATCAGTATGAGTCTAGAGAACGCAGTGTAAGACGAGATACTCTTCAACCAATCATCATATATATTGAATAAGACCATTTGTGGTTCAGTTGCCTTCAGTATCAGATCCCCAAATTTTTCAATTTTCAAGCAAGCCTGGAACGGCAACTGCAGCTCGCTCCCCTTAATAACAATGTTCGGAAAATCGAGCAAGTGGACTTCCAATGGGTCGAGCATTCCTTTACGAGTCACAATGATCTGTTTCGGCTGTTCCTCAACAGGCAGTGAGCGAACCAGAGCAGCAACCTCTTCTGCAGTCTTCCACTTGGCTAGTTGACCAAGCCTTTTCTGCCCAGCCCAGACACTTGTATGGATAACCTTTAGAAACAGTTGTCCCGTCCTTGGGTTAAAGATAAAAATGGCACCATTGATTGGTTTTGTGGTGAGATTTCCTTCAAAAGTTTTGTGTATGGTAACACGATAAACATTTGTGTCATCAACAAACCAAATTATTTGATTGCTAAATATCTCTCCATAGTTTTGAGACGACAAGTACGGTTCTGTAGGCTCTGATGAATACAACTGCAACCCTTTCCTGATTCGCTCTCTCAATACATACAAAGCTGGATTGGACTGCCAAAATAAATGTTTTGATGTATTAATGAATTAGCCAGAAAATTACAGCAAGTAAATAAAATTCCAGAGTACTCGAGAAATGTAACTTACCTTCATGATTTTGTTCATGGCCTGCGCAAGAAGAGGCTTGGACCCGGGGAACCAGTTTCCGAACGCAGAATGTAAATTGTAAGCAAGATCAAGGCCAATCATCACACCAGTTCAGACAAAGACGACTAATTAGGGCAAGCAAGAATTGGAATGAAACTGGAGCAGGTCACTGCAACTATTCAAGGCCAATCATCACACCGGTAGGGGAAGGATAAATAGACATGTTATCAGTGGTATAGTCCATAAATTTCGCCCGAGTGTAACGTTCAATGTCATGGGAATCATAATCGCCCCACCTTAGTTGAACATCTATCCAGTATTTATTGCTGGCCTTTTGATCAAAGACATCCTTTGACTCAGCAACAAGACTAGGTTTTGACATAGGCCATCTGTGAGCAGCAAAGAGGAGAATATCAGCACATGAACTGTTCATTTTGTAGCTCTTCCTAGGATGGATGGTCTCTTTCTGTACAGTCTCAATTTCCAAAGCATCCAGCTCTTGATCAAGAACCTGGCACAGATCCATGACCACACTCTCATGAACCTTCTGCCACAAGTGAGCCCTAAATATTTGAATTAGGGATATCTTAAGCGTTGGTATCTTTCCATGCATGAATATCCCCGTCAAATCCAGCTGCACTTGAAAACCTACATAAACATTGGCTCGATTTATTGTAGGAGACCACCAGAGTGTAAATCTACGATTGGGAATTTGGTTCAGCCCGGATCGTTGTGCATTTGTAAGTTTCTTGTACTTCATGGATTCCTCGAAACCTGAAGCCTTCTCCCAGAAAAGACCCTCCCAAGTCGGGAAACTGAAACACCAAATCAGGCAAGTTAGCTAAGGAAGTAACCACATTATATAACATCAATAAATTTGAGTAAGACATTTTCTTGACCATCATTTTCCTTATTGTTAAATATAATCCAAGTAAATATCATCTTGATCCACATTTTAATAACCTTGTTCCCAAGTAAAAAAGTCAGGCTCCAAATACATTAAGTGAAACGGACAAAGAGACGTACTAGGTTCCTTTGAACAACGTATGTTCAAGAATTCCTTCCACTCCTCCTAGGGCTTGGATAACATCAGTTCGATAGTTATTTAAATTCCACAATTTTCCATCATGCCGCTGGTGTGTCCACCAGAAAGGATTTTGCTTTAGGACCTGGTATTGCTTAAAATCTGTCCTCACTCTCCATCCTTTGTCATAAGCAAGAGTGTGACGATCTTTTTGGAACAATGTATTAATTCGAGGTATACCACGATCCCATGAATCCTATGTCAAAACACAAATTTAGCTTGGAAATCTTAACAAACAACAAGAGTGTCGAATAAAATTAAAGGGGACATTAACAAAATGAAGTAAAAAATCAGAACAAATACAAATCAAACTGCAACTGGACAACAAATACTCACTTCCAGATCCTCAAGTGTCAACCGCCTATTCTGAGCCTGAGCTTCCTGCCTCTTCAGAGCATATTCTGCCCAAACTCTTTGCGAGTCGATGAATTCACTCTCCCATGGCTGTTGAAAATCAAACTCATAATTAGACATTAAAGAAATATCTTACAAACTATATGCAAGAGTAGCATGTACCATTTTTACCTGTATATAACGATAAAGATTCGGAATCAGCTGGTCCTCCTCATGACTCATCCCACTCCTGAAATGTGTCACACCAACATCTGTTTGCTTGCTATAGCGAAGGTCACTCTGCGGTATCAGTATGTGACCCATAGATAACATGCCAAGCCCACCAATTTCCTTGGGTGTATAGAAAATAACAGGAGGAAACCTGCTAGGCATTTTGGAATTCAATCCAATCTTGATACGGGTCTGTATTTTGTTCTCACATTTCACCAGTAAATCCAATAATTCTTGGGTATGAACTGTAGCCTCACGAAAGTATGTCATCAAACCTATAGAAAAAGAACTCAGCAATGAGACAAGAACATGAAAATAGAAGAAATTC
This sequence comes from Lithospermum erythrorhizon, assembly GCA_019722365.1. Taxonomy (NCBI): domain Eukaryota; kingdom Viridiplantae; phylum Streptophyta; class Magnoliopsida; order Boraginales; family Boraginaceae; genus Lithospermum; species Lithospermum erythrorhizon. The sequence goes on from JADFUC010002295.1 coordinate 1,269,479, forward strand.
AAAGGAGAAGGACGTCAAAAATTACCTATAAGAGCTGTATTCCACTTATTCACTATCTTAGTAAATGTTGTGGAACCTGATGACATAAGAATCTGCCTGACACGGTTTTCAAATATCTTCATGTGCTCATCATCAACACGTAAGAAAGCCACAGCTGTTCGTTCTTTTGTTTGTTCATTCTGCAGATTCCAAACCCCATCTCTTACGTTACTGAACGCTTCTTGAGTCATTCGTATCTTCGGGAGTATACGGACTTCATAGCCAGACCTACATACATACATCTCAAATAAGTAAAAAAAATGCATATTTTTTCCAGAACATGCTGGAAAACACAAGTACAGAATAAATTCTGCCATATGAGACAGCTAGAGCTCAAATTTTTCACTTCTTGATAATGGGATCTCCAACAATTACAGCAGTAAGGTAGTTACACACACTAAAATGACTGATTTCAGCTGCATATTAAAATCAAGTAGGAAAGGGTGAGATACATACATGCTGAATAATAAGTTCGGATTGTCTTTGCTATAAACCGAGACAAAGCTGTTTTCCCACTCCAAAGTAGTAATACTTCTAGGCAAGCGGTTCTTCATATCCCAAAAGACACTTCTCCCTAGATTGACTGCACAGAAGAATGAAAAGAATTAGTAGACCAAACAATAACAATATAATAACACAAATCATGGACACGAAGTATAGAAGCAATCCTAGATGGGGATGAAAGAGAGTAATTTACCATCATGTTTCATGAGTCTCATTCGAGCATCTCTTGGCCAGCACTTCTTATTATTGTAACCAACCATATTTTCATTGTTAGGATCAGGATGCTCGGTTAAATATCGCTGGATAAGATCCCGTGCCTCTTCATGAGTGAAGCGGAACAGAATATGAACCTTATCAATGTATCTGGAGTACAGCCTAATAGGATGCTTCGTCTCTACTTTAGTATCCCAATATGTGATGAACTCATTTGGCTTCTGATGAGGACCAGCAATTTCACTAGCTCTGGTCAAACCTAGTAACAAAAGATCCAATACAAGCCCATAGTACTGCACAACAAAAGAAGCAAACTGAAGCCCCCGTATGAGCCCATACGAGTTTGTGTGACTCATGTCCTTGTAAGATAAGACGACATTGTTCTTTGCAGTCACATAATCAGCAATATTGTGATCTAGAACCAGCCGTAGCAGCCTGAAGAATGAAACGGGGTGATTAGACCATAAAGTGTACACACTGTACATTTTATTAGATGGCTAAGAAAAATAGTGAAGTCAATATCAGCACTAGGTAAAAAGGTCTAAATGAAAGTGAACCTGTTCAGCATGGTCAAATCAATCTTGTCGAAGAATTTCTCAAACTTTGTCTGTAGCATCACGACACACTGCCCATCACCAGTGTCCCACACGCCTTGTAGATTGTTTATTCCCTGACACCATTTGTAGACTAACAATGGTGGTGGCTCCAAATCTGCAGGCTTTATCCAATTAGGGAAAAGATGGCGCTTGTCCCCTTCATACCACAGGTACTGATCTAAATACGCATCTGTTATCTTTTCCAATGGCTCAATTTCATAAACTGGAATCAGGTAGCTATACAAATCCATGAACTCAATACCAACCTGTGAAATGAGGCAGACATTCAGTTAACTTGAATGCATGTTGAATAAATTTTAGAAACTTTGCACTAAATTCAAAACCACATTTGACTACAGCTACACTTACTTCCTTAAATGCCCGTTGTGTGAGCAAGTGACGCTTGATCCTGGACAAAGCTTCGTGTGGATTGTCATAAGCCTGCTCAATCAGCCCAAGTTCTTCTCTTTGCTGCTGGTTTAGCCTCACAGCTACGCTGTAAGATTCCTTTAACCTCTCAAGGGCAAGAATGAGCAATTTGGTGTCATGCTTGTAAGACAATGGAGGGAATGGAATTGGAGAAAACTTCCTTGACTCCAACCAGTGAACAGTAGTTGTGTAAATAGCAACTGCTTCTTCAGGCGTAACGTAAGGACCATCCTTTAGATAGTTGTGTTGACGTTCCTACACAAGGTGTTAAATGAAGCGCAATTAGCTTGACCAAAAATTGGATTTGATTGACAAAAGAAAAAGGTAATAGCCACTGTAATGGACTGCACCTGTTCTGCCTTCAACCAAAGACGTGTCAACCTTCCAAGATTCTTCCTACAGACTGTCTTGTCCACGGTCGCACCTCTCCTTATACGTTCTCGATTATAATGTGCAACATTTGTCCACCAATCAGCCTTAGACTTGACATAACGGAGAATCATATTCTCAATGGGGACAGGTAAACCAGGAACCTAAAAAAAATAGACCAGTCAACAACATACAAACACAACACGAAATGTAAAATTTAATTATTGCAGAAGAAGCCCAAACAAGGTGCATACCTTCCATGGAATGTTTGCTTTCCAGCAACGCCATGCTTCACTAAGATGCTGCAAAATAGTTCTTGCTTTATTCTGCTTGATCCCCTCTGCGAATCAAATATATGCTTTAGGCACAGGAGAAAAAAAAACGATGGTCGAAGTGCCATGACATAAAAAAGGAAAGTTTGGGAAGAGAACATACCAGGCATGGCATCAAGCACATCATGCATGACAGCAGCACGAAGTTCCAAATCAAAGTGACTTTCAACACGCTGTTTAGTAACAGTTTTAGCCACTCCCTTTGAATGACGTCCCTCAAACTGTCTAGCAAGTAAATTCCCTAACCACCGTTCAAGAAGAGGCACGATGCCGCGAAGGAAAAATAACCACACCCTCCACATGGGAGCCCAAAAACCACAACCAGGACCTTTTCCAACTGGCCCTGTGTTAAATCGGTAGTAGATGAGATGCTTCAAATCTTTGCACATTCGGATCTGGCGCATAAGCCTGTACTTGTAGCGGTACATGCCTGTCAACTGCCCAACATGTGAAAATATATATTGCAACCCATCTGCCAACTGGAATGCATCAACATTTCCCAAACGGAACTGAACATTCGCATCAACAACAAGCTTAGTAAGACGCAAGATTTCACGACAAAGATGGAAAGCATTTCCAAATCTAGATTTTTTACGTTCCTTGGTCGTCAAAGTCTTCACAGGTTTCAGGTTGAAATTGTAATCAAGGTGAAGATAATTCAAATTCTTCCTGTGGATCAGCAAGTTGAGCATATTGTACCCCTGCTTGCAAACTTGAAGGCCAGCTTCTGCCCAATCAAGTTCTGTAGTCTGAAAGAATTTAGTAGCTTGGAGAGACCGAAACAGATGTTTCTTTTTCTGTGCCTTAGGTGGCCTGTGGTGCAGCTCATTCAGCACAAAACATTTCAGCAATTTTTGATAACTCACACGAACTTTAACGGGATGGGCTGGTGGACTGCACAAAACAAGGAACAGGAGTAAGTATTACATACACATGAAAGATCGTAAAAGAAAGAGAGGATCTCTAAAGTCCGAGTCTTACCAATGCTCCTTAAACCACTCTGAGACAAGTGGAATATCTTCAGCACGACGAGTGCGTCCAGATCTCATGTTAAATGGACGAGGAGCAAATAGCAAGGAAATACCAGCAGCAGTAGTATCTGTATAGCTTGGAATGTCTTTCAAAAGAGGTTCAATCCCCTCAGGCAGAGAGAATTCATCATCCTCGTCTTCTTCATAACTTTTTTTATCACGTCGGTCCTTGTTTGAGCTTGTTATGGGGTGAATTAATGGATCATAGTAATATGCAGGCAAATCAGGATCCTCGGTCTTTATGTACATCACCATAGGAGTGTGGTAAATACAAAGCTTTACCTTCCGGGGCCGGTTGTTGTACAGATGAGGGAATGCAATTCTGTACTCTGTACGGAGAGGTGACCGGATAATTAGCTTGTTTATATCATTGAACTCATTCCAGTCCTCATCTCCTTTCTCCATGTCACGATACAGTGGTTCAAACTTGGGACCACCTGTTAGATGAAATTGCAAGGAAAGAAAATAAATTATCATAAACCACATGGAAGTTTGACCATACTTTAAGAACTAAAAGCAACACTAGTTACTTAATTTACAAAATTAACAGCACGCAAAAGAAAGAAGTATCATGAAGTTAAGAGACTATTTAGCTTTAACATTACTTACCAGGTATGCACATATTCAAGGCTTTAGCTGTGAAAAATGACTCCATGTCGAACAAGTAGAAATAGTTGCGGTCAATTAAATCCGACAGTAGCTGCCCAGCAAGACGGTGGAGTGTGGCCATAATTGGTAGAGAGAGATGCCACTTCCGATAACTAGAACCATTGATGAGTTTTGTTTTTACAAGAGGCTTGTGGTCATAAAACCATGTATACACTGCAGAATCCTCCTCCTCGTCCAACTCCAACTGAATGGGTTCTAATGGATCTACATCTAGGATATTGTCTGCATAATCTAGGGGAGGCTCCTCATCATCAAAAGGAGGAAACCGCATTCTCTTAAAGTGCCGCCTGTCTCTCTTTTCCCTACGCATCATAATCCACATACTTCCCCACTGAAATAATAACACAAAAATGAAAGCAAATTTAATAGAGACTTACCACAACGATAAAATCTACAACTTCAATTGTTTCATGAATGAAGAGTCATGACCATGTGTTTGCATATGTACACACCTGGGCAAGATAAATAGGCTCAACAACCCATGGTATTTCATTAACAAATGTTATAGCCCCGGTGATATGGTAGAGAACTTTTACATCTCGAACCTGTGAAAGAATAAATTATGGATGGTCACATGATCATAATAACAAATTCAGAGACCCCTAACATATAAGCAGACATCAATATTCAAAACTAACATAATACCTGTTCCCAGGGCATCGGCATATTCTCCAAAAGCTTGTAAACAGCATGTGGGACAAACTTTAGTGCTCCAAGGTATACTCGTTTATCATGTCGATATTTCTTTGATGACATATCACCATGATCCCTGTACAAACAAATCAATCAAAGATTAAATAGAATACGAGCAATTGATTCTACATAGTATAAGCACGTTCATTCATATCTAACAAACAAAAATCAAGATATGCATAATAAGATCAGGTATAATCTGAATCCTATGATCCTATATCCTGGAAATTTTATATATGTTCCTCTAATGTGAATCTTATGATTCTATCACTTGGAAATATTCACTAGTAACCCAATCATTTGGGCATAAGAGGGAGTACTCAAACTGCATGCATTCACAGAATACCTCTTGCATTGAATCTAAGCAAGCTTCATTTATTTGTGAGCTTCAACCACCTCTAAGTAACCATTAAGAAAGACATAACAGATGAACTGCCCCTAATTGAAAGAGACACTCGAAGCACCATAATTCCTCTTAACTGAACAACTGGTTGCATATACCATAACAATAGCATACCTAACAGTATCCTCTCGCAGCTTATTCCTTTCCGATTGCAGACTTCAATCCCAATAGCTCATAAACAGATTTAACTTTCAAATATTGTAATTTTTGTCCCCTCATCCGGATCTATCTTTGTAATAAGTATCTAATTATTACCGTATTTAAAAACCACAGACTAAAAAACAATAAACAAGCTTAATTCTACCTCACACAAACTCTAGTACACCGAAAAACAATATTAATGTCGTAATTCGAAAAACCGCTTAAACCACAAATCGATAATACCTTATAACCATTCGAAACACCAATAACAAAAACTACTCCATATATCGCCAACAAAAACCATACGATAAACTGAATACTCATAATTATAAACATACCTGTTTGTTATATATATTAACAACAAAAATCATATGGTAAATGGAATAATCACAATAATAATAATACAAACATATTATATATATGAATTTACCTTATAATTTTTCTGACATGTTCAGGAGGCATATCTTCCTTCTGCGTCTCAACGAACCCGAACTTCCTCTTATCTCCATACCTCTTCGAATTCAACTGCATCCACTTCCTCGCCTTCTCCTCCAGCTGCGCCTCGGTCGCCACCACCGTATACGATGCCGCTGGAGGCACCCCTCCTCCTCCACCAGTTCCCGGCGGCATAATCCCCACTCCACCACCACCTCCCGGATGCATAATCCCCACTCCTCCGCCACCTCCAGATCCCGGCGGCATAATATTCACTCCGCCTGTCCCCGGTGGCATCATCGGCGGCGGAATAGGTCCAGCTCCGCCAGTACCAGGCGGAGCCATATTCATGTTAATATTATTATTATTCCACATCTTCTCTTGTCATAAAATAATGAAGATTTTTTAATTTGATTTGTTTAAGGTTTGGATTAGTTTAAGGTTTTGGTTTTGATATGATTAAGGTTGTTGTAATGGAATAATAAGGTGGATTAAGGTTGGTGTAAGAAGGGATTTAGTGTGAATTAGGGTTTTATGTGAAATGAGATTTTAGTGAAGAAGTTTAGAGAGAGTGAGTTCACTACCATTTGATTTGAGGAGGGTGAAACGGGAAATTAAAGGAAAATATTATTGGGTATGTCTTTATATAAATGGGTTTATTATAGGCGGTGTATAACAGAGGACCCACTCTTGTTTGGATGGGCCTTATCTTATGATGGGCCGATCTTGGCGGTGGTTGTTTATTCAGATTGGGCTTGAGATAGATGTGGTAAAACAGGCTGGGTCGCCATTCGACGGGTTCGGAGGCCGATGCTTGAATTGGGCAGTCATTTGTTAAAGAATCTTGAGGCTGCCCATTCGGTTCGAAGGCACTGCTGTCGTGGGTGGAAAAGTGAATGCTACATTTGATTTTTGTGATGCAGATTCTAACTCTTATAATATCTTTTTATTACGGTACAACGTTGGTATTTAGTTAATAAAAAAAATATTATAAGAGTTATTAAGCAACGTTAAATACTATCTGAAGCGGAATGACGAATCTGTCCTGATGATTACGATTCGATCGTACCGAATGAGCACAGAGATTCTGAAATTAAAATGACGGTTGGGTTGTCTTTTATCGACAAATTGGTCGGCGTCAAGTGAAGTACACATGGTGTGTTTATTCGCCGTCCTCGAACCTTAGTTTCAATTTCACGTCATGCAATTAGTCATCAAAGCGCTTTGGTAACAATCGCTGCAAAAAAAGTTGACGCTAAGCAAAGGTGGGAGTGCACTGATTTTTCATTTGGATGTGATAGCACTTTGGAAGAATGCTTTGCATGGCTCCTGCAAATTCTTACCTTTGGAGGCATGTAATAAACTTGTAGGTTGTGTGAACTTGTTATTAAGTTGATACTTATGATTTGTGAACTTGTGAATTGTGATTATTAAACATGAAAAATGGTCTATTTATAGATCAAGAAAAATATTTATGCACATTTTTTGATACAAACGGTATACCTTTTAAATGAAGCATTTTGATAATTCTAACCGGATAGTTAGCAGCTCTTTTAACTACTGCGTGAATGCCGTTTTAGATGGAGGCGGTACCACGTTAATGTTGAAGCGACTACTTTATATGAGGGTACCTTGATCGGGCGTGGTACCGTTTGGATCAAAGCGGTACTATGCTGATTTCGATAGCTACTTTTTTATGAAATTGTATGATCCCGGGGTACCGTTTGATTGAGACGGTACTGAAATGAGCCACCATTTTGGTTTTGAATTATATAATAAGTAGCCCGTTTTAAACATTTCACTTGATGAATAGGCTACATAAAAGGGGGCAGCAACAGCTTCATTTCTTAAAACTCACAATCATTCTTAAGTAATCTCAGAAAGCAACAACGATCGCTACAGCAATTCTGATATTCATACTTGTTTGGTTTTTGAAGTCTAAGGATTCCTTTTTCAAGTTGTGGACTTGTTCGTTGCAATCACTTGATCTTACTTTCCGTCTCGGTTGGTGTGTATCTATCAACTTTTTATAACTTGTGATATTTGTTCTTCTAGAATTAATGGCATCAAAGCGTAATCTTGGTAAAATGTTCAAAGTGATTGTGTTAGTATGTCCCCAATTATGTTAATTTAGAGGATGATAATCGTATAGATGAGCTACCGTTAACTCTCGATCTAGTGCTCTGGATACTCTGGGATATGTTCGGCGATCTTAGTGACATTGAGGAATACATTGAAGAAGGCGAAGGGAAGCGACCGCGATAGGCGATGAAAAGGGCGACGAAGAATCCGAGAGAGATGAATTAGTTTATGATGATTAGATTTGTATAGTTTGTATAATTTTGATTGAAAGGAACTCATGTAAACTCTGGCTCGCTGTAGTATAAGCTGTAGAAAGGCTTAATAATAAAATATCTATTTTGTTTCAATTTGACAAGTGTATACATTTTTTAATACACTCTCTAAGTAATGTTAAAAGCATTCATACGCCTCTCATCACTTGGTACCACCTTTACATGACATGAGATTATTATCTCATGATGCCGGGCTTAAGCCAATAAAATGACCTACCTACTCTACGGAGTTAAGCACGTCTCGCGTTCAAAGATTCGCCCGTTTTGGTATTGTAGCATTGATCTGGTTTGGGTTAAACAGTATCGCGTTTAGTTTGAATACAGAATAAACTTTCTGTAAGTGAAACGTGGTACCGTTTAAAACCAAAGCGGTATACCATTATATTAGATAAGGTTTGAAAAACTAGCGATTTTGAACTATCTCACCAACTTCCACGGTACGCTTCCAAACCCAGAGGTAACTACAAATTTCTTGATTATTAATCAGCCCATAACTTTGCGAAGTATTCTATTTACTAATCTATTGTTGATTTACACTTGATTTCAAAATGGCACCGAAAAACAACAAAAAGGGCAACCATCCACACAAGGCCAGAGGGAAAGCACAAAGGACAACGGCGATCTCAAGAAGAACTGCAATCACGAAGAACAACGACGAAGAAGTCGATGAGGCCGAGAGCCAAGGGACACTAGGTTGTAGAAGTGGAGGCACAAATGCAAGGGCAAGAGAGATGTGCCTCGATGAAGCGAGATCAAACAATTCACGGGTAACCTCTTATTCCAATATTTTAGATGACGTAAATTAGAGTGGAATTTCACGTTTCGTTGTGAATGGTATTAGGGATAGTAGTTGATTCTATAAGTCCCATGGCCATAGATGTAAAATTCAGAACTAGATAATGGTGACCCTATGATAGGACTTACGTTTAATGTCAGTGGTGTACAAGGGATGATAACCGAGGAGGATTTGAGAAGTGAATTTTTTATGACTAGGCATGAGAATGATGACGAGGGTTGTATTGAAGATTGATAGACCTAGGGGAGTGGTGTGAGAATTGGCTGCAAAATAAGAGAAAGAATGTGCTAAGATTCTAAGCGATATTAGTAGAGCCCTCGATCCCCAGGGGTGGTTTATAACTACAATTTAAATAGAATTAGGAAAGTTTGTATAGAAGATGGTTCCAAAGTTTTGTTTCCCAGCTCTTTAGTCAAACCACACAAAACTTAGCATAATGCAAATGTTAAATACTTAGAAAATCTGAATAATCTGAGAAGGTTAACTACCCTCATATTATCTTAGAACACATTTTTTACCATAAAAATAAGGCTCCACAATATGGCATGATCTTATCCCATTTGTTGGTGAATGTAAAAAATGTTCCTGTTTTAGAATGTCGTAAGCGTGAGGTTAATAAGGGTTCGATGGTAGGAAAAGCCTCAATTGCTAAATTTGAAGTTTATTTGTGGAAAGGCGTTACGTTCTAAGTGGGAGATTCTTGACAATTTGAGGAAGTTAGGCACCGGAGTTTGGAATTTCAATGGATCGAGAGCACAGGCGGCTCGATAGAGTGGAGTACCAAGTACGGGTGAGGCCGAGGAGGAGATACATCCATTTCACTCCAGGAATTCGGGGCATCCATACAACAACAGAGATATTGAAACCCGCAGGTCCTAGTTGATACTTTGAAGAAATTGCTTGAGAACATATCATTTGAAGGAATGGGAATTGAACTTCGATGAAGGCGGAAATAACTTGGGTTATGCGAGGATATCGATGTGATGAAGGGCGGAGGAAGGATGTTGAGCGATATGCCGTCGATGAGATCCGTATAGAATTTAGGATGTCCGGGTGATTGAGGATCGCACAACATTTCTCCAAGCTCCTAATTGAGACTCCCAATGATGTCCTCCTCCACCGGGGCCCTCTTGATGCCCAGGCAGCAATCGTTGAAGAAGGTCATTGAAGAAATTACCTGAATGAATGTGTTTATACTTTATATATTATGTAACTAATGATGTTATGGTGTTTGAAGTTTTGACAATGTTTTTATTTCACGTACTTTGATGTTTGAGCGATTTACATATCATAATTTGAACATTGGTTTTAAAATTTAGATTATTATAAATGCGTTGAAGTTTGAACAATGTTTATGTTACTAGTATCGACACATTAACTATGTTTTGTCAAGTACGTTTAATATGTTATTTACCGATAGTTTGATATGTTTGTAGAATGTTGTGATATGTTGAATGTTGTGATTTGTGAATGAATTCTTTTCTACATTATAAGCTTGAGTAGTTTTGGATGGAGCGGTACCACGTTTATAACGAAAAACAAGTAATTAATATTTTAGTTTCATATGAAGCAGTACCCGCAATCTCAATGACCAAATTATATGAAGGCCACCGTTAATAGAGAGCATAAAGGGGCCTCGAGGCTGGGCCCAGGTAGAATCTGTTAGGCTCGGGGAGGCAGGGGCTTTTGAGTACAATCACTCCAGGGCCAATCCGACCCGTAGTTGTGAATCGAGGGCCAGGTTCGGGCCCCAGACGACCACGAGGCCAGTTGGTGCCATGCTCTTGGTCTACTAATGCATGTTGACAGTGACATTACAGTTGGCTTTTTCCTGCTTGTATGATATAGTTGCATTGCGATACTTATAGTTTGGATGATAGGTTGTGCGGTATTGCAAGGTGGGTTTAACGGTGGAGAATAACTTTGATTTGGTAGATATTTTATTTTTTTCAAATTATTTATTTAGATTGTTTCATGTATGGAGCTTGATTTCTTATACCATGCTTATTTGGTATGTTAAAGTCAGGCGAATATTTATTTATTATTTGGAGTTCTTATTTCGGTAACTATTGAACCACAGTGTATCTAGATTATACACAAAAATATCTCTAATGTTAAAATAATATATCATATTTCTAATATTACCAAAATAATATGAGATGAATGTAATTTATCGAATTACAGTAATTACGAAACCATTCATTCATCTTCCAAAAATTTTCTCTCAAAAAACAAGCGCCACTACTACTCAAAATTAAAAATACGCTTTTTTAGGAAGAATAACCCATCATTAGTGATGGTTATTTCTTACCCCTTTCAATGCATTTGCTTAGTTTTCAATAAACTAAAATGTTAGATTTTTCTTCAATTTAACATTTACAATAGTTTAGATGAGGTTTTTTCTTTTCTTTTTTTTCTTTTAGATTAATATTTTTTCTTCGTTATCTTTCACGAAAATTAAAGTTACGTTGGCGATCTATTTCCAACATAGATGTATCTCAGATGAAGATATATGTAAATCGCATACATTTGAGGCTTGTAGAATAATTTAGTAGAAATAGTTTGTAATTTTTATTTGGTAGATATCATATGTAATTCTATCAGATTTTAATTTGACTAGATTTTTTGGAAAATTACTTATAATTCATTGATGTGAAAGTATCACTGACTTTATATTAATTATCTTGTTTACATGAATGAATATTAATCAACGTTTCAATTAAAAAAAAAACTCTTTCTTCTCTTTTATTTTGTTTTACCATAGCCATTCTGGCATGACCAACACCTTGTAAGTTGACACTCTTCATCTCATGATATAATAAAACACATAACCACATTTCCTCTAAATTCACAAAAATGGCATCAACATCACTTGTCTCCTTATACCCCTCTTTCACACCTGACCAACTCCTACATACCACCCCTACTTCTTGCTCATCATCTCCATTCTCCACTTGTCCAACTTATTATAAGAGGACCAATACCATTTCATTGAAATTATTGTCCCAAAATAGTTGTCCATTTATTACTAGTACAAAGATTAATGTCAAGAGGTTTGTGGTCAGAGCTGCAACTGATTATTATTCAACTCTTGGTGTTCCTAAGTCTGCTTCAGTTAAGGATATCAAAGCTGCTTATAGAAAATTAGCTAGACAGGTACTTAATATATGTACCACCATCCTTCACAGTGGAGGAAGGGGGAGGAGTATGGAGCAGCAGTGGCCCCTAATTTTTCGAAAAATTTAATTTTGTTAACCATTTTCAAAGCTGCCAGATTTATTCTTTTTAAAGTATGTTATTCGCTAAATTTTTATATTTTTCGCTATAAGCATGGTATCAGTGTCCGTCGCTTTATAGTCCTTCATATTCTTGTGTTAATCAGTTTAATCTTGATGGAAATTGGTTTAGGGGTATTAGATGTAGTAAATTCATCAAATTTATTGTAATGTAGGAGTTCAATAGTATGCAAGTGATTCATATGGAAATTTGGCTATGTAGTACTTACTATATGTATGACTTAGTCGCTTAAATTTAGTTCAATATAAATCAACGTCTTTAATGCCTTTGAAGAGGCTACGCGGGGGGGGGTTGGAGAGTATCTGGCCTTAAAGTTGTGCCAGAGGAGGTTGTTTAGAATTGATCAGCGTGAAGTGCAGGCACTACCACTTACAAAGCGTGGGTAGTGTAATGCCGGTTCAATTTAGTTTCTGTTGAATTTAACTTTGATTGTTATTGTTAATGGAAAATTCTAATTCATTGGATTTAATGAAATAACTGGAACTGCTTGCATCCATTTCATGGTTATGTGGCAGTAGGATGTTAACAATTTGCTAATGAATATGTAATATATGTATTATTGTGATAATTTATGGTCAGTTGAATAGATTTTGTTACTAAACATTTGAATTTTTTTTCACCAGAAGTGAGAATTGAACATAAGCTCATTTGACTGGTTTTATCATTTAAGTACGTTGATGGATAACTAAACATTTTGTTAACAATTTGCTAATGAATATGTAATATATGTATTATTCTGATAATTTGTAGTCAGTTGAATAGATTTTGTTACTAAACATTTGAATTTTTTTCACCAGAAGTGAGAATTGAACATAAGCTCATTTGACTGGTTTTATCATTTAAGTACGTTGATGGATAACTGACAGATTTTCTTTTCTATTTAGTATCATCCCGATGTTAACAAGGAACCGGGTATAATGCTCTAGTGTAGCTTGTGCATCCAATCTCAGATTTCATATAGCCTTTACCTCTTTCTTTTAGGTCTTTTGTTTTTTGTTAAAAAAAATAAGAGTTTAATGTACATGAAACAGATGCGCTAAGTTCTTTAGGACTCAATTTTGAAACTATTGAATTTACACTCTAAAAATGTCTTTTTGTTTCAACGTTTAAATACAGACAAATCCTTTTGATCTCTTTGAGTCATTCTTTGGGCCTAATATATTCAGCGGGAATACCACTGGGTTTGGGACACGACGTTCTACAGTTTCAAAAGGTGAAGACTTACGGTGAGTCAGGATCTGGCACTTGCTTAAGAGATGACTCTGATTGAGTAATCTTTCACTTCGCTGACAGTCAAGTTTATGTAACCTGATATCTAATAATTGGTCTATGTAGACTGTCTTTTAATTATATTGAACAAGATATATCCAAAGGAATCAATGTTTTAGGTCTGTTGTGGTATACTCTTGACCTTTCTAATATCATCAACTTTATTCCTTGAAGTCTCTTAATTTCCATATTACTCGCAAGTAAATGCTATTATGATGTTACGAGTATTAATTTTGTTACTTTTATCTTTATTATAATTATTTTGTGTTATGGAATGAATGAATCTTGCAGTACCTTAGATGTTGTCATACTTCCTTCTATATTTTAATTCCTAATTGAGGAGAAAAAGGTTTTTTGCAGACTGCATAGTAAAAAATTTGCCCCAATGGTCCATCCACATTAAAACATAATTCCATTTTCATGCCTGTTAGCCTGTATAACCGGTCTTAAAGTCTAGCAAGGAATGTTGTCAGCTCAATTTAACCCATTATATCAACAATTAGGAAATAAAATGTTAGACCAATGTCAATTTTTAATAATTTTGGCCTGAGATTGTAGAAGCTGCATATAGAGGTCAAAAAGGTTTTGCTATTAGATGATCATGAGCATTTTTGTGACTAAGTTTTGCTAACAAGGTATTCTGGAAATGCTCTGTAGTTATGACATCACATTGGAATTTTCGGAAGCTATATTTGGAGCAGAAAAAGAATTTGCTCTTTCTCATCTTGAAACATGTGAAATTTGCTCTGGTACGGGAGCAAAAGTAGGCTCCAAAATGAAAATATGCTCTACATGTGGAGGTTCAGGTCAGGTTTTGAGGACTGAGCGAACACCTTTTGGCAATTTTTCGCAGGTACTTAATGTTATATGCTCAATATGTACCACTCCAGTCAGCTCAGACTCAAAAAAGTAACCGTGACCATTGTAGAAGAAATCATGGACTGAATTAGAAATTTGTCATGCTACACTGCATGTGTCGCCAGTTGTGTCGTATGGTTATTGACTACGAATCATGTCAAATCATAAGACAAAACATGCATGACTTATGGATGTTAAGTAATCAATGATAAAATAGATCTGTCTAAAGTTTTGATCCACTTGAGAGGCCATGTTTGTCTTATGTGAGCTACTCAATATCTGCATTGTATAAGTATACTTTCTTTAGTAGTCCATAGCAGGCATGTAACAATCTTTTATTGTGGATATTCAGTTAATACGAATGATCATGTTTATTATCATGTTTGGAGCTTCTGATTGTTTAATGATGTAGATTTCTGTTTGCCCAAATTGTGGAGGGGATGGAGAAATGATTTCCCAATCTTGTGGGAAATGCTCTGGTGAGGGCCGGATTCAAGTCAAGAAAGATATCAAAGTCAAAGTTCCTCCTGGTGTTAGCAAAGGAAGTATACTGAGAGTTTCTGGAGAGGGTGATGCGGGACCAAAGGGGTATGCACATTTCGGACATGCATGCTTGGTTTGTCCTCCATTTTTTTAACAACCTGTAACAGTTACCATTTATTATTTTGTTCTTCATTTCTTGCAGTGGACCACCTGGAGATCTTTTTGTGTATCTTAATATCCTAGAAATTCCAGAAATTCAAAGAGATGGTATTAATCTTCGTTCAACCATAACAATCAGTTATCTGGATGCTATTTTAGGTACTATTACCAAGGTATGGTATCTGATTACTTATTAACAATACATTTCAAGTATTTTTAAGTGATCGGTAAGGCCACCATATCAATAAAAGGAAAGCTCTTCAGTTGATTGCTATAAAAATGCATATGTGGCCAAGCTCTCTTTTGGTCCATTTCACACCTCCAATGTTTTTACACACACAAAAAAAAAAATTGATTTACATTCAACGTCGACACATTCACACTTGTTTATTGCCTGGTCTATGGGTTTCATTGATTGACATTTGTTGCATTGTGGAATGTAAAAATAGGTCAAAACCGTTGAAGGAGTTAACGACATCCGAATCCCTCCTGGTACTCAGCCTGGAGATGTGCTTGTTTTGGCAAAAAAAGGAGCTCCAATGCTTAATAGACCCTCTATACGAGGAGACCATTTATTTTCAGTAAAAGTCAGTATACCCAAGCGTGTCAGGTATGCCTAATAGGTCATCTGGACTGTTTGCTGTTAATTTCGAGGTCCATGATATTTTGCTGTCGTTTGACAGTTCATCCCAGAGTTTGGACTGCATCTCAATTTGAAAACTTTGAACTTTGAAGTATGTCATTATTTTTGCCTTTTTTATTTTTTTCTATAGCTGTAACCTGTCAACGCTTTCAGAGATATATCAAACTTGCATATTTGTTCGTCTTTGACGAGTGAAGGGAAAAAATAGGAAGAAACAAATCAACATAATGGGAAATTGTACATTTTCAATTCTTCTGAAGAGCTTATATACATCTTATCCAAATGATCCGTTCTCTCTCCATTAAAAATAATTTATTTTATACGGAGTTTAGAGTCAGGCGGTTTTGCTATCAATTATATTTAGTTGCATTTGCAATGTTTCTAGGAATGACTATTATTATAATCTATTCTCGACAATTAGATCTTGTCGCTGGATAACTCATCTGCACTTTTTAGAGGGAGTGATGGACTTTTATGTGACATAAACTTTGCTATCACTCTGTAATATCAGTATTCATGTGTTCTTTACCGTTCCTTCATCTGAATGCCGCTGCTGTTGCTGTCTCTAGTTCAGAGGAGCGAGAACTACTTGAAGAACTTTCTTCCTTGAATAACATCCCTAACAAGCCTTCAAAATCTCGCACTGGCAAGCCTTCAAAATCACGCCCTACAAGTCCCGAAATTTGTAAGTTGCTGCAATATGAATACTGTATTCTGCTTTATATAAGTAAGCTCTGTTTTTCAGTCTCATTCTCAGTCTAGTCAACTCGTTTCATCAAAGAGCACTGTATCTTGTGTATTTGACCAATAACCCTTTAACAAGTATTATTATTTTCATATCGTATTTGCAGCCAAAGTGGAAGAGAGCAGGATGGAGTCTGATACAGAGAAAACTGATGAATCAGAAGACAAAAATGACTTATGGAAAAGTTTAAAAGATTTAGCTGGGTAAATTGTTTCTCCTTTATTCTACTTATAGTAGTCGATGAAGTGTTCCTCTTATATGAATAATGCTTGTTTCCATGATTTTCTTTTCTGCTTTGCGATCCTTGTCCTCATACAGCCCAGCATTGATTATGTTGTGTTCTATTTTTCTTGTCCTCTATCATGTCGAAACCATTTTATTTCTTTATAACTAATGCTGTTTCATTCACAACGCTTGTCTAACATTAACAGCGTAAATTACAGGTCCGCTGCAAGTGGAGCTCTAAAATGGTTCAAAGATAACATAATCTGAGGTGTCGGCAACTAGGTTTAAAACTACGTACGCTAGTCATTGTATCTTGCCAGGACCATAGTACCTTTTTGTACTTATCTCTGGCCGTAGACGGACTGCACTGTAGAGGTTAGTTCAAGGATGGAGCAACATCATAGAGTGGCTTTACTTTCTGTTTCATCCGACTCGAAAGACCTGTAGATTCCTGCCCCATGAAAGATATTCTATTGGCTACTATGGGATGAGGCACATCCCTTACAAATTTCATTATTCAAATAGCCATTATCTGCAGCAATTTGCAGAACATATTCATTTATCCAAGTATGATCTTTTGTCTTGTGCAGCAAGATGAAAGTCACTGTTAATTTAATATACTTGTGTTGCAAACTCTTGAATGAGAAGATAACTACTCAGTAAAAAACAACAAAGAAGCTAGTGTGTTAGTGTAGGAGTGCACCAGAAGATTACTTTATCTCATTGTCTTGGCTTTTGAAATTAGTAACACAAATCCAAACTCTTCTGATTTTATTATCTCCCATTGCAATCTTACGACGAGAATCATCACTTGCTTAGGATGGCTCCTCTTACCAAGAAAGAAATTGAAAAATGAATCGAATAGCTGGTTCGATACGACAATGAATTTGATTTTTTTTTAACCTAACGACCGAAGTTTGAACTCTCGACATCTACCTTTGGAAGTGAGTGTCTAACTAGCACATCGAACCCCCAGCCCTCGTGATGAATTAGTAAGAATTAAGGAAAGTAGCTACAGAAGTAGGCTTAGCTCTTGTGCACTATGAGGGCTCTTAATGATAAAGTGGCGCCTCCAACCTGGCCATCTGGGAGACCTTTAGATCTGCCTGAGGTTCCATTTTGCCCTGATGAAGGACAGCAACTATTTGATAGCTAACTGTCCCTTACAATGAGAATTATTTTATGAATCAGAATTCAAGACTGCAAGTTTCATCATATAATGAAATATATCAAAATGGTTCATTATATGATTCTTATCTATTGTGAAATAGTAGATAGTGTTTGGACTCTGCTCTTGAATCAATTCAGAAACAGTCTAGGACAAGGTTGTGTAGTATCCGACCCTCTCCTCCTATCCTGCTTGCTTGCGTAGGATACATAGTAGATTAAGCATAGATTAAGCTAGACAAAGTAAGTTCTGCTTAGGTAGAGGATAAAATGAGCATACACATATAGTCCTCCTCTACAAGGAATTTGATTTTCTTTTTTTTACTTGGAACTACTTTGCTTGAGAAGTAACAAGACAGCAACAATGACTGGAGCAGAAATCATTGCAAGTGCTTGGACTATGTTTGGTTTAGTAATCTCTGGGAAAACAATGCTTCCATACTTTATTGCAGCTGCTCCAGCCACTGATCCAGCTCCTAGTTTAACCAAGTAGCTCACATCTTCCTACATCATTAACCCAACCAAACACAAGACAAGAAAACAAAAGCTCCATTCAATTCAGTTCAAGAAAAAAGAAGCAATAAAACAAGAAGTTGAGTACCTTAGATATGAATGCATTGTCTGAATGACTATTTTGAGGCTTTGAGGCTTGAACTAGGATGGATTTGTTGGTAGTTTTGGTGAAGAAGTTGGGGATAACATCATGTTTAGAGATGGAGGAACTTTGGAGAAACAATGTTGAGTGTGAAAATTTTGCAAGAAATGTTGTGGTCAATGTTGATGCTGCCATATCGCTGGAAATGTAGAACTAACTCAGAGGCTTGAGTAGACCAAGTAGACTTGTTAAAGATAACTTTCCCAGACATCATCGAACAAAGCAATTGACCGTCCATTTCATAGCGCAAGTCGTTTTTTTTTTTTGTTAAAAAAAATATCCGATCTTGTGGAATGTATGTTTGGTTGTTTGTGTTATAGAAAAAAGGCCGTGAAAATATATCCACCCATGCGTGGTAAGTTTTTATTATTTATTCTGAGTGACATTCGATGTAAGTAGTTACATTGAATTGATATCATGATAATTGTGTTACATGTGGATATAAATTTATTTGAAAATTCTAGAGACCTTTATAAAGGCCTTATTGTCAAGGGAGATGACATGTCGACAATAATAAACTACCTTTTAAGTTATTATCGCTAACAAAAATACTTATATGTTTAGAAACTAAAAAAGCTTTATATCGAAGATTTTAAAGATATTTAAAGACTATAAAGGAAGCTTGAAGTATGTACAATGTGAGTTTGATAATCAAATTTTGCTTTATGTGACAAATGACATGAAAAGCTTACAATTTCGATGTCTTCTTTAACCATTAACATTTTTTCATTTTGATCACCGAATTATTTATCGTTTTCAATTTGACCCTTGAACAAACTTGTAATTTTAACAACGGGTAATAGCTTACTCGGTCAAATGGTGCACAAAAAATGGCTACAAGCAGGTAGGAGTTTACACAGTATCGATAAATATTCTTTTATGTCATTATATTCTTAAATTGTTTCTTTCGTTAATAAAATGAATTTTTTGGATCGAATACTAAGCTGGGGATGAGATTATGAAAAGCCCAATAATCCTAACCCCCAGGTCAGCAAATATCAAGCTTGTTTCAAACAGTGATTTTAATATTGAAATGACTATTTTGTCCATAAATATAATTTATGTAACTATTATATTTAAAAATAGAAAGGCAAAATAGTCATTTCACTCCCTTATATTTAAGTGTAATAGTAGAAAGAGTTATATTCCAGGGGACAAGGAAAACTATTTCACTAACTAAAAACACTATTTGGGTGTGTATTCAGCTAATCAAATCCGATTTCAATAAAATCTTCAAATTTCTTCTTTTATACAAAATCAAATCCATCAAAACCCTAACCCTAATCCCTCAATTTTTAATTTTCAATTTTCAATTTTCAATTTTCAATTTTCAGTCAATTTTGAATAAAATTGTGGAAAAATGGTGTTAGGTGAATTAGGAGGGAGCATATCACGTGCTCTGCAGCAGATGAGCAATGCGACGATAATCGATGAGAAGGTTTTGAATGAATGTTTGAATGAGATCACTCGCGCTCTTCTCCAATCCGATGTTCAATTCAAGCTCGTTAGAGATATGCAGACCAATATTAAGAATATTATTAATCTCGATGATCTCGCCGCGGGCCATAATAAACGCAGAATCATCCAACAAGTCAGTATTTTGAAATTGAATGTTGTATAATATTTGATGAAAAAATATAAAATGATTGTATATTTAACATAATTTACTATTAACATGATAATTGTTTGAACTTAGATTTCAAAAGAAAATATTGTTGTATGATTAAATTGTATCGAAAGATAGTAGTTTTAATATAGTTTACTCATGATCGATCATGTTGATTGGAACCAAAGTTCAGTGTGTCTATTAAAATTTGTTAATTTTGAGTTTTGACCGTTGAAGATCAATCTGGACAATGTTTTTGCGATGGAGTGAGTATTTTTGTTGTAGTTTAGTGATGTTGTAATAATGGGATTGGATGCTGGTTTCTTTTTCCTGCTTGGATTTGCTCTTGTTTTGTTTCTTTGATACGTGTAAGTGCTTTCTGGTTGATTTTTGGTGAAAATTTGAACTCTTTAATTCGCCTCTGATTGCAAATCAATTGTATGCTACTTTATTTATTATAATAGAAATCTGAATAGTCAACAATAGAGTAGAATAGAGGATTGGTTGGGACTTGGGATAGATATGAACTCATGAAGTTCGAACCTAAGTCTCAACTTTTCGTAGGAAGTCAATGGTAGGATAAATACATGCATTGAATTTGTTCTTTTTATAGATGAGAAGTAGTCAATTATTTGTATTTATTATGTTGAGTGAGTGTCAATGTTCCAAAAATGTATGTTGGCTTTGAAATTACCTTGCTCGAGTAATTCACTTAGTTTGATGAATATCAGTCTTCATTGTGTGATGTCTACTTCTTTTTCTTCGTATTTTGCTGCTCTCTCTGAAATTTCTCCTCTTATAGGCTATATTTAACGAGCTTTGTAAAATGTTGGATCCTGGAAAGCCTTCATTCACTCCAAAGAAAGGAAAACCGAGTGTTATCATGTTTGTTGGTTTGCAAGGTATTTTGATACTTTCATGTTGTCACGTTGTTTTCAGTTTCCTTTTTCTAACATGTGCTGTTGTACAATTCTTTTGGAAGTTAATAATATGGTGAATGACATTGGTGTAATCAAATATGTAACCTAAGCTGACATCTATGTCCCTGGAGGTGTTAGGACGTTCTTAATCGACGGAGGAGAGAAAAAAAGATGCCAAATCATGTTTGAGAGGACATATTACATATATGTCTTAGGGGTGTTCTTGTCATTCACCTGTTACTAATACGACAATGTAGATGCAATTCAAGAATTAGATGAACATCTGCTTTTGTTTTTTTAACTCGAAAATAAATATTTTTTGTGGTTTGTTTGCCTTTTGTTTCTCTTTATCTTCTCCTTGTATCATGAAATGTTGTTCTGTCCCTTAACGTGTTTTAGGGTCTGGGAAGACAACAACGTGTACGAAATATGCGTATTACCACCAGAAGAAAGGCTGGAAACCTGCTCTGGTGTGTGCAGATACATTTAGAGCTGGGGCTTTTGATCAGTTGAAGCAAAATGCCACTAAAGCTAAAATTCCATTTTATGGAAGGTATCATTTCTTTCCCTGAGGGACGACTATCAATTCATATCTCACATTAAGTTACTGAATGGGATTTCTACATGTGCGTTACAAGAGGCCTCAAACATTCTATATAGCTCGGGACACTTACGAAATAACTGGTGAAAGTTGTCATGGGCTATATAAAAAATTCAAATTCTATGATTTCTGTGTTTCAAATGGAGGGAAGCTTGTTATATTTTTTCGCTTTCTTTATACTGCACTACTTCATAACAAGTGATTTTTTTTTTGCATACAACAGTTACACTGAGTCAGATCCTGTCAAAATTGCTGTGGATGGTGTTGACACATTTAAAAAGGATAATCATGATCTTATAATTGTGGATACTAGCGGGCGTCATAAACAAGAAGCATCTTTGTTTGAAGAGATGCGTCAAGTTGCTGAAGCAACAGTATGTTTTGATACACCCTTTGTCGATTCGAAGTTCCATTTTTCCTTTTTGTATCATAGGTGTCACCCTAACGCATTAAATTTCTCTTTTAGAACCCAGATCTTATCGTATTCGTTATGGATAGCAGTATTGGTCAAGCTGCTTTTGATCAAGCGCAAGCTTTCAAGAGAAGTGTCGCGGTTGGTGCTGTTATTATCACCAAGATGGATGGTCATGCAAAGGGTGGTGGCGCTCTCAGTGCGTAAGTTATTCACTTGATTTAGAAATTTACAATTGGATTGGTTGCTTCATGTGCTGGTAAAAAAGATTCATTTCTAGAACGAATAGTTCATTGTCATATATGAAGAATGGATTCATAAGAATTTGATATGGCTCCAGAACTAGATTACTCCACTAAATATGATGTTAATAATTTGTGAATGAAGTTTTTTATTGTATTGGGTTACTAACTGGGCCTAGGATTGAAGGTTTGTATAACCTGTTGTAAGACTTTAGAATCAAGATACGTCTAGTGACAATTTAAATTACTCTGAGACTAAATAAATGATAGTTAAACCACAAATTAGAAATACATGAAAGTTATCCCTACATTAGAGGTTATTTACTTATTCCATCTCACATGTCCACAATGGAGAATATTTCCAATGTCGTGGAGAAGCTTGCATAATTTACTGTGATGGTATTTTTTCCAAGCTATACTGTAACTTCAACTTATTGCTTGAATTATTTGCAGATTTAGGTTATTGTTAAAAGTCCTTTTAATGTATTATGTATTGAATTGTTAATCTGATTGTTGATCTCTCTGAATATGAAGTGTTGCTGCTACAAAGAGTCCTGTAATATTCATCGGAACTGGTGAACACATGGACGAGTTTGAAGTTTTTGACGTCAAACCATTTGTTAGCCGTCTGCTTGGTTTGTATCTATTTCCATATCTTTTTATTTGACTTCCGTTTCATGTTTTGAAACTCATTTATATCTTCTCCTTTTTCTTTCTTTCTTCAGCTTTTCCTTCCCTTAAACCTCTCCAATTATGTTGACCTGTTACAATTTTCATCTTCATTTCTACTAGGAATGGGGGACTTGTCTGGTTTCATGGACAAAATTCAAGAAGTTGTACCAATGGATCAACAACCTGAGCTCCTTCAGAAGCTTTCTGAAGGAAATTTTACCTTGAGAATCATGTATGAACAGTTTCAGAACATACTAAAAATGGGCCCTATCGGCCAGGTTGGTTGCTTACTTGCTCTGGCTATTGTTGTTGGTTGAATCTTCTCTTTTCTTCTTTAAGTTTCAAGACCTTTTCTTTTGGTTGTTGCTCTTAACTTTTGTTTTGTTTTCATTCCATTTCTGATCACGATAAAATTGGCTGTATAGGTTTTCTCTATGCTTCCTGGTTTTAGTTCGGAGTTGATGCCGAAAGGTCAGGAAAAGGAAAGTCAAGCTAAGATAAAGCGCTACATGACAATGATGGACTCAATGACTAATGAAGGTGAGTTTTCTTTCTTCTTTCTCAACTGATGTTATTGATGTCGTCTTGGCACTAGGATCTGAATGTTTTGATACCAACAGAGTTGGACAGTTCCAACCCTAAGCTCATGAACGAGTCCCGAATCATGCGGATAGCTAGGGGGTCAGGCCGTCAACTGAGGGAAGTAGCGGAGATGCTAGAGGAGTACAAGCGACTTGCCAAGATTTGGAGTAAGATGAAGGGCTTGAAGATCCCGAAGAAGGGAGAAATGAGTGCTTTGTCGCGGAATATGAATGCGCAACATATGGGGAAAGTCCTTCCTCCACAGATGCTAAAGCAGATTGGTGGCATGGGTGGCTTGCAAAGCTTGATGAAGCAAATGGGCAACATGGGGTCTGCAAAAGATATGATGGGCATGTTTGGAGGTGGTGATAAGTAGAAAGTATTAAGTAGTGGTTCTCTTTGCTGAAATCAAATTTGGAGTATTTTTTACAAAAATCAAAGATCTGGCATGTCAACGTTATTTGTATGATGTCCAATTTTCAGAATCAACCTTTTTTCTGATGATTGTATTATTATGAAGCACAAGTAAGGAGACTAGGAGAGGAGAATTAGGCACCCAAGGTTGATCACTTATATCTAGAATTTGTTGGTGGACCGGGCGTCGGGGAACGGTCGGTTCGGCCCGGTCGGCCGTCAGAAAATGGACGGATCCGGTCCCGGATCAACATTCGGGCCAGGTCAGCATTCAGTTAAGTCGGATCAACATTTGGACGATGCTCCGAGCCGGATCGGACCGGTATCAGCGGATCGGATCCGGTAATTTAATATTAAAAAAAAAAAAATCATAACTATTCTTTTCTTTTGATTCGGCCAACAACACTAAAATGATGCTTGGCCATTAATTTAAACTCACGTCTCAGTTTCTCCTCATGCCCTTGCAGCGTTCTTAGCGATTCCGGCATTTTTCCCTCCCAGATAATTAGGCCTCTCCTTGGATTCGTACGATTATCTAAGATTCTACCGATAGTATCTGCTAGTTTTTACCATTTTAATTTTTAAAATTGAAAATATATTTGATTCTTGCTTTAATTATTAGTTTTTCATGTAAATGTGTTTGATTTTTTGTGTGTTAGGTTACGAATTGTTATTTGATTTTTGTGTTATTAACTTGTATTTCAATTTTGAATTTTTTTGTATTAGGTTTAATTATTTTTTTGTATTTTCAAATTGTTAAATATGTTTTAATTAGTTTATTTTCATTTTTTTTGTATTTTCGAATTGTTAAATATGTTTTAATTAGTTTATTTTGATTTTTTTTTTGTATTTTCAAATTGTTAAATATATTTTTATTTCCTTGTCAACTTGAACACTATAGTTTTATTTTTTACGAACACTATGGATTATTTTTTAATATTGTAATTTGGACTTTGGACATTTGGAATTTTGGATATTATTTCAGTTTGGATATTATTTCAGTTTGGTTTGGACTTTTGGATATTATTTAAGTTTGTTTTTTAATATTAGAATTTGGAAATTTGGACTATAGGTATGGAATGGACAAATGGTGAATATTTACAGTTTATTTTATTTCAAATTTTTGGTTTTGCGTTGCCGTTTCGGTTTCGGATCACGAGGATTTCGGTTTAGGATATCGGAACGGTTTTGAACTCTGCTCCGGACGGGCCAGTTCCATATGAACCGGGGAACGGACCCGGTCCCTAAACTTTGGCCCGATCTTTGGTTTCGGTCCGGTTCCCGGATGGACGAAACCAAAACCGCTCCGGTTTCGGATCAATTTGGCTCAGTCAGACGGACCCGAAAACGACACTTTATATCTCACATCTTCATGCAACTTTATATATGTTCAACATTCTATAAGCCGTAATTCCTTCGAGATTCTTTTAATTTATCGTTAGCATAGATGCTTTTTGTTTTAAAATAGTTGTCATTTTAGCATAATAAATTGCGTATTCATTTTCAATGTACTTTTTGACTACCTTTTTATATTGAACTTATCGACCAATAAATAATATATTTTGAATTAATTAGAGAAAAATCGAAAAATAAAAAATTGAAACCGAAAGATCGATCGATTATATATTAAAGAACACAAGGGTAAAATAGGAATTATACAATATGATATGTTCAAGCTATATTTTGAAATAACATAACATGTGGGTATTTTTAAAACCTTAATCTCATTTATGTACTACAGCGTGCATAAGTTGGTAGATGAGATGATGGAAGTTGTTTTGGTGAAATTACCAAACTAGCCTTTAGTAACATGGTACTAAACTAATACTTATGGCTATGAGGTGTTTGTTAAATAAATGAAATCTAAAAATTGAATATTTGAATTCTTTGAATTTGAATTATGGTGAATGAATCTTTGAAATTATTTAGGTGCTTAATAACAATTGAAAGAAAAGACTTAAATTGAATTGTTTTGACAACTTTGCCCTACCTTAGTTCATTTACTTATATATGAATCCTTATATTAAATAAATAATACTATAATAGGCCATTTAAATAATAAATCTTGGCTAAATTAGATTATAAATAGTAGTATAAATATAATATTTGATTAAATAAATATTAAATATAAATAAATTCTAAATATCATTAAATAAATATTTAAAATTTATAAAAATATATAAAATTTAATAAATTGATGAAACATACATACTTGAAAAAGTGGATAATAGCCACAAAATTCTTCAATTAATAAGAAAATAACCATTTGTCTTCATTTGAACTTTATAATCACAGAGACATCGTGCTTACTAAAAAAAGCGAACATGATTCTTAGTGCCGGCATGCGCCAATTAACTTCAGTACAAAGCGGTTGTGATTGATCACGTAGATTAACCATATATATTTGATTTGCACGTTTTGTATTAAACCGATGTTGTTGATACGCTAGAAAGTCTAAGTGTGCCCGTGAATGCTTTCGCATATTGCTATCATCATCAAACTATTCAAAGAAATAATCTGCATTGTCCACTCTACGAATAAAATTGTATAGCCCACTTGCCAAGCTATTATTGCGATATTTCTTTGAGTTGGGGGAAATAGATAATATGGCATCCTTTGTAAGAATGGGAAACCGATTTTTAAGAACTCAAAGAAATCGTTCAATGACATTTCTCGACTTTGCATGTGCTCTATTGAAAAGTTCTTGACATGCGTGGGCCGGTTATTTTGAAAATCTTCGGCCGATGCGTCACGTTGCGATGTAGGACGAGGGGAATCCATGAGCATGTGGTAATGCAAATCCACGTAAATAATACTTATCTACAAATTAAATATAAAAAAATTAAATGAACAATAGTGTATTGCCATTAAATATTTTAAAAATAAGTCTCAGTGCAGAAGGCCTCAAAAGGCGGTATAGGGAAAATTACTAGTCGGATCTTGAATTGTTTGCAGCGGCTTTTCAGGCAATGTCAGGGCTGCTTCCCATCCATCCACCACAAAGTAAAAATCATATCAAAATCACATACGCCAAGCACATTCTAATAACATTCCTCGCTTTTACTATACTAAATGGTGTTTGCTCGATAGGAGATATAACCAACATTAACAAGAGAGTTCTATCTAATACCCTTATGTAGAGCACTAAAAATTTCTGCAGTCGTTGATGAGATCAATTTTTGATGGGTAAATGAATCCTTATTAGTAGGAACAATCATCCATTTGGAGGAAGCAAATCACTTAGCATTACAAGAACTTCATGGCATTTACATGTATGGTATGGGTTGAATGATTGAATCGTCGTTTCACGGCACGATTGCTATATTTTTTACTCAAAGTAAACAAAAACATTGCAATCTTTTCTTCAACCGATAAGTAACGACTATCTTGCAACCAATTCTTTTCTCGAAAATACTTGCACATGCACAAGAATGGTCTCAAATGCATTCTAAGCATTTCCACGGCAATGAAGCGAGATTCACGTAACGACCCGTCCCGAATTCGGCCGCCCCGAGGTTAGAATCATTCAAATCGTGGACACTAGAGTCTGTCGATGGATGACTCAATTTTAAAAGGCTGCACTGTCTGAAATAACTTGATAAAACAAAATATACGAAGAAACGAGTTTTTAAGAAAATAATCCATTGTGGTATTTTCTAACCACACAACACCACCATATATACAACCTGACAAAGTATAAAATGACAACACTCTGATTGAAATCCCAAAATAGAAATATACATCGAACAACAACAAAACGCGGAAGAGGGCGCGAGGATCTCTGACGCTCGTCTTTCACTACGCGCTGGCCCCAATCACACAAACGAATCGAGAAGCGTTGATGCACAACACATGAACTGGCACAAATAAAAATGCCCATGCTTGAATAGAGGTGTAAAGCGCAAAACTTAATGAATATATATCTCAAGAGTGGACATTAACCAGCATCTCGATTAATGTAATTTAAAATCATTAGTTAAATAGGATAGAGAAGTCAAAATGTTATACAATGTATGACCATAACTATAAAAAATCATCCGTGCAATCATTGTCAAAATGCATAATTTATAGGCTGTCTGACTAGATACTTAAAATATTCCCGAATAAAGGACATTCCACAAAATAATCATGCATTTCCCAACTTGGCTGACAACAATTCTATCATTCGACATGGTAAGACTTTTGACTATACCACTAGACACTTGTAGCTACAACTCAATGCGTCTTAAACAAGCGAGTCGACTCAATCGACTCATGTCGGCTTCGTATCGACTCACTTATCAACTCATATCCGGTTTTCTACAACTAATGCGCGTACAATCGGCTTCGGCACAGAGGAGAAACTTATGCCCATTAGAGCATAAGCTATCACCGAATGTGCCCAGTGCAGAAGCAAATACACCTCCTTATACGAAGTATAAAATTACATACGATAATACAACTCACATATATCATATTTCAGCAACATACGGTAGTATAAAATGTAACCGCCGAGATAGTACAAGCTCGCGTATCAACGACTCCTCCTTGACTCAAATGCTTATGCGATTCAACCAACAAGACACCCTAAACACCAAAATGACCAAAACAGCCCTGGAAATCAACTCATCTTAATTCGACCCAACTCAACTCAAAACACCTATGAATCCCATAAGACAACACATACAACTCAAGTACTCAATCGACATAGCATGCTCAAACAATCAACACAAAAATATATAAATAAACATGCTCATAATTTTTATCAAATGTAACACATTCACGAAAAGTAAATTAATCTACACCCGTGAGATAAATACTCACC
Organism: Lithospermum erythrorhizon; assembly: GCA_019722365.1. Classification (NCBI taxonomy): domain Eukaryota; kingdom Viridiplantae; phylum Streptophyta; class Magnoliopsida; order Boraginales; family Boraginaceae; genus Lithospermum; species Lithospermum erythrorhizon. The sequence continues at coordinate 1,298,237 of JADFUC010002295.1, forward strand.
TTGGCTAACAACGTAATATCGCCTCGCCTAATAATTAGTCAAGTGCCATTTCCAACTCCGTACCCTAATAAAACTTAGAAAATATAATTACTCACTAAATCCTTATCCGTTTAGTTTTTAACTATCCAGCAATTATAGTAAATGACCCTAACCACTCTAGGTGATAATGTTACTACGCGTTTAAGCGGCCAATAAAACAACAAAATTCCAACCACCCCAGATCGTACAATCAAATCGACCCCTCACTTACCCCGATTCCGACACTTTTAAACAACTTCTAATCAATCCAACAATCGATTCTGACCAATTAATCTAATATAATCAACCTTAAATTTAAAACCCCAATTACCACTCACTTACAAAAAGCCTAACTCATATGTATCTTATTAATTTCAAAACATCGAGCATATTCCAAAACAACTATATTAGATACAGAAGCTTATCATATACAATTTTAAAAGAAATTTAGAAAAAGGTCAGCTTAAGTCGCTACTTGAAACTCAACACATTTCAACCCCACAAATGGAGATTATAATCACCTCGAATCCATGAAGATTCCCTAAACCTAGAGGATACTTCTATACCATTTACAGCTTTCAAAATTCAAAACCAAAATTGCGACTCTCTCTTAAAACTTAAATAATGGCAGCTTCAAAACTTTCTTACCTTGATGTAGGGAATGATGAGGGGAAGATGAAAATCAACGTATTCTAGAGCCACAAAGAATTGGAAGAAATGAAAGAAAAAATTTCCAAGGGGAGGGGGGTGGGGCTGGGCTCGGCTTGAACCAAGGGAAATGGGTCCTGGTGAATTAACTTTGTGGATGAGGACAAAGATGTGGTTGGTGAGATATTTAATGAATGGCTTAAGAATCGCTTGGTTTCGGTTAATTTCTCACTTTTCCGTACTTAAATCCGTGAAACGATTTCGTCTTCGATATTCGAGCATATATTACTACTCATCTATTACTTTCGTCTGGAAATATATGCGTGATGTGCTATTCGAAAATTATTGATGTCAACTCCGGGTCCACCGCGATAATTTTTTTTTAAATAACAGGTTGTTTAATTTCATTTGAACCATAGTTATTTAAATACTTACAACCCGATTGAGAGATCTGCGTTAGAAGTATGGTGAAGCATCGATCCATGTAATCTTTTATTTAGTATAATGAACTTGATAACTCTCCTTCGGATTGTGATTTTATATAATACATACAATAAAAACTGTTCATATTAGTTATATAAAACTAGTAGTTCTTTGGTAATTATCATATGCAATAGTTCAACGATATTGACAATTAACTGATTAACAATTGAAAAAAACAACCATTAAATTGACAATTAAAATATAGTTCATCACCATAGAAAATAGGACAATCTTCAAACAAGAAACAAAAATACAATAACTTACATCAGACTTTCAACAAACTTATCAAAGGCTTGTTTCAAATAAGAAAATGAATTGTTCCAAACTTGTGACTACTAATTTGAAGAACATTGATCTATCTCCCCGATCATAGCTAACCCACCCTCGGCGTATTTCTTTTAGTCTTATCCTTTAATATCATCATTGCTCTAAACTTTACTCTTTGAAAAAATGGCTGGTACATAATAGAAAGGATCTCAGGAGGTAGACACATGTCATCCAAGACTTCATGACATTATTTGATAAGTGGAATCTCAAAATTGACGGAGTTTAGTATAGCTATTCAAAGGCGCTGTTAAGCCTGATGCTCAGAGAGTTCATCCTGTTGTTTTACTGTAGCTAAAATGATTTGATTTCTTTATTCTTTAAGTGCTTAGCATTGGTTGGCCTTCTATGGAGAAAATTAAGTATGAATAAAAAAGCTAACTACGAATTACAACACATCAAAAGTATCTGAAATACATTCACGTATGACAAAAAAATACTTATAAAGATACGCGCGGATGTTCTCGAACTTCTCTCGCGATTCCTCATGAAGTCCTTAGCCACGTCAAGGTAATGCCTCCCGATTGATCTACTTAAGAGATAAAGTCTCACGATTGGACTTGCTAGAATCTCCGAATAATTGGATGAGAATTTGAGTAAAAAACTTGACACAAATTCTAGAGAGAAGAGAAGAGGGGGGCGGCGGCACTTTTTGGGGAAGGGATGAAAATGAAAACTTGGGTTTTCTATTTTCATCTCTTTCCTTATATAGCCCCCTTTTGTTTTAATAGAATAGCTCGGCTAGTTTGATAAAATAAGATTAACTTCGTTAAGCCCGCCAACTAACCTTTAATTGGCTAGCCAAAGTAACTTAACAAGTTTTCAATGAACTTCCACTGATTAGCGCTTCAATTGAACTAACAAGTTAATTGATTAGGCATAATTTGAATTTACATTGCTCGATGTAAACACTCGATTGGGTATCTCGTTGATTTCAATCAACTCCCAATTTAGCAATCGTGATTTAATTCCATACATGGAATATAACTCAACGTATCATTGTATGTGTGTGACCTTCTGGGCTTAGATAATATTAGCCGTATAATAATATAATTGACCATTATAATTATTATATCGGTTATGCATGAGATCCCAATAATGCGGCATAACCCATGATATTATAAAAGTAAATTCCATTTTAGTAATTTACAATTACTATTTATTAATTTTACATAGTTTTTGAGTAATCTCATTTTAACTAAAACTGTGGTAGTTATTACAACAATTGTCATAGCAGGACATGATATAATCAAAATACTCGATTTCCGTGGCTCCCATTGCCCTTAGGCGATTAATTTACAATTCATTTTATCATCAAGTCTCTAGTCATAGGCTAAACCATAAATTGTGTCGCCGGAAACACACGACTTTCTTTACTCATTTGGTAGATCGGTACTATGGCGTCACATAAACCAATCGGGTCTGATGCACCGTTGCAGGAGGCCTTAGATACATCTTGTATATCAGAATGGATTAATCCCGCTTATAATATATCAACACCTCTTGCTATACTTCTTTTGTAATCATGATATATGCGTTATAGTCCTGCTTTAGGCGGGCGTTAGACATAGTCCAAAACTTACGCAACTCATATAACATAAAATTGTCACATGAAGTCTAAATTGTTAAGCAACGAGTTCTAGCGACATCATAGGGACAGATATTATACATATCTTCTGTGATTTTGAGGCCATTCAACTCCTCGATTATGCAGCGATAGCCACGTATGATTGATCAATCTTGCGAGCTCTTACGATCCAGAGAATTGATCATCAATCAACTATGTTGGTCGTGAATGCTTGTCGCCCCGGTATCGGCATCCGACCAAAGGCGAATGGATATCCTACCTTCCTAGACTTGAATAGGTTCTCTTGTCGACAACTTCCGGGTTGTCCTCTGCGAGGGTGTATGGTAGCCGGAGGCTTGTTTTCCTTCAGAAACATGTATATGTAAATTAAGACATATAAGCGCGGGCATGGGCAAAACAAATTGTTATATAAGATGCCATAATATTCAATTATTGTTCATATATATGAATAATCGCTAGCTCAGCTGAATCAGCATTTTCACGCGTTTATGCAGGACCAATGTTCGACTGCGTATTCCAATATGCTTTGCAGAGGCGTTAGTTTGGCAGTAAAGGGTAGAGTTATACCGACCTATTGCTTGGAACTACTCGAGGCTTTCTGTTGTACCATATTGTGGGTTGATGAGTGACATTGGTGTACCGATGCACATCCAACATTCATCTCACCATGTACCAATAATGCGTCTTATGTTCTTTGGAATGCGTTTCGCTCTGATCAAGGCGAGGTTTTTCCTAGATTAGCTTGAGCGTGCTAGTAGCGGTGGTACATAGAACTTATCAGTCGTGTGCACTACATGGTGTACATGATGGACCCTACAGCCGAAGCATAATGTAAGTCCTTCATCTTGTCCATCTCAGCATTCATGGTGGGATTATGACTTGCTGAGTTGAACTCCACGTCTCATGGGGAGATGACTTTTCTTGGAATCATTCATTTTGAACCTTTAAACATATATAAGTGTTCTCTGAGGTTAAATCATTATTTGGCTCGATCTGGAATGATTTAAGATTCCCAGGGGATATTATTTAAAACTTTTCAACAGATCCTTGGCGTTGAGAAACATCCATGCAACCAAACATGTTAAGTACACTTTGTTCCAATGATTGTATGTTATGAGCACATCGATGACATAGGTGTTATATGTATAACTCCAGCCGCTTTTTGTTTTATATAAGATTCTTATTGCTTTTGATGATCAAAAATCTTTGATTGCCCCATTAAAGGCAGAGGTTCCAACTACGGGATGCTTCCTTGGGACCTGAAACGGACCTCTGCCTTTGAAACCTTTCTTGGGTCCTTTGGGACATGTAAAGACGGGAGGTTAGCGTCTTCCTCGAGGTTTCCATTGAAGCGGTCTTTATATCCATTGCCGTATTTCATAGTCATAAAATGTGTAATGACTAAGATTATCTGGAATGGACTTACGCAGCCCTTTGGTGAATAGGTTTCATCATGAGTCGATTTCATGAATTTGCTTGAAACCTTTAGCCACGAAACCTAACTTTGAAAACATGGGCGTTCCCTTCTTTGTCATGTTTCTTTGCTTAAATACATTTACACTCGATGGAATGAACCTGCATTAGATGCATCCCCAACGAGACCAAACCTTATTTTGTTACGTCGAATCCATCTCGGACTTCGCGGCTGCTCGGCCATTTATCCAACGTCTTTGCAATAAATTCCTCCTCGTAAGTAGGCTCAAATCACTTTAATCATGAAAACTACCATACGGCGATGCAGTTTCTGGCGATCTCTATTGGATCTCACAGGGTTTGCTCATATGCGATCTCCTATGGATCAAGAATTAGATTTTCTATGTATGAAGAGGCACTAATTCTTGTGTTGCTCGATGTACATACCACCTTAAATTGTGATGGCCGGTGAGCTTAAATGCTTTGAGTTTCACCAGTATAAAGACACCTTCGCTCCTAGCCATACGGGCGGATATTCATTTCAAGGAATGCTCTGATCTAGCAACAAAAATTTTATTTCGTGCTTGAGGTAGAAATAGTAACCCAATGGACGGCATATATATAATGCTACGATGCAATTTTTATCGAGGAGAAAATGTACATTATCTGTATCCATATTATAAATAAGTCAACGTCCCAGACAAGTGTGTGAAAATTTTGAATGCAGACTGAATATCCCATTATGCCTTACCTTAATACCTGTATTTTCTGTTTAATTTTTTCTTCCTTGGATGTCTTCATTCGTTTTAATTTCTTACTGCCAAAATTCTTTTTGGTTCGTCTACGACCACCTTGTTACGTGAAAATTTTAATATAATTTGATCTGCCTTTCAGGTTCAATGTGGTTTGGGTCGAACGGGGTATCTTTGGGCCCATGAAGCCTATGGCATATACCTAGACATAATGACTCTTGCAAAGCCTCTTGCAGGAGGTCTACCCATTGGTGCTGTGCTGGTGAAGAAAATGGTTTGATGCTATTGAGTTTGGAGATCATGGTAGTACATTCGCTGGTAGCCCTCTCGTATGCCATGCTGCAACTGCTACTTTAGACAAAATTTCGGAACCAAGTTTTCTGGCTAGTGTCTCTAAGAAGGGTAAATACTTCAAAGAAATGTTAGTGCAGAAGCTTGGGAGCAATAAACACGTCAAGGACATTCGCGGTGCAGGGCTAATAATTGGAATAGAGCTGGAAGTTTCTGCTTCATCACTTGTGGACAAGTGCTGGAAATCTGGTCTTCTTGTTCTTACTGCTGAAAAAGGTAACGTTGTTAGGCTTGTCCCACCATTGATAATTACAGAACTTGCTAGTGCAACTGAAATCTTAGTTTCGTGTATGTCTATACTGGAGGACGTCAACTCGACTTAGATGCTAACTCAAGGATACTGCACCTCTTGTATCTGTTGTATGATTGTGTCCTTTGGCATTGCAAATGTCTTGAATGTGTAATTTATATAAAAAGATAATTGTTTTTTGTCTTATCGAATAAGAGGTAATTTTACGCCGTTCTTTATGATTGCTAATTTAGAAAATGATTAGTTTTTTAAAAGAAAACTTTCGAATGTGTGTAGAGATTTTTTTTTTAAATTTGCACAGCAACAGATGAATTGACAAAGAAGAAGCCAGTGCCATCCAAAAAGTCAAAGAAACAATTTTGAATAACAAAAATTAATTTGGAATAGGGCAAGAGTGAATGCATTGGTAATCCTCTACAAGAAACTTAGGCAGAATATATAGGATATGCAATAGTAGCAAGATAGTTCATGAAGAAAATGAACCAATTACTCTACCCAAAGATTGCAACATTTGTAGCAACTTGCTTTTCCAAGAAACCATAGAACTTGGCAAAGAAATCTTCACTGACACACTACAAATGTAACATCTCACATCATAAAGATATCATCATAACATAATTTTACCATGTTGAGTTTCAATTTGTGGGATCTTCCTTCTTTCTCTCTCTGAATCTAACTCAAAACCCCATGTAGCAAAATTGTCTTCATAATACCAAAAGTAGCAAAATTGTCTTCATAATACCAAAACATTATATGATCTCTCGGTCCAAAGAGTGCGCACAAGCAAAGTTTCAAGATACCAAATGAGGTTATATAGCCCCCTCAACTTTAAAAATTCATAATATACTCTAACGATAATAGTTATTCTATAATTCTATTTTATAAAATATAATAATTGATCAATTAAACAATATAGCAAATATCCAATTAACAATTAATTTAAAATTTTCGATCCCCTTCCTTGACATTGATCCAAAATTTGGTATACTCTAATGATAATAGTTATTCTATGGACAAATTTCTATTTCTTGGAACAATTATCAATGAAAATATTCCTCCTGTAGCAGGTTTTTACTAGTAGAAGGGCGATGCGTTCATGTAGTAATTTTTTATTTACCACATTAGATTTTATTTGTTATAATTATCAAATGTAACATAAAATTAGATAGCATAACTTGTATATACTCAGGAAGTATCATCTTATTCGACACATAACCGGCCAGGAGATGTTAAGGATGTGTAAAGAGTTCAACCGATGATAATGTAGATAAGCCATGCAGCCATGACCTCAAAGCAAGCATGATAAGCACATGAATAGTCTTGGTCTTAAGAAGGGACATGGCAGGTAGTGCTAGTCTTAGTGGGAGGTAGTTTTCTTTATATATATCATAAATGATTTGTAAGACAATGATTAGATTTTAAGCTTCAAGTTCAATAAAATATATCATTTTCTTTTTTAAAAGCGTATATATATATATATATAATGCTGTATGTATCATCATTACTACTTAGTAACGAAAATGATTTCCATTTGCAATATAAGTTTTTTAGAGAGGTCTTTGGAGTTAAGCAACTTCAAGCAGAAATTTCCAATACATCAAAGAAGCTTTAGAAAATGACGATATTGTGGTCCACACAATCGGTATTCACTATTTGGAATCGCGTACCCTTTGGTGTATATGTTGATTGTCGATCCGTTTCTTAGATCGAAGGGAGAATGAACTCACAGTCAATCACGTAGGTATACGATTGTGAAATGGTTTCAAGCACATATCTTGGACATTGATTGACATGAACTTAGAGATTGTATCTATCTATGTGTCACAGTTTCTCCATAGAACTTATGTTAAGTAGATTTTCGCGTGACTTTGGTTTCACTTTATAGGGCCGCGTGCTTTGACCTGTCTAAACTTAACTTTCGTAGCAAGGAAGATTATAAATGACTTGAGTTACATATACTACAAGTATACAAGTATACAAGTATAGTTGTGAGATTTTGTACACAAGATTGAATTTGTACAACCAGATATAACGGTTTAAATTTCCAGGCCTCTTGGAGAGCGTGGTGATTTGTTAGCTGACACCGGTCTTATCACGTGCTCAGCGTCACTTACGTACCACCAAGAAAAGTACAGATGCAAGAGTTTGGTGACACCAATCTTACCATAGCTTGACTGTTGGAAATCGCGTACGAGAGATCGTTTTCAGATGTAATCGATTAGTAAGTAATCTTTTTACAAATAATCGTCCAAGAGCAAGTGGAAGTGTTGTAAATATGAGATGTTAAAATCTCATAATATATATGCCCGTTGAAAAATTAGATTGTATAACCGATTATTACATTTAATAACAATAATTATAAGTTCAGATATATGTTCGATTGTTAGACAATTGACATATTAGATAACTCGATTGAATTTAGGGGTTATGATGGCTTACTAGAGTCCGCTCATAATCTATATATTAATATGATATTCGGTTAACATAAATTAATATATTTCTATTTTCGATCGAGCCTAAGAGGTCACACACAACAACGAAATCGAATTATAATACGATTATAACTTCCGGGGTTTAAAATGGCCTTGTAAAATGTTGGGCAAAATTCCAATTGTTGAAACTTACGCGGGCGCATACCGAGGAAAAAGGAGAAAAATCTTCCCTACTTCCTTAGGCGCACAAAGATATAGAGTCCGGAACCTTTCCTTAAGCTCCTAAATTGTAGAGTTTATTGATAGGGTTTCTAGAATGTTCGCACCTTCGTAAGGGATAGACATTCTAGAACATTCCACCACCCTTATATATATGCCATCTTTTGCATGAAAATATTTGCTCATTCATTGTGATCTTTTGTGAAAGCAGAAAGATAAAAGTCTATCTCTTTCCCCCTTGGTCGAGTAGTAGGCATAAAATTCCCATTGGAATTTTTGGCGTCTTCATGATTCCCCAATATTTTAAGGGAGTTACAGTAGAAGCTCACGAGGAGGGGTTTGTTAAGCTCGTTTGTGTGGAATATTCTTAGAGACAATCTACGTTGCTTGTTGAGTCTCCTCAAACATATTCATTGCATGATCACGACGAAAGGTCTGGCGCTCGTATTTTATTATTTTTATTATATTAGTAGAATTCTGGTTACGACTTTTATAATTCTTATTTTAATCCGTAAAAACCCAACAAGTAGTTCTACATAATAATAATATTCTCTCCGTCCCAATTTATTTGATCATGAAGGTAAAAAGTACTTTATGAAGGGCTTGATTAATATTACTAATATACCCTAAAAAATTACTTTATCAAAAAATAATTTAATGAATCATGAAAACAAAAAGTACTTTATTAAGGCTTAAAAATGAAAAGATCAAGATAAAATTACATTAAATTAAGTATATGATCAGAAATGCAAAGAAGGAAATGAGAAATTTTGCTTTCATGATCAAGTAAAATTGGAGACGGATAGAGTAGTAATAAATAATAATAATAATAATACTTCTACAAAAATATATGATTATTTAACTAACACCTATAATAATAATAATAATAATAATAACAACAATAGTTCTATATAAAACATATTATTTTTTTATTATGCCAGAGTATTAAAAGATTTGAGAAAGTAACATACAATGAAAATCGTATTATTGATGAAAGAAGTAATAAAATTAATAATATATAATATATATAAAGGCATATTCTTGTGAATTGATTCATAGAAAATTATAAAGTACAAAAATTGAACAAAAATAATTATGTTATTCAATGTATATATTTGAATCATTAAACATGCACTTGATATAAATAAACAAAGTTAATTAAAATGTGGGATGCACGACAATTATAACGTATATATATGTCAATATATATCATGTATTATCCTCGAGCACGTCTGGCATTATGCTTTACGTCAAATTCAGCTTCCAATTGATAATGCTACATGTATGCAGTATAAAGTATGATGGTACTTAATACTAAACTCCGTTTTTATTTGATGTTTTCGTATAACTTTGACCATTAATTATTAATTATTTATTATTTTAATAAATATAAAAGTTATGTCAATACATTCATCTTTGAAAATAGTTTCATACTATTATTTTCTTATAATTTTTGAACATATAGTTTAATAATAATTGATAGTCAAAATTCCACCTCGATATACGAAAACGTCAAATAAAAAAAAAATGGAGAGGAAATAATATTTAATTTAATAGAGCTCACAACTTTAAATTTTTTAGATAGAAGAGGGTAAATTTAGTAAATAATAGCATGAAAAGTGAAGAAAGCAATGCTTTATTAAATACTTTTTATATATGTTAGTGATTAATTTTAAATTTATTATATATTTCAAATAAATATTTAATTATTCATAATAAATTAATATTTACATTGGATTGCTTAATTTACATAAGACACAATTAACTTTAATAAAATCATATTAGTATGATTAAATGAAATACAATAAGTCGATGAATGATACGACAAAACAATAAATCAATGATTAATTGGCGCATCTACACCAAATTTTTGAAGTAAAATAGTAAAATTATCAATAGTGTGCAAATAATCCTTAATTATTGATTGTTTTCATATCTATAAATTTTGAATTACGATATCTGAAGTTAATTTAGATTTCTAATCTTGAAACCGATTTACATCGAATCAGCGCCAAAACCAAATTGAGAGATAAAATCAAATAGCACGAACCGATAAAAATCGAAATTCGTGTAAAAACCACACCAAATCACAACGATGGCAATCCCTGAAGAGAATTAAGATAAATATTCTCCCTAGCAAGTATACCCTATGCGACTGTAGTGTCATTATTCCTACATTACTTGCCAATCTAAACAAATTGCAATGTCTCAGCTCTCAATATGGACTTCCCTACGTAAAAGGTCCTATAAGGCTATAATCAACAGGTTACATATCCTTTGTCCATAAATTCACATGGTCCTGTCTCTTCGGCAAAGCTACTATATCATCCATACTATATATTTATATATATATACTAGTAAAATATTACCCAAATAAATATTTATATTTTAAAATATTCAAATTGAAATAATAATAATAAAATAATTAACTATTTACGTAAATTTATAAATTATACTTTTGATTTATATTATAATTCATTTTGTTCATAGTTATATGATCCTTTATAATTTTTTAATAATAGATTTAAAAGATTTTATTATCATACTATTCTTCATTTTCAAAGTTTAATAAAAGAATGCACATTATGTAATTTTATTTATTGTTAGAAAATATCATTTTTCTCTTTCAATAAAAAAATATACCTTATCTTATTTCATTTATTGTTAGAAAACATCACTTCTCAATTGATTATTAGTATAAATTATTCATAGTTCCACTATTTAATTCTATTTTATGTATTCATTTTAACATATTTTCATTGATGATTATCTCAATAGTATTTGCACAAAACTGAATAATATCAAGATTTTTTTTTAATGAAATTCTCTCAATTATTTTAGTAAACAAAACAACCAAAAGAGGCCATACATCGGATGTCTTTTGTTAGAATGGCAAATACTCCAAATAGATTATATTGAAAATCAATGAAATAAAAATGACATACCTCTTTTAAAAACTATATCTTGTGTAATAATTTTTTTTAAAAAAAATTAAACCTCAATAGTATATATGTGATTAATATTACTTAATATGAAAACTTTTAAAATTTTGACATAAATAACAACTTTAATATAAAAGGTCATAAGAAGTCATTCAAATAGAAGCTTAGAATGGTATCGATTTGTACATCGAATGTTCATCAATAAAGTGGATTATATACATACAATATAAATATTAAATGCGCGTATTTTTTTAGGCCAATAATGCTCGATCGATATATAAAAGCTAATATAAAGTATTACATTATGACAATATAATCTTATTTAGTTTTACTAATTACTAATCAATATTAAATAGTGAAGATTAAATTTTTTCATTTCACTTTCCATACATATTGAATTCAGCTGCTAATTGTGCCTCGATAATTTATAGATAAATATATTTTATTTAAAAGCAAAACTAATGTTATATATATTATAATAAAAAAAATAAATTTCTAAAATAAATATCCAAATCTATTACTCATCAAATCTTTAAATGATTAATAAATAGTTTGATTTAAGTGCTCAAAATTGGCAAACTTTACCCCTTTATCGATAAACATAATTTTGATTTAAAATAAAATTTAATGTCAATATTAAAAGTAATTTGACACTATTATTGATACGATAATTTTTCACCAAATATTGTACTTGAAATAAAAATATTTGAATTTAACATTTAATATGTACAAAATCTAAATTTAAGCATTGACAGTCTATTGGGGATGGAGGGAGTATTAGATATGTATCTTGACACCTTTTTTATTTTAATTGTTGAAATGTAATACAAAATATCACATAATTTAGATATATATTCTTCAATAGTAATTTTTTGGTTTAGAAAAGTATTTTTTAATTTATAATTAATAAATATCATACAATAAAATTTAGTATGAGTAGACTAATTCATTGCATTAAAATGGAATTTACTTATTGTTATGATAAAATTAAAAAAATCTAAGGCAATATTATATCAAACATTTTTATCTGTTGGTGAAGATGTTGAATATTTTTTATATAATTGGACGAAAATATTGATAATGAACATATTGGTAATTAACATACATATGAAAATGGTAAAACTATTACATACATTATAAGAGAGTAGATAACTCCAACTATGTTTGAATTGTTATAGATTTTTTAGGAAAAAATTTAGGAAACATTATTATTGAATTGTTATAGGGTCATTTTAAAATTTTATTAGAAACATATGTTTGAACCCGATAAAACATATTATAATAAGGGTAATATAATCTTTCATAAAATCGCCGTCGTAATCGCGTTTGATTTTTTAAGTAGTCTCCGATGCGTGACTTAAAAGCATTAAATATACTACAATTTACACTTGCTTAAAAATTATAAAAGTTGATATTTTAAAATATATATTGAAACGAATCTAACAAGATTTCACATGACTATATTATTTATTATCGGTTAATGAGAATTCATGGTCAAAGTTTTTCAAAGTTTGACCCGAAAAATTAAAATGTGATTATGATTTAGGGATGTAGGGAGTAATTAATAGTGTGAACGGAAAGAAATACAACTCACACTTTTATAAGTAGGAGGATAATCTCTCCAATTCAAAATAATTACTTCCTCCATCCCAATTTATATGATCATTTTTTCAAAATAAAAATTTTAAAATTAATTTCACTTTATTAGTTTAAATTTATGAAGGAAAAATAAAGTGATGTGAAATGAAGGTAAAAATAATTACATTATGATATCATGACTACTATTTCGTATATCATGAAGTAATTCTAGCATTGAAATTGAAATTAACAAAGAGAGTGTTGAAGGGAGTTAAAATATTTCATACTAGTTTTCTTCCTATCGATGCCAATCATATTTTGTTTTTGGATAGAATATTAAATGGTTAATCCTATTTCCAAAATAAAAATGTACAAGTACTTTGTATCTTATACACTTTTTAGGTTATTCATATTTAAAAAATATATATTTCCGTATTAAATTAATTCCACATTACCATAATTCCATAAATACACCAAAAGGTCCCTTTGTACTACACACCCAAAGATTACAGTCAATTTTTGCATAGTATTGAAGATGACAAATGTTAAACCCAAGATTTTCTACCTCACCACATTGAGAAATCTAACGTAGGATTACGCAAACAATCCATGATTGATGTGATCAGAACCCTTGATTTATTCAAAACAATTGACATAATTAATCTGAAGAACACCATTAGTTCATCACAACTCAGGAAGCCACTCTCTTGTCTAATGGTTCTTGTTAAGCTCCGTTTGGTTATTCATACACATCTCGCAACAAATAAAAATTTCCTTCGGATAAAAGAAGTAATCATGGCCCATCAAAACCATTCAGTCAAACAAATAATTAAACAGACAATCTTTTCAAGTATTGATACTGACGCTTTGCCTCTACAAGGCACGTAATTGAGATGTTCAAACGTTATTTAGATCACTAAATAAATTCAAGTCCAGACCTATCATTTCCTATATCATCCTAATTTCAATTTCTAATCAAATTGCCCACAGCTACACTCTATTTTAATCCCTCTAGTCTAGCTAGCTAAGTGATACTGTATAATATTCCTTTCGTGTCAATTTATTTAATCGTTTAGAATAAAATTATTTTATTAAAAAAATTATTGATTATATAATTTTTAAGAAGAGAGAAAAGATATCAACCAATATAAAAAAGAATATTAGGAGACAATACAAACTTAAATGTAAAAAATTACATTGGTAAATGGAACGATCACTTATAATGAAAAGAAAGAGGTTTTCTTGAGCGATTAATGGGTTCGTTTCACAGAGTACAACCTAGCACATTTGAAGTTTATGGTATTCTAATATTATTTTCCTTAGTGATATACTTTTCATAAAAGGTATTACTGTTAATAATTTTTTTAATAAAATATTTTATTTTAAACGTCGAAATAAATGAGGCGAATGTATAAACTTCTTGATAGCATTAAATAGATAACAAAGCTATACAGACCTATGAAGTATATCCCTTCTGCCAAGGAAGGACGAGCATATAAAATATTGTACATGACGTACTGTAGTCTTGTCGACAATGACACCAAAATCTATACTTTGCTACAAAACCCAATATTTATCCACCTCACGTAAATTTAATAATTACTCAATACTAATTAAATATTCATTTCCATTCAGTATATAAACTTTGAGACTCTGTGTTCTATCACACAACCCATGAACATTTTGTCCCTCTTCCAACATTATTACGGAGTATTTGCTTTCTTTAACAAACTATGAGCAAAAGTTCTGATTTTCAAACCATCCCTTTCTTTCCCAAACAAGTAATGAATCAACTAACTGAAACATCAGACTCTTTCCAACAACTTATTATGCCTTATTATCAATTCAATTATTCTGAACCAAACTTGACCACTTTATTACCTTTCTCACAAGTTTCAACCCCACAGTTTTTATGGGATTTTTTCCCACTTCAACACAAGCAAGAAAACCCTGTTTTTCGTGAAGAATTTGAAGATCAAAATCAAGAAAAAAATAACAAACTTTTATGTGGTTTCTGCCCACTTCAACAAAAGCTTCAAAACCCTGTTTTTATTGAAGAATTTGATGGTCAAAATCATGAAAAAAACCCTATTGTCCTTGAAGGCATAGCTGCTGTTGTTGGTGAAAAAGTCCTGTTTGGAAGTCAAAATGATAGAAGTCATGAAAATAATATTGAAACTTCTAAAGGAAAAGACGGTTTTATTATTGATGAGAAACCAAGAAAAATATTACCTACCCAAAAGAGGAACACTACTACTACTGAAATTCCTGTTGAAAAAGCTTATAGAGGAGTGAGGAGAAGGCCATGGGGGAGGTGGTCAGCTGAGATACGTGACCGTATAGGGCGGTGCCGCCACTGGCTTGGCACTTTCGACACGGCGGAGGAGGCGGCGCGTACTTATGATGCGGCGGCAAGAAGGCTGAGAGGTTCCAAAGCTAGAACAAATTTCCAAATTCCTTCAGTTTTTCCTCTGCCTAATAATAATAATAATCATATTTGTCCCACATCTTCCTCATCTTCTTCAAGTGAAGTCAAAGCTAAGAAGTTGAGGAAGACTAATCAAAGGAGTAAAATGAAGTGTGATGTGGTTACTTCAGCTGATCAGCTTTTTAGCTCTTACCCTATAATTGTGAATGAAACCAAGGAAAGTGAGGGTCTTGAGTTTGATCTGAAGTTGGGTGGTTCTTTTGATAAGTCAACAAGGAGAGGGGCTTCTTTAGTTTGACTTAATGTGTTATTGAATAATGATTGGATATTATTGTAGCAGTACTATATATGGTAACAGTTTATTATTGACTAGGTTAAGTGATGTTAGAAGGTCAAGCTAGGCTTTAGATCTTTTGAGAAACTTTGTATGTTCGAGGTCATAAGCTTGGATAGTTCTGGTTAAGTATATCTTTGGTGATGCATGTTACATGCATTTTTATTTGCTAAAGGTTATGTTGTTTAATTGTTATTAAGTGACATATTGTGGCACTTTGATGAATCTTGGTAAATTTGATCTAGAATGGAGTATGAATGATGTTACTATGGTTCTTTCAATTTGCAAGTTTTAAGATGTTACATGCATGTTACCTGTCTTATTACTGTTTGACTACGGTTCATCATTTCAATTTGCAAAGTGTGTGAAGCTCATCTTTAATAAAAGTACTCTTAGAGATCGCAATGCAGGATTTCATGGAGAAATAATTCGTGGCCTCTTAGAGATCCTGTCACAGAGTTTCATGGAGAAATAATTTCATGGAGGGACGTAAATCACGGATGTCTTACTCCAGTGATGGGGGGGATGAGAACTACCGATTTAAGCTGACGATACGAAGTTTTCAGCCGAAACTACGTAATTTGAACCTGCCAGTATGAAGTTAGCGTCTTTGGCATTCGCGATCTCCCCTTTACAAGTTTAGTCTTTTATGGTAAGTTTTGAGCTCCTTTACAAGTTTAGTTTTTATGGTATTTTTTGAGCTTAGATATATTGAATGAATGAAATCAAAATCAACTTAGAAAGACATCCATGGGATTGTTGTGTTGGTATAATCTTCTTCTCATGCTTCTTGCTTGTCTTCGTATATAGTCAACTAATTTCCTTAATAAAGCATTAGTTGACTAGAGTTCCAACTAATTAACAAGACTAGTTAGTCGATTCCATTAAAACATTAGTGCTAGATAGCGATGCAAAAAGTTTTTTGAGGCTTGCTGAGTAGTCATCTTTTATTTGAACTTTTTTTTTATATGAGTGTAGTGGGTTAATATGGTTTGTAAAGTGCAGTTCGATATATCTGGCGGCGGAGGTGTAGTTGGTCCGCGTGGTGCACGAGAGAGAAAGTGCGGCAGCGTGGTGACCCTGTGAACTTATTTCCAGAGCGATCAATTAGTATGTGGAGTATTTAAGAGGGATGTAGTAAATATGTACTAGACAAAGTGGTATTACGCTTTAATAGGTAGACCGAAGTGTATCCATAGGGGATTTGAAAAGACCCCCTACCTACCAAGTTGTTGAGGAGATGACAAGTGTCTCTTAGGATGATCTCCCAGGCACTGAAACTGTCCTGTCTGGTTGGTTGGAGGAAAAAGGGCGGTTGAAGACCCAAAGCCAAAAACGGCTCATTTTCATTTCTTCTCCTCCTTTTCCATTTCCATTTAAAGCGAGCCGGCGAAACTCCCGTCCACTTCCCGTTTCTACCATTTCTCGGCCGGTGCTGCTTCCAGCGACATCCCTTCACTGGCTCCTCACGTAGTCGTAACTTTCTCCACTACTCTTCCGAAACCTCCTCGCTTCGAGAGACAAAGTGGTCTCGACCGCTCCGTCGAGATTTGAGGGTTACGAAATTTCCGCTGGGGGAATCGTGGTGTCAGGGGGGCCGCTTCTCGGGAAAGATCACTTAACTTTTAAGCACAGCGCCACTACGGTGGTGGGCATTTGTTCTATTTAGAGGGGAGGTTATGAGTTGGTCAAAAGATTATCCCTTCTTAATGCTTGATTGTAAATGCGAGGGTGTTTCCTTCCAGTTGGCCGGTTAATTCCCCAAAAATTTGTCTCTTTGGAGTTTGATTTGTTATTTTTTGAGAGGTCTCTTCGAGGTGATTTGTCCCAAAAAGGTTGTCCCTTTTGTCTGTCGATTTTGAAGCTCTTCGTTTCGATCGCAGCGTGTCTTTAAAATCGAGGTTGATTTGTCCTCTGTCCCGGCGAACCAAGAATACATAGCGGAATTGCAAACAACCGTTAAATGCGAGGAATTAAACTCTCCCAGAAGGTGTCTTACAACTATTTTAATAACCTATCCAAAGGGTTTTGAACTTCGCTAACACGAGGCTTTCATTATGATAGGGGATTGCCTCCGCTTGCGAAGCTATTCACGCCACCAAGGAAAGCCTCACAAAAAAGAAGAAGAAGAGGACTCTAGTGAAGGGAGCAAATCTCCATGCCCCCAAGGATAAGCCTGCTCGCTCCAAGGGCAAAGATAAACAAGGTAGGACCCTATTATTATAAGGAAGTCCGTCCCCGTAGAAGTAGAACAATCCGACTTAAACCACCTTAGGGAGTATTTCTCTATCCCTTCCTCGATCGAAATGAGATTGCCTCGGGGAGCGGACAGTATATAGATCCGTTAGTAGAGGCGTGGTAGATGGTCCTCCCCAAGTCGGGTTGGACGGCGTAGCCCATATAGAGTGTTTTGCCCATGGCTGACCGGCCGCTGGCTTCCTTTTGCGACAAATTATTGCTGGCCTTAATCGCCTACGGCCCGGTCGTCCACTTAGGTTGGAACTTTTATATTACCGTTTTCCGCGTGATGCAGCCAAATTATTAGGGATAAACTGAAGCATACCCCTCTTACCAACTTTTCCTTGTTTTTGACAAGGGGTGCTACTTCCGCCGGCCCCGTAAGAAGGTGGAACATCTTCATGGATGAGAAACCTGGGAAGGTGTCTGAGAATCGTTGGCATTCCCTTTGGTTAGCTGTAAAGGAGATATGGATGTACAAGTTCAGCGCATGGGTTCCTTAAGCGAGCGAGATAGACCCAAATCGCCTCCCATTTGAAGAGACGCCGTTATCTAGAGAAGCTAAAGAGAATATTTAGGCAAAAGATACACTAGAAGATCTTCTGCGAATAGGGGGTGTTGGTAGGAGCGGATCTGGTCCACGACCGGGAATTTGACTTGTCCGAAAATCCCATCCCTTGGGGCATATACTAATTCTCTGACCTTTATTTAATTTTACCTGTACATCTTTGATCCTCGTTATTTCTCTTGTCTTGGTGAAATCTTTGCTAAGCGACGAAGGAGGCGCTCCTCTAACACCGTGCCCCGGAAGAAGTATCTTTGGGTAGAAGACCTATCGTGTTTAAAAAGGTGAAGATTAAGTGAAGAGAAGGCGGCTTCCTCGCCTCGTCCTTCCGTGGCAGCCGAGGCTGCCCTCGCCCGAGCTCATAGGCGAATCGACACCCATTTCTTCGCCGCCGTGAGTCGGGGCAGTTCTCTCTTACTGCTCCTCCAGACATGGACTTGCCCCATGATCCTCCTTCCACTTCTCTCGCTGGAAAGAGGCCTTCTAACGAAGCTATTTTTCAAGGGAAGGCAACAGGCAGTACGCACCGGTTCTATGACCCTCCTAAGGGCGGTATTCCTCCTCCACCATTCCTAGACTACGACCCTCTGATGGCCTCGGGGTTCTTCACTCCTGAATTCTTGTCGGTGCCTTATCACCCCATGCCAAAGGTCGGCCGGATATACGAGGCGCTCCACTTCCAAAAGAAACGCCCGATCCTTTCATGATGTGGGCACTTTTCTCTTGGAGGAATTTGTATTAAGGTTACTCAGCGATCCCCGATCCCTGCAGAATTTTTGGGGATATGTGCGGGCATTTGATCTGTTATGTTCTTCACTTTCCTAAATCCCTAGTTTTTGTTTTACCACTTTCTTCAATCACTTATCCGTTTAATACATGCTTTTCGTCGCGAATCTTTGGCTTTGAGTTAGCGGGCCGGCAATCATGGGGAGAGAGCCAAGGACCTCGAAACTCCAAAGCTCATACAGTAAGCCCATTTGGGAGGAGTTAGCAAAGGTGAAGCGAGGGCTCGTGGATAGCCGGTGTCCGATGTCCTCCACCAAATCTTTGAAAGAGAGGCCGATAGAAGACTATTTGGGGCTTCGTAAGAGGTATGAGGAGGTGACCTCTCAACGAGATAAGCTCGTGAATGTGATGAATTGATGTCCTCCTCAATCTTTGAAAAGAGGAAGCCGATAGAAGACTATTTGGGGCCGTAAGAAGAGGTATGCGGAGAGGTGACACTCTCAATGAGATAAGCTCAGGCGGAAAGCAGGCGACCTTTAAATACTTAGTGGCGGAGTATAGGGATCTTTAGCATGGCTAAGATTCTCGGCCACCTAGGAGGCTCAAGCGGCTCGAGATGTGAGGTGAGAGCGCTGGAGGGACACCGTGAGTGTTTAAATCCTAAGAAGTTGTCGACCGCCGTTAGGAAATTATAAGCGTGCTTTTTAGGTTTGTGGCTACTCTTTGCTGCGGCCTGGAGGATTTCAAAGAAGTCACTGAATTCTCGGCGCTTGGGGGCTAATGTTGCTTATAGGGCTTATAGCTTCGTTAGGAAGTAGAAGGTAAAGTACCCTGAGCTTCGCTCCGATTATGAGGAGTTCTAGGAGGATTACAAATCCTCTTGGTTCGCAGACCTCGGCTTTCTGGATGCCGCCAAGATGAGGAAGGCGAAGAGCGGCTCCTCTCCCGGCAATCTTGCCCAAAGAGCTTAGATCTCCATACTTTGTCTTTTCTTTTTTATTCAGCCCCATCTTTTTGTATCCATATTTCGACACATTTCCTTTGTTTGAATATTTTGACAATGTTTCTCTTTATTTGAATGTCTTTATTCGATTGTTCTTAGCGTTAACTTTTAATGCTTGATTAGTTTTGTTTAATTTCATTTGAACAGCACTGTTAATTCCTCGTCCTATGTGTTAAATATATGCTTTGCCCCCGCTGTAATAATTACCTTAGCAAGACTGAGGGAGGCTCATTACAAATAATGCTGACGCATTTGTGGATATCTCCTCCACTCCCGGCTTCATGCGAGAGAGTGTTGAGGGAGCGAGTTGTTATAATTTGAGAGGAAGACTGTCAAGATTTATAGCCTTGGCTAACCTTGACTTAGGGCTGCGGTGATCGGCTTCGCGGCAGCCATCTTCCTCCCCAGTATTAAGGAAAGTATATGTGACTAGCGGTTCAACTGTCTGAGTTCGCGCATAACAACATATTTACACATGAGATAAAGTTTTGGGGAATAACAACTTTATTTATACATGAGATAAAGTTTTGGGAATAACAACTTTATTTATAATATCATCTTTGGCTCGGTGAATCATTATTTTGTCGTATAAAATGTTGATATTCGAATCTTTATATAACTCAGAGCATTCATTAATTGAATCTAGGATCTTTGGTTCCTGTGAGCCTTTGAAATGATGCGACAAGTTTTTGAGGCTCATTGAGTATTCGACTTCTTTAGAAGCGCGTGCGTCATTATACGGACTTCTTACATATGAGTATAGTGGAGTTGATATGATTAGGTAGGTAAGGTTCGGTATATCACCTTGCCATTTACAAGGATCGCGAGAGGAGTGTATGTGGTCGCCGTGATGCGCGAAAGTATGGCGCGTAATTTATTCTGAGCCTTTGACGTCAGTTAATATGTGAAGTATTTAAGAGGGGTGAAAATATAAATATGTAGAGAACCAAAGTAGCATTCATTTAATGAAGTGAATGTGTAAGAAATATTTATAGAAGATCACAAAAAGAGGCTCTCTACCTACCAAGTTGTTAAGGAAATATGAAGTATTACACTTAGGGTGATAAAGAAGGCCGGTGATCTCCAAGAAGGCCTTTTAGCTTGACCTAGACTTATGGACTAAGACAATTATTTTTTCTTGAACCCCAATAAAATAGATTGGTTACATCAGATAGTTATAGCAGCACTAGCAGTGAACTAATAACCACACCAGCCTGATTTAGTTACTTGACTACTTGAGTATCCATGAATAATAATACTGCGTAGGTAATAATTAGCTAGTCTCACCAACACTAGTGTACTAACCACTTACATTTAAGTAATTTCACCAACCCATAATACATTGAAGTAGTATTGTATGGATATACCCAACATCCATTTACTCTAATAATAAATCACCCACCTCAATTTTCATAAGTTTGTAAATCAAACAATGACATTAATGACTCACTTCCATTTTTTTTTTTGAACATGTAAATCAAATAGTGAATATTAGTCATCAAATATAATACTATAGTTCAATGCTACGGCATGCACCTTCTTATTTATGACAATTGAGATGGATATAATGATAATGGAGGACATATTTTTGAGTAATAATTAAGCTAAGAAACAGTAGCAAATAGTGTTGTAACTAATACTCTATCCGTCTCAATTTATTTGATCGTTTAAAATAAAAATATTTTATTAAGAAAATCATTGACTAGATAATTTTCAAGGAGAGAGAAAGGATATCAACTAATAAAAAAAAGAATATTAGGAAACAATACAAATTTTAATGCAAAAAAGTTGTATTGATAAATAAAATGATCAGTTATAATGAAAATAGAATTTTTTATTAAATGATCAATTAAATTAAAACGGAGTAAATATAGGCTCGGTGGTTCATTTGTTGAGAAATGAGGCAGTTTGCAGTACGTTGTTATGAGGACTTGCGGGTGGCCTGCTTATTTTCCGCATAGAATCTTTGGTCTCCAGCTGTAGTTATAGTCATAGAAGACAGTACAGTGAAATTAATTCGCTTTGGACTATATATAAAGATCCTTGAGGAGGTAATAAACTAATAATAATCAACTGTTCATGCCATGTATTTGTACTAGGTTCCTTCTCAATCTAATGAACATCAACAGTGCTTTTGACCTTCCCCAATTTATAAATTTCATATCTTGTTTACACTTCACTTGATTTCAATTTCTCATTTGATAACGTTTCATAAATCACTACCAAAGGGCATGCACTTAAATGGCTCTTGTGGAAGCAACTTTGAAGTAATGTTATTTAGTACCTTAGTAAGATAGGCTAAACTTCTTATAGCAACTGGTTTACCGCAGTGCGGCTCCATACGTCAGAAATCTCGAATAATTTTTAGGAAGACACAATTTCTCTTGTACCAAAATTCGATCCTTAAAACTCCTCTTATCAATGTCACTATCTACGTTATTGAAACAACAACCCTTGACAATGTTACTTGGTATCTTAGATAGACTCAAATTGTAACTACTGAAATGGTCACTTAGATAGTTCGTTTAGGTTCCCCAATAACACCATAAAGATTAGTCATATCTCTCTTAATTAAGAAAATTTGATTATTAGGTCACCTTCCCCATTACCAAAAAATAAAAATAAAGAAGTTTGAGATTAATTGAACAGAGTACTTGAGTTCTGAAGTGAAGTACTGAAGTAATAGTGGAGGAAGAGTTAATAAATGTGAGATAGTTGAATAATGATGCATATCTATGAGTAAGGATGTACTTATTCTAGCAGTTGGATGTACTATGGAGTATAAAATATTCAACGTCTGATTTGGTAATCAGCAGATCTTCTTAACTTCAATTCTCACTATTATCGTTGTTTTTACTGATTGGGGGTATCCTTTCCTTTCGCCGCCTGACTACACATTATTTCCCTCTTATTTCTCTGATGTATCAGTCCCCATCATTCAACCATTTGATGTTTAAGGCCAAGGGAATCAAGCTTATAATATTCATAACAATTGATATTTCAAATACAAATAAATATTCCCAACTCAATCTTTAAGAGATTGTATGGTTGGTTTTCCAATTAACAAATCTTGCATTGTTAATTGATATAACTTTAGTTTAAATAAAAATTATTGTATTTATAATAAAGTACTTGAAAATATTATATTTTGATACAATTTTCATAAAATATTAGACATCATATATAACAATATTCAAGTTTAAAATTTTAAAATTCAACTATTAAAATTTGAAACTGGACAATCTTTAAAGAACAAGTATTATATAAATAAACCATGAAATTTTCATCAATTAATCTAGCTATGTACATTAGTTAAAGTAATCATTTCACTTTTATTATTTAAAGAAAAACTTTATAGGAACAAAAGTTTATATGTTATACAAAATTTTGTAAAAAACATATCAATTTTTTTTATGACTACTACTAGTATAATGATGTGTTTTATTCAAGTCAAAGTTAAGTATCACAAAGATCACAACATTTGTTAAATTTTAAATATTGAGAAAACGAAATTTGAAGTATGAACAGACTTCAATCCTGCAAACTAGGCCACCCTTCATTAGCAACAAGTTATGAACTCATAAATCAAATTTTCAGTGTGAGAACACAGACACACAGTATTAGCTAATAATCTCTGGACTATCAACATGCCCAGATAGGCAAATCAAGGAGCACGAATAGGCGACGGCCACCACATTATCTTAAGAACAGTTGAGAAAACAAAGAAAGCATCTATGGACTCTGGATCCTCAATACCTGCATCGTTAAAGAAAGAAACCGTCCTACATTGTTTCCAGACTCCGCTGAAGGTAAATTTAACTCTGTAGTTACAATTGGATTAACAAATTTGATTTAAGGTAAGGTTAAGAACTATTAAGAATATGTAGAAACTATTCTATAGATATATCTTACTCTACTTCAACTTGAAAATCTATATATTTATCTTGCCTTATATTAATATGAAAATAAACTATTTATTAGCATATGGGCCATCAAATTTAGCTCGCTACACACTGAACCTCGATGTTGCAATCATCTTCAAGTGGAAGATTCAGGTCAGGAATTGCAAAAGGTGAGCATTGCTTTGGAGAAGTATCAACTGAGTCCATTCTTGGTAATGCTGTACCAGCATGAGGAACAGATGATGCTAACTTTGCTACTTGGTTCGAGGAACTTTCTGTTTGTGATTCCAATTCAAGCTGCAAGAGGAATATGACTATAAGGAAAGTACACAGATGAGGCAATCTTTGCAAAATGAGAAAGGACACAAATGAGCTGGGTATGTTAAAATCATACTAGATAATGCAAGATGGTATCAAAAGAAGATGTCGAGAATTATATGTTCATCGAGATTACAATGTGTCTATGAAAACAACAGAATTGAATCTAGTGAAGTATTACAAGATTGTGATTCTAACAACAGAATTCGCGACTTGGGCCAAGCACCAGTGATTCTAACTTTACATTGAAAACAACTACTTCCCCGTTTTCATTTTAATGAAAAACTTGCTATTTTAATTTGTGCTACAACCTAACTTACTTTTAACATTATTCTTATTGGTGTTTCAATCTAGTGAAGTGTTACAAGATTGTTACTTCTACGGGTTTGATTATATGCTTTCTCTGAGACTCTTACTTAACATTAACACATGAAACTAACACCACTACACCAGATCAACCAATTGTCTTTATTTCTGCAATAAGTCAAGGTAGGTCATTCATATGACTACAGAGGAGAACTCAATTCTCTTGGCCGTAGCTGTTAATCCTGTTAGAATTGTCTAAGAAATGATAAAATGAAGTAGTTCCTTTTAAGTCTGTCTTTGTTCTGGATCTTCAGTCATCATAAAGAAGTGACACATCACTAGCTAAACTCTTTGCATGAAATTATCCACATTGGACAACAGGATAAAAAGATAATCAACTATTGCAGCACTTATAGGGTCTCAAATGCATGGTAGGAAGTAAAGTAGAAGTTGGTTTTACCTTCAACCGTTTGAATTTTTCATGTGATGACCTCTCTCTATCCAAATTGGCACGGACCCTTTTCACTTCCTGTTCAGGAGAAGCAATATTAATGAAGTTTTCGATGCCAGAGTTCATGAATTGATCACATATATAAATTGGTAACTAAAAGTTACCTCCAGCAATTGCTTTCTTTCCTCTTTCAAGGTAAGCTCAGCAGCTTTAAGCTCAGCCAAAGTCTGAGTCAAAAACAATGAAGTTATACACTTCATACAGTTTCAAACTAGAGACAATCTTTATTTCGGTTTGTTTTGACAATGCAAACCGCTTTATACTTATCAAGTAAACAATGAGTCAAAAAGCATGTTTAAGTCATTAATTCTCTCTATACCTATCAAGTAAACAGACACTTCTGTATTATCAAATAAACTACCGATTATAAATGTTCACATCTCCCAAAAAACTATGGTTTTCTGATAGGTAGTGTGAGATGAATCAAGACTTACCTTCTTCTTTCGAGGCCTCTTTCCAGTCGTTGTATCACTCGCTACCTGCATACGTAAAAATCAAGGGAGGTATTAGACTTTATCCTTTAGTTAAAAAAAACCCATTACATTTTAGGCATCTACTTGAAGTCCAGTTATTAGTTACTACCATGATTAATCATGATTAATTACTATATTAATTTAGCCACCTTGACTAGAAAAGAAAATAGAGTATGAAAATGGCAAGAAAAAGAAGACAAAAGGGAATTGGTTGACGTGGCATGTTGGTCATAAAATGTCAGCTCAAGAAACACTATTAATTGGTGACAAAAAAATGAACGACTTCACCCCTACTTTTTTCCTCCAACCACATAGATAATTGGAACCACACATGATATTTCTCAACCCCCCATGTATCCCCACCTCCATTTGACCATTTTCCACTTCCTTTTGGACCCACTTATCTTAACGTGAGCAAAAGGAAAAAAGATTAAAGTTAAAACATTATTTTAATTCCATATTAATGACCCTTAACAAAATCATTTATACAATAAATCTCTAGAGTGTGCCAAACTTTAGGTCAAATAACATAATAAAAAACTTAATCGCCTTTCATCCCGTGACAATTACATACTACTACGGAAAATGATATTTTGCCTCCTGTTCTACCAATTTCATCGATTCTGGTTTATAAAATTGATCATCATTCATTAATATACACTATTACATGATATAACCAATCAAGGTTCGAAATATGATATGATAGGTAGTTAATCGTATTGGCAAGTCCGATTCGAATCATAATAATAATAATAATCTTTCTATTTATAAAGATGAATAAGGCTTTCTTCCTTTCACACTAATTACTTATATTACTCCTTTAATTATAATATATTTTATTTGCCTCAAACATATGCTTTAATAAAATTTAAAAAATAACTAATATAACAATTCAATAATTAATAAGTTCTAAATTTTTCGCTTAAAAATTTATAACAATTCAAATATAATAATTATATACTCTCTTATAACGCGCACAAGCTTACTATTTTCATACGTATGTTAATTACCACATGCTCATTATTAATATTTTCGCTCAATAATATAAAAATATTCAACATCTTCACCATAAAAACGTTATTATAATATCGCTTCTTTAGATTTTTAGTGTAATTTTATCATAACAATAACTAAATTCCATTTTAATGCAATGAACTAATTTTATTATATGATACTTATCAATTATAAATTAAAAATAATTTTTCTAATCCAAAATTACCATTAAAGTTAATATATATCTAAATTACGCGATATTTCAGATTACATTTCAACAATCGAAATAAAACATTGTCAAGATATCGTATTCAATACTCCCTCCATCCCCTTAACAGATTATTAAACATAAAAATAAAAATTAAATATTGGAACTATGAATAATTTATATTAAGAATCAATCGATGTCGATATTTTCTAACAATAAAACGAAATAACATAAATATATTTTTATTAAAAGAGAAAACGATGCTTTCTAACGATAAATAAAATTACACGCGTATTTTTAATTAAACCTTAAAACGAAGCAGTAATACTAACAAAACTTTTAAATCTATTATTAAAAAATTATAAGAGATCATATAATTCATGAACAAATGAATTATAACATAAATCAAAGATAATTATAAATTTTACATAAATAGTTAATTATTTTATTTATTATTACTTCAATTTAAATATTCAAGATAAATATTTGTGCCAGCTAGCATAATAATAATAATAATAATAATAATAATACAATACGGGAGTAATAATAATAATATTCCGAATCTATTTAAAAAATGAGATAGCTAATAACAAAAATGAGTCATTATGAGACAAGCACACCTCAATACCTAACTAAACGGAGACATTTGGCCACGAAAACACGACACCACCACTTTTACGGCCTATGGGACACCCATCAAAATGAGACATGTGACATTGACAAAAGTACCCTTACTGATTATAATATTATCCGTTAATTTTTATAAGGGAGAGCCTGATGGGTGTTGGCTGTTTCTATAAGTTATCTAAAAGGGATCAAATCCAATCCAATTCAACTAAAAGGGTATTTCAGTAATTAAAAATGATTAAAAATTGTGTTATTTGCCAAACAATAATGAATTTCGCATAAATAAATAAAAGAATAGAACAGGAAAATCTGAAATGAATTATTCGGACTAATTATTTAGGGAAATAATTTGAGGTTCATTGGAATGTCCAAAGGCTAAAATGACTAAAATAGGCAAAGGAACAAAACAATTGTTCAGACATACAAATATGGAAACTTATGCTGTCAGTTTCCTAACTGGAAAATGATGACTGGACACAAAGATCACTTTGTTTTAAAGCTTCCAAAATCCAACAAAAACTGAGATCTTTCATTCTTAATGGGCATTTTAGTCAAATCAATTGTAACCACCAAATTCTTAACTAAATTAAATGACACGCGGAATAATAATAAATGCAACCACTCGCCGCCGACTACCACCACGAACCACCACCTGTTGACTCATATTCATAAAAGGGACCCACAAAAAGTGAAAGTTAAACAAATTTTAATCACTATGACAATTTATGTTATCACTAACATAATTTATTGTGTATTTTATAAAATGATTAATTCGAACTCGTCATTTTGAATAATATTCTAATCCATTTAGGGAACCTTATTGGTTACATATAGTTCATATATAATTAATATTAATGAAATATAATAAAAGTTGTATAAATATTATAGTAAATTAGTAACATACGATCCGGACTCATCAAAAGGGTATGATTTATTACCTTATTAGATCTTGAGCTTTGGGGCTTCTTGAGAGGTGGCTGAGGTTGGCTTGACTCCTCAGAGCCACCGTCAACTCCGCCGCCGCCACCACCACCACCACCGCCACTAACGGAGGTGCCACCACTCCAAGAAAGTGGAGTGGTTGGACTAGCCCTAGGTAGTGGTGACTTCCCAGTCAACGTCTTTGACCTCCGTTGACGGACTTTCCATTCGACGGCGGCCAACGGCGGTTTAGGTGGCGGCGGATATGGTGGCGCGTTTAGCTTTAGAAGCAACTCAGCCACCACAGTGTCATCCATCATGGCTTCTTTCTTCCATTGTTCATCTACACACATCTTCACTTTCATATGTATAATTTAAATGGTATTATTATCTTGATTAAAATATCAAGACTGGGAGAGATAGGGAGACAGATTTGAGAAAAGTTAGGAGAAGGAGAGAGTGGTATTGGTGGTGGCAAAAGAAAATCTGAAGGGGAGAGTTATGAGGAATAATAATAAATGGCATATCATGAATAATATATGCATGCATTGTGTGGGTGCCTTTTTGTATATGGAGTGTATTTTGTATGTACTTTTTTTAATGCTTCCTTAGTCATTCAAAAATTATCCAAATTTAAATTATGATATTTGATTTTTTTTCAAATCTAATCACTTTTATATATTAGTATAAGATTCAATATTAATGAAAATATTTCAAATTATAATATTTTATTATTAATCTACCAAGTTTGATTAAAATATAAATTATGTGAATCGGTTATTAAATTTGTTAGATCGACAATTAACAATTAAATTAGATAATTTTCTTGAAATGGACATATTAATTTACATGATTGGGTTTAGGTGTGTGTATGTATATGAAGACTTTATTTTATGGACTATACATTTTCAAGTATTTAACAAGATATAAATCTGTAAAGCTGCATAAAGACAATGTTGTGTTGTTCAGATACTGTTTCAAAATAGCCAGCTTTTTTACGTATTATTTTACAATTCATTTTAATTGATTTTCTCACATATCGAGATAAATATTTGATCTTCAATTACTCTTTAACTATATTATTAAAAAATATTAATATGTAAGCTCATTTTAAAAGCATTTAATCCAAATATATAAATTTTATATTTTTTTAATAAAAATAATTAATTAATAATCAAAGCTCACTTTTAAAAAAGTCAAATAACAATTAAAATTGATTGAGGAGTATATAGTATATGCGTGTAATGGGGTGTGTTGAAGATGTCAATTGACAAATGCCCATTGGGTGATGTGTCGTGAAAATTGTGTGTGTCAATGTATCGAGTTAGATAGACCTCCATTTTCATTTTATCTTTTTGTTTCTAATTGGTGGACATGTCCTCTAGGTCATGTTTGGTTGGCATAGTAAATAGTGATCAAATGAGATGGTTTGCATATATGTAATGAAATGATGAAATAAAAATATCTCATGATCAATATTTTGCATTTATCATGTCATAATATTACTTTATATGTACTTGCACTACTTTGTATTGTACATAAAGTATTATTATGTGACTATGCATCCATTTACAATTTGATGCATATGACCTCTTTGCAATGTAAGAAGTAAATACTGAAAGACATACATGACCTCAATGTGTCTTGCTTAGTTGCCTGAAGTTAATAGGTTTAGTCTGTTTAGATTGTGAACAACATTCTTATTTAATTTCCTCTTGATCAAGGTTGTTCAACATGCCAACTTTCAATGAATTTGGTGAAACTAATAATGGATCCCTATGATGAGCATTATACTTTTATTATATAATCACCCTATTATTATTAATTTAAAGCAAACCCTTGAAAGAAGGAAAAATTGGTGGGAAGTAATGCACTTTCTTGAAGCTTTAATAGACATCTGCAATTTCTGCCCTTAGTTACTCCTTTCACTTTTTTTATTGCACCAAAATACTTGTCCATCTATGAACCACTACATCATGTCATTGCATGTGATCATAGGCGCCTTATTTTGTGAAAGAATGCACTAAATCATCAGATACCAAGTAAATATATGTATAGAATGAATTTCAACATAAATGTGGCATTCACCATCATATAAATATGTGAGCAATTCAATCTTTAGATATTGTCTCATTAAATTTTTCTCTCAATATATATCTTCCGTAAAAACTTAAATAATCTTTTAAAATTAATATGTAATTTATTTAATCAGCTTGCTGTTTTAGACATTTGGATTTTGTTATGATTTTTTACATTATCCAGAACCATGAAGTTTTCTATAGGTATATTCATTGCAATTAAATTTGTAATGTTGTGAGTACATCAAAAGCGGCGACAAATTCAAGATAGGTTTTTGCAGTGTGTACAAGTTAGCCACAACTCGTAACTTACATGGGACCATTTGCCACTTGAACCTTACATACCAAAAGGAAATTACTTCTATTTGATTGCCTCGTATAATTATGAGAGGAGCGTGGCACACATAGAGGCCGTTTGGCTATGCTTATTTTTTCTAACTTATATAAATGATCAATTTATAAGTGATAATATAATTTATAATTCCAATACTTATAAATCGTTAAATTTATTTTCGATTATTTACTTAACATGCCTTTATATAAATGGCATTTTTTTTATATTTTAAGCAATAACTTATGCTTATGTAAAATTGCAAAATAATTTATGCTTATTTCATTTATATACTCTTTTTATCTTTATGATATAAATAAATTAGTAATTTAATATTTGAAAGAATAAAAATTATTATAATTAAAAATTATATTTTATGACTAAAATATAATATTTTATGACTAAAATATAATATTTACTACTTTTTTAATAAATACTAAAATGTTAAAAAAATTTATGATAACTAAAAATTATATCTTTAGCGACTATTAAATAAAGGATAAATAAAATATGTTTAAATATCAAGTGATAATAAATTAAATTATTTACAAAACCAACTTATAATGTGAGTTAAAAAGTTGAAAAAAAAAAGCTAGTTAATTACTTACTTTTTTCCCCAACTTATAAGTTGATATAATATTTTAACTTATAAAGCTTATGACTCACCTTATCCAAACACTTTCTTTGGCTTCAAATCAACTTATAAATTGATTTTGACGAAAAATAAACATAGCCTAACACCCTCTATAGTCACATATATACACCCTACTCAAGTACTCAAGCTAGGGGCATTCAAATAGATAAAAGCTCAGAACATTATGCATATGTTTTTCTAACATGGACAATAGTGTCCAATTCAATTAAATAGAACATGCAGTAGAGTATATTTCCTTGTCTTAAACATATAGAACCATCTATAAAAAAAAGTAACATAAGAACCAATGCATGGTCTGATTCTTTGACACCGTATAATCTCTGACAGTGGAGCCCAACTCCAAATTTTGATACATTTATTTTGCTTTGTTTGTTGAATATATATACATACAATATTCATTAATATTTTTATTCTTTATTTATTTTTAATTTAATTAAATACAGTGAAAACATAAATATAATTAAATAAATTAAGAAGACTCGTTGCTCGCTCGAATACCCGATTCGAGTACTGACTTTGATGGACGCCCGATAGTTAATTTAGCCCAGTATAAGCACAATATTGATAATGATATTTAATATAAAATATAAATTTAATTAAATAAAAATAATTTTTGAAATTGCATAATTTATTTTGTCTCTAACCAAATAAAAATCGTAATAATAAGTTATTAGCAATATTGACAATAATATTAATATTAAAACAAAAAAATAAAATTATAAATTTTATTAAATAAAAATATTTTTAAGAATATTACATTATTAATAATTAATTAATATTAAAATATGAGATATAATATTTATAATATAGTATATAATATATGTTATTGAATTGGAATAGATCAAGGGGTCCCACAAGACCTCTATCGAAACGCAGACATTAGAATTTTATTCGACATGTAAGCAGGTAAGAGCATGATGCATAATAAATAAATAAATGCCAAGCATCGCACATAAAAGCAAAGGCCGCTTAAGGATGTACATATCCTGCTTGATGTCGATATCAATGTCAAACGTGATGACAAGTGTTAAGACAACAGTATACCCTCCACTGTAAAGCATTTTTTCTCAGATCCAACTGGATTAATGACTAATTAATTATATTATGAAAAATTATAAAAAGTTACTTTTATGAAAATATTTTTAAAGATAAATTTATTGATATCACTTATTTTTTTGAATTAACCGACAAAAAAGAATCGATAATTAAAGCACAAGAAACAAAACGCTTTCATCTAATTAATCGAGATAAGACGATCCAACCCCAATAATTTTGCTTGTGGGCGAGATTTTTCTAAATATCGGCATACTGCCAATATCGATATATGATACTCCTTGAACTATACAAGATGAAAGAATTATAAGTCAAACAATTTTTTGTAAGAATTTGGGGTATGAATTCAAACAACATACAGGGACAAAGCTCTAAAAGAAAGGTTGCTAAAACAATTGAGCTGCTTGACAAAGTACTATTATTTTTTCATATTCTTTACCTTTTTTTCTCTCGATGGCTACATAGAAAATGCATATAGTTGCATGGGCATTAGCAAGAAACATGTTGGACTTTCTGTTTTGAATTTTCCTAGATAGAAAATGCAATTTCTCTTTATTTTATTGTATGGTGTAGTTAGTCGTTTACAAGCCCAGGTGGACACCACTTTTGGATCATGTTGAAAATTAATACATAATTTTATTTATTATGCTTATTACTTTATAATTAGTTTAACAATTCATTTATTGGGCTTAAGAACGCGATTACATAAACTAACATTCAACCATGTGAATCGTAATTACTACGGCTCAATGATAATACAAAAAAGCATGGCTGACAAGGATTCACGCATACGCTTATAATAATAATAATGTACAATTATATTATTATACGTCGCTATTATCTCGAGCCCGTATGTCACACACATATAAATGATGCTGAATTATATTTCACGTATTTAAATTAAACTATATTTCCAGAATTGAGAAATTGGACAGAATCAATGTAATTTCTCAATCTAAGAATTTGTGTTCTCGCATCGGCCTAAAATATTAATTGGATGAACTCGAATTAATTAACTTGCTAGTTTAATTATTTAAATAGTTAGTTGAGCTTGTTAATAAGTCGTTAGTAGCATTTTACTTAACGAGTTAGTTTAAATTAAACTAGCTTCTGGCCATTAAATATTCTATTTGCTTTTGCGCTTATTGTAGAAAGATATATAAAGTGGGATGTATTAGGTTTTCATCACATGAAAATCTAATCACTACCTCCTCCATATTTCGCCCCCTCCCTCCATCGAAAGAAATCTACCCCTTCAAGCTGGGGTGTAACTCGAAAGCTCTACTTTGATTTATTCCTCCAATTCCCCTACGCGTTTCAACAGACTCAACATATGATTCAACCCCCTCTTTACAGATCAACCTATAAGACACTATTACGGTGCTACAAAAATTTAATTCAAAAATGGAGGCTCAGAAAGTTAACTTGTCAGGATTTATTCCACTATCAACAGATTCATATCAGATATATATTTGGGATTTTGACATTATAACAATTAATCTGATCTTGTTATGAATATTTGAATAAGTTTATTCAAGTTATATCATAGAAATTCCTTCAGTGGTATCAAGAGCAAGTTTAATTTGTTTAATGTCAATCTAGTATTTTATAAATCATGTTTTATGAATTTATACCAAATTTTATGTTTATATATTTATGTATAAATATATATTGTGAAATTTGTGTCATGTATTTTTCTGAATGTGTTTATATGTTCAAGTATATCAAAATTATATATTTTGGTATTTTGATGTTTAGTATAATTGTTTGCTAATTTTTAAAAGGGTTTCCAATTACTTTAATTAGTTAATTATATTTAAAAGGCTTAAACTCAAAAAATTAATTATTTAAACTGAAAAAACTTTTAATCTAATTTTTGTTCCAGAAACCTTACATTAGAGAGAAGTTCTTAGAGAAAATTTGGAATTATTTGAATTTCCTAAGTATTTATTATGAATTTTCTAAATTATAATACTTTAATAATTAGAAATTGCATAATTAATTTCTCTTTTGTAACATATTTGTCGAATTCTAATTTTTTAATTTTTCAAATATTATGAAAAAGGTTTACTGAAATAATAAAAAATGTAGTGATTTTTAAAAGCCCATCAAAAAAGCTTTTTAAAATATTGAATTAAAACGTAAAACTGAAATTAATTGCCATAATCGAACATGCCACCTTATACAGTTGCATTCCGCTGCCCCGCCACATTTCAAAGCGGTTCCTGACGTTGGAGTTATTCTCCCCTGCAGCCTGTGGTGGCTGTTCACGCAGTGGGTCATGTTGGCTATCCGCCGCCGCCATTCAGACGCTGTGGGATTTCAAAAAAGCACTCCAATCCATTTTAAACCCTAATTTTAGATTTTTGTAAAAATTACGGTAAATTCAATTTCGAAGCTTTATGAATAATATCATACATTAAATTATGGTAATTGTAATTATCCAATTTAAAATAATTTTATTTAATTCAATTATCTCTTTTAATTATTAACCTTTTAGTTATTTATTTGTTAAAAGGTTAAACATAGTAATAATTATCTAGTTATTGAATATATAATAAATATAATTACTTGCAAGTATTTATATTATTTTACATGATGAAATAATTATTTGAATAACGATTGACACATTTTATATATAAATATCAATTAATTTTTTGATTATATATATTTTATCATGGATATTCATTGATTTGAGGATTTATTTCCGCTCATTTTCATGTATATTTATTAAATACACGTTATGTGATTTATTTATCGTGATATATATATATATATATATTACAC
This sequence comes from Lithospermum erythrorhizon, assembly GCA_019722365.1. Classification (NCBI taxonomy): domain Eukaryota; kingdom Viridiplantae; phylum Streptophyta; class Magnoliopsida; order Boraginales; family Boraginaceae; genus Lithospermum; species Lithospermum erythrorhizon. Next base: position 1,333,692 of record JADFUC010002295.1, read on the forward strand.
TTCAGAAAGTGTCAGAGCATGCCTATTTATTTTAGTGGTCATATCATATATCTCGAATGCCAGATATTATTTTATTTTTTATGATGTCCATATTACTTGAGTACGTGCTAATATACATGCTAAATAATAATCAAATAATGTTAATCCCACCATTAAATTTAAGCAAAGATCAAGACAATTTTAAAATCAGTAAAGCAACTTAACATGAGCACGGCACACCGCGATTTATTGTGTGTACTAAATACGCGATACAGTGATGACAACGAATCATGTCAGTCGATTTCCACTAACGTTGGGGCTTTTGGGACGATCATTCCAAAGAACGATTTGGCTTAATCGGTACTAACAGTGATTTCCACTAACGCTGGCCTCGCAAGGATATTATTATTATTATTATTATTATTATTATTATTATTATTATTATTATTATGCTGCTTAAATCCTCATAATATGCTTATTATTATTATTATTATTATTATTATTATTATTATTATTATATGCTTAAATCATAATAGATGCTAACTACTAATAATCAGAAGCTTCAGCTGACAACAACGATAAAACTGCTATATGAGCATTAGGATTCTCAATAAATTATTTTGATCAAGTTCCTGTACGAAATTCAAGCACATCAATCCCAAATTGTTTGACATAACCATCTCAGAAGAAATTTTCTTCATTCCCTTCGAACTTTATGTAACAAATCATAAAAGAAAACATATGCTCTAATACCAAATTATTTCTTAATATTATCATTATAGATAACATGTTCCGTTTAGTTGATTTAGTAATCGGTAGGTCTGTAACATGTTAATATGATTAATGTGTCATGTAAAAAAATTTTTCTTTCATAATGATAGTTGTATTTATTGCTTAAATCAAGATCTTTCATATTTTTTAAACTAATTATCTATTCATCAAGTATAATTGTATCGATTGATTATTATTCAATAACGTAATTTCTATGTTAATATCGACAGAATATCGACGATTGTTTCTTTTCATAAATAGATTCGATTGATTATTATTCAATAACGCGATAGTCAAAGTAAGGCCAAAGAAAAATCGACTCACACGAAGTCTGGGCAATGTCTTTGGGAGGGTCAGCGGGGTGTCAAATAAATGTTTGATACGCGAAAGTCAGGTAAATTTTATGTGAGAGTGGCAGCAGAAGGAAGCACAAAAAAGCCATGCTCTATTTTAATTACGTGAAAATGTGCTCCCTTATACTTTAGTTTACTGGGTTTGTACAAAAGTCATTTTGTACCTAAAATTTGTTTTTGGTATAAAAATCAAGCTGAGTGACCAACTCGAAACAATAAATTAGGACTACGGTTCAAACGATAATGGACAGGACCGCGCATTAAATAAACTAATGTCGCGACCACATGTAAACGCATATGCATTTAATAAGAGTGAAGAAGTGAAAATTAGAATTAAATTATATTATATTACTAATATTTTACTAAAAATATTATTATATCACCTTGATATATACTAGTAAATATACGCCAAGGCTTAATGCAAAGATTTATACTTCAAATATTTAAATCGGTATAATAATAAATAAAATAATTAAATATTTACGTAAATTTATGGGGATTATACTTTTGATTTATATCACACCATTTTGTTTGATAGTTATATGATCCCTTATAATTTTAATAATAGATTTAAAAGTTTTCGTTACCATACTACTCTTCATTTTCGCCGCTTAATAAGATAACGCACATTATGTAATTTTATTTATCAAGTTAAAACATCACTTTTCTTTTAATAAAAAAATATACCTTGCGTTATTTCATTCATCGTTGTAAAAACATCACTTCTCAATCGGGATTATTATGATAAATTATTCATAGCTCCACCATTTATTATATTTTATATATTCATTTTAACATATTTTCATCGATTTATCATTTCAATAGTATTTGCACAAAACTTAATAATATCAAGTTTTTTGGCGAAATTCTCAATTATTTTAGTCACAAACAACCAAAGAGCTTTGCTACATTGTATGTCATCGCTCGAATGCGGAAATACTTCAAATGAATTATATTGAAAATCAATGAAATAAAGATGACATACCTCTTTTAAAAAGTATATCATGTGCAATAATTTTTTTTAATAAAAAGTTAAACTCAATAGTATATATTGACATATTACTTAATATGAAAAAACTTTAAAATTTTGACTTAAATAATAACTTTAATATAAAAGCGTCACAGCAAGTCATTCAAATAGAGCTAGGTATCGATTTATTAATTCAATGTTCATCGATAAAGGATTATATACATATAATATACATATTTACGCATGTATTTTTTAGACCATATCAATAAATTATATTTCATATAGAATGAAAACTAATATAAGTAATATTATGACAATATAATCTTATTTAGTTTACTAATTACTAATCAATACTCCGTATTAAACTAGTGAAGATTAAATTTTTTTAATTCCCTTCCATATATTAAATTCAATTCTAGCTAATTATTGTCTCTAACTTCTATACATAAATATATTTTTATTTAAGCAAACTAATACGTTATATATATATTATAATAAAAAAATAAATTTCTAAAATAAATATCCAAATCAAGTTATCTATCCATACTAAATGATTATTACGCTTGATTTAAGTTACCAAAATCGATAAACTTTACTCCTTCATGATAAACATAATTTTGATTTGAATAAAATTTAATGTCAATATTAAAGTAATTTGAAAATATTATTATTTGATAATTTTCATCAAATATTATACAACATAAATAAAAATATTTGAATTTAATATTTAATTTGTGAAAAATTAAATTTAAACCTTAACAATCTATTTTACTTTTATAGTATTAGATATTTATTCGACACATTTTTATTTCAATTGTTGAAATGTAAATACAAAATATCACATAATTTAGATATATATTCTTTAATAAGTAATTTTGCTGACAATTTTTTTCAATTTATAATTGAATAAGTATCATGTTAACAAAATTTAGTATGAGTGTACTAATTCATTGCATTAAAATTAAATTTACTTATTGTTATGATAAAATTAAAAATCAAAGCGGAATATTATATCAAATATTTTTATCTTTGCATAAGATGTCATTAATATTTTTTATATAATTGGATCTAAAAATATCGATAATGAACATATTGGTAATTAAATATACATTTAAAAATGGTAAAATTATTACACATATTATAAATCTAGAAGAGATAACTCCAACCATGTTAATTGCTATAAAATTTTACAAAAATTTGGTGATTTACACTATCGAATCATATAGCCTATTTTAAAATTTTATTAAAACATGCTAAACTAATAAAACATATTATAATAAGAAAGAATATAATAATTACGTATTTAAAATAAATAAATGTAACTCACACTTTTATAGCTTTGATGACGGAGTATTACTTTGTTTACACTCTACACTGAAAAATAATTATAATAGTGAACTAGAAGTAAATCATGTGATGCTATAGCACAAGAAGCTATCTGTCTGTAGTAAAGCGTTTAACTAATTCTAATATACGAACAAATTCGAAGAATAAAGAAGAGTATCTACCCTCAAGTCCATCCCTACTGACCCTGTTACTCCCTGAAAGGTTGTTGCAAGGGCTTCCTCCGATTATTAAATCAAACCCACCAATACATTTCATGATCTTATTTAGTGTGACTTCATCCATTTGTTGAACATCTTCGTAATGGATCAATCAGATAGATAACTCTTGATCAGGGAGTAGTACTAGTAGGACTCAATAATGAACATGGCTTAAGAGACGGGGGGGAGGGGTTCGATTAGAATACTAGAAAAGAGTAGGAAAGCTCTTTCAAGAGAGAAACAAAGTAGTACCTGAAAGGCATTTCCTAGAGACTTGAATCTATCTGTTCGACTCACACCACCACCCCTGGTATGGTTTTTCGGGAACCCCATCAAGTATTCCATTTCATCAGCTTCTAGTGGAGCAACCCTATACTTTCCAGTCCAAACTAAATTCCATCTTCTGCAGTGTCCCAAGATTTTTTTCTGTAGATCCTGTGGTGGCTCTCCATCATACTCCTTAACCCAATTCATAATCTTCTCAGTCAACGGCGCACTCCCAATTGCTGTTTGTATGCAGTTTAGTTGTTTTCTTTCGTCCCACTTGGGCCACCACCTCTTCATCGATGGAAATGCACCATGTATTGTTCTGTGTGGAAGCGGTTTAAGGGGGAACCTACCCTTGAGTGGTAGATTGTGTACATAGCCTCTTTTCCTTGCTGCAGCACAGAAGAATTTTGAATCCACAAACTCAGGATTAATGTCATAGAGTGACTGAGAAATCCTTTCCCATACACCTGGTGGTGCAAGGCCAATGCTCGGTTAAGTAGAAAAATGGAGGATGCAGTAACAAATATTTGAAGACTTCTCTGAATCATAGTAACGGGTGCATTTGCGGGCATCATTTCTACAGGCACACCAAACCCAATCATCGGTTTTGGTATTTGCATCGACTTGATGTAACCATGTTTCTTTTTCCTTCTATACAACTGGGAATCATCAAGCTTCCTCTTCTTTGTTACTTCTTCGCAGGTATTTGCAATTTCATCAGCCAATATAAAATTTACTAATTCGTCAACTGAAGCCTCTGAACCTGCATAAGGATACCAACAGTATGCATGACTAGGGGAACAAACAAAATTTATCTTGAGCTCAGTTGAATTTAGGTTGGTTAATTTACACCAATGCACACTTTTATGCCCATGTTCTAGTCAATATCGATATGGATGAAGCAGAAAAAAATGACATGTTGCAAAACTAGTAAAAGGATATAGATAACAGATGAAGATCGATAAGGATGAAGCATCACTTGATATGTTGGGGCTACCTCGCAGGCACCATATGGTCAATATCGAACACCAAAAGAAACATTGTGGCTAACATACTCACCACATCTTTCCATGGCCATAGAAGCAGCTTCTGCAGTGTATCCCATATATTGCAGAAATTGCAAGATCTCCTCAGATGTAGGTGCTCTATTTTCCTGCACCACATTTGAATAGAAAAATTATGAGAAGATATCCCCTAGATCAAATGCAATCCAACTTTGATATTCAGAATAAAACAACTTTTTTAAGAACATTTAATATGGTCTACTATAGAAGAAAGGTAATAAAAAATATCATCACTGTGATCTATATAATTAGGCAACAAGAGCAATATTTCTTAAACATATGCAGATTTTCTATATAAAGCTAAGTCAGACATACTATTATATCATATTTAACTCTTCAACCTTTTGGCATACTTGTTAATCTCAGGGGCTTGTAGATTTAGTACAATATCAGTCCTTCACATTATATTTTATGTTAAGGCTCATACTAACAATCTTGGATTATGAGATTGGTTTTAGAGAAAAAATAATTTAATTAGAAGTGTTGTAAATATGAGGGCAGATCATGACAGTAAATTCAGATAATGTCATCAAAGATCTTTAGATGAATAATTTCCACAAAGAAAGAAGTCAAATAAATGTATAAACGAAATGCAACAATCTTTCCATTCACTAAAAATACAACAAAAGAGAGCATAATGGATCTTTATATGGCTGCATCCGTAGACCATGATTATGGACAATTAAAAGGAAATCATGAAATTGTACCTCTTCCCCGCAGAAACTGCTCGAGTCCGAAAAATCATCTAGAAAGCTTTCATCATACTCTGAAGAACTTTGATTTGAGTCGGCAGGCTCAGGAATACTCTCAAGAGACTGGAAAATGGAAATAGTATTAACAGAACATTTGATATAAATATTAACAGTGGGTCAAAACAGAGAATGCAATACATAATCGGAGAAAATAATATAAATTAGAATTGATATATCCAAAACAGTTGCTAAGTTTATAAGGCATCAGAGAGGTAATACTCACTATATATGTAAGAATAGTCTCCACTATGGAATCTTCATTCTCATCCCCTAAATTTTTCAGTATTTGAAAGAACACTAACATTAGTCAATACTCAGTAGTTTTATGTACACTCATGCACTATAATACTGTAATTACCATTTTCCCTGACTGCTCTTTCAATTAATTCTTCTGGGAACCCCATATCCTTAAAACGTCGAATTAATGTGCTGTCGGATGAGGTTGCCTTCAAGGAAACGTAATGATCAAAACAATATTAGTATACAGAAGTGACCATATCAATCACATTAACATAGAATAATGATAAATCAACCAACAGCTTCCTAGAAAGCATGTACAAATCAGTCCAGTGAATGTTGTAAGCAAATCAATAAGACCAAGTTATCATTATGCAACTTTGAAAGCAATTACAGATATCACAAGCTGATTTTTTTTTGCGAAACTACCTTCCAAATTTATATATGATAGGCTCGTATATAGAATTTGTCTCTAGATGGATATACATTAGTTGCTACAACTTCCATATCCAACCTAGATAACGATTTCTCAGTGACATACTATAATGTCTAAATATATCATTGCCAAAGCCACTTGCATAATTGTTGATACAGATTTAGCATGTTTAGTTTTCAACTCCAACCCAATTTATTCAGAACCAAATGCCTCAGCAGTAAAATATATTAACAATAACATGTTATCATAACCTACAAATCTACGATAGATACCTCGTCTGGGTTGCATGATACATGGCCTCTAACCGACGGGCCTGGCAACGCTGATGGAAAAGACGAAGCTGACCACTCTGGAATACTCTGACACTCAAGCTCATCTTCAGTGTTCCAGTCAAAACTCTCACTGTCTTCTTCAGAAACATCCTAATCAAGACGATAACATAATGCATCAAGCAACATTATCAACCATTTCACCGACTTAAATATATCAAACAATTGCCAACTATTACATCTTACAGGAAGCTTTAATATGCAAAACTATTCGACGAGGCTATGAATTTAAGTAACCTCAATTTTTTATATCCATAACTTATATTCAAGAGCAAAAATTACCATCAGAGTTAAGCTTATGGGCAGCTACAACAAACCTGCATAAACAATAAAAAATCATTTCAATAATTGCATGATGAAATCCATTATATAAGGCCTTCACTAAACATTTTTTTAGAAACACACATTTTTATTGATAGAGCTACAAATTTGTATACACTTACTACAAAGATTCATGCAACAAAAAACCTTAAACAAACTGGACAATCTTTTTGGGAAACATAGTAAATGCAGAAAAAAACCCAAAAATAAAAAATACTAAAAAATTTCCGAAACCCATACACTTATTACAAAGATTAATGCAACAAAAAAAACTTATTACAAAGATTAATGCAACAAAAAAAAACCTTAAACAAACTGGACAAACTTTTTTCAGCAACAGAAACTGGACAATCTTTTTGGGAAATATAGTAAATGCAGAAAAAAAACCATAAACAAAAATAAACATTTTTTTCCAAAGCCCACATTTTTATTGATATAAATGCTAATATACATACACTAATTACAAAGATTAATGCAACAAAAAAAAACCTTAAACAAACTGGACAAACTTTTTTCAGATAAAAACTAGACAATCTTTTTGGGAAATATAGTAAATGCAAACAAAAAAACAATGTTTTCCGAAACCCACATTTTTATTGATATAAATGCTAATATAAATAATTAAATACACTTATTACAAAGATTAATGCAACAAAAAAAACCTTAAGCAATCTGGACAAACTTTTTTGTGCAACAAAAACTGGACAATCTTTTTGGGAATATAGTAAATGCAGAAAAGAACCCATAAACAAAAAAACAATGTTTTCTAAAACCCATATTTTTGTTGATATAAATGATAATATACATATACTTATTACAAAGATTGATATTAATGCCCAATGTCTATACTCTCTAACAAAGATTAATGCAACAAAAAAAAACCTTAAACAAACTGGACAAACTTTTTTCAGCAACAAAAACTGGACAATCTTTTTGGGAATATAGTAAATGCAGAAAAAAACCCACAAACAAAAAAACAATATTTTCTAAAACCCATATTTTTGTTGATATAAATGCTAATATACATACACTTATTACAAAGATTAATGCAATAAAAAAACCTTAAACAAACTGGACAAACATGTTTTAGGAAGAAAAACTGGACAATCTTTTTGGGACAGAGTTAGTGAAATTAATGCAGAAAAACAGAGAGTGTCCTCTGCTTCATCATTTTTGTATTTTCAGAATACCGTACAAGAGACGGTTAGCGCCATGACAAATTGTCCTATGTACTAACGCCAATATCTAATTATTAACTACATTCATTTTAATTTACGTGTTCATTTTCTAAAGAAATGTTGATTATTCCCTTTATTTGAATTTGGGTAGTATTTTTTTTATTATGCTAAAATATATCTTTTCATAATATGGAGTGTCCTTTTTTTGAAAATTTCATAATGTTATTTAATCACTAATCACTAATAGCCAAAATATTCATGTCAGTTCACTTAAAATTTATTTTAATGAGAGCACTCATGTCAGTTACAAATTTTATTAGTGATTAAAAAATGATAAAAAGTTATTAGTGATTAGTGATAAAATTTATTAGTGTAATAGCAGAGTAGCGACTCGTTAATAAATAAATTAAAAATGTGAGATTTCTAAATTTTTTCCGTAAATTTGGGACCCACTAAATATTTATGTTAGATTAATGTTAATGTTAGGGGTTAGTTGTGAGAAATAAATTAAAGCAGGAAGGTATCGATCGGTACCGGATTTTTTCGCGGTTGGGCTTTAGGCTGACCCGATTCCTAACCCATCCCAAATAGCCCAAAAACCCCAAACCATTTATTTCCTTCCCTCTTCCAGCCGAGGAGAAATGACCGAACTCCACCGTTGTTTTTTTATTTTTATTTTATTTTGATTTTATAAACCGATCCACCGAGCTTTGGAGCTAAAACTTTTCGGGAGAGTTTCTCTGCATCATCCCGTCGTTTCAAGGTAAAAAGGTGCGATATTTTTGGGTATTTTGTGAAATCTCGACTTTGACTTTTGTTGTTTTTTGATATTTTGAATTTTATTGCTCGATTGATTCTTGGGTTGTAAATTAGTTATTATTAGGTCGAGAAATATTGTGTTTGATGTAAGAAATTTCGCGGATGTTTTTAGGGCCGTTGACGTTTTGAACTTTTGGGTTGACTTTGGAATTTTGGATATATTATTGAATAGAATTATCGTCTAGGCTTAAATTATAATATAGGAATTGATAATGATCGATATTTGGGGTAGAAAGTGTTGTTATAGTTGAATTGACTTTCGGGTGATCGTGGGTTGACTTTCGCTAAAATGTGGTGGTTAATGTAAATAAGTTAGTGGATCGTTATTGTGATTGTTTTGGGATACAATTATGAATTATAAGTGTTGGAAGCAAATAGGTTGGAATTAATCTTAGTGGATTTTGGGTAGTAAACGAACTTAGGGATTAGGGGTTGAGAGTTATGGTTAAATTAATTGGGAAAAAGTTGAAATTGGATTGATTGAAATTATTTGGAAATGTTGGAAATTTGAATAAGATATAGGCTGATTATCGAATTTAGTCCGGGTAGTGAGGTTTGTCATCGAAATTGTTATTGAAACATAATTAGTAATCTTTACGTAAGTTGTCAATTTATAACTGAAATGGGTTAAAAAGTCTGGAATTTAAATTAGGATAAAGGGGTTGGGAAATGGAGTGCGAGTTGTGATTATATTTTGAAATGTTTACATTCGGTTCGGGCGTGGGAGCAGTGAGGATCGATTGGCTATTTAAGGCGGTAGTAGTCTTAGCCGGTGGGGATTTATCACTCGTTTGTTATCTTGTTTATGTTTGAGTGTAGTGTATGGTAAGTTGGTTGTGGCCAGTATATCATGTTATGAGGCTTTATACGTGTGTATAGTTGTGAGGCTGTGAAATGTTGAGCTTTGTATGGTGAGTTAGATGCGTTATGGTGTGTTTATTGGAGGGTATTTATGTAAAGTATATTTGTGTTATGGATATCTAGGAGTATATCTATGTTTGAGTATAGGTTGTGTCTGGTGTTGTATTTGTGTGTTATGGATGCTACGTTGAGACTTCTTGTGTGATGGTTGTATGTTTGGCATTGTATGTGTGGTTTGTGAATTGTTTGATTTGAGATGTTGAGATGATGTGGGGTGTTCGAGGTGAGCCTGGCGAAAGGACATGGCAGATGTTGGGTGTTCGAATGGTGAAACTTTGCCGGGGAAAAAGGATATGTTGTTGTTGGGTGTTCGAGAAGGTGAGCGCAGCCGGGGGAAAAGGATGGAATGTTATATGTGATATTGTTCTGGTTTCTTTTTCGTAAGTTATTCTATTATTGTTGTGATATAAACGTGGTGTAAGACGTTATGCTATTTTACTCGTTTGATTATGTGATATGAGATCGTTGGGGTGTGACATGTGAGTTAACGTAAGCTTGAGTTCTGCCAAGTGTTTGTATGTTGAAGATGGTCATTACTTTGTTATGAGACTCTGAATCGCGATTTATTTTTAACTTTTCTTGTACTGTTTATATCTTATTTCTTGTAATACATGTCTTTATTTGGGTACCCTCGTTCGGATGTGGGTAAGTTACCATCAGGGTGATTCGTTTCATTAAGGCGTAGAACACACCCATTCCCGCCTCAGTTAATGAGGTCAAGTTTGATAGCGAGTTGTTGAGTGTCCGTTGGCCTTCGCCGAATTGAAGGCAGTGGGCCCAGGATCACTCGGCGGTTACCTATTATTTTTTTGATGTACTAGTTTTCATATTTGTTTTGGATGTTGGAAATTTGTAATATTTTGTTGGATCAGCTGAGACAGTATGGCGTTAAATTTTACTTTGGTTGTGATTTAGGCGATGCGATAGTTAAACTACGTATTATAACATTTTAAATTTTGAAACTATTTTTTTTTTATCAAACTGCTCAGTTTTATTGGTTATTAAGCGAGGTGGTTTCGTGTCGACCATTAATTGTGATTCGGATATACGGGTTGATGTGACTGCATTACTCGAGGGCGTCTGGCGGGTGTCTGATTAGTGATTAAAAAATTATAAAAGAAATTGGGCTCGTCGGAGCATTCCATGATTCTCATTTTCTAAATTAAATAAATCGTTATTTATTTTTTGGGTTCTTTTTTATGTATGTTAACTATGACTTCACTTATTTATTCACAGAAATTGAAAATTAAATATTTCAATATGTCAATAGAAATTTGGAATAAAATTAAATTTTAAAAGGAGCCAAGTATATTAAATATGGATGTTGAATGAAATATAACACAATTTATATTTATATACTGACAAAATATTTATTTATTTTTATTTTTTATATAATTGAAAGAGTAAAAATGGGGGAGAAGAAAAAATTAAAAATAGAGGAAATTATAAATTTAGGAGGTGAATAGGGTGAATAGACAAATTTTATGGAGCTCAAATCCTATTTTTAGGAAGTGATAAAATTAAAATTTTTATAAATTTTTCATTCGATTAAAATAGTTTTAATGGCTAAAGTATGGTAATTCTCAGGTTCACTAAAATTGGGTGGCCCTTAAATAAAATTATTCATTTCCTTTGTCTCTTAAATTTATATCGCCATTTTAGAGTTCTTTTTCTCCCCTCATTTTACTATTTTTCAACTATATAAAAAATAAAAATAAAATAAATAAATATTTTTAAGTCATATACAAATATAAATTACAAAGACATTTCATTCAGCGTTCATATTTAATTTTTGGCTTTATTTTAAAAATTAATTTATCATTTATTGAAACTTATATTTAAAATATTTAATTTTGTTTTGGTGAATATAAGGAAGAAATTTCTTAAAAATAAAAAGTGAATCGAAAAATAAAGAGGTGATTAGAAGTGAATTTTAGGGGAAATTATAGAGGCGATGTGAATGCTCGGCTCATTGACCCCTAAAAAGTTATTTTAGAGATTGAAATTATAAAAATAATAAAGTGGACTCATCGACTTCCTACAAATTATTATTATTGTAGTATTATATTGAGATGTTAGCTAAATGATATATATTTATTGTAGAATTATTATTATTTATTATTATGTAGAACTATTGTTATAATTACTATTATAGGTATTAGTTAAATAATCATATAATTTAGTAGAATTATTATTATTATTACTATTGTTATTTAATTTCATACAAATATGAATTTTATATATTAGGAATCCACAAAAATTAAATTATACTTGTTAAATCATACTAATTTAACTTGACTGTAAAAGCAGAATAATTCGATGATCTTATATTGATGATCGATTCGTCGATATATTTAGTCGAAGGATATCAAATTGTTAATGTAATATTTGTATACTATATAGAAATCTCGGTTTCTTATAATATCTCTATGGACATAAATTTTATTTGTAATTTTATATATTTAAAAGTTATTTGTGATCAAAGTATCCTTCAAATATAAAAATATTAATTATAAAAATTCAAAAGAATAAGTTTTACACGGTTTAGAATAACTTTGAATTAAATATAAAAATATGCTCGAATATTTGAGAAATCGATTACATTAATAAATAAATCGCGTATCAATTTCTACTAGTATTTATTAAAAATTCGAAGTTTCTCATGAAATATTAAAAATATCGATTAAAATAAGTTTTAGAAAGCGTCCACTCATTAATTTTAGTAATTGGATTGGGCTTGTATGGGCATAAGTTGTGTTGGGAATCGATACAGGTATTGATCTATTCTTCTAGTGTTTAATGGGATAAATGTTCAAAGTTTTACAACGAAAATAAAAAATATGAACTACATCATTGAGAAAGTCAAACAGGGGTGGTGTTACATTAATAGTCCTCATTGATGTATAGTGGAGGAATTAGGAGGAGGTATGGGAGGCGGTCGTCGTTAAAATTTTGAAATTATATTTCATTTATTAAAACGTAAATTTTCTGATTTATTTATTTAAAAATTAAGTTGTTAAATAACTATAAATTTTTGTATATTTTTTTCGTATATAATATAATTCTTTTTGTCGCATAAAATTTCAGGTTACTGCGCAGTTGATGCATATCATTTTTTGGATATAATTATCATGGTTATGGTGTTTGCTTAACACCGTGCAAGGCCCTCTCTCATGTAATGCTTCCTCGATTTATTGAAGAGTTGCATAAAATAAACCACGTGCAGGAGAAAAACCATAGATGATACACTGAGCCCATTCAGCACAAATTTGTAATGATCAGAGGTAATTTCATGTGGGTGGTGTCTCAAATTGGGGCCAAACATTATATTTCCCTAAGACCCTAACATGTCTTCACGTGTGATGATCAAACATGGTTCAATCCAATTCTAGTTATAATTTTAAGTGACACCCCCCTTGTTATATACTCCATGGTCCAGAGGAACTTGGTAAGCAAATAATTGTTATATTTTAGTCAAATAATTATTGATGTTCTTTGTATATATATACACCAATACATACGTGCAACCAACCCCTGCTCAAGATAGAAATGAAGGAGTCAGAAACGCACAACGACCACCAACCCTGCTCAACGTAATTTACTAATAATATAATAACTTTGATTCAAATAAAAGTTATATCTGCCACACAATAATAATAAAATTTGTTAATTTTTACCATTAAAATCAAACCAAATGCACAATCCAATAGATATCTATTCCTTGGGATGGGGATCTTAAATAGCGTGATAATATATATATATATATATATATGTATATATAGTCTCATCTCAAATAGGCTCGTTTAGAAAATAATTTAAGTTGCCCTAATCGAGATATTATTGATCAAGTACATAGTAATTCAAATCATTAGCATCAATAACTAGGGGCAATATAAGTGCAAAATAGGAAAAAAAATGATATTGTTTTTCATTTATGGTAATTGCAAGATAATGGCATGAGGGACCATGATGTTAAGAAATTTCCAGACCGAGCATGCATCTATTGAATTTTAATCATGGCTTGTCCTTGATAATGGAAAGAAAAAATTGAGAAGAAAACAAAGAGTGAGTCAAAAGTACTTATCTTTTGAACAAAATGCATTATGCCAAAACTGGCAGTTTGATCTCATGCAGCTGTAAGATATTGTACTATAGCTATAAGTTAGTGTGAAAACTATAACTATGTTTTATCATAATGAAGAGTTATATCCTTGTTTTATTATTTTGGTCAATAATAATCATCCTCAATATCCTTTTATATATTATACTACCTTCATCAAAATTTGATTAGAAAAATTGTCTAATTACTTAGAAAAATCAATTTAAAACCAAGGTTAATCTTAATGTTCAAAAGGAGACATGTATATTTGTCGATAAAGTTAAGTTTATGATTGTATGAACATTATTTTGAAAATGATTTGAAGTTATAAAAGTATGTTGATTATTTGTTAACAAAAAAACCATGCATTTCAATTGGCATGGAGGGTTCTGGGGTATACACATTAATAAGTGGGTTTAATTTAATACAAGGAAAATTTTAGATTATTTTAAATTTCAAGTATAATATAGTTATAAGATGTTTTACCTCTATTCGAATATTATATATATTCGAGTTGTTACAAGATAACTGAAAAACATAGTTAATTTTATTTTAAAAAATCATTAGATGTTTAGAAAATATTTAAATTTATTACTCCATTATTCGATTCAACAGAGTTTGAGTGTGGTTATTATCAAAATGTTACTTAAATTCAATGACTGCCAATTAACTTGTTAGAGTTCAAAATTGTGAGGTTACACTTGCGTATAATTGGTATAAATAATTGTGTCAAAGTTATAGTGTTATATCTAACTATGTGAATAGATCGAGTTCTTGAATCTTAATTATTATCTTACTCAATATAATAGTTTCCTGAATCTTGAGAAATTACTTGAGGGATCAAAGAGAAGAGACTAAAGAAAAAATCTCCACTAAGAAGTTGCAAAGATACTACAAAACAGTTCCATTTCCTAATTAGCTTTGCAGGACAGAGGAAAGATCAACACAATCATAATCCAACAGTTCTTGAATCATCTGCTCAATATGATCATCTTCAAGAGTCATGAAATCCTGAACATTTTCACCATTAAAACCACCCCAATTCTCCGGTAAACCGGTATCGGTTTGGCCTTCATTATTCACCGGAGCTTGAGCGGCAGAGTGGATATGTGGAGGCTGAGGTTGGTACTCTATAACCTCATTTTTCCCACTAGCTCTTTTGGACATTTTCATTGATGTCATTTGACACCTTTGCAATTTAGCTATCAATGTAGGAGATAGAAGTTTTGGTGGTTGAGCTTCATCTCCATTGCTGGGGAAGTTTGAACGTGCTCTTGGTCCACACATTAGCCTTGCAGCTTCATCATACGCTCTTGCTGCATCCTCTGCTGTCTCATATGTCCCCAACCATATTCTTGTTTTCCTGTGATCAATGTTTAATGTCAGAATTTAGTATGTAACATATAAAACTTCACTAAAAATTGAGCTTGGATCCTGTGTCATACTTTTCGATTTATGTTCACGATCATGACAAGTATTATGATACTAAATTATGTGTAATATAAAGTGTCACTTAAGTATGATAACAAGAAATTGAGGAATGAGAGAAATTACAATATAGGATGACGAATTTCGGAGACCCAAGAACCCCAATGACGTTGACGAACACCACGATAACGTTGTTGTGGTTTAGCCATTCTGGTTCAAGAATGCTATTTTTTTGGAAGTGCTCAACCAATTTGGGGTTTTTTGTAAGAGAATTATGAATTGATGAATTGGACATTCTTAGAAAGAAATGGAAGGGTATTTGTAAGCAAGAGTTTAATTCTTTAGGCATTTGAGAAGCTGGCAAACAATATGGCCTTTGGACCCACATTGGTCTTTCAATATTTTTCTTTTCTTCTTTCCCGTTCCCATGGGGATTTATCACAAAGTGGAAAAGAAAAATAAAGGTAAAATGTAGTCAATCCCAAGGCATAAAAGATACTCGTGTCTAGGCTTTGCATGATGAATGTAAGTACGTAACTACAGTATAGAACAACAACAATAATAAATTGAGGGACATCTCAAAATTAACTATTGCATTAACTACTTTGTGGTATTCAGGGCGGCGGAGATTGTGTATGACGGTTTGTAACTTTTAATAGCAAATAATAATAAGGTTTTCATTAATGCAACGGGTTAATAATGAATTAATGATGTAAAATAATTCAAACACCAACAAATAAAATTTGGACGCCCACTTCAAACATAAATGGGATATAGTGTGAACTTCAAGGATACAATTATAAAATAAATAAATTAGCTTCTTAACAATGTTCGGAGTGTTGTAAGAAATCACTTCTCGGTATCCTAGCTTCTCTCTGAATGGAATATATAATGATCAAGAACTCAAATTAAAATTTTCTTCCTCCGTCTCCAAATAACTAATCATTTAAATTAATTTTTTTTACCTTTTCATAATAATTTATTATTTGCATTTTTAATGTTAACTTTATATTTAAATGTGAAACTTTCACGATTCTTAATATAAGCTTTTATTTATTCGCCCAATAATCAAACTTTTAATCTAAATGATCATTTTGTTTGAGGCAGAAAGAAATATTATAATAACAAAGTGTTCTATATGATTTTTTACTTCTACTTTAATAGTAATTATATAGTTCCTTCATCCCACAAAGATTGTCCGCTAGTTTTTATAATTGTAACTTTTAATTTTGATTTTAAATATATCTTTTGTGTTGTATAATATTTTATAAAAATATAACAATGGAAAGAGTTTGAAATGTATTTTACCGTTGATAGTTTCGTAGTATTATATAATCTGAACAAAAATATCTACAGTTAAAATTTAAGAAGTATAACAAAATGTCAAAAGTGGACAATTTTTATGGGATGGAGGGAGTATTAACTCATAATAACTGTAGATGTTTAAGCTGGATCGTGAGTATTTAATTTTATCATACTATACATGCAACTAGTAAGTACATAGTATCTGTTTAAATACTTTCAAGGGCCAAGCAAGTTAAACTAACCTTAATTAATTAATAATGATAAGCAAGAGGACGTATGATTCGATGATGCAAGATTGTTAACTCTTCATGTGAAGATGCATGTAATTGTCAAAGGATAGGTTGGAATCCGCAGTTTCATTAAATTAAAGTTACCTCTACATAAAGGAATGGGGTGAGAAATAAATTAATATGTTTATATCTAGAGAAATGGAGATATATACTTCGTATGGAAAATACATTAATCTATTCATTTAGGAATTATGATACACTGCAAGATGATGAAAGGACAAGATTACATGGCTCACATTACATTTACTAAACTCAGGAAATTGGCCCATATGCTTCTGTGCAAGGTTAAGACAAAAAGATATTGTATGTAAATTTAGCAAAAGAATATTAATAATATTATTGTTCATGCTCTTCCACCCCTCTTCATGGTCATGTAGGGCTGTAGTTGATATTTTTTACTATGTTTTCCTTTTTGGATGATTACTAAATCCAATAATTAAATAAAAATACATCAATGTGTGTTAATAATTAACAATTTATTGCATGTTGTCGTTAGTTGTTTAACTTTTAATTAATCTAACTTAAATAAAAGATAATTAAGTTGAAGATTGTTTTATTTGTGCTGGGTGTGCAATATTTTTTATAGACAATATCTAATTTTGTTTTGATATAAGTTATATGTATAAGTATTAAAGTATAGAATATTACTCCGTATTTCAAAAGTTGACTATCTATCTTAAACATCTTTTAATTAAATTAATATTAAAATGCAGATCATCAGATTTTAATGTGCAAATATTGTGACAAGGTTGATAGTGAGAAACAAAATGTGATTTAATCTCAAAGTCATAAGTCAGGGTGTTGGCTCCCGGTCCATGGGACAGCCATTTTTATAAAGTCTATGCAATTCTGCCTGATTCCCTCTTTTATGATTCAACCCGTCAGAAACTGATGAAGCACCTGCTGCTGCTACTTTCAAATATTATCAAGCGTATCTTACAGTTCTTGCTTCGTCTGACACACTTCATACATTTATTATTTGGTCACCTTGGAGGATAAAATAGGGAAGGTGGAAGAAAAATGTCACTCCCTACCCTCACCAAATACTGAGATTTCTATTTTATACAAATGAGCTTTAGAATTTAGAATGTAAGTAGTATTAAATTTGTAATTGTGATAGTGATAGTTTAAATTTTGAGTAGATCAAAGAGTAAATGATAGGTGAAGATTTTTCTATATATTAAAGTTATATATTTTATTATTTATAAATAATTGATTTTAGTATAGATTCATAAATTTTTAACATAGTGTCGTGAGTCAGTCAAGTTAAATGTATATGTAAATTTTATATATATAATTCAAGTGGAACGAAAACATGTACATGATGGCATGAGAAATATTAATAAATTAAGATTTTATGACTGAATTAATAAAATATTGGGTTATGATCAATTAGCAATGTACCAATTAGTCTTATAAGACCTTTCGACAGATCATTTTCTTATTAAAAGTCGTTATAAAAAGGATTTAAATACGTACTTATAGACTTATAATCATGGCAGGTAATACCATATGATAATTTGTTTTAAATAATATTCATTCATTATGAAGATCAGTAACAGAATGAAAGAAGAAAAATCCAGTGATATTGATGTGTATGTTTTTTTCGAGGCTATTTTGAGGTGTTGTGGCAGAGTCTTGTCACAAACTGTGTGGCTTTTCTTTGGGCGGCATCCTTGTTTATGTCCAGTAAAATTGATGCCGAATGTCTTGGTATGATGCGGTTCTTTTGGCTTGGAGTGCAGGAGTCTTGAGGCAAGGTATAGAGATGTTATGAGTATTCTTACACGCTCACTCCTTGCTTGATTTAGCTCACCCAGGTTGAGATGTAGGCTCTTTGTTAAAATCATTGATCTTTTAATAAGCTGCTAAATCAGGCTAGATATCCAAGGTTGAAGGTACTGGGCCACGACCGAAGTCGATCGCCAGTAGGCTTAAATCTTAAGTCGGTTCGGGTTTTGACCTGACAAAATAAGAGTATAAAAAGTGTAGTTTAAGCGTGCTACAGAAATGGAATTATATTTGGATATTTATAGGAAATCACCAAAGAGACACATTCTTTCTCGAGATGAAAACCAAATATCCTGCATCTTGGAGAACTGATAACCCCTAGCGCTTCTTGAGGCGGTACTTTAATGGGCCAGAGGCTACTAGGATGGGCGCCCCCTCCAATCAGACACAATTATTAATCCTTTAAATAAATGTTATATCGATTTCACTTTAATTCCAAAGATATTCTACGCCATTTTTTTCAAATGGTATTAGAATATGAGGGGTTAAATTTCTTTCATGACAGAGCATTCGCCTTAACTTTATGGTCAAAAGGAATCTCGAGAGTTATCCCGTCGCCATTATAAAAGGTAAGATGTCGTTTTAACTTCTTGTTGTTTAATTAAAGTTAATCTGACAATCTTCCCCCAAGCCAGATTATTATTTTCTTCTTTTCTTGTATCTCTACATGTTTGATGTGTGGCCGATTAATCGTCTTCGTTCTTCGTCCCGTTAGACCTGCGAGTTCTCGAGGGACTCTCGAAAGTCGTTTGGTAGGCAGCGTGGCGGTATTATATAGTTTTGATGATAAAAACATTTTTTGCTTTTATCGTCCCTCGTGTATATTCTGACTTGCTTGACTTATCATTGTCAGCGAGGTAGTATCAGCGCGTGACGATCGCTCAATTTCCCCCTTGGAAACTACGCATGGAGTCGCGTGTCTCAAATTTCCGGCGAGTTTGTGGGATCGGCTTGTTGAGAGATAGCCACGAAGCCTCGAAGCGTTGCGGTTGCTGCAGGTGCACCTCACGCGACTCTGAGGTCCTTTGGGCGTGAACGCCACTTCCGGGCACGTCATGGGTCCTCTCGCGTTCCCCGCCTTTCGAGGTTAAGTATGTTGCTTTCAATCAAAACCCGAAAGGAAATGGGTGCAGAGACACGCCCGCTAGGCGAGTGAGGGCCAAGACCATTCATGGTTTGATTACCGAGGTCTAGTTGCGGGCCATCCGTAATCATTATGATTTCCCTGAAGGGGTGAAAACCCGGATCCCGGATGAAGGGAGAAACGTTGATACCCGTCACGAACCGAGGGAACTCCCGAAGAAGGTAATGCCTCATCCGCCCTTATTGGCTGTCATTTCTTGGGATTTGTGGATGAGGTGCTAGTGACCTGGATCGTGCTGCAGGTCAGTGATGCTAGCACAACAGGCTTTGTCCTCCAGCGGTATTCAGTGGCGTCTTGGCAGGTAAAGGTGGTCCCCAGACTTGGCGTTGTTTTGTGCCCATGTACAACGTCGTCCTGAGGAGCCTCTTTTTTTGCTATTTTCAAGTGGCTTCTCCCTAGTACAACTTTTTTTGCCTTACGAAGTTGGACAAAGTTGAGCACAGTCGGGTAGTTTAAGCTTTGGTTCGTAGCGAATGGGGATTTGGGAGTGATGTCGGGATTCGTTGTTGGTTCATAGCTAGCTCCAGCTCTTCCACGCAAAATTACGCGAAAGTCGGAGGCGAGGAGTGTAGAGGTGAGTCGCGGCTTTCAGGAGGCTCTTCCCTCTGAGGCCTTTTTGTGATGAGAGTGCGATCCAAGCGGAGTTTGACCCCGAAAGTCTTTGCCAAGCTTTCCCCAGGATTCCTTTCTCGATGGCGGTTATTCTTCTTAACTTTTAAGTTCTCTTGAGTCTTTCTCTTATTAACTTTTTTTTCGTGTAGTGACCATTCTCTAAATGTAACATGCTTTTGGGGACTACGCGGGCCTCATGGGTGAACACAGAGTCATTGCTTCGAATGCAAGGATGTTTTGGCTCGGGTGGAGAGGCTCGTACGTCCACAGGAGCTCTGCTAACTCTAAGAAATCCAAGAAGAACCCCGAGTGCGGCACCGAGACTACTGCTCCCTGGCAGTGAAGGCTGCCATTGGAGGCTTGCCCGATCTGCACGCCTTCCTAGGGCCGAGGATCGTAACCATTGTGATTCCGGATCGGGTTTACCGTTCATTAGGCGAGTGGCTTCCTCGAGATTCCTCCTCGGCTCTTCGCATGCCAGTCGGCCGGAGTGCGAGGGTCGCTGAGTTCGACCCACTTATACTACGCGCCTTCGGGGATATGACTAGTAGGAGATTTTCTTGAGTAAGTAGTCACTTGCTACCCTCGATGAAGAATTGTATCTTTGAGGAGAATGTAGAAGGGATCATGACTTGTGCCTCGGAAGAGCTGATACTTTTCCCGTTCGACTCGAGGTATTTCACTTCTTTGTTTTAGTCGTTACTTTCTCTTTTATATCTGAACTTGTTCTTATCATGTTTTTTTTTCCAAGCCACGGAGTGTGCCTATGGTTTATCTCTGAAATGGAAAGAAGCCAAAGATTATTTGGCCAAGTTTGTTGAGGAAAAATCTTCGTTGGAAGAGCGTCTCAACGAAGCCACAACCCGGTGATAATCTTGAGAACAAGTATTAGGGCCACGGCGGTTCGTGATGATCGATTAAATCGAGAGGCGATCTTAGTGGCCGATATAGAGGATGATATGGGCGCTTTGAAGAGGTCCCTTGAAGAATCCCGGCCAGGCTTCCCGGCAGTTTAAGGACCCAGCTGGATTATTCCCAGCTTCTTCTTGGCGCGTCTGAAAAGAAAAGGTTAGGAGTTGTCTTTGAAACTTAACTTCCCCAAAGTTGTTGTCGGAAGCTTTTAAGAAGAGTGGCAGCTTATAGGGATCTTCTTATTGGCAATGGCTGTCTCTATCATAAAAGAGTTAAATTTCCAGGGTTTATCCAGGAATTTAGAGTAAGGATCGTTCTCTTTTTCCACAATTCTTGGAAGACGCTTTGGAAAGAATGCGTGGTGGGGTGGCCGGTGAAGGGAGGATGCGAATCCATTGACCCGGGGATGATGATGTCTTTGTTGAAGATGCCCTTGCCGAGGATGCCAGGTAGGCAACTCTTGGATTTTTAGTTTTTGCTTAGCCTTTTTGTTTTCTTTGGGCTTTGCCCATTAGTGCGATGTCATTATTGTGTAATACCTTTTGATGCAGTAATGTCTACGTACTTTTGCAATTTTCTTCTATTTTCTCTTTCTATTATTCTTAAATTGTATCTTAACATACGTTATCGCCTTCTTTTTGATTGTTTACATCTTTCGATGGGGTGCCCCGTCAGGTTAACTTTCCTTTTTGAGGTTTATCCCTTTGTGATTATAGTCTCATCGTGTTCCACTTGTCCTCGGCGGATTTTTTACTCGGGCGTTTCTGTGGGGAATCAAAATGTTTACATATTATTCGTAGAAGGTTAATTAATCCCCAAGGGTGATTGTTTCGAGGATCGAGTCTTCCCGAGTTTTATTTTGAATGATCTTATTCGATCCGAATCAGTGATCTTATTCATTCGGATTTTTCTCCCATAGAAAGCAAAATGATGCTTATTCATTTTTATATGCCATTGATCTTATTAAACCGGATATGTGACTTCGTGGAGATTCTTGTCGTAGGGTGATTAACCGGGGTTAAATTACTCGATTTTTTCTTTTGAATGATCTAATTGATTCGAATCTCGAATGATTTTATTCATTCGGGTTTCTTCCTCCTTAAGAGAAACAAAATGATCTTTATTCATTTTTTATATCTCGAGTGATCTTATTGACCGGATAATGACTTTCATGGAGGATTCTTGATCTGGTGATTGTGTCCTGAGGTTAAATTCTCTAGATTTTTTTCTTTTGAATGATCTTATTGATTGAATCAGTGATCTTATTAAATTCGGTTTTTTCTCTTAGAGAAACAAAAATGATGCTATTCGTTTATATCTCGAAATGTCTTTATTAAGCTCGGATATGTGACTCGTGGAGGATTCTTGATCTGAGGCGATTGTTTCCATGGTTAAATTCTCGAGTTTTCTTTTCGAATGATGCGATTGATTCGAATCTAGGAATGATCTTTATCATTCGTGTTTTTCTCATAGAGAAACAAAATGATCTTGTTCATTTTTTATATCTCGAGTGATCTTATTCACTCGGATATGTGACTCGTGGAGGATTGCTTGATCCTGGGGTGATTGTTTCCCCAGGGTTAAATTCTCTAGAGTTTTTCTTTTCGAATGATCTGATTCGATTTGAATCCCGAATGATCTTATTCATTCGGGTTCTTCTCCTTAGAGAAACAAAATGATCTTGTTCATTTTTTATATCTCCGATGATCTTATTAAATAGGATATGTGACTGGAAGTGGAGGATTGCTTGATCTGGGGTGATTGTCTCTCGGGGATTAGATTCTCAAGAAAGTTTTCTTCGAATGATACGATTCGATTCGGTGCCGAATAATCTTATTCATTCGGGTTTCTTCTCCTTAGAGAAACAAAATGATCTTATTCATTTTTTATATCTCGAGTGATCTTATTCACTTGGATATGTGACTCGTGGAGGAACTTGGGGTGATTGTTTCTCCAGGGTTAAATTCTTCGAGTTTTTTTTCTAATGTCGATTGATTAGAATCGAATGATCTTATTCATTTATACCTCGAGTGATCTTATTCACTCGGGCATCTTACTTTTGTATTCTTGATTAGTGCTTGACTTGGCATTAGCACAAAGATATCTTTCTGGGAGTTCATTCTGAAAGTTACAGGGATGCCCATACAGACATAATACTTCTTTATATATATATTGATGCAGGAGTGTGTTTGATGGCATTTGTTCCAATTCATATGTACTGGGCACATCGCTCGTTTAACCTGCCCGAGGTCGCTTCCCGTTAGGGGGTTGAGAACATCTGTTTCTTCGATTTGCGCTTTAAAAGACCCATAGGACGAATCCCTCTTGTTGTCGAATTTTAACTCTTGGTTATAGAACCGGGTTGTAAATCACATGCTTATACTTTCATTCGGTGCAGCTTGGCGGTTTAACTAACTTCGTCGATTGAAGTCGAGGCGATCACTTAAATAAATTTCTGCTCGTTGAAACATATTTGCACTTATGTTGGGCCAAGCTTTCCTGAATTAAGACAACCGGTTCAATGCTTGGTGAGGGTTTCTCAAAGTTAGCTATTTGGAGAATCGTCTTATATGACCTTGGCAGCACAGGAAGTTCTTCGTACCGCGAGTACAGGAGGTTCTTCTTGATTCCTTGGAATATGGTCCGGTTCATGACCTCTGCACGTCCATTTGCACGGGGTAACATGCGAGTGACAGATATTGATCGGCGTATCTTGTAGCGGCGATGCGTCGAATTGAGTCCGTTATACGATACGATATAAATCGGGATTGCATTATCGTGTCATAATGTTCTTCAAGTGAAATCCACCGATGTAAATCAAGCAGTGGTAGTAGCCATTATAATTCTACAAAAATAAGTAAATAAAGAACCAAACGAGTCGGTAAACTATAAATGCTTTAAGCTCTTTACAAATAAATTGTAAAATAAATACTAATACTTGAAATCTCACAGAAATATATTAGTATCCAGGCCTATTATACTCAAATTCAAGCAGCTGACACTACATACATTTGAATCAGGTATAATAGTAGGTTATCAACCGATTATGTAAGCTTCCTTAACTTTCTTGTGTATTGCTGCGCTATTCGAATGCTACCCGACTTTTTGTATCTCCGACAAAGCGGTTAAGCGTACGATTAAACCAAATAATTACTTGGGTGATCGTCGAAAGCAGCAGCGTTAGTGGAAATCCTTGACATGATCCATTATCATATCAAATTGCAAAATTGTAACTTTTTGCCCATTCATGGCGTGCGGATAGTCTGGTGATTTCTATGACTTTAAAATTGACTTGATCACATTTGCTTAAATTTTAAATGGTAAGTTATTATTACTTTGCTTTTTATTTTACCATCAATTGTAGCATAATCAAGCGTATGTCTGTATGAAAAATAAAACAAATAATGCTGATCGAAGCGTATGATATGACCGCAAGGCGCAATACGTTTTGAAAACTTGAAAGCTAACGTTTAGCTATTACGTTTCTTTGTCTTACGGCAGAAATCTCCACGAGAGCCGTCTTGAATTACAATTCAAATACGCTAATCTCGGCTTGAAGCCGGCGTAAGCTTGTGGGAGGAAACAAGAAAATTAAATAAAATAATATGACTCGGCCCGAGGTCATTTCTGGCAATCTGATGCAACGGGCCAGAAATAAAAGCATTAATTAAATATCATATACCTCAGATTTCGTTTCCATAACAGTATATATAGGCAAAACATTAAAATACATAAATGCGTAATGTCATATATATTAAATGAAATGAAAACAAATAATGTGTTCATAATTGACTATTAGTACCCATTATTTTACAATTAATTATCAATTAATATAAATTTTCAAATTTAAATATATTCACACATGATTAATGATAATTATTCTGATAATTCACCAAGCCTTAAATCATCGAATAATTACTTACAAGTAATTAATTTCAAAATTCAAAATTTAAAAGTTACCATAAAAATATTTTCAAAATTATCAATTAATGAAAATAATTATGAAAGAAAATATAATCAAATTTAATAGAGTGAAGATATATATTCAATCATCTTAATGACAAAATTTATGATTTAACATTTAAAACCGAAATTAATAATTACCAATATTTTAAAACCAAAAATAATTACATAAAATACATTTAGGATTTTCTAAAAGCGGGCGAGCGAACGGCGGCAAATACGGCGGCCTCGGCCACCACGTCCGACCGCCTTATTTGGGTGGTGCCCAATGCAGTAGATGAGCTACCGGGTGGCGGGCGTCAATCCGTGCCGGGCGTGCCACATGCGAACCGATGCGGCGACATATATTGGTAATTAATTTCAATTTTGATTAATTACAACTTTGTAAAAGCGATTTGGAGGCTCTTAACAATTCCAAAAATTACGGGATTGAAACTTTGAGCATCAGCAATGTCATTTATTGAACACGTCGATTGGAATTTCCTCAAAAAGCACTAGTTTTGGATTAAATCCCAGCTTGATCAGAAACACTTAATCAAATAATGAGTCACTGAGTGAGTTGTTCCATTTTAATTAACTTGACCAGTGGTGTTAAAATACTAACAGTCATTATGAATAACTTATCAAGTTATTGATCAATTTCATTGTGAATTGATTAAACTTTCAAAGTTTAACGATTGATGTTAAATGATATGTATTAAATCAAATATATAAATTGAGAAATATACAAGTCTCGTTTAATTTGCATGAAATATAATTCGAATATCATTTGTATGTGTGTGACATACAGGCTCAAATAAAAGAGTAAGTTGTATAATAATAATAATTGACAATTACTATTATTATAACGATTAATGAGTAAAGATCATGATAAACTGCAACCCTTAAATTATCATGAGTACCGCGCTAGTAATATATCTGATTACTAAGGTGAACAAGTTCGATAATCACATTTCTTAAGCGCGATAAATGAGTTGATGCCAATTTGTACATGGCAATATGAAATCAATTTTTATTAATTTCAGCAGGGGTTAATATCTTTGGGGATCAAATAGTCCTTTAATTCTTCAAAGGAACTTTGCGTACCGCCCGTCCATCTGAGCTCATCCTTGGAAGCTTGCCTCGACTTTCGTAAAAGGGTAAGTTCGATCCTAGATCGAGATATGAATGCATTTAAGGCTACTGGCGTCCTCTGGTCGTTGCGCTAACATGAACTTTAGAACTATTAGCATGATCGCCTCAATTTTATCGATTATTAGGCTCGGTTCCACTCGCGATCATGAATCCCGAAATTTACGAAATGCTTCCAAAGGGAACATACCGTGGTTTGATGCTTAAAACTCACTTTTGCTTTTCACCCGACTTGTCATACGTAGATTTCCATATTTATTCCTATTTGATCGAGAAGATGGTGTTGAGCATCCTTTGGTAGGTGGCTCGGCGTTAATGAACCAAAAAGGTGGTTCCTTAAGCCCATTATAACGTACTACGTGATAAATGCCATTTTTTCGATCCTCCCGCTTCGAGAGTATTTGGTGATATCCTGTGAAGCCTCCGGTCAGACTTTGTGGCTGTGACTTCCCGTCAGTAACCTCCACGAGCAAGGTAGGGATAATCCTTGGGGGCACATTTAAAGTTCATAAAATCGATGCGCATCCTCCGTTTGCCATTAGATTTTTCGTTACTGCATTAGCGATCCATTCCGGGAATTGTAATTCTTGAATAGCTCTTTGCCTTCGTTAACTAAATCACTTATTTCATTATGGATAAGTTTTCGTCAATAGAAATTCCTCTTCTTACATTTCATAAGTTTCGAAGAAGGATCTAAATGTAGCTTGTGCAAAGAGATTTAAGGATCCACCAAGGCATATCCCTGCAGTAGGCGAAAACACCACTTTCGTACCTTCGGATAAAGCTCCATTGATTTTTTCGATGATGTTGGTTTCAACGAGTCCCGATCCACGAACATCCTACCGAGGTTATTGTTCGTTAAGCAGAGACAACACAGAAGATCACCGTGAGGAGTTCCCTTTTTGACTTTTCCTCTCGGGGAGTTATTTGGAGCTTGTTTTCGGGGTGGATCGTTTCGGTGGATGGACGCTTCCTGCGCCTTTTTTTGCCTTGAAGTGCTTTCCAGTGATGTCCTACGGGATTGGCCGGTGATAACGGACCCCAGCTCTTTACGGTCGAAGCCTCTCCTGCTCTCACTCGATTTATGGGAAACCATTTTAAATGAAGATGTGATACTATAATACACGAGTCGCACGGTCGGT
Organism: Lithospermum erythrorhizon; assembly: GCA_019722365.1. Taxonomy (NCBI): domain Eukaryota; kingdom Viridiplantae; phylum Streptophyta; class Magnoliopsida; order Boraginales; family Boraginaceae; genus Lithospermum; species Lithospermum erythrorhizon. The sequence goes on from JADFUC010002295.1 coordinate 1,361,453, forward strand.
ATGGGGTGACCGATGAGCCCATTGTACGAATGATCGGATATATCCACCAGCGTGAAAGATACTCTTTATGGATTTGAAGTCCTGGAGCTTTTCCGCGTGAAATCGGCTTCGGCTATTCCATTTGGATAAATGGAGTGTCCGTGAAGCGTGTGCAAGCCGGTTCGGGGAGGTTACTAGGTATACCGACCTATCATAGGCTCTGAATCTGAGATATCCATGAGCTTCGTATCCACCAATATTTTGGCCACGAGGAGATTATGATCACCGGACTAATGATCGGGATCGTCGTGAGGACTTCGATTCGCTGACTCTACTTCGAGAAAAGGCGATCACCTACATAAGTGGTTGCCATGAAATTTAACACAATACCGCAACTCTTCTTGGATATTGTTTCGAGGAATTCAGTGTCTCCTTTCCTCTGCCAGACCCCGAGAAATCGTGTCAGTCGCCCGGTTATGCGGTGGACCACTCAGGCCGTTGTTTAACAGGGGTGATTCCGCTGTCTTTCTGGAGGCGTTCTGGTTTTTTGCTTTTCACGAACTCCTTGAATGGCCTCTCACGGATGAGAACTTTCTATTTCTACCTTGATACACGATAATCATCGTATTATGGCCATGATACCGATGATACTCACGGTATTGTTTTTGGTATCGTCACGTTTGGTGGGGATGGAGTTTGTGAGGTTTTTAGCGACATTTTAGATCCTCCCGTCTGGTTGTATACTCTTCCCGCCCATAGTGCTCGGCCGGAGTATGCGAAAGATGTATTGGATTCACCGGAAGTCATCTTGCTCTTCCGTTCTCCCCTGCTATGAGATCTTCCTGCTGCTTATTGCGGGGTTTATCTACTGACGATCTGCTAAATTATTTTCTTTGGAGATCTACAAGGCTCTGTCTGGGCTGGGCACCATTGCCCGCCGGCGACCCAACTTTTTTGCCTCTTCCGGTTTATGTATTTAAATGCGTTAAGCGGGATAATTGATGTCGTTGGCCACGCTCCGATTACCAGCCTATAACTTTCGATGGCACGAATTGCTGACCCGTGAAATATACTTGAAATCATGTGGATACGCCTGGATTCGTAGGTGGGTATATTAGTTAATACCTCTACGAAAGTGGTTAGTGTAACCATAATGTTTGATTTTTGTTTAAGTTCAAAATGATAGCAACGATCCTCACAAGCCATGATGGAAGCTCAAAAAAAAACTTTATCCATGAAACGGATCCGTAGTGTCTTGACGATTAATAGAAATGGGTGGTAATTTGTGGAACTACTTGATCGCATTGATAAGGCTTCGGAAAACTCTACATCGTATCATCTTATTTAGCCCGAAAGGAATGATTAGAATCGTAAGCGCTTTATAGTTGCTCGAGGTCCCGTTCCGCCGAAGGTTCTTAACCCGGCGTTGAACCCACCGACATTGACTCGTATGTAAGCGATATGAGGAGAATGGAAGGAGGCGTGTTGTGCACAAAGGGCACCATTAGCCAGGCGATGTCTTTAGTGCGGCATTGATTCCTCGACACAACGATTGCGGTTTGGCCCACGATATCCTCATTCTTTCCCAGCGTAGCCGATACCACAGGGTGAGGGGTTATCTTCAACTTGCATGTTTTAATGTTGCCCACTGTCATTTGTTCACAGGGGCAGTCGAGGGTTCCTTGCGCTTTATATACTCACATGTGGGTTGTCCTGAAGGGGGCCAGAGTGAGTCTTGGCGGACATGGGAGAATAATAGTCCACTGTGATGGTGTGCTGAGTATATCCCACCCAGGATGACATTATTATCGGCGATGTCCCCGAGGTGGATTATATTCCCAGCTGCTAATATCTTCCGCATTATGATCTTGAAACATTGTGTTGGGCGTCGCCATTGGTATTTGTAGAAATCGACCCCGTGGTCACTATGTGGATTTTAGAGAGTGGATTCACCATGAGGCAGTAGCCAAATTGATGTGTTTGTTTTTAGGGGCTCTTTTTGAGAGTCTTTGTGCCCGTGGTCTTGTTCTAGGCTACGTGAGCTTTTTCTTGGGCATCGTCTGTTTGCCCATTTCGGGGATTGATCCCAGATATCCTTAACAAATTAGTTCTTTTGGCTTGGGCACGGGGAGATGCAGAGCCAAGAGTCCTCGAATGTTAGGTATTGTACATTCACTCGCTTAGAGTTGTAACTCACGGTTGAGATGTGGGCAACGTTGTCAGGCGATAACAATGAACTGCTTTGAGATCACGGCTGAATGTCAGAGTTGAAGATTATCTGAACCACCCCGTCGAAGTCGATCGCTGACCGCTCGGATGTTAAGTCGGTTTGGGTTTTATTGCTAGCCAGGGCAGAGTATGAAAAGTGTAGTTTAAGCATGAGCTACAAATGAAGATTATGGCTCATTTATAGGAAATCTCCCAAAAGGCTTGAGAACTTTCAGATGAAAACAAATATCGCTATCTTGGAGGCGATGTGGCGTCTTACTTGAGGCGATGTGGCCCACGTCTTGCGGGCCCCGTGTTTTTAATGGGCCAGGACTCACCCATGGGATGTGCCTTCCTTACATCGGACACAGGTTTAGCCTTTAAATCAGGATTATATCAGATATAATAATACAAAAGATGATGAGCGATTTTTTTTTTTAAAGCACGCCTTCTGATAGAGAATTGAACTGAAAATACTCTAAGTGTGAAGAGAACTACAGCAAGCTAGATGGAATTCGATGTTACCAAGATGAGCGAACGATGAATGCTCTGAAAATAATACTGTTAAAAAGTAGTCAATGATTATTATGAAATCAATTCATTTCTACAAAGCAGAGCACAATGATGCCCCTCATGCACAAAATTTCATAATGACTCTTCGCTAGTTTAGAGATTGGCGTCTTTCAACTTTTAAAATATCATATATGCTCTGCATTATTTTGATAGATAATTACTCCGTATGTTATGTTACACTCAATTTCAATGCTACTACACTATCAGTCTATCACATATTTGTATGTTGCAACGTTCAGAGAGTTCAGATGGTAGAAACTACTCCATTAGATTTGTTGAACAGAAGAATCAACTTATAAAACATTCAAATGAAGAGAGAACTAAGTATAACATCAACATACTAGCTAGTTACATCTTCGAAATTATACTACTTAGATTTATCACCATACATGTCGCATGTCAAGCAAAACAAGCAGAAGAACCAAACCCGTTCTTGGTTTCTTATTGTTGTTTACAAATTACAACAAAATATGGACTATAACCAAAAAATATTGGAAATGTCTTCAAGAATCAAAGACTTATGTATGGAGTGAGCAATAGTGCAGTAGTATCGTCAGAACTTCTGGATAAATGTTGGAGTTCTCTTGTGTGGAGACATATTACGCTCTTCATCGTTAATTTACAAAAGAAAAAAATAATAATAATCAAAGGCGTATATATCTGGGGTAACACCGTAACAATATATGTAATTTTCAACATATGGACAAATTTAATTTATTTTAAGCTAAACAATCAAGTATATATGTTTAGATGGAATGAGCTAGTACGTTATAACAATTTAAGTGTTTAATTCAATTTTGGTTTTCAATATATATGATGATAACTCTTTATTCAATTAATATATATATCTTTATTATATATATATATTAATTGAATAAAAGAGTAATCGATGATATAAGATCACGCGTGCATTGAGAATAAGGAAGATAAGGTCAAAAAATAGAGGCCGAGTGTTCCTTGCTTGAGATTTACTCAATGACTAAGGCTGCCTAACTTTAACATGGACAATATTTATGGGACGAGCTCTTTATGGTTTCAAATGAGTCTATTCATCACTCTCCATGTCGGAACATAAAAGTACTACTCAATACTCATATACATCACTAACTGACTAATCCAATTATTAGCAAACAATTTTAAAAGCTGTATTCCCACTTTGATGACCAAAATGATTATCTGATTGGTATCAGTATACACTAGTTTAAATGTGGGTCTTAGAGATAGATAATGATATGGTAAATATAATGATAAAGAAGAATAGGAACGAGGACAAAGACCAGAAGACAAACATACGAAGGAGATGGGTATAATTAAAGTACTCCGATCATTCTAATTCATTATAATTGACGATTTCTTTTTTCAAGATGAAACCTTAATTTAATTAACTTGAATTACTCTTTATTCCCTGCTAGTTATTAAACATAAGGTGTCCTAGTTCACAATGGTAATCCTGTTGGTAGCAGTGGCTATGGAAATGTGTCATCTTCTGTATTCAAATTCAAAATAGAGAATAACACAAAGATAGAGGAACTAGTTGCTTCCTCCCCTAACTCATAAAACTGAAGAAGTTGGCAGGGATAAGTTCATCAACTATCGATGTATTAATTTATCATCGATTACCAAATGTATGACGTATTACTTTAACAATGATAAGTTCTGTGGGTTCCATTCTAAAATTAATTGACAATAGAGGAAGTGGGTTCTACAAATTAATTGGCGATAGGAAGTAGCAAAGAGCATATATTAATCGAAATCGCCAACTGCGATGTGAGATGTGTCGACTTTAATGTCTCGCCATGATACATTAGATTATCTCTTGGCAGAGCGAATTATACTTTGGCGGCATTTGCAGGAGATATAACGTCGGCGGGGGGTTCTGTGTTACCATGCTTGGGGCTATGCGATCTTTATGATGATAAGCGTTTGTGGGGTTCTTTCTGGCCAATTGTCGATAAAAATGGTCAGCACATATTAGCAGGAAGTAGATCGTATGCGATATAAGGCGTCTTAGTTTTAACAGGACCCTTAGAAGTTAAAGCTTCAAAAGCTCGTTTGTAATATACAAATGTGCTTTCAGAGATATGTAGGAAATATTCTGAAATCGTTGAGAGGCAGCTAGATGTTCCTGTTTTTGTATCCACGTTTAGCTCTTTGGGAACATAATCCCACTACTTGAATCTTTCACAAATGTTGAGATATTTCGTGATAAACACAACTGATCTTTTTGACAAATTCTGCAATGGTAATGTTCTTGCATAGTTCGGGAGGTAGATAAAATTAAGCTATTTAATGTTCAATCTATAATCTATAATCTATAACATATATAAAAGTTTGAATAATGATTATGTTTAGCTACATTTTGGTATTTATCAATTATTAAATTTATGAATTCTCTCTAAAAATTTAAAATTTAGGAGTTATAATAGAGAATTATCTACTAACTTTCATAAAAGTTTTTTGGCGTTTTTTGTGTAATTGAGTGGGCTTTGGCTATCAGTGTGCTTAAAGCTATATGTTCAAAGGTATAATAAAATAATATTATGAAATTATTTTGAAATCGAATATAATGATATAACTTTTATATTAATTAAAATAATAATTGAGTATTAATTAATGATCAGTTTGCAAATATCTGAAAACGTCAAATAAAAAAGCGGTAGTATTAAATATTCATAATACTTTATCTTTGCATATGTAAGATTATCAATTGGAAGATAATCGTCAGTAGCATCACGTCTGGGTTTGAGGATGATAAATCGCATCATTTAATATATCACTTATTTAATTAACTTTGTTTATACATACCGTCGTCTTTAATGATTCAAATATATGCATTGAATAACACAATTATTTTTGTTCAAGTCTACTTGTATAACTTTCATGGTTCATTTCACAAGAATATGTCTCATATATTATATATTATTAATTTATTCACTTCTTTTTTCGTTAATATGGTTTAAAACGTAATATCGTTTGAATCTTTAATAATTGATGTTAGTTAAATAATAATATGGAGTATGTTTATATAGAACTATTATTGTTATTATTATATATATATAATAAGTGTTTGTTAAATAATGATATATTTTTTGTAGAATTATTATTATTATCATTATTTTTATGTAAATTTATTATTATTATTATTATTATTATTATTATTATAGATACTCAGTATTAGTTAAATAAGCATATGTTTTTCGGTAAAATTATTATTATTATTATTATTAATATTCTTATTTAATTCCATACATATATGAATTTTATATATTGAGATACACAAAAATTTAAATTTTATTTTTTAAATTATAGTAATTTAACCGACATACATAACAATAAATAATTCGATGATAGTATATTGATGATCCATTCGTCAATATATTTAGTCGAAGGTAATATTAAAATATCTACATGAAAATCTCGATTGTCATTATAGTATCTACTCTATGAATATAAATATTTATTATAATTTTTTATACTATATTTAAAGAGTTATTTGTGATCAAAGTATTCCTTCAAAAATAAACATACTAAATTGGAAAAAATTCAAAGGAGTGTAAGTTTTTCTGCGGTTTAGAATGATTTCAAATTAAACATAAAAAAATGTATCAAATATGCGAGAAATCGATCATGCAAATGCATCCCTTGGCGTCTCACTACTGAAATGCAGTAAAAACTTAATACTCGCTAAATTAATAAACTCTCTAAATAATAAATTTGTCCGGTAAAACTTGGGCTAGTTAAAAAAATTACAAAAATCGATAAAATAATAAGATAATAATTTTTTTCTGAAAATGCTTTATAATAAGTCCCAAGAAAATCATAAATTAATAATTCTGAGAAATTGAAAAAATAATTAGTTCAACTTAATAAAAATATGACTCTATAGTTGTTTGATTTTTTAAAGTTAATCTTGATTAAATACCACAGTTTTTTAGCCCGTCAATGAATTGTGTTTTCAATTTTAACATAAATTTTGAAGTGTTTTAGGCGCCAAAGAGTGATTCGGCGCGTAATAGGTTTGAAAGGTGCAGTGTGGAATCTTTATGGTAATAATACTAAACTTAATACTCAAGTAATTACTATAACTAATATGAAAATAATTAATACTATTTACTTATTATCTTAGCATATACCTACTATCTTACGATATAATGCGGATGATTACATCTTTCGGATCGATCTCGATAAATTAGAAGCATTACATGTACGTATCTTCGTATTTGTTAAAACATTCTTTAATTTAATAAATATTATTTTATCGATAAATTAATTAATAACTTTCTAAATTAATAAATTTTGTCAATCCAAACATTATAAATTTATAGAATTTTTCTTGTACTTAATGCTTTGCTTTTGGGAGGGAAATATATTTCTCGTTAACCTTTTAGTTTGTTGTGTTATGTGAGCAAATTTAGAATACTAAAACCCTTCTAGTTCTTGTTTTAATTGAGAATACGTCCGTTAATTCTTCCGTGGTATTCTAGTGTAGGGATACCGAGGATCGTTAGTGTAGCGGTTTCGCTTTAGAATCTTTGGGAAAGTGAAGCCATAATTCGCCTGTTTGGTTTTGGGGGTCGGGGGTATGGTCGGGACTTGGCATCTTTTGATCTAGGGAAAATTTGGGTCGATGATTTTTGAGGAGATCGAGGCTGCCAGATGTTCGATCGTCTTTCTCCCGTCTTTGGCGAATCTCTTAGAGGCGAGTTTTTAGGCGGTTTACAGCTTGGGCTTTCTAGATCCAAAAAATATTCTAGTTAGAGGCTGTTTTTTTTTAACTATAAATAGATAGCTATTTACTATGAGTTGATTATCACAAAAAATACACAGAATCATCATAGTAAAAATATAAGGACTTTAATATTATTGAAGAACTTAAAAAGTTTATCTTTGTTGTTGGTAAAATTTATGTTGTTGGGAGATTTTGTTGATAAGAAAATCTTTGATGAATATCACAGTAGTATCTTTGTAATAATCTTCACTTTCAATTAATTAGTGTATTTGCGAGAACCAAGTTAGCCTCTCACATTGTATAAATTTTTATCTATGTTTATTTTCGTACTTTAACTCTATTTATTGTCATTAATCGCTTGTAACTCCATTAGTAATTTAGAATTTAAATCATAACATAGAATACTAAAATCCTTTGACGAACGTTAATGAATTGAGTAATGATTTGTATACTCCACATTAATAAGTACATTTGACTTTTAGTTCCTTTCATAATCGTCGTTGTAATTTTGCTCCAATTCATTAGAGGTTATTGAATTTTACCATCTAAATTGGAAGTGCATTTAAAAATACCATACAATGAATTTAGCTCGTACCTTTGGTAAGATTCATACTAACAGATCGGTGGGCTGGGATCAGTATATTTTACTTGAATTTCTAGAATATGAGAGATAGAGTTCCACTCAAGGTTTGACACTACTTAGAATTAGATTTGTTGAAGGAACTTACAAAATATTCAACTTATATATAAAATATAAATGTATACATTATCAACCACAACGAATCAAATCGAACTTAATTAGAAAAGTATCGAATCAAATTGAACATCAAACCAAACCGTACTTTTAATAACTCTAATTAAATTAATACATACCTAATTATACTTCTATCAAGAAAACAAAAAAGACAATACTTACACGATTAAATTATAACCGCACATAAAACCAAACCTTACTTCTTTAACAACTCTAATTGAATTGTTACGTTCTTAATTGTATTTTTGTCCCCAAAAAAAAAACAAAACAAAACAAAAAAGATAATACTAATATACTTTAATTGTAATCAAACATCAAGTATTTAAATTATATTCTCTTCGACTGATTTCTTTATCGTAGTAAAACTCTTTTCTTATTTGATCGTATAATATTTGTCTACGGCTTTATGCTTATTTTTACTTTTTGTCTCTTAATAAATAAGTTTTTATTTTCATGATCAATTAAAGTGATTTTTGATCAATTACTTTTTAGGATATATTAGTAATATTATTCAATCTCTTAATAAAATAACTTTTTTTTTATACGATTAGCCAAGAATAACATGATTACAAAATATTTTTTATTTGTAGTTTAGTTAATGAGGTTTAATATTTAAATTTATTATATAATATCTATAATTATGGAAATAATTTTTAGTAGTATATATTATCTCGGCTTAAAGATTTCGCGTTGTTTAAATATTTACATAATATTTACGTAAGGTTTTTAATTTTATCATTCCGAAACTTTGGCCCATAATTGCACTTCTTCAATAAAACTAAAAACTAAAAAGGTAATAATAATCTGATTAAATTGCAATTGTTACAAAACGAAAGTCACTTTCTTCTCCAATAATCAAAATCCTCTTCCTCCAATCTCCAAAACTTGATTAATATAATCAATTGATTGTTCTCTTTTTAATTAATTAATTAAACCAATTTAAAAAATAAATTAAGTGTAAATTAATTATAAGATTATTTGAAGATGCCTCGAAATTCAAGGTCTTCTACATGTCGTAAAGCTATTAATTCTTCAGCTGATTTATTTCGTTCTGGTCAGGAATTGTTTTAATTTTATTTAATTTTATTTCCTGATCATGTGGTTGTTATTTTTTTTGTTGGTATTTATGTATTTATTATTTTGTGGTTTGTACAAAGTTTGGAGTTTTTTTGTGCAGTAAAAACTCTGTGAATTAATACTGTCGGGGACCAGTGAAATTTATTAATTTATCGAGTGTTAATTTAAAGAGATTATTAATGTCGGATAAAAAAATTTATTATTTTAGAGAGTTTATTAATTTATGGATTATTAATTTAAGATAAACACTATAAGTTAATATTGTTGGTACTGGTGAAAGTTTATTAATTTGTAGGGTTATTAATTTAAAGAGTTTATTAATGTCGGGATCGAAAAAATTTATTATTTTAGAGAGTTTATTAATTTATCGATTATTAATTTAAGAGTTACTACTGGATATGGTAGTTGAATATTTGATTTTAATATTTGATTAAGTGGTTTTGATGATAAATGGATATGTTTTGCGGTTTAATTCTGTGTGTTTGGTATTTATCTATTTATTGTTATGTAATTTGTACAAAGTTTGGAACTTTTTTGTATGTTTTGGCTGAATATTTTATTTTATTATTTGATTGCTTTGTCTGATTCTTGTTTACTGTCTGATCAAATGGTTATTATAATAATTTTAGAGTTTTAGTATTTATTATTATGTAATTTAATAAAGTTGGGATCTTTTATTTTAGTATTTATTGTTTTCTCTGATTTTTCTTTTACTGTTAAATTTTAGTTGATGATCAAGTGGTTGATATGATAATTAGATGTGTTTAGCTGCTTAATTGTATCGTTTCGGTATTTATAATTTGGGGATTTGTAATAGGTTTGGAACTTTTTAGTATGTGGTGGCTGAATCTTTATATTCTTCTTTTGGTGTTTAATTTTCGGTCATGATCAGGTGTTTGAATCGATAAATGGATGTGTTTTGCTGCTGAATTTGACCGTTTTAGTATTTATTATTCTGTGATTTGTAAAAAGTTTGGAACTTTTTGTTATGTGGTCGCTGAATCTTTTTATTTTTCTTTCTGTTTAATTTTCAGTTGATGGTCAAGTGGTTGATATGATAGTTAGATGTGCTCTCCTGCTTAATTGTATCGGTTTCATATTTATTTGTAAAAAAGTCTGGAACTTATTAGTTTGTGGTGGCTGGAATTTTTTTTAATTCTTTTACTCCCTCGATCTCAAAAAGATTGTCTAGTTTTGAATTTAGATGATTGACATTTTAAAATTTGACCTCGAGTATTTTTATATATGTTGTATAATATCTTGTACCTTTTGGATTAGCTAGCTGTTAGTATATTCAATAGTATATATGTCAGATGTCTATGTATATTAAGGTCTTCTCCTCCAACTCAAACTCGACGGCATTGCAAAATTTGCTATTCCCTTGGAAGTTTTGTTACTGTCTTTGGAAGTTTTGTATCTGTTATTGACTGATGATCTGCCATTTCAGCCACAGGTAAAGCTGCGGATAAGGAGCTGGAAAGGATTGATCAGCTATTTTATTCCTATGCGAGTAATTCGTCTGAGATAATGTAGTAAGTAGTTTCTGTTGCACATTTTGCAACTGTCTATTATTTGTCAAGAACTATAGACATTAATTTTGAAATTTGAATAGTGAAGTATGATTATTTTCAATTAAATATTATGTTGTTTATGTTTAAATAGAGCTTTTATATTCCTATATAATACGCCTTTAGTCCTTGATTGTGTTAGTGTATCTTATGTTTGTGCCTTGACTGATGCATTATCCTTCGCTAGCCCTGAAGGTATTGAGTCTCTTTGCTCGGATTTGGAGGTAGATCATACAGATGTCCGGATTCTAATGCTTGCTTGGTAATGTCTATAAGTAGCTACCTGAATCTCTTCGTTTATTGTTAACAGCATCCCAATTCTGTAACTTATTATTCATAATTTTTTCAGGAAAATGCAAGCTGAAAAACAAGGTTTCTTTACCCTGGTAAGCATGTTTGTTTCAGTCCGAGGTTTCCATTTCAATTATGTTAGATCTTTACATGTGTCCATTAGTTTTAGAGTTGCTCTTTTCTTATCGTTGTTCAATATGATTACACTTTCAGGATGAATGGCGGAAGGGTCTTAAAGCATTGAGAGCTGACACAATTTCTAAATTACAGAAAGCACTTCCAGAATTGGAGAATGAGGTACACTATTTAATATCGTGAAAATTGTTGGTGAGAAAGAAATATGATATCCTGTAAAGAGACTTGATTTTTATTTTGGTTTTTTCACTTTGATCTAAATTTTCTTTTTTTCCTGGACTCTGTTGAATAGGTGAGAAGACCATCAGTATTTCCCGACTTCTACTCCTATGCTTTCAGATATTGCCTGTCAGGTACCAAATACGGAGTACATGTTAACCTTTTAATCAATCCCATCTACTGAGACTTTTTTTAATCTTGTTCTTGTTTGCTGAATGGTTTCCTTATGTTCTTGTAGAGGAAAAGCAGAAGAGCATAGATATTGAGAGCATATGTGTAATGCTAGATCTTGTTCTAGGTTCTCAATTTCGACCCCAAGTTGATTCATTTGTACAGTATCTAAAGGTAAGTATGATGCCTTTTCTAATTCTTTGTTTGATGAACAGTTTTTATCTGAATCATTTGCATCATGCAACTAAATATTATGTCAAGAAGCTTGATATAATGAGAACAGTAATAATTGTTTTATGCTAATAACCATATGATTGTAATGTCTCACCAATTTTCAACTAATTGAGGTAAATCATAAGAAAGGAAAGAATATATGAAATGTAATACATGGTTGAGTGAAATTTATCTCTTAATTGAATAAAAAAACCAATGTTTGTGAAGTCATTATTGCATATTGTTTGGAATCATATATTCCGTAGTTAACAGGCCAGGCCACCAGAATGTTTTCGTTTTTCCGATATTTTATTTGTTTATGGCTGATGCCTGATGGCTCTAGTTGGAAACCATGAAAGAGATTCCAAAGTATTATATTCAACGATTTGTATGTGTTGTATCTAACAACAAATTATAGAATGGCAATAATACAAATCTACTGTTCTAATTTTATTTTATTCTTCTCCAGTCACAGAATGATTACAAAGTTATAAATATGGATCAGTGGATGGGATTCTATCGCTTTTGGAATGAGGTAACTCTACACTCAGTTGTTACTATCTTCAAGGCAATAAGCATTGTAGTATCAACCTTCATGTTTTCCCTATCTGCCAATGTCTTAAATAATCATCGTCTTGGCAGAATAACCTGCTTCCCATATCCATGTATCTCAATTTTTAATATGTTGGTGCAGATAACCTTTCCAAGCCTCAGTAATTATGATCCGAACTCTGCATGGCCATTGATCCTCGACAACTATGTCGAATGGTTAAACTCCGAATGATAATGGGATTGGATCGTCAAACACTCTAAGCTGCATTAGTGAACGGCTTCCTGCTATTGACACTTGCAAGAGGTCTCAGTCTTAGAGACAATGTACCATCTTCATTGATTTATTACTTTGTGTTGAGATTCTTTTCACCACGCCCCACCCCCCGCCGAACATATATGAAGGTTATAAATATATTCTTCTGTTATCAAATCGTCTCGAGTTTGTAATATTTATGCGTGCTCAGCAATTCATATCTACCAAGTTACCAACACAAAGTTTCAATCATTGGTTTGCTTCATTGGATCATAGTTCAAAACTGCTGCACTAGATTACAGTATACACAACTCAATAATGCCGAAGCAGAATTGTACTTGAGCAACTTGTTTTCTGATAGTTCGTATACTTTAGAGAAGTATTTCTCAAATGATAATGAGTGAAACTTACAGATACACCAGTAAGGTGTGAAGCTATGGTAGTCACGAATGAACGCAAAGGCAAAGGTGTGAACCTTACTGCTATTAGGATCTTTCCCATTCCGAGTCTGATGCAACATGAATTCCCCAACAGTTCTATTGAGAAGCTAAGGTAAAAACCTAAAAGATCTCAAAACTCATAGATACACGACGAGGACATGAATGTAAAAGATGGTGCCACCACTTCAATCAAACATGGTGTTACAACACAACTACTGTATCAAGCCTACGAGTCCTCTATATGGAAGTTAGATGTGACAAAGCAATACTCAAGGACAAATTCAACAGGGGATCACTCCCCCAAAGCCAAGATGGTCAACTTTCACATTAATACTTCACTCACATTTAGAAATTGAAGAAAGGGTAATAAGCCAATATCTCACCTCAAAAGGAGTGACAATGACGAGAGCCTCGAGCACACCAGCGCCAAACCCAGAGAGAAGCCGTGCTTGTGCGCTAAGTTTCCCGGTCTCTGCATCCTTGAAAGCCCCCTGAAGAACGGCATTTGATCCCATCCGAAGTGCATACTTGAGTGTCAAATGAGTAGCAAACGGCGTTAATCCTTTCCACAATGCACGCACTCCAGCATTATGGGCTATGGTGGTGCCACAATGGATAATTCCTTTATATGCACCACTGCGGTCAAGCTGAAGCCGGGTTTTGATCATGTCGATGGGCTGCAAACAACTCGCTTCCATAATCCCCCCTAATGAACCAGAAATGGCCTTGAAGTATGGCGGAATCGTTTTCTTGTTTTCCTGATTACCTTTTTCAGCCATTTCCGGGATATTAATTTGGGGAGACAATCAATGGGTTAAGCTGGTATTTGTATAATTTGGTATTTGACCCAGTACCTGAACATTTCACAGGTAAGGTTGTGTGCTATCTGACCCCTTATGTCGCTTAGGTGGAAGACTCTTCAAAGGCATACATTACGACAAGTTAATATAAATGATGTCTTTCCAAACTAGGCAATTAAAAACGATTATTGACATTAGAAAGTAAAGATTTGATAAATAAATCGAAGTTAACCGTGACATACTGATGATACAGTAGTAAACTTGGATTTTCAGAAAAGAAGAAGAGACAAATAGTATGAATTCACTATTTGGAGGGATTATTTATTTAAGGGTCTACATGACTTCACTATAGACAAATGTGATGGATTCAGGGAATTATTTAATTAAAAAAAATGTGTTGAGACAAATAGTATGAACTCATGGAATCATTTAAAATACTATGGTATATATTAAAGAGTGCATCGCGTGCACGACATGCCTTGATTAAATTTGGCGCTGCTTGAAATAAGGGCGTGGGCAGCAACAGTGAGCAGTTATATATTACACAAAAATCTTTTTTTCTTTTCTCTTTTCCTTTCTTTCTTCCTCTTTCCTTTTTCTCTCTTGTTCGTGATTATGTCGATGTGGCTTTTTGAACATCGTCAGTAGAAATCTTTGGCCTTGTCTTGTATATCGTTTATGTTGAATTGACATTGTTTAAGCGTAATATTTGTTTGGGTAGAAAACCCAATGGTATCTCTTTATTACCAAGCTCGGTGTCGTCCAATCGGCGTGCGGCCCAATGGGAAATTGTGTTATTAAGTTGAAGATTGTTTGCTTGCGTATTAAGTAAGCCGAGCCAAATTTGTTTATCGACTCCGATTCGGCTAAGTCCCGAAATTTCACGTTTGGTTACTGCTTTATTCTTTTCACGATTGTCGATCCATCGATTTCGATTGTTTGCGTCGCGTAGCTTAATCGTAGTATCGAAGTTGAAGATTGTTTCAACTGCGTATGGGTATGAGGAGGCTTAGAATTGGTTTTAACAAGTCGACGAATTTACATTTTGGTTAACTTTAATTAAATTATTTTTATGTCGTGATTTCCGATTAACAAATTGTCGATTAATATTTATTAGTATCCCCAATTAATAAGTTTTTACGTAATTAATGTATCTTCTTTCATGTTATTTATAGTGCTTAAAATTTCGTATTATATATAGCATAGTTGATTAAGTAATTAATGTGTGTTATTAAATGGAATGTCTGAGTTGACTAATTGCAGTTTTAGGTACTGATTATTATTAATTACTATTAGTTGTTTAAATGAACTTCATTGTAGATGCAACTTCGATAAGTAATAAAGCCGATAATAAAATTTAGAAATCCATTAATGTTTAGTTTGATATCGACTATATGTAGTTAGTATTATGAATTATGTGGTTCATATGGTGTAAGGCGAATTTAGAACTTCTAGAAATCACAATTTTCTAGAATGTTGCTAAGATAATATTTATTTATTCTTCTGAGTTAATTGTAATCATTCTGTATAAATTTGACATTAGGAGTATTATCGTCGTTTGAAGTACGCCTACGTTGATTATTATTAAGTAAGAATCTACTAAGTTTACATAGTTTAAAAGCTTATTGGTTCAAAATTTCTAATTCTAAGTAAACAAATTCTATCAAATCGAACTAAAAAAATATAGGTAATTTTCATGATACTTTTCATGATAATGTTTGTAAGCAGTCCTCTTTATTAAGGATTTAATATATTAGTGATATGTTTTATGATTGATAACGTAGTATATCCGGATTACTCATATTGTTGATCAACGTATTTCTGTTTATATATCGTTTATTTGTTACTTTTAGGAATGCATTATTAGTATTTTAACTGGATGTGGTATCTTGAATTCACGTTTAGAAGTCGATATTTGCAAATTAGTTTATGTTTTTATATATGTAGTATATGATTTTTAACTAAGTTGTCTTTATTTGTTATTGCGACATCTTAAATCACGTATATATATGTGATAAATCTGTTGTATTTGTATATATAAGTAAACTTATTGTATGTCATCACATTCCATAAATTACTTTGTAAATTATGTTTATTTGTCGCTCTTAAGTCTTATATTATATATATATTATATATATATATATAGCGATAAGCTCTTTTAATATACATAGTTGATTATTTGTTTATCATAATTACGATTTTAATATTGATATTTGTAATGTTTAGCGTATAATTTCATTTGGTTTCGCTTGATCTTTAGATACGTGTAGTTTATAACTTCATGCACATTTGCTCGGTTTATATGTGATCACGTTGAGTTGTATTATATGTTTTTTAATCGAGTCAGCCAGTTTTTTTGAATATGTTTTATTATTAGTACTTATTATAAGTTTGATTAAATGTTTTATTATTAGTACTTATTATAAGTTTGATTAGGGCACATGATTATATTAATATATATACATAACTTGATGGTGCCTGATGGACATAGAGGCGAAGAAAATTACGAAAATACTATGCGGGTTAGTTAACATAATCGAAATTAATATATATATACATATATATATATATATATATATTACATATATAGTTAATAGATTAGCGGAATCGAAAAATGTATTATGTCATCATCATATGTATTATCTTATTGCCTTAAACGAATGCATATCTTTGATTAAAGCGGTGGACATTTGAGTGTCAAGCAATTTCATGAAATGAGATCGATAAGAGGCATTATAGAGAAAACGGGCGGTGGGCAGTTATCTTGACTTCATTTAACACCATTAGAACACAAAGAAATAGCCATGAAAAACTCTATGTAACATCGATTTATCCTCCCTCTTCCGTTATATATTCACCGAAGAAAAAAAAAGAAGATATGCTTAAAATTGTATTATCGGCGGGCCTTGTCTATGAAGTTTGAATTCGGCGAGGTAATTCCTCCTTATTATTCGATCCGTGTTATTGAAGTATGGCGGGTGAAAATCTAATTATATTTTCTGAAGCACGAGGAGCAAGCTGTGTATACTTCCACCGTTATCATGATCATTTCGGTGAGGTAATTTATTTAAATTATTGTATATTGTTACATACGTTATAATTAACAGCGATTGATAATTTACATTATGCTTACCTGAGGTCCGTGATCAACGATAGGTACTCGATCTCGTGGTCATATTAGCGCGTGCTTGAGAAAGAGGTATATTAATATCAATGATGCGTGTATTGATTTTATTTTAGAATTACTGCTTAATATAGGTGGTTAAGCGAAATATGATATTATTGATGCGGATCGTAGCGTAGTGAAGACTACATCATTGAAGAAAGTAGTCCATAAGCGGTAGAATCAATTCTTTTTAATATATTTTTTTCAAAAAATGAAGTATGAACTAAAAGGACTTTATACATTAGTATAAATAATACATCTTTAAGGCTTTGCATAAAGACTTAACGTATATGTGAAATATTATATGTATTGAATGTTTACTTTTTCATTTGTAGGATTTCCACTATCAAAACATCAGAAAAAATATAATGATTGATGAGAATGATGAAAGACTGTTAATTCTTAAGCGGCGCGCGTATGTGGCTGAGGCTTACAGATTTCATAGAGAAAGTGATCTGTTTTGTTGTTCTGGAGGAGAAGTTTAACTGGCGAGAATCGTGCTTCCAGGGCCTTCAGTCCCGACTTATCACGAGGAGCGGACACAAAATGCAAAGTGCAGGGTATGATCGAGAACATCTGGCAACCACTTTTGCGTATCACGTCCGTTAAGGTGCGTTGTGATAGGCGCTTGAAAAGAGATCATGGAATTTATACGGTGAAAGTACAAGGCGAATTCACCACTATCTTGGCAATCCCAATCCCTCGAGATGGTTGCAAAAACTGACCGGCATTAGTTCTATTTTTATGATGCGGAGCATCAAAAGAAACAAATAAGAACACCAGTGACTCCCCGAGATTGAATGCACTAATAGTTGAAGATTTTTAGTTGTGTTGATGAATTCAAATCCTTATTAAATTATTTCTTAAAGAGGCATCGGCCTTGAAGAGATAGATAATTACCCGTATAGTGATTAGGTGTCGACCGGACTAGATCAAAGCATCTGACAGGCAGCATCCTCGAAGTCGCGAGCGTATGGACGAAAATGTAAATGGTGAGATCGATCCTTCCTTATATAAGGGGATATAAGAGTTTATACAATTACGCTCAAGTCATATAGTACGATATTCTTATGCGTGTTATGACCCTCTACGATACGTGTTAATGTTTCCCAAATGGCGGAAACGCAGGATGGCACGAATATGACGATCTGAAAACATTTCGGTACCGTTCATTTGAAGAAGAAATAATTGAAGCGAGGAAATGCAAGGTGACTTTTGTTAACTCTAGCTGTACATTCTCCGCCTTTAACATTAATTTATACAAATGCTTATAGTTATATTTTGTTAATTCTTTCGACTTATTTGTATATGATGATCGTATACTTTCAGCTTTATCTCACTTTGCCGGTCGCGTTATTCTCACTTAAACCATAAATACATGAAATCTTTATACGTTTTACTCCAAACTTTACATTACATATTTTTAACATTGCTTTACATCGATGCTTATAGCTATTTTTTCTTAATTCATTTTGACTTATATGTATATGATTATATGTATAATTCTAACAATATTTATTTTTTCTATTCCATAATTTATGAATAGGTGCTTCGACATCAAACCATTATGAGTTCTTGTTGGCGACTTTAGTAATTCGCGAGTCTCAAACTAAAAGCGTAATACGGTTAGCTGCAGAGAGTATTACGTGTATAAGTTGCGGCAACTGAGAAAATGTCGATCATACCTCTATTGCGGTTTGGAAGACTTAGCGGCGGTATGTTGTGAATAATTACATTAAAGATTGAATCAATGAGGCTTGCTACGCATCGGAAATACCAAAAGCAGGTTAAAGGCGTGAGTCTTATCAGCGTCGTGGATGAGTGTAGTTTACGAGTCAGCTTCAGTAGCGAGAATTGGGCGGAGCGTCTATCTTTGCAGTCGTTTATTGGGTATTTTAAGTTAAGACGTGATACTTGGATTCAATGACATTAGTACAAGAATATGGGAAACACGATATATTTTGTGATTACTTATATGGCCCAGATTGAAATCAAAGGTGTTTGAAACCGGAAAAGCTTCCTTGTCGGCCGGATCTTTTATGCAGTTATTTAAAAGAAACAAAAGGCACCATTCTCAATGACAAAATCATGTCAGGTGAACTTTTTGGGAAAGTAGCAGCAGTAGTCCATGTGGTTGAGTTTCAAAAGCGCGGGTTGCCACACGCCCATTTTTTGATCATACTGAAGCCGGCTTACAAATATCTTAGTGCAGAAGCATATGACAGAATAGTATGTGTTGAGATTTGTACGGCTTGGTAGTAAGCACACATGATACACGGGCCATGTGGGAGCTTAAATTCGAACAATATGCATGGTGAATGGAAAATGCGAAATATTTATCTAAAGAGTTCGCTTGAGAATGTACAATAGCATGGAAAAGGTACATATCCTTGCTTACATCGGGAGAAAGGAATAATGGAAAAACGTGAAAAGTCGGAGGCGTATACTTGATAATCATTGGGTATGCCTTATAATGTTGCCTTTGTTGGTTAGTTTAACTGTCATATAAACATAGAGTTATGCTGTGATATCAAGGCTGTCAAATACTTGTATAAATACATCCATAAGGGACATGATAAGGTGTTGTTTAAGGTTGGATCTGATAGTGAAGTTTCAACGGTCAGTGAGAGTGCGGACTTTGAGCGTTGGGTTTCACCAGTTGAAGCTGACGTGGAGGGGATATTTGGGTTCCACTTTTATATGGGATGTATCTGCTTGATATCTGACTTGAGTCAGCGTGCCTAATTTTCATTGCATTCGATTTGAAAGCGATGCGACTTGGAGGATTTGTTACATGTGAGAGGCTCAAGAACAATACTCACGAATTTTTTTTACTCTGGTATTTGTGGATTCAGAAGCAAAGAGATTAAATCTTCTATACAAACAATTCCCGATGTATTATGTTTGGGATTCTCAGATTCGAACATGGACAAGAAGGAAGAAAGGTAAAGTGATAGGGAGATTATGCACAGTCAACCCAGTTGAAGGTAGCGGTAATATCTCGGAGCTCTTACTGATAATGTCCGTGCGCTTTACATCTTATGACTTAACTGTGCCCATCGATGGAGTTCAATGTGAAACATTTCAAAATTGCATATTTAAAGAGTGCTGACAGATGGTGATATTGATAAAGCGATGGAAGAAGTTTCGGTGTATCGAATGCCGTCGAATTCTGAAGATTATTTGCGACATACGCACTATTGTAAGCTACGGATCCTCGGCCCCATTTTACTACTTATTGAATTTATGGCGGAGGATTTCGTCAAATCTGGTATTGCATCCCCATCGAATGAAGGGTGTTACGAAGGTCTTGGTATAAATGACACACTTGAATCATTGGGAAGAAATGTGAACCAGTTTCATCTTGTGCCATTTGAGTATATTACCTCTGGAATTTGAACGGTTGACTAGAGAAATTTAAATTTGGCGTAGCGTCAGTGCAGAGAAGAAGATTTGCTTCTTGATTCGTCGATTAAACATAGAACAATTTGCATTCGATCTTTATATATGATCTTTGCGTTATCGAAAAAGGTGGAGTATATTTGTAGATGGGCACGGTGGAGGCGAGGAAAAAACTGTATATAAAGTTCTTAACTGCCTTGTCGTTCGAAAGGATCATGGGATTAATAGTTGCGTCGTCGTTGCGGCGTCGAACTTTTGGGAGGCGAGCAATGGCTCGAATTTAAAATGCCAATTGAGGCCAAATGTAAGTCTTTACTATCCCTTCGGGCTTGATGAAGCGAGAATTGATAAGGAGTTCAAAAATTATAATATGGGATGAGGCTCCAATGGCGGACAAGTCGATAATAGAAGCTCTTAATAATCTTTTACAAGAACTCTGCGAGAACAAGCTAATTTTCGGAGGAAGGCTGGTAGTTTTTGGTGGTGATTTCAGACAGAGTGCTGCATTGGTACCTAGAAGAGCAAGAAAAAAGAAAGTTGAAGCAAGCGTAGTAACCTGCACATTATGGAATCATTTCATAAAGTTAAGGCTTACAGATAACATGAGAGCGAGAGATGATCCAGGTTTCATAAACTTCTTGATGAGGATAGGAAACGGAGAAGAGCCTACAAATGACAATGGAAAGATTGCAATTCCGCGTCCTATGCTTATACCATACACTTCCGTGGAGCAGTCACTGGAACTTCTTATAGCATATGTTTATCCACAAATGGAAATCAACCGTCGATCCATTTGAGATGATAAATGATATTTTGTGCCCAAAAATGAGTTTGTGTGATATTAACCCGCAGACTAATTGATGAGCTTGAGGCAATCAAGTGGTGTACCTTAGCGATGATACAGCCAAAAGTGCTAAAGATCAGGGAGATTATGTTGATTATCTCAATACTACGGAACTGAAGTTACTTTCGGCCAGTTGATTCTAAAGATCAATAGTCCGATAGTGCTCGGGGAACATCGATCACGTAGGGGCTTCTGTGAACAGGCTTATACGTAAAAGTCTTACTTTAATGTTGGTGCCATGGTACGGGGGCAATTTAGAGGAAAACACGTTTGGATACCAAAAATTCCATTAGAACGAATCCATTGATTGAAAATATTTGATACCACTTTATAAGGCGTCGAGATACGGTACTACTGTTTCTTTATGGCCAAATAAACAAATCCTTGAGCCAAACATTGGATTATGTTGGATTATATCTGAAACAACCAGTTTTTTCACACGGACAACTATATGTTGGTTTGTCTAGAGCAAAAACTGGGAAAAATGTGAAAGTATTGATTATTCCTCACTGCTGCGGTGATCCAGTGCGAATATCACAACCAAATGTTGTATATAATGAAGATCTACATGTGAATCTTAAGTAACCATATAACATATATACTTTTTGACTATTTTTGATATCTATGAAAGCTTTCCATTATAAGAGATAGAAAATCTGCTATATGATATATACTTTCGAATATTTTTCTTTGCTATGGTTGGTTTGCATCTTAAAAAACCGTAAATACGCTATCTATTTTTCTTGACTATGGTAGTTTGTATACTAGAAGAGTCGCTCCTACTTGTAGTGATTCGAATTACGAATATACAACAAATGTGTGGTATATAATGAGGTCACTACGAAGAGAATCTTGGCCCAAGCATATAAACATATATACTTTTGGCTATTTTTTGATATCTATGACTCCTTTCCATGCTAAGAGATGGGGAAATCTGCTATATGATACATACTGGAATATTTTCGTACACATGATTGAGTGCCACATCTTAAGAGAGCACAAATTTGCTAAGTCTATTTTTTGATGCCTATGAGTGGTTTGTATACTAAGAGAGGGTAAATCTCTCTATATCTATATATTGATACATGCGATTATATGAAAACATTCTTAATGTAGTTAAAAAAGCTGCGTCCCAATATAACTCGTTGAAGTTGTTCCTTAAAACTTATACTTTATATGTTTATCCTTTCGATTGCTTTCCTATAGTTTATTAACATTCCATTTTATTTTATGATTTTATACTATTCTTGTTCTTGAAAGTTAATTATTTGAATGTTCAACGTTCTTAATGTTTTCTTCGATTTACTTTCTATAGTTTTATTGATATCGCATTTTATATTATAATTCTTCACATTATTCTTATTGGTTCAAAGTTAATAACCTAAACATCTACTTTGTAAACATGGTATCTTATACCTCATAAAAGATGATTTAAGCATTTGCAATTAAAATATATTATTGAGGTTTGTTGGAAAAATATTCTGATTCAAAATTTGGTTTGATTTTTCAAGCTGTAATCATGTTATTACGATCTACTTCATTTTTTGGTATAGGTAAGGAACAAAAATGGAAAGGCAAATGATGCTTATTCCTCAAATTCAGTGTGGCACAGAGAACTGGACTGCTAGAGTAACAATCACTGAAGATATACCAATACTCACGTGCTCCGGAGGGTTAAAGCTGAAACGATACATCTTCACGGATGATGAGGTAAGACAATGACATTTACCACCTTTACAAAAAATACAATATAAACAAATAACATTTAAACATCTATATATATTTATAGGGAAATGTTATCACTGCTGCAATATTTGGATACATGGTGCCAATCTTAACTCCAATGTTGGAGTTATTCGAGTATATGGCGTTACCCGATGCTCAGTAAGATTCGTGGGCATGAAATCGTTACGGACAACTCAATTGATGGATCCTCGGCGCCAAACACTTATACAACCCGGTTTACCGGGCGTGCCAAATATGAGATATATTTTACGGATGGAACGCTCGCCACAGGCCTTGTCGCTGATTCGTTGATTAGTGAGGATCAGCTTGATCGGTAAAGTTCGATACTTTAATCAATACTTAAATATGACGGTTTAAAATCACGTATGCTTTAAGTAGGTACTTCACGGATCTTATGGGCGTTATCTTTAGTGAGGACCGGGCGTATTGCTGCCCGATAGCGAACAAGCGGCGGTCAAAATTTCAAAATTGTTGATGTTGAGTAAGTCTTGACGAAATTAGTCTCTTAAATACATTAACTTTTATAGTCGATGCTTGGTAACTCTCCAACCAAAATTAGTCTCTTTAAATACATTAATTTACTATACAATGTATCTTTATGCGATTCTATGATATATCATCAGTATCGAACCTAATACAGGGATGAAACCGGTCTGATTAACTCTATGGGGTGAACTAACATCATCAGAAGCAGGCACGTCTCTTGTTGAAGCTTAATCATAATGTTGTTGTAGCTAAAGGCTTAAAATCACGAAACGAAGATATGGAGATTCTTTAATAATATATATTTTAAAGTTCATACTAAATCTTCGTAATAAACAACGCTCGTTCTTACATCCTCTTAAATGGTAGAGGCTTCCGTGCGACAAAAATAGTTCATCATTCTTTGTGGACCTCGGGTTGAAGCTGCCGGCGGAACTTAAAATCATGAAGTAACGTTCTTAAATGATAACCTTAATTAATAAAATATAACGAGCATAGAATGCTTTATAACGCTTCAAAATAAAAATACTTTCGGGTTCGATACGGTCGTGATGCGAGAATTACGCGACTACTCGGGGATAAATCCCGATATTGACCTCTGGAGATATAGTGCGTCTTTGGATACATTAGAACATACCTTTGTCATTTGAAATTCAAAATTCAACAGAGGTAATAACTATGTATACAATATGCATTGTTAATCCAAATTATTAACTGATTTTAGCTAATCTTATATATATACAACATATCATATAGTGTCGAGACTATTGGATTAGAGGTTTGCTTCAACTACATGAGGAAGATCAAAAATTATTCTACGTCGGCTGCAGCAATTGCTTTTCAAAAATAAACATTTCCGATGGCGTCAATCTGGCACTGCTATGTAAAAGAGTAGTTTCCACGGCAGAAGTGTCGCTGAATAACCTGTTTTTTACAAAACACATATACTTATAAACATTTTAATATATAATTAAATGTTCATATACGGGGACTATAGTTATAATATACATAGGGCTCTTGAAGTATGGGCTGTAAGCTGAAATATGTGAACAAATAATCCAAACAACGTCATCTCCAAATCGTACAACTCGTAGGCGGTATATAGCATTACTTAGACTTTACATTATCTATCTTATTATTATAACTAACTATGCTGTAAAGTTACATTATATATTTTAGAATATCATGAATAGAAAAGAAAAGAAAATAACAATCTTCGTAACTTTCATTCTATCTTCTTTGCTAGCATCAGAAGCTAATTTTTTTAAGCACTTGATAGATCCGCAAGTTAATCGTTTTTAATATAAAAGTTCATTATTCATATATACCTTTAAACTTTACGCTGATCATACAAAAGAAAAATAACGATCTACATAGTTCATCGATATGTTATAGCATCAAGGTAACTTTTAAACTGCAATGCGTGAGAATGTCTGAAATTTATATTAAATTGACTAATGGTTTTTAATCTGAAGCTCGTCGTCCATACTTTGGCTTTTGCCTAAATTTTTCTAACTAATTTCGGGGGGCAAGCGTATGATTTGCGGCATAAAGATTGAGTTCCAAGCAAAGACATTTTTAATGTTGTGCATGAGCAATATCTGAAGATTTGATGCGCAAAGCGCTTACATTCTATTTGTGACGTGCCCGTAGAGCACCATTTCATAATCCATGAAACCAATCCACCCCCTCGGATGATATTTCGATTCGACCGCTACATGGTACAAATCCAGTAAGCAAAGGGAACTAAAAGCGTAAGAGTGCGAAATCGTCAATACCACAGGTTCTCATAACTATGCATCCAAACAAAACAAAATATACAACTTAAAATAACTGCTATCACCTTATAATAATCTGGTTATTAACGTTTACAGGGACACTCGCGAAGAAACAACTAATGATGCAACCAGACGATAAGGACCAGGCCAACGATGCTTCGACTGCAGAAACGGAATCAACCAACTTTCAACCTTAATTTACATTATGTCAATAACTACTACTTTCGACTTTTAGCAATCAAAAGCTTAAACAAACAACTGATGTAATATCTACTCTGTCAGCTTTAGGCTTATTATCGCTTTAAGAACAAAATGCGTATGAAATATGAAGAAGCATCCTCTTCTTGAATAACAAATCTAAATTCCATCGTTTTGATAATCTAGGTACCCAATGATATAACAATCGTTACTACAGCATTAGTTAGACCCGTCGCTCGACCCGTCAACTGACGGGTCCAAAAAGCTAGTCATTTAAATAAATAAACAATGTGTTGTAATACAATTTTACAACCACCGAAACCTACATGCAATTTCATCAAACCATTCCTAAGTCCCACATAACAAATTACATAAAAAGAAATCAATTCACCTTTCATTTATCAAGTAACAAATTGAATTAAACAATCAATTACTCAATTCTCAAGTAAATTTATATCTTTTTACATGTTTACATTTGCACATAAGTTGATAAATGGATTATAGATAGGCTAAACAACATGTAGATAAACTATACCAACAACGACTCCCTCATCTTTATTTAGCTCAAAAATAATTTATTACGGAATAATTGGTTGACAAAAGTATGCTCTAAAGTCTACCATTTATCAATTTCAAGAGCACACAACATAAGGCCATTGAAAACGAAACAAAATAATAAAGTGAACTTTTTTTAATAAGATAAATGCAAAAAGTTACATCGAAAAAATAAATGATGATTAAAAACAACAAAAAAGTATTCTAAAAAATGAATCATTTAGGGAGTATGAAATATTCAACATCATAAAACCACAACAAAAATAATTAAGATCTGCCACATTTATTAAAAAACAATTAAATGAAAAAATGGGAAATACTCAAATTTCATGAGCAAACAAGAAAACGAAGTAAAACAACAAGCTAAGCTAACCATTAATATTATTCCGATTATGTAAGAGTTGCAAAGGGAGAGGTTGGAAGGTCCGCTTAGCAAAGAGTTGAGAGAGAGAGATTTTGTGGGCTCATTTGATATTGAGAGAGAGAGAGATTTGGTTTGATGAGTTTTGCACGGAGGGGAAACAAAAAAGAAATAGTATCAATTGTATGATGACGCCATAGAATGTACTAGGAACGTGTCTGAATCAAAGATTCCGAGGTATGTTGTCATCTTTGATCTTCCTAAATTTCTTTAATAATCACACTTTTTCACTACTTTTAAATTTGATTTATTAGATTCTGAGGTACTTTGTGAGTATTATAAAAAATTAAAATTGAGCGATAAAGTCATTGATTACGTTTTTACTTATTTGGGACTTTTGTGTTTGTTTATGATTACTTTATTGTTTTGTTGACCCGATTTGGAAATGACTCAAACGTCGGCTCAAATCCAAATATTAATGGGTTAAAATATTGATTAGATAATAATACTTCAAGCTGTCTCGAATTTAAATAATAATTATTTATTTTAAAATTATTTTATTAATATAATAATAATTAATTTTGTTATTTTTAATGAAAGATAAAAATATGAGATAATAAAAATAAAAATAATAGTTCAAAATAGAATTTTTAATTCTGATGAAAAGGTTAAATTGACAAGTAAATGATAAATTATACGAGTAATATGTAAATTATTTTTATTATTAAATGATCAATTAGATTGAAACGAAAGAAATATAAAATGAAGTGTGTAATTTGGTGTCGGGTCAAAATCCGGAATCTTTGTAGTTCTCAACTTTGAGATGGCGGGGGCGATTGGATCATATGGTCCACCTAAACAAATTTTTGGATCTTAGTTTTCTAATGAACCATCATTGTCAATTTGTTACTTCTAGAGTTCTATGCCGCTATCTTCGATCTCCATCAATCAACAACCAATTTATTGGGTTGAAAAGAAATTATACAATTCTTAAACGGTTGTATACCATGATCTCATAATTTATGAGAAGATTAAATCACGGTAATTTAAGGTTCAGACACCAATAAATCATCCACGAGAAGCTCTATTAATGTGAAACTCACACAATGCATCCATCAAGATACCAACCTCAATTTTTGTGTCCAATTTATTGGTGTAGTTGCAAACCTTCAATAAAGATCAAAGATGCAACAACCCCAAAATTTATTTCATTTAAAATATAATTAACAATCTTCAATTAAAAATACAATCATCTAAACCACAAATCCCGTCCACCATAAAAAACTCTAGCACCTCGGGACAAATAAACACTACCAGAGTACCAGCACAAACTAAAAGTAGAAGTCATCAAACCAACCAAAACAGATCTTACTTAAAAGTCAAATATATGGTAGTAGCATACAAAATAAAAGACAAGAAAAGATTGATTGGTACGTCTTACCTATAGATATATCATACTTACAATATATATCAATATAAACGAAGAGCGTATTAGTGATTAATTCGGCCGTGATATTTGGGGTAGGGAATAGGCAATTAGTGTGACGATTTACCGGCTTTTATCATGCTGATATAAATAACCTTTTGTTTTAATTCATATTTTAATAAAAATTGATATGAATGACTTATTTTTCAAAATATTTTCTGTCATGATTTTCTTATTATACTATTTTATAATAAATTAAAGAATTATTTTGCCATTGCTTTACTACGATAATATTAAAATAATGTATTATTTCATTTAATTAATTGAATTTACCGTTTTCGAGGCACTTAATTTTAATTATCAATTACTTTTTATATACGTTAAGAAAAATTACAAAAACATGATATTATGAAAATATTTTTAAAAATAAATCCAATGATATTATTTTTATATTTTTTTTATTAGTGAATAAAAAGTAATTTATGATCAAAACCTTGATATGAAATTTCAAAACGTCAATTAATATGAAATGAAGGGAGTATCTGAGTACAATAGGTTGGACTAAGTTCCAATGTTAAATCTTTGAAGTTGATAGAAAACGAGGCAACTAAAAATTCTAGCTCCCTCCATTCCTTAAATCTAATTTAAGAATCATTTTTTCTAATGGAAATCTATTTTTTGGTTCTTCTTTTATCAAATTAAGTAAGAAAATATGGAGGAAAAGTTATGTTTGTGAGATATATTTAAATTTTTCTTAAATTTTGTACAAAATTAAATGAATCTTAAATAAAGGGAATGAAGGAGGGTAAAACCAGGCACAGTACTTACAACTAATAAATGGTAAAATTTCAGCACTCGATATAATACTGTAAGTGCAATTAAAACAAGGGCCCCTTAAAACAATCTAAGAGTTGTTCTGTTGCTCATTTATTTATTTTCTTTAATATTAATGCATGCAAATAAATGATATGATACACTTGAATTGAAGATACAAAATTTACTCCGAAAATGGAAATGAATTTGATCCTTTTTATGGTAGGAAATCATAGTATAGCATTTATCTTCTGCATGTCCATGGAATTTACCAACTCAAGAACTAATAAAGTAATAATGCATGTAATCTCTTACAATTTTATTCACTCCATAATAATACTTCGATCTCACTATTTTGCAATAAAAATCACACCATTCTTCATTTATGCCTCTCCTGTTACAATATCACAATCTTACTTAATCATCATATTATATCTACTTGCATTTCTCTTATGGAACATATAACAATAACAGGTTTAATGGCGGAAGCTGGACGTTTCCGTCATCTTATTAATGTTTTTATCTTCATCAGCCAACTTAACAGCAGTATAAACACCAGCTCCTGCAAAGTTCCTAAGATTGGAGCTGGGCCCAAATAAATCCATATTCCTTGTAGTTGTTTAAGAAGCCACTGCAGGTCAGTCTGCCAAATAATAAAATATAATAATATACGTAGTATTAAATAAACTGTCTCGTATGTTGTAACATATTTAATATGGAATAGGTGGTCCTTCAATACTATACTGCTCGTGAAATTCAATTTAATAATGATTTTGTGGACAAAATCAAGAGACTGACTTAAGTAGTTCTTTTCCAATAATTCATAACCAATAACTTTAACTGAAACAAAGTAATATATTACCCTGCTATGAAAGAGGTGACCATGACAGTACCTCCAACTGCAATTCCAGCAAGCTCTCCAACCTGAGTATTAGTGACGGAATCAAAATTTAAATTTAATGGGTTGTGAAATATATATATGTACAAAAATCTAATGCGGGAGAATAAATATTTAAGAAGGTCGAGATGAAAAAGAAAATGCTTACAGCTCTTGTGTCAGTGGCTACTGCTGTGACAACAAACATGAGGATGAAGCTGATGATAAATTCTAGAGCAAAAGCTTCCCCATAGCCAACAGAGGGGACAGTCACACCACCATCCATTTCAGGGTGGAAAATAACCTTAAGTAGATATGAAGCACAAAATGATGCCATCACTTGGTTACCAATGTACACAGAACCTACCAAATCAGAATTGTACCACCATCATTTCATTTTATTAATTTGTTAGTATTTTTATTGGTTGGCGATTTTGTTGATAAACAGCCCTATGTCATTGAAAGTATTGAAACAGTATCGAGCCGATTGGTTATAATAGTTATTCTTGTCGAATATTATCTTGAGATATTTTCGAGATTTCATTGAATTTGGTAATGGTGGAATATATATTTCATCACATAATATCTGCGAGTATAAAAGTACGATTTAGTTGATTATGGGACAAGGAAAGATGCAAGCGATTATGGAAGGTTTTGTTTATGAAAGTTATTCACCCAGCCAAATTTGTTTTATTAATACTTATTTATATAAATCATATTCTATGACACTGAAACTGACGAAAAATATATTATTGTTACTGCGTTGTTTGTGAGGAAAAGAGCTTCAGAAGGTATCTTTTATTGTAGAATTTGAATGTGCAAGTTGTTACATAAAACTCTATTAGTATGTACAAATGTTATTAACGCGCATTGCGATGAATCTTTGCTTTCATTGTTTTAAGCGTAGTAAACACGTACGAGATATATAGTAGCGTGTTGTGGATGATAGGTGTAGCGAAATTCGGGGGGGAGCCTAGTGCTTACTCTGTCTTGGTAGGAGTAGAATATGTGAAGAATGAAACATTCGCATAAGACACTATTTGTAATTCTCGTTATCTGAGTGGATTCGCCCGGTGAACCATGCCCCCCAGGCTTAGGTGTTACGTTGGCACCGAACTAGGTTGCAAATCTTGTGGGTGTTTTTTACTTTCGGTATTGTTTATTTACTGTCGGCGTGCTCGTGTTGATCCAGTGTCAACGACATCGTTAATGCCAATGACTTGGTTTTACTGATACGTACGTTAGGTGTCTAAATTGCTCTGTTGTTATAGTAGTGATACAGCATGTGTTCAAACAAATCTTTTACTTAAATATTTAGCGGCCAGTTCACGATCTTTCGTAATTATTACTTCACTTTTTTGAATTTTAGTTGTTTCTTTTAAAAATTGAATTCAAATATATTTTGTATAATACATAGTATTTGATTGGTAAAAATACAACAAAAGCTCATTTTAATGTACTTTACATTTAAGTATGTTAATTTTGGTCCTTGAAAATTAATTTGGACAATATTTTTGGGATGGATGATAGTAAATTGCATTCCACTTGTGAAATCTAAGCGAAAAATGGAACTTTCGATTATTTAAGCTGTTGGAGTGTAGAAGCCATATTTTGAATAACTTGGTGGCAGAAGTTTAAATAACTTGATGGACAAGTCTTTGAGGCAACTTGATGGACAAGTTTGGATAGCTTGGAGGCTAAGCAACTTGGAGCCCAAGTAATACATATTTAGGTAGAAGCCTTTAGCCTATAAATAGGAGTCTCTTGGTTGATTATTATTGTACTCAAATGTAGAATCATAAACTTGAGTCTTGAAATTTGTAAAGGCTCGTTAGTAGAGTTTTTAATCCCCATAGGAAAACATCAATTGAGAGATGCATAGAATATGGTTCTTCGGTCTTTAATGATTACGAAGTTAGTAGTGGATCTGCGGCCAATTTGGATTAGCTCTCGCGTGAGGGTGAACGGGGTAATTTTTTATTATGATTTATTGCTTTTATACGTTTCATATCCCGAATTCTGTAGGATTGCTCGGTCGGTATTAGTTTATCGTCTAGGTGGAATAAGATTGTTATTATATTAATTTAGAAATTACCCCGCGAATTAGATACAATGCGGTGTAGGATTCCTAGCAATTAGTATCAAGTGTCAGTTGTGATAATCAAAAACTAATTCGGAGAGATTATGGTTGGAGGCAGAAGAATTGCGATAGTCTGAGCATGAAAGCATTTGATGGAACTAATTTTCCGATGTGGAAGGCTGGCGAAGACTATGTCGTACACGAAGGACTTGTTGAACAAAGCCCAAGCCAGAGAAAAGTTCTAGGGAAGCGTCAGATGGAAAGCGGGCGATAATGTGTCTCGCTTAATATGGCGAAATAGACGCGTCTGAGGGGCAATGAAACCCTTTCTCGTAATAAGGTATCTTTTGATGAAAAATACTCTTTAATTAAAGATGGTTGAAGATGCTTACGTGAGCAGCGGCTTGAATAATATGAGCAGCATGGTGTCGATTGACAAGCCCCATCAGGTTGTTGTAGATGATGAATGAAAGCATTAATTGCTTTGGCGTCGTTGCCAAATAGTTATGAATCCATGAGGGGGTTCGGTGAGTAAATGCTATTTGAGGCCGTTGAACTCCCCAGGATGTTGTTCTTTCGGATTTACGATGAGGAAATTCATTAAAGGAATCGTGTGGGGTGAATTCGGAGACCTCTTTTTTATTTGTAGGGGATGGAAGTAGGAAGAACGCTATGGAATGAGGGCCAGAAGTCGGGACGGTTGAGATCTTTGGGTGTGGCGAAGGTCGCGTTAAAGAGCGTTAATGAAACTTGAGTGCGATGTGGTAAATAATGTTCTTCGATATTTGAGGTGGTTGATTGACTCTTGGATGTTAGATTACGGAGCATCGTATTCTTGATGGTGATTTAGCATAATGGTAAATTATGTTGTTGGAGATTTTGGAAAGATTATGCTGCGTATGGAAGGGCTCTTGATGTGGTGAGGATGTTAATTTGAAGTTGCTCAAATGGTTCCATATGGGAAGATTATGAAGGTCGGATATGTACTGGCCCAGCTGAGGTAATCTTTTTTTTTTAGAAAGTCGATTGGATCTTTGTGAGGGTTATGGAATTGCATTTGGTGGTGATTCTGGAAGGTAGCCAAAGGAGCCGCATGTTGTTGCGATGGTCATAAATCGAGGTTCTCTATATAAAGGTTCTGACGGGGGTATTGCGAAGGATCGTCCGGAGTTAGAGGCTAGAAAAGACATGGTAGAGAGATGCCGACCTGCTTAAATTTTGCTAGTTAAAAGGTGTTGGTCGAATGCGAATGTCGATAAATGGATCAAAATTTGGAGGTCCCAGAATAAGAAGAAAGAAGAGGATTCGTTGATGGCCGTCGAAACTGGAGGATTTCAAGAGACACGCGAGAAGAAGATCAAGAAGATACGGTGAAGGAAGGCATGTTGATTTGAATGTGGGAAGAAAGTCAGAGGGCCAGTATTTTTAGCTCGTCCTTACGATAGCCAAGTTGGTAACATTTAATGAAATTCTTGGATTGGTGAAGAAAGACGCTAAAGTTAGGTTCAAGCTTCGGTGGGAGTTCGAGGATGAGTGAACTCGAGTCTTAGCTGCTTGATTAAGACTAATAGAAAGGAAGAGATGTGAAATATGTCTTGAGTGGGATATTGTTTTAGTGTGATCTTGAAGTATTTGCAGGAAAGCTTGGTGGCAGAATTTAGATAAGCTTAATGACAAAGTCTTTGAAAGCGGCTTGATGGAATGAGAGTTTGGATAGGCAATTAACAGGCACAAAATAATATATTTAGAGTGAAGCCTTTTAGCTTTATAAAATAAGGAATGTGGTTGAGTATTATTATACTCAAATATTAGAATGATAGAAAAATAGTGTGAGAGATTTGTGAAGGCAATTGAGTTTTTCAATTTATAAGAAAACATCTAGTGAGATATCATTAATAGAATAGATTAGTCTTGTAAATAATTTTCACGAAGTTATTAGTGGATCTGACATCTTGGATTAATTCTCACGTTGAGATGAATCCGGGGGTATTACGTATGCGTTTATTACTTTTCTCTTTATGTTTATTTGTGAATTAGCATAGGATTTATCAATCGATAATAATTTATCATTCTAGTGAAATTTGATTTATTATATTAATTTTGAAGTATCACAAATTAGTCTAATAATAACATTATTAGGATTACTTCATTAACTTTCTTTTATCTTTTAATATTACCTGTTTCCATGGGAAGTGTTTAAGAGCAGCAAAAGCAATTGTTATTCCAGGATTTAGATGTGCCCCTGAAATATGACCAGTTGATAAGATGATGATCATGACTGCCAGCCCGGTGGAGGCCGCGCATCCAATGAGTGTTTCGGAACCTTGTGTCTTCTGGTTCACAATTGCTGTGGCCTCTGAAGCAAACATCAGTACCAGGGTTCCAATAAACTCAGCTGCCACCTAAACAATTGCACAAAACACAAAACATAGTCAGTTAGGAAAAACAATCCTTATTAATTCTTATTAGTATTTAGTGCAATCTGTCACAGGTGTCTCTGACTTTTGAGCTAGGTAGAGCTGGAGGAGATATCAGGCATGAAAGGAGGAGTAAGGCCCCTTCTTCAGTGCTCGTGGTTCGACGCTGAAACATCCTGCCGAGTTCTTGAGGAGGGAACCCCTGGAGGAATTCTGAGGTACTTGCCTGGACCCCAATCCACCAAAGAGAGGACCTCCTGAGTGATTTCCTGAGTGTTGCAGGGGTTGATCCAATATCTTCATGCTCCATTTTCTAGGTAAAGGAATTGAAAAAACCCAAAAGAGGAAATGATGATTTAGTACTGTTTGATAATAAGAAGAAAAGTTTGTTATCTGCCTGTTTGATTCTTGCATGAATATTGCATGTTGGATGTTGCATATTTATATATACAGCAAACCTATAGAGTTGACCTAACATGATAATAATGGAAGAGTATGGTAAGTTTGTTTCAAAAATTTATGAAGTGGTTTGTGGGGTATGAATCAAACTATGCATTTGGACCTTTAAAAATATAAGACCTTCAATTTGAGACATTAGTCTGTCTCTCTACGACTGGATATATATTTTCCTTCTTTATACTCATTTCATACATTTAATCATGCAAAGCTCCAAATTTTACAGCTTTTTTAGTTGTCAAAGAGAGAATCTTGTTGCTACTATGTATAATAATTTAGACATGTGCAACAAGACGAATCGAATAATCTGTATCAGGAGCATCTCTAGAAGGCAAAGGCTCTAACATCATCATCATCAAATTTATATTTATGCAAGTGCATTACAGCATTAGATCCCATGACTTACATATTGATTAATAATACTAGAAATATTGGAGGCGTAACATTTGTGTTGGTTGATAGTAAAGTCAAGTGATGAGTAATATATATATTGAGTAATGAATAACGTTGAATAACTATTAAGATACACACTAATGAAGTGTGTTTCGACATCGTTTATTCATATATAAATTTGGAACTTATGCAAGATAAATCATCCAGTTAATCAAGAACCAGTGTAACCATTATTTGCTATTAGAATCATAAACTGCTCGGTGCATGAAAAATAACAGTGCTACCAGCAACTAGAAGAAGAACAACGAACAATAATGTGACTAGAGGTAAGAGTGAAATTAAAAATTTAGATTCATTTCGCGTTATTAGAACGAAAAAGTTAAATTTCGTGGGTACCATTGCGTACATGCAAATGCAACCTGAAGCGTTGAGGTGATAGTTAGAGCCGAGCAGGGCCAGCTGGTCGTCGGATTTAGTTCGTCTCGGCGTCAAAAGCAGGGCCTCACGGCCCAAGTATTTTCAGCCCAATGCGAAATCACCGTATTAAAAGCGCCATTTCACTTTCATCGTTTATGCGGGCCGTCTTTTTGCGAGCAGATTCGGCCAGGCACGGCGAATCGGCTAGAATAATATACGAAAAATTGATGTGGACTGACTTTTGAGCACTCAAAATCGAGGTTCAAAGGAATCAACCGGGCTGACGATGCGTTGAAAAATCTTGCTTAAATTTGAGCATTTTGTGAATTCGATCGTTTAGGCGCAAATGTGAATATGAATGTGAGGTATAGTTGAGATGACTAGCTGGTTCATTTAGTGTGATCATGTGAAAGAGTGATAAGTGAATAGATGTTTCTAAAACAGTGGTAACATCTTAGGTACTTCCTCGCTCCTTTAACCACCCACCTAGTTAATAAATTCCATGACGTGTATTCCTTTAAGCTGTTCTTGAAGCTAAGGTTACAGGATGATGATCTATCTATCTCTTCTCCAGCAACCAATTCCACGACAATGGAGTCATGGTTTTACGGTGGACAAAATTGCACCCAAATTACCGTGGGTCTGTGCAATTGTATGCAACATGACCATACGTCCATGTGAATGGGGAGGATTTATTTGAATTGATGAGGGTATTTATTTGAATGATAATGATATGTATGTCCTATCGTTTAAAGTGTTTCCTGTAGTGGTGTTACTAGCATGCATATAAACACCCTAACTCATTAAATCTACTACTCCGTAGTATAAAATATCAATAAAACCATGCCTATAGCCTAAGGCATACGTGTCACTACTAGAAAACACAGGGAATGTGTATGTAGAATATATATCACATTAATTAACTTTCAGCGTCGCCCTCCATTACATAGGATATATAATAATAGGTGGTGGACAAGAAATCTGGCTTCCTTATTTAGATTACTTACATAAAATTTCAATTCAGAATTTCTGGCAATTAGTACGATTGAGTTGATGGAGTCTAATTAAGCCGACTGATGATGCATGAATTCGTTTTCATGTTTCTATCGCATTCATAATCATAAGTCCATGCTGTTTGGTGACGAGAGTTAGAGCCGTTTGGCTAAGTTTATTTTTAACTTATGGTAAAATGTAATTTATAAGTAGTTCGTTTTATAAGTTGTTAAATTTATTTTTAATTTGTTTAGTAACGTAACTTATAATGATTTTTTCGTGTTTGGATATGATAAACATAAGTTGTAGAAAGGATAAAATGAGCATAAGGACGTTTAAATTTTATATATTATTTTTTTATTTTTATAGTATTCATTTATTTATAATTTAATATTCGAGAAAGAATAAAAATAATTATAATAAAAATTATATTTTATGACTAAAAATATAATTTTGTATTTTTCTTTATTTTTCAATAAAAAATAAAATATTTAAAGTTGGTATAACAAAGACAACAAAGAAGCTAATAAAATAAATAAATTAAAATATTTTATAAATTATAATTGTCGGCATTTAAATTTCAACATGCTTAAAAGCCAATGCTCCAAGTCGAATGTATATATCAATGTATCCCAGAGTGTTTACAAACACCATTAATAATCGAGCATTCTGAAAATTTTGAAAACAGAATCTTTTCGAGTTTCTGTAAATAGTAAACTCTTATTCTACATCTGATATTGGAGATACTCCCCAATGTGTATGCAGCAAACACCATCACCAGCTCGAGTAATTCTATAAATCGCCAGTGTCGACCCGGCGATTAGAGGATCTTGAAAGAAAAAGTTATACATACACTTCAATTTCTTGATGTTTATCCCCAATATCAAAATCAGTATTAAAAATGAGCTACGGTAAAAGACTCTTCTTGTCGGATTAAGATATTCTCAATAAACAAATAAATATAGAATCCCATGATATGATGTACTCTACTTTCACCCCGGACCACTGAATCTGTCGTTTCAAAATCAAGTTATAACTTTGAATAACAATAACCAAATTATTGTTGCTAAAAATATAAAATATACCTCTAACTTGATGATTAAACTAATATCTTTCTACTTTTGCTTTTTTAGTACGCGTGCTCATTAAAATATATTTCTGATAAACAAATACATAATGAGAAATAATAAAAATAAGACAATATATATATAATATATATTATATTATATATATATATTATATAATCAAATGAATACACGATGATTTTTTACACCGCGTCAGCGTCGGAGAGAGTATGCTTATATGGTCCATATAGTGTATATGTCAGTCTTGGTGTTGATGTGATCGGCCTTGATAATCATTACATTATTTGAATGACGTTGCCAGTACCGAAAATAAATTTATAACGCTAAGTATGAAAATTAACTAGTTAATTTAAAATAAATTATAGTGTCTTAACCACACGTATTATATGGTACTATGATGAGATAGTCAGACCCACATACTTTTGGTTATCATTTAGATGGTATCTTGTAAATACATGTGGAGAGATAAATGAGAACTTCTTCATTAGCGATTGTGTGGCCTCGTCGACAATCTGCGTCACGCAAAGTGCAGCGATAGAAAAGCCATATTAATAACTATATATTATAAATAAATCTATGAAATATTTAGAATATATTGCTATCGATACATATGCAAATGCATATAGTGGTAGCTATTTAACGTCGCGTGTGACACGCTTTAAATGTTGTCGATAGAAACATGATCGAAAACTTCGCCCCAGAGCAGCTCCACCGTGTACACACTGCTTCTGCGTTATTGGCTACTCGCCATTATACCATCGAAACTTAAACCGAGTGGACCTAGAATCCTTTCGTTCGCACGTAGTTTGTCCAACCAAAGTGTGGTTGTATCATGCCGTACATGTCGAAATCTTTCTTCGATTCGTCTGCATCCTAACATACCGGA
The DNA here is from genome assembly GCA_019722365.1 of Lithospermum erythrorhizon. NCBI lineage: Eukaryota > Viridiplantae > Streptophyta > Magnoliopsida > Boraginales > Boraginaceae > Lithospermum > Lithospermum erythrorhizon. The sequence goes on from JADFUC010002295.1 coordinate 1,399,791, forward strand.
TTTAAAACACTTCAGCAAATGCATGGAATGAGCTTTATCGTAAACGTTTATTAGAGCAAATGCAATAAACTCCTTGGCGCGTTTTCATGTGCTTTGTGTGCTTGTCAGCTGACCGTCAATTTAGATCCGTAGTACTTTCTTACAAAATATTAATCATGAATTATACAAATAAATTAAACATAAATATGTCAATAACATGAACCATGATTCCAAAACATAAATCATATACACTCTTAGTACTTGAAACTATGCATTTCAATTATACCTTTGATAAATTTAAGAGTCGAGATACTCTTTGAAAGCGTAGAGATAACTACTTAAGCATAAATCTCTCATATTACTCTTTTGGCAATGCAATTTACTAAAATTATAATGTAATAACAAATTTTATACAAAAGAATGACCTTAATGTCATTATACACACAAATTTTTTATTCAAAATGAATAATCAAATAAATAACATCCAAAAATTAAACACATGAAATCATAAATTAAACACGTAATTTCAACAAAGCAATCACATTGACTAAAATCTCGACAAAAGCAAACAAATTATAAATTAGCAACACATACTACAACTTGAAACTATACAATTTAGTAAAATTATCATTTTAAAATTCATATACTAGTAATTGAAAGTTGAACTATGCATTTTGAACTAACTTTAATCATTTATTTATTCAAGCAAGAGAATAAAATTATAATTAAACCTTAATATATATCACGACTTGAAACTACACATTTCACTAAATTAAAATTAAATAGAAATGAAGTATAAATAAATAAAAATTAATTTTTTTATTCAAAATTAGGAAATATGCATAAAATAAAAATGAAATATACCAAAATAGAAATTAAAAATATATATATAAAGCATAAGAAATTACTTGCGGATAATTGGAGGTGGAGGGAGGCTCGGGGGGGCGGAGGTGGTGGTGTTGTTGGAAAAATTACACAATTTGTTCATAAAAATAGAACAAATACGACTAAGATCGAATAAAATGTAAAATAACGAATTACAAAACATACATTGTAAAAACCATTGCTGACTCGTTAAAATTTAATAGAATTAAATGTGAGATTATTAAATTGATTAACGTAAAATTTGGCTCACTACGTTTATGCGATAAATGTTAATGTTTGTGAGTTAGTTGTTGAGATAAGTTAGTTAAAGCGAGAGGTATCGATTGAATTAAGCGTCGGGTTTCACCGCTTAAAATATTGGACGACCGCCCCTTAAAGCCAACCCAGGCCCAAAAAGAAAAAAAAACACGAAACCCGATTTCTCCCTTTCCCTCTCGGCGAGGCCAGCGGCTACGATTTTTTTTCTCCGATTTCTCCTCCATCACCAAAAACTTTGGACACCAAATTTCTTGGAGAGTTTTCCTCATCGTCCTCTTCGATTCAGGTAAAAAATGAAACTTTTTTGTGTATTTCACCGAGTTTCGACTAAGGTTGACTTTTTGTTGACTTTTGGGTTTCGATTGTTATTGCTTAATTTGATTCTTGGACTTTAAATTAGTTGTTCTTGAGTTGAAGTACGTGTTTGGATGAGTGGGAGCGTTTTAAAGTGACTTTTGGAATTTTAGTTTGACTTCGACTTTGGGATTAATATCGTATAATTATTGTCTGGTAGAAATTATAGTATAAGAGATTATAATAATCGATTTTAGGGGTAGAAAAGTGTTGGAAAAGTTGGGTTGACTTCGGGTTTGACTTGGTCGAAACGTGCTAAAATGATATAATTATGTTTTGGGCGTTTGTCTATAGTTGTTAGAATTGAAATTGTGGTTTAAAAGTTGTTGGATGAGTTTATGATGAAATTAGTTTTTATTAGTTTTGAGTAGTAGTTGGGTTTTGGGATTAGAGGTTGTTAGAAATGGATTTAATTAGTTGGGAAAGCTAATAATTCGGATTGTTTGGAATTGTTTAAGGTGTTAGTATTTGGGTTAGTGTGAGGGCCGAAAGTTTAAGATTTAGGATTTGTTGGAACTTTTAAGTTTTAATTCTAACTGTGAAGTTTAACTAGTAATATTTCACCTAAAGTGGCTAATGGGTACTAAAAGTTGCTAAAAGATAATTTGTAACAAAATTAGTAGTAATTGTACTTTCGGTGTTTGTTTAGAATCGGAATGCGGGAAAAGCTTGCGGATCGATTATTTGCCCAGACTGTTAGTGGTACTAGTGAGGTGGGGATTTATCATTTCGTTTGATAACGTTATTCGTTTGAGTGAAGTGTATGGTAAATTAGAGTATGTGATTTATGTTGTGTTATGAACTTATGCATTAGTGTAGTTGTGATTTAATGGAAATGTTGAGTTGTTTGATTTGTGTTAGATATATTATGGTAGGCATATATATGGAATTATTGACTTGGGCGTATTATGGTACAGCATATTAGAATGTTATTATTGATTGTTGCACTTGTTGTTCTTATACGATTTGTTACGGTTGTTTGTGATGTTGGTTGAGTGGGTATTATTGGTTGGTATGTGGTGTGATGTTAGTTGTTGAATTAAATGACTTAGGTTTCGCCTTAAGAAATTGAATTCAGCGCTTGTGTTAGGATGTGGGCATGTTGGAGTCAGCGTAAGTCGTTTAGTGGGCCAGGGTGTGTTTTTGTGATATTATATGGGTGATCGAGAAGGTGAGCTTCTTTGGGGAAAAGGATATAATATGATATTCATGGATGAAGCGAAGGATGGCCTGCTTAGGGAAAAGGATATGATATTATGTTATGTTACGTAGGCGAGCCCGCTGGAAAGGGCAACGACATTATATAAATGTCGAATACAGTTATTGTGTGCATTGTCTTCCGTTGGGTTGACATTAGGTGGATGTCATTTGCGTACGGAAATAGAAATCTTGTCATAGTCATTTTTTTTACGGAGTTTACATTATATTGTTATTGTGTTATAGCTGGCACATCTTTGGAGAACTTATGTGTTTATTTCTTTGGAGTGTATGGCATCTTTATCTGGATATACTTTAGAATAACATAGAGTGAGTCTTTTAAAATGTATAAATGTTAATGATGGTTACTCTTAATGTGACGTTATGAATGCTTAGTTATTCTTTTACTATATATATATCATTATCTCTTTCTGTCATTTATGTTTTATCTCTTTGTGTGTATCTCGTTCGGATGTAGTAGCAAGTTACCATCAGGCGATACATTCTACTAATTGTCCCGAGCAAACCTCAGATTGTGAGTGCTTTTGTAGAGGCGGTTGAGTTCGTGGCGTCGGTGATTTTACTGGAGTGAGAGCCCAGGGTGGTTGGATCTCGGCGGTCGTCATTTGTTCATTCATTTTCTTATATCTTTCGAATTTAAGTATTTTGGTTTTTGGCGTTGTAAATGTATTAACTATATTATGAAGTATCTTGGTTTTAAAATTTCTATGAGTTGTGTTTTTGGATTTGTTTTAGATGATGCCACGATGGTTAAACTCATTATGAAAATGTCTTGAGTTTGAACTATTTTTATTTTATCGAACTACGAGTTCTCTGATTTTCAAACATGTTATTTTTTCGTCAACACGTCGCATAGTAGCTTTCGGATATCTGAGTTGATAACGACTACAGCTTGAGGGGCGTACGACTCGGCGGTCGTGCATACATATATAAATTCATATACGTATGGATCTGAAATTGCTTGATGCGGCCGGCGGATATGATAAACTTTCGAGCTCACGAATCAACATTGAATCCATAGCGCCTCGATGAAATGCCTCGAGTTAGTCCTTTAAAATGGTTGAATCTCGCGATTGGATTTGCTAGAATGCAGAACAGCAAAATGGAGTCAAAGCATTTCCGAAATGCTAGAGGAATAAAGGAGGCGGCGGTTTTGGTTGAGGAGAAGATGAAATGAAAACTTAGGTTTTCAGAACTTCATCTACTCCTTATATAGTCCTTCTGCATTTTGGCAGGGCCAAGCGACTCGTTTGATAAATAAGCTAACTTAGTTAGCGGGTTAACTAGCTTTATTACTAAGCGGTAAGTAAGCAACAAGTTACTAATGAGCTTCCCTGGTTAAGCGAATCAATTGAACTAAGCAGGTCAAATTGATTCGGTTTTGTTCAAATTGTATTTTACATTATCGATGTAAAACTCTCGATTAGATATGCCGTTGATTTTAATCGACTCGATTTAATGATAGCGATTTAATTCCGTACATGGAATATATTTCCAATGTCATTGTATGGCCAGATCTAGGCTCGGATAATATTAGTCGTATAATAATATAATTGACCATTATGATTATTATACTCCGATAAATGGGATCTATGTCTAGCGGAGACACCACGATATTATCGTGAGTTCCATTTTAGTAATTTATAATTTTAGTAATTTATAGCATTACTATTTATTTAACAGTTTTGGTAAGTTCGTTTAAGCCAAAACTAGTAAATGAATTGTTACGACTTCAATGTCGCGGCGGACGTAATTATAGAAAATCGAAATACTCGTTCCATTTGAATTGGCACTACGGGGGTGGGGCGTCATTAATGGAGGTAGATGGGGGTTTTGAGGAAAAGGGGCGACTTTAGGGAAGGGAGAATGGGCGGGGGGGCTAATCTGGGTAAACTAGTTTATGGTTTATTTTTCTTTTCTTTTTTAAATAATTTTGGTTGGAGGCTTGAGTTTAAGCTTGAGAGAAGTGCCGCTAGAATTAAAAGCTTAGAGTGAAACTTAGAGGCGCTTTGCATGGCCTCTAAGTAATTCTTAAAGGCGTTTTCATAGCGGAGTGCTTTTTAAAGTAAGTGTCTTAGCTAAGTGCAATTTTGTTAAATCTGGCGAAAACTAAAGTCTGGCCCGAATAAGCTGAAGCGGTCACGAATATTAAAAATATTTAGTTGTTTGATAACAGTTCAAAAAAAAATACTTAAATTGAGTTGTATTGACAATTTTATCACTCTTGTTTTATTTATTTATATGTATCGTATATCAAATAAATATCTTTAGATAAATAAATAAATTATAAGTATTATTAACATGATTAGAATAAATATGATTACTAAAATATATTATTAATTATTAATTATTATTATTATAATATTTTATTATTGTTATTCTTATTAATTTTTTATTATTATTTTATTTTATTTTTATTATTTTTATTCTTATTACTAGATGTTATTATTATTATTGATTTTGTTATTAATATTATTTATTTATTATTATTATATTATTAATATTATTATTATTATTAGTGTTATTATTATTATTTATTATAATTTTTTTGTTATTATTAATATTATTATTATTTTTATTATTATTATTATTTTGTTATCATTATTATAATTTTAATTATTTTTTATTATTACTATTATTTTATTATTATTATTATTATTATTATTTTTATTGTTATTATTATTATAATTTATTATTATTATTATATTTTTATTATTAATATTTTTATTATTATTTTATTTATTCTTATTCTTATTATATTTTATTTTTATTTTCTTTATTATTATTCTTCTTATTATTATTATATTTATTATTATTAATTTATTATTATTATTATTATTGTATTTATTATTATTAATTTAACAAACACCCTAAGTGACTCAATAAATGTAAGTGTGCATCCTTTGGTTGAAAATAACGATGAGCAACTAACTACTAATGCATGACATCCATTCAAGTTGACAGTTCGAACTACTCCTCATTAGGTCCCTATTTAATCAAATTGGTGTGATTCTAATAACTATTGCCAGAGACTACTACATCATCATGGAGATATAAACTTGGTAATAGATGCTCTTGAACATGCAATAAACATCTATGGATAACTACACTAACAAAGCAACAATGACAAATTTCTCAGAGAGTCAGGAAATCGTAATATCAAATAATACTGCGGATAACATATATACCTCATCTTTCTAAAAAAGATTGTGTAATTTAATTTTCAATTATCAAAATAAATTAAACAAATTTATAATCAGACATAACTTTTAGTTTGCAATAATCATATTTTTTTTCTTTTGACAAATAATGCATAAATTAGTTCAAAATATTCGTATTGTTTGGAGCTCTATTCGAACAATTAAAATTACAATTCATAAAATTAAAATTACATTCCAAAGCATTAAAAGTAATAATAATCATATTAAGAATATGTTACTATGTTATCAATCTATCACTGTTTCGAATAATGCATTATACGTCCCTGATTAATAACATTTTTTGTCTAGTAGATCAGAAGTTGTACTAATTATAATAATAAAAGTGTGAAGCGAATCGCGATACTTGGTACCATGAGGTCACTGTCTTGGAATCTTATGAAGGAGTTAAGCGAATGTGGATTGATCGGGGATTGGAGTTTTCGCTTACTTGGCTTGTCTGAGAAGTTAGAAACGCATAAAAGTCGAGCTGGCGTTAAATGAAATGAGATGTTGATCTGTGACTCTAATTTTTATCGGTTGATGAGTTGATGAGCTATGGCCCGAGCGCCTAATTGTAATAGTAGTTCATATATATCGCCTTCATTCATAATTACTATTGTAGCTTATTGATGAAATTATTGCCATGTTACAGAGAACATAAATGACTTCTGTATTCGTTTGATGTATTAAATGGACAGAGAAACTGAAAAGTCAAATATATAATTAGAGGTAACAACACTTTGCATGGTCGATGTTTCTGAACAGAACATGATTCTCCAATTCATCATTGAATAATCTTCACAGTGTAGCTATATACATAATACAATATCTTTACAGCGTAAGATATCTTTATATATATGATATTCATTTTCATTAAAATTCTTGTCATAAAGCTTTAAAAATCTGGAAATGACTTTATTAAAAAGTTGAAGGATATTACTATGAGCCCTAAAAACTACTTTATCAAAAAATACTTTAATTAATCATGAAAATGAAAAGTACTTTTGCCCAAGGGATAAAAGTGTAAAAATAGTAATAAAGTTGCGTTAAAATCGTATATGATCGAAGTAAAGGGAAGGAGAAATGTTACTACATGATCGAGCCACGTGGCGCTTGGAGCGTCCGTTCGGCCGAGTTTAATAATTAAAATTAGGTTTCGAGCCCTAATTTTATCTAACGACTAATGCGGTACATTTCTTAGGAACCATTTCGAGTTGAGCTTAGGGTTAATTAATGCTCGAAACCCTTGTGCTTTGATTTCGATTAACTCGAGGGCTTAATTTCACGGGAACACTTTCGTTCGTCGGGGACTTGATTTGGGTAGGGTTTTACTCGAGGCACTGTCGACCACGTGGCGTTCTTTAGTGATTAATTGCCCAATTAATTTGATTAATTGATGCTTAATCGATTTAATTATTTTTTTTGATAAATTTTGATAATACAGTTGCCCCTCGAAATTTGATACGTATGGGTAGGTGTAAGTTCGACCCAGTGATATTTATTTTCAATAGCGTGTTGTTTTTCATAGATGCTTTATTTCGGCCACGTCTTTGCTCCTTTTATGGTGACATCCGGTCTCTTGCTTGACTTGTTGGATGAGTAGTTGGATATTGGACTACGTTTAGATGTGAATTTAGTGCAGCGTCTTGGTCACGGATTAGCGAAACCTCACGCAGCGTGAGGTTGAGTTTATGATTAACCGTATTTGAATTCTTTCAACTTGCGTTTGGGAGCATGCGGTCACTGAAGTTATCATCCAATGTCATTTAGGGACTTTGATGGATGGCGGCTTGTTTTATAGGGATATTACGTGGATTATGTGATCCTAAAACCAGAGCTCCTTGAGGATCGAGCGAGAGCATAGTTCGGGGGTTGATAGTTTTTAGCCTACCGTATCGAGGCGGAGTGGGCGGTTTATCCTCGTCTTCCGAGGAGGTGTGGGCGGTTTATCACAAATGCTCGGGGAGGGTGGATAATTTATCACAGTGCTCCGGGAGAGTATGGGTAGTTTATCTGCATCTTTCGGGAGGCGTTAGGCGGTTATCTTAAATGCTTTCGGGAGGTTAGGCGGTTTATCCTCGTACTCGGGAGGTTTGCTTGAGTGTGCTTTAGAAGTATTTGAACCTCGGGTATCGATTAACCGTGCGTCTTTATCCTAGTTTTATTGATTTATTATTTTGCTTGAAGTACCGGCCGTCAGTAAAACTTTTCGTGAATATAGGGTATCGTTGAGAACATGTGCCTAAGCGTTAGTCTTAATTTGTTCGTTCAGCAGCGTTTGCTCGTGGGCGTATACATGTAAGAATTCGTTCCAGCCTGCTTGAAAAACTTCGTCAAAATGCTATTTGGTTCGCCCGAATAGCAAAATCCGATAAGGATTTGTTTGTAGATATAGCGTTGGATCGGTTCTACAGTTAACAGAGAACAATTGCATCTGAACTTCGTGTCCCTACTTCATACGTCGGGCCTTTTATCTGCCCGTCGCTTCACCAGTACGTCACATGCGGGAAGGTAGACATGAACTTGGCACTTCGTGAGCTTCACAGGATGAGGGCGTTTGTTTACTTTATTGGGTTAACTTAGTAGGGGTTACATTGGTTTTGGATTAAATCGCGAACCGGCGATTTTTTCGGATAAAAAAACCGGTCGGACGGACTTGTTTTTTTGGGCCACTTGTTTAAAATTACGGACGGGTCCGGTTATTGATTCCGTCAAGCAGTTAAAGCGGTCGGTCGGTTTAACATTTATATTTTAAAAAAATTAACTAATATATCTATTTTACATGTTTATATTTAACACTAATATATCTATTTTATTTTTGTAGAGGTGAATTATACATTGGAAGCTTGTTGAGAGTTGTTTTTTGGATGTATTGATTATTTTATCATTTTTAATATATTTTGGACATTTGAACTTTATTATTATTCTTGTTTTGGACATTTTAAACTTATTATTATTCTTATTTTTGACATTTGGAGTTTTGAACTATTATTGTTATTATTTTTGGATTTTGGTGATTTTCTTATTTTCTTTGAGTACATCTACTTGGATTTTGCTTGTTTGTTGACTTTGTTGTGTTTGGTACTTAAATGGATTGCGTTTGGATATTGTTATTGGTTCATGTAGTCACAGTAATTTTTGTTAGTCAAAAGAATTAAATAGGAAAGCACGAAATATAAGTCTAAATTTAAGCGAAAAACAAGTGTAAATGTCTACATTAATGGCTGACCCAGCAGCAAAGGCCCAAAAGCGGCCCAAAATTGGAAATTGGTCAGCAGAAAAACCGGTCGTCACCGGGTTTCAGTTAACCGGTCAAGTTTTTTTCCCGACTAAAAAACCGAAACCGGTTTTCGATTTTCTTCCCATCGGTAAAACCCGGTCCGTCGTACCCACAGTGAAGGTAGCTGCATGCGGTATGCTCCTGCTTGTTGAAGGCTTGACCCGCAGGGTGTTGTTGATCTTCATACTCGAAGTCTTACCAGCGAGACGGAAACGGTCGTTCACGGCGTTTGCTCGTGGATGTATTTATCCTCTCGGTTCGCCTGGTTTAGCTACGAGGAATTAAATTCGAGGATGCACTCTTGCAGGTAGTCGCGTGAGTATTACGTGTGAGTCAAGCTAAGTACATGTCACGTTGGATCACTTGAGTTCACTGCCACCATACCAAGAGGTGTCAGTGCTTGAGGTGGGTGTCTTTGAATTTTCCTTGGCATGTCCCGTTTCTGCGTCTTTTTAACTGCTGATATGCAGGAGGTTGGCCATGATCCTTTCGTTCATTGCTTTCGAGAGTGTGTCTTGGCCTAAGAAGGTTCCCTCGTTTGGCCAGCGTCTCGTCTTGTTCTACATGTTGAAGCGTAGTGACTCTCTTCTTTCTTTTGGTGTTTCGTCGTTGGGCTCGGGGTTGGTTTCCCGATCCGTCGAAGATAGACTCGCTTTTAAATCACGTTTGCGTGACCTTGGAAGGCCGATTTCCTCTTGGTTTTTGTAGGGGTTGAGATTGTCGACCTAAGAATCTTAGCGGCCAGTTTAAATGTATCGGGTTGTAGGGGCCGCTTTCTTCCCTTTCTTACATGTAGTGGGTCGTCCTGCTTGATTAGGACCTGAAGCGGTGGTTTATTAATATCAACCAGTGGTTGAGTTAGCAGCCAGAACCCGTCAACTACGTTTATCGTAAGGTGTCATTGACCCATTATTTCTTTGTCCGGCTGACTTGAATTGGACCCATTGGTTCATTATACATCTTGGAGTCCTCGCTTTGGTGCCATGAAACCTTTAAGAGGCGGCCATTACCACTTTTTAAATTTGAGTGAGGGAGTAGTCGAGCCTTTGAATCTTCAATGAATCTTCCTCAAAACTTCTTGTAATGTTGATATGGTATTTGTTTGAGGGTGAGGAGTGCGTCTGGGCGCCTCGACCACTGCCCCGTCTTTGGGGTTTCGCTCTTGTAGTATTTGGCATCGGCAAAATGGGATTCTTCGATTGTGAATGGATTACTGCAAATCCGCCTTGACCGTTTTTCTCCGTCCCGTCCCTTCTGATACTTGACGTTGGTGAAGTGTAGAGGGAAGCATTCTTGTTGTGGATCGAAGGTCTTCCCCAGTAGGATATTATATATGTGGCAGCAATACATTACGTGGAACTAAGATGTGGTCTCAAACTCCTGCTCCTTGAGACTTACTTTCAGGGTTTGCTCCCACTTGGTTAAAGCCTTGAATTATGATGCGGGACTACTTGTAAGTCTTACATTTGGGGATACTGCTTGATGCCCAATGTGCGGAGTGGATGGATGTTCTGGTGATCCGCTTAATCTACTGACATTACACTTATCCGACTTTCGTTCGCGTAACCTAACAAATAGAGGCGATTTATTATGATACCTCTTCTTGAAATGGAAACTTGTTGAAGTAAAGCCTTTGTCGCCACCCAGTGTTCTACTTGATGGTTAGTCTTCGTCGACTTAACCTTGTCGTGGCATCTTGCATTAGTGGCCATCGCTTTGAGTAATTGACCCATGATTTTCTGGGATAAGCTTGCTCTCCCAAAAACCCCGGCGCTTGACACCGGTGGGTTGGGCGATGGCGAGGTTATATGGTTTGAAGAGACTTTGTCTTAACTTCCCAAGTAATTCTTCCTTTAACTGGCGTCAGTCGCCCATTTCTTTGAAGATGTAAACACTTTTGAATGGGATGCTTTAGTATCTTATGATCTTTGCGAAGTTGGGCTCAAATGCTTCGATTTTCTTTAGTGTGAGGCGCCACTTGCCTTCAGGCCAGGCATACCGACGCCTTTTTGTTTTGAAAAGTGGCTTACGTTGTTTTAGAAATCGCGGCGTATGCTCTTTCTTTTAGAGCTTGGAGTTCTCTTGGCCTCTTGGATCGTATTTGGTGCTTGAGTAAAATTTTGGGAATAAGAGGACACGTATCGCTTTATTTGTAGCGATCTTGGCTCGATATAAATGCGCCACTTGTTGCCCATTTGCTTTCGAATGTCACGGGAAGTATTCACTTGCATGATGTCTTATGAGTCAATCACGTTCCTTGGATCATGGCGATGGCGATGACTGCGAGAGTCTATCTTTGCGTTGATTGATTTCTCCATTCCGGTTGATGAAGTTTATGGCAGTTCTTCCTTTCTTTTGCTTAGTGGCGATTAGACTCCGTGCATTAGCGTCTCTTCATCTTGAAGAAGTGGTTGAGGAATTCGCTGGATTGGGTCGGTATACATGGAAGCGGGCTCAATCGATGCATACCGGTCAGGCAGCGTTAAGCTTTGAGGGAAGCGGATGAAGCTGATTTGACTATTTCATCCTGGAGTCAATTGTTTAAGTAATACCCGACAAAGTGGGCTACATCTTCTTTAGAATTCCCGGTTCCGTCAAAGTATTGGAACTTGGGTGGTGATAACCCTTAGGCATTTTAATTTGATACATCTGAGAGGAGGTGGGGGCGATGGGTATATGAAGGTGACTGATCTTCATGACTTTTATTGTCCCAATTTATATCTTTCATGATTCTTGTTGCTTTCGAATGTCTAAATCTATTTAGAGATGATAGGGTTTCTATTATTAATACCCGTTGGTCCGTGGCCGAACGGGCGTAATGAGGAGATAGATGGACATCCACGTCTCCCGTTTAGAGGTTGTAAGGCGCCTCTTTCTGGCTTTAGAAATTTTTCGGTACTCTTTGCTATGTTAACGATCGGCCGTCGTGTTTGACATCGGCGATAGAGTAAATGTAGTGTTTAGATAACTGCGGTATACTTTCTACCGTCCGTTAGGTTGGCCATGTCTATTCTTCGAGGAGGTAATACCGGTCATCATTCATGGTGCTAGAAATCTGCGAGACGGTGAATAAACGGACTTTCCCCAATTGCGAGATCACAATCGAATTATCTTTGGTGTAGAACACATGATTGGCTTGAGGCTACTCGATTAGATCACTGAAGTTCTCTATCTATATGTTGAGAAGGTTCCTCGGCTAGCGTCGGGCCTTTAACTTTGTCATGACTTAATGCAGCCTGAGGCCACAGCGTCGTTAGCCAAAGAGACTGACAAAGGTCTTTGAGGGCGTCTCCGGTAGTCCGTGTATTTGATGGGCTATCTTGATGGAAACCCACTACTCGCTTGTAGTAGTCTTTGATACATGGAGAAAGAGTTGCGATAGTCTTCTTGGAAACATCTCGGTTGTCGGCCCAGTGATGAAGGGTAGTTAGCCAGTCCACTTGGCGGACGTGCCACAGGCTAGCAATGCAAGAAAAATTTTTATTATTTATGATAAGGGAACAAAAAATAAAACCAGCATAGGGAAAAAATCCTCGGTGTCACGGGTTTTATCAAATCGAAAGAAGGATCGCTTGTCTAAATTATGGATCCTAGCGTTGGCGAGATTTGTGAGATGTGTGAAAACACAACGACTTGAGCTTGATTTGACTTAGCGTTTGATTTGAGCCAAGCGATTTGATTTGATTTGAACTTGATTTGAGCTTGAGGCTTTTAGTTTGACTTGATTTGAACTTGATTTGATTTGATTTGGATAGAAGAGCACGAGCTTGAGAGCGATTTGATTTGGATAGAAGGCTGCAGGCATTTGGATAGATATCTTTGGTCTTGATGGACTTGAGGAGGCTGGTTTTGACTTAGATATGAGTGAGCAGGGAGCATAGCGGCGTATTCCGTGTTGGTTGTATGGACTTGATCTTCGTTCTTGGCCTTGATCTTCGGTCTCTTGGGACTTCTTGGACTTATTACTTGAGCGCGTTTATTTGTCACGGCTTTCTTTGGACACATTTGGTGGGACTTACATTAGGCTGGATAAGCTACGACGCCCGATGGGACTTTGGGGAATCGGTCTTCGCCTTACTTTTGTCTCTTGGGACTTAGTGTCTTTTATATGACACTTGATTTGATAGAGTTTAGTGCTTGTGATATGGCCAACGATTTGGGATAGAACTCAGGGCTTCGGTTTGTGTGGAGTGATGTGAAGCAAGTGTTGAAACAACGTTAGCCCAACTGGCACGTACTCTGGCCCGGCACTTAGCGAGGCATTCTTGTAGAGTGGAACTTGAGGATATGACCGGCCGTGGGCTTGGTGAGATTTAGCGCCAGCTTGGGAGCAATGGTTGGCAATTTCAACTTTGAAGTTACGTCGGCTTGAACAGCCTGGCTGACGCCTTGAGCATTCTTTGTCAAGTGATGATCGATTATGAAGATGAAGCGTTCGACCTTTTTGATGATCTTGTCAGTAGGCGAGGGGCTTAGCGGCGTGTTTCACATGCAGAATCTGATATATATAATTTGAGCAGCTGGTGTATTCTAAATCTAGGATTTGATGAATCAGGCACAGAAATTTATCAGTGTTAGTCAAAATTTTGAATAATCAAAGGGCTATATATCTTAATCTTGAATATTCGAGCGTTCTTGAGAATGTACGTCGGTTATAAATGATTTGAAACACGAGCTTAAAGGATTATTCTTGCGTTTGTGCGATAATTCTTAATTCGACACGCCTATTATGGCCCTTTGCCGGAGGTTAGCAATGGGTAACTAG